>JAWMAG010000009.1:162500-860747 GCA_037013455.1 Ceratitis rosa
CGTGTATATATATATAAATAATTGGAAAGAATCGAAAATAATATAAGCGACATTCGAAAAATGCAACAGTAATGCTTTCTCAAAAGAAGAACAAGACACGTGCCACACATAGCAGTGGAAAAATATTTATATAACTCAACAAAAACAACAACAACAGCAACGAAAAAAGTTTATATATTGTAAATCTGATTTCATGAAGTGGTGCTGTGAGGAAGGCGCTTAAGAGCTAAAAGCGTTTCGCGAAGAGGATGCCGGCAACGAATACAACCCTGCGCATTATATCATCGAAGCAAATAGGCAAATTGTGTCCCATTGTGTTGTGCCGCACGTACAAAGGCGCGCTCCTGGCTAGGGAGAGACAATTCAATGAAGGGAAGAAAGCGACAAACGACAAACAGACGCACGAACGTAAGGCAGACAGCAAAGTTTCAACTTTCAGTTTCAATTTAATTCTCAGTGGCAATATTATTGCTGTTCTGGCTGCTGTTGCTGTTGTTGCTGTTGCTATTGCATATTTGACATGACTCGATGCCCTTCTGGCACACTTGTCTCACCTAACCCTTGAAGCGACTGAGGCTTTTCATTCACAACAACAACAACAACAACAAAATGCCTTTGTGCGACACTTCTTTTAGTTCAAATAATAAATGTCCTTCTGTTGCTGCCAACGTAGAAAAGCTTGTTATTGAAATGTCCTTTTGCACAACAACTACTCTGCATATAATGTGGTTCACATACATATATACCTACTTAGATTGCAACTAAAATAGTATACTGTACAGTTACGAACGATCAACTGGAGAAAGAGCGGAGGTTTTCCATGTAAAAAATTGTGAGCGAGTTAAAATATAGAGCTTGTAGATTTGGAGATATTCCTCGAAAGCGGTATGCTTCTAATCTATCCGGTTCACCACAATAAGCGGTGACGTCTTTATTATGCAATTAATTTACTGCCACACCATCCGTTTAAACTTTGCAGTCTGGCACCAAGATGAAACCCGGTAGCTCTCCACCTTCCTTCCATCGGATGGAGAGTTTCCCATTGCTTCGCTACCACTAGTGAGTAGCTTTAAAATCGGCCGTGACGTCGGTCTCTTTCTTTGATATTTCCCGGAATTGAGGAATATCTGGTTAATGGTGGATTAACAAAGTCTAAGGCCACACTAATCAATGCCATCCAAAAAGTTATGGAAAATTAATTTAAATAAAAAATGAAGTTAAATTTTCTAATTGCGGTTGCCCCTCGGCAGGGAATGTCCACCCCTCCAAGTGTATTTCGCACATGAAATAAAAGGTTCCTCGTAAAAAAACCATCAGCCGTTCGGATTCGGCTTAGTATAAACTGTAGGTCCCTCCATTTGTTGGAAAAACATCAAGACGCAAATTGGAGGAGGAGCTCGGCCGAAAAATCGCTTCAGCGGTTACAAAGCGCCAATTATATAAGGCCACACTAAAAGGATGCCATAAGCTCATTAACGTTGACATTAATCTTTCACACAATGGTCTAGATAAGAACTTACGCGTGATATTTTTTTTTTTTGCGGGTGAGGAGAAGGAAAATGACTTCCTTCTTCCCATCGGGCTTGCCACTGGTTCATGGTTTCTTTCCTTATGTCCTCTTTGTTTGTATTGACAGTGCATCCTTGGTTCCTCATTTTTTTGAGCGTCCAGTTTCTTTTCTTTTCGGCTGCCAATAGGTCGATGGGAACGCTTCCGCTTATTATAGCTATAGCTTCCCCTGATATTGTGCGGTATGCCGACGCTATCCTCAAAGCCGCTGTGCGGTATACTTTGGAAAGTACCATTCGCCTATTATTCTTCTTGAGCGAGTCCACTCATAGCTCAGCTCCATAAAGTAGGATGTTAAGGGTTGCGGCTTTGATGAGCTTCCTTTTTTCTTGTGTTGGACTTCCTATGTTAGTCATTGCTGGGAAGTGACTTTGGAGGCTTTCATAGTCGAGTATTTGAACGTCTTTACTGACTAATCTGAACTACAAATAATTTGTGTTTGAATTTCACACAGAGTGTGGGCAACGAAATAGAGCATCTCAAAACAGTTTTAGAATATATAGATGTACGCCCAGAGCATCTACTTGAAGATCCGATTGGCTAAAATAAAACCTAAGAAATATATCAAAAAGCAAATGAAATAGCATTATTGCTAATATAACGCCAATGTGCGAAAAGCAGGCATCTTTGGTGCAATAGTCAGAAAATTCAGGCACCATAGAAAAACCTGAAAATATTTTGGAAACAAAAACACCATCATAATTCTAATCCGGATCACCAGTACTTATTTTCGGTCAAGGTCTAAATGTGAGGAAAATTTGACAATCAGAGGCGTCAACAGATAGTCAAAAGATTTTCTACTAGACTTAACCTTCTACGATCTGAGAGGCATATATGGTCTAATGGAGGCAAAATTAATGCCTGAAAGTTAAACTTACCTTTCCCAATCCTTGAAAACTCGGATTCTAAAGTGCAAAATAATTATCATGGAATAAAATTTCCCAATATTGCATAGAGATTCATAACAAGAGCACTGAGAGGAATAACAAGCATCTTTGGCATGCTAAGAGGTGGATAATACAAAAGCAATCGGGCTAGAAAAAACGACTGCCTTTCATATAAGACATTATTTATGTAGATCATACATTCTCCACACCAATTTTGAGATTCCTGGTTATATTGAAGAAACAAATTAATTCCGTCCGTTCCCAAAAAATGGCTCCATCTACATGTTGTAGCCAATCTTGGAAGTGATTACCTATTTCATTTGAAAGGTTTCAGATCTGTCAATAATAATTAGCGTCAGCGCCTGTTTCTGACAACAAAGTTATTTTTTGCCGCTTCGAAAATGTCCGGAATTGTGTTATGTAAACAGCATTTCTTCGAAGTTTTGGTTTTCCATTTTCACTGAAGGACAAATGCTGCTAAAGCCCATTTAATGTTTCTTGAAGTTTATGGTAATTCTATGCCAACCGATACGTCACGCAAAGAGTAATTTCGATGCCTCAAAAGTGGTAGTCTTAGCGTTGATGGCAAAGAACCACCAGGAAAGTCCAAAAAGTTTGAAGATGAAGAATTTGAAAGCTTTCATGGAACGGAATTTGCAGAATTCTTGGAAATGACGAATCAAACAATTTCCGTCCGGTTAAAACAAAATAAATTTCTTCAATAGCACGGAAGGTACCGTACGAGTTGAAGCCGAGGGCTGTCGAAAGGTGATTTTTCAACTCGGCACCGCTTCTTGAAAGGCATTAAAAGAAGAGACTTTTGCACCGTATCGTGACACGAGATAAAAAGTTAATAACCCCAAGAAGCATTTTCCATTATCGTCTACAACGAAACCAAAAAAAATATTCACGATTCAAAGTTCATGCTCTGCATATGGTGGAACCAGACGGGTTTGGTGTACTATGAGCTGCTGATGTGCTGAGACGTGCATTGCGTGAAACCCGACGACAAGCATGACAAAGTGCTTCTGCAGTATTACTACACTCGGCTACTTGTGTCTGTAACTGTCAGAAACTACCTAAAAATGCTGAAATGGGTAATCTCGCCCAACCCGCGGTTCTCTTCAGGTCTTCCTCCTTCTGACTACTGACTTTCTCGATGAATGCAAACCGATTTGGAGGGTCACCGGTTTAGATCTTAGGTTGAAAACGAAAAATGAATCAATGATTGGTTCGAGAATAGAAAAGACTCATTTTTTCGAGATGATATTCGAAAATTACCAGAGAGATGGGAAAAATTAATCGCTTCCAATGGACAAATCTTTTCATAATGTATTTTTAAATTTTTTTTTAATGAAAAACACCTTTTGGAATACACAAAAATGGATCTCAATAAAAATAAATATAGATGTATTTATAATTGGCGCTTGGCAACCGCTTGAGCGATTTTCGGCCGAGCTACTACTCCAAATTTGAAGTTTTCCCAACAAATGAAGGGTCCTACAGTTTATTTTAGAACGCCTCCGAACGGCCGATGGATTTTTCGAGGAGCTTTGATTTTCATATAGGCAATCCAATCGTAGGGCTTCTCATTCCCTGCCGAGGGCGACCGCTATTATTTAGAAAAATTAGCTTAAATTTATTTTTAAATTAAATTTCTATAAATCTTAAATGTTGATCGGTCTGAGACTTGGCAGTACGCAGTGCTAAGCACTCCACTATTGCAACCACAAATGAATACTTTCCATAGAGATCACGTAGGAGGCCTACACTGGCTTGGTTTTCTTCCACAATTGCATCTTATTCCACCAAAGGAAATGGAACGGGTAAAGAGACAAGGAACTTGGCAAAATCAACATTCCGATAATATCAAAAAAAAGGTTTAAAAATTCTCAAAATCTTTCCATAAATCAATATCCACCACTGTACGAATACACTGCGCAAGGATCTCCATTTTATAGACATTGCATATAAATCTGCATTGACAACCGAAAAAGCTATCAAGGCAAAAGACATCCTTACCAACTTGCTTACTTATTTGAATATTGTGCATATACACACTAACATATGTACACATAAATACAAATTTATCGATGTCCTTTGCCTGCGAACCAAAGACTTTTGCAGTTGGCCAACAATAACAATTTGGCAGCTGAGAGAATGCAACTATGAGATAAACAGCAATGCTTGCTGTCTCTATTATGTGTGTGTGTGTGTGTGTAGGTATGCTGTAACCGGAAAATATATGCTCACATGCATACATATCAAATACACACACACACATACTCAAACAAAAATACAAATATCAAGATATAATGCTCTTTTAAAATGCACTTTTTTCTACACTTTCCCATTGACCGGAGCTATTTGAATTTCCCTACGACTCAATGCTTCCTTTATCTGATTTCTTTATGCCTGCATTTCTATTGACATTTATTTTATTCTCCTACCGCTGCCAACGCGCAACTCTTATTTTATACGATATATATATACTTACATATATTGTATTTAACCATAGATGAAAAAATGCTTAATCCAGCAGCCCAACTAGTATGGCTGACTGGCTGACTGGCTGGCTGGCTGGCTGGGCGATGGAGGAAATCCTCCTGCAACGTGGACTATTACAAATGTGCAAAAATAGTTGCATATCCTTTGCTGCTGCTGCTGCTGCTGCTGCTGCCTGTCGTGGCAACAACAATTCGAGTAGAATGCGGATGACAGCAATGCATGAGTGATGCCAATTGCAATGGTTAAGTGATGAAGCGGAAGCATAGCAGACGCAACAGCGTAGGGGACCATTCGAATTTGTAACGGTCCTGGGTAGATGAGGTGGGTTTGGGAGCTAGCAACTTGCCAAAATATAACTGGAAATGTGTGAATAAATATATATAAATATACAAATATGTGCAAATATATATGCCAACCAAATAAGTGGCAGGAAAAAGGATGTGCTTAAATACAAGAAGCCGGTCGCAGCTGCAGCAAATACAGGAAGCCATTTCACATTACGTCTTTCCTTCCGGCATCCTGCTGTGGCTGTAAGAGTGTCAGCAAGCATGCAATTGATATTCTCGAAATTCCTTTAACCACACACACACACCCAAACGCACTTACTACATGCATACATTTATTACTTACTCTTCTGTGTGCGCGCTTACTTATTCTTACAAATATACTCTTCTTGAAAGTCAACATTTTATCACAATGCAATGCATTATGTACTCGCACTTACTTACTTACTTTCCAACATTTGTGTATGCGAATTTTATAACCACTTTTCACCCATATTTTCCTTTTTGGCCAATAGCAATCCGCCACTGACCAATATGTCCACAGTGTGTATGTGTGTGCATGTGTTGTGTGTGAGTTCTAAGAAAAAGTGTTAAGTGGTTTTCAATTTTATGTACATGAATTTTTCTTACACTTGCGATTTGATACCGTAAATTCCACAATTTTATTTTAACATAATTTTTTATGTAATCTGAGATTGTTTTTCTTCGAATTTTTTATTGCATAATTCATGAACCGTTTTAGTTGAGTCGGTGTAATGTGGTGTAGTACTGCACCCCAGTTTGCAGTTACAGTCGCAGAGCTGTACCTAAATCCTACACTTGCGTACACGTCGTACACGATGGACTTTGCCGATTCGTGGAGAGCCTTGGGATATGGCTAAAAGAGAGAGAGAGAGAGAGAGAACCTTTAGAGCTCATTAGTGTATTTTTGTAGCATTTATTCACTAGAGGTGCTGCTACGAGCGGGCGCTGATCTAGAGACTAGTGGCTGGCTTTATAATAGTGTTCAAAATCTACACCTACTAACGAAGTGAGACTCACCACAAAAAAAGTGCCTCAATGAGAAGAAACCATAACCTTCCTTTGGTGACAATCATGGTAAATGTACTAAGATCTATAGTTTGAGTCCATAAACCTAGAATGTCCTTTGCTTAAATCCTAAGATGTCGCTGTACACCTGGTTGAGTCTTTGTAAGACCAAAGGGTGACACCGCCGCCATTCAAGAAATGTGATGTTCGAGACAAAGACGGCAACAAGTAGTTCATTGTTATATTTACTTAAGCATATACATACATACACGTTGTGTACCAAAAATAACCGAACTTTATATTTAAATCATACAACATACAGCGCCATCTATTGAAAATTTGCAACATTAAAAAGATACATTCATCCTCTTTCAAACGCACCTAACTTCATGTAAGTCGGATGACAGATGGAAAAGTGACAGCCATTTCAATAAAACCAAAAGTGTGCTAATGGTTCCAAAAAAAAATGGAACAAAGAGCAAATATAAAATTTTGTGTCAAACTCGAAAAAAATTGAAATTGAAGTTAAAAAAATTTAAAAAAAAATTGAAAAAAATGAAGCAGCCGTACTGAAGAACATTTCTATAAATGACATAAAATAATCTATGCATGCGCTGGTTGATCGTTCCAAACGTTGTGTTGAATCAAATGGAACCTATTTCGAATAAATAATAACTTTCAAAGATAATATAATGTGTATTTTACTATTTTATATCCAAAAAGTTCGGTTATTTTTGGGACACACCGTGTATTATTGGCGCTTTGTAACCGCTGACTCAAGTTTCGGCCGAGCACCTTCTCCTCTGATTGATGTTTTTTCCAACAGTTTACATACCCTGCCGATGCCGACAGCAATTAAAAAAATTAATTTTCTATAATTTTCTATGTTTGTCGGACCAGAACTCGAACCATGACCATAGGAATATCAATACGCAATGCTAATCACTCGGCCAGTGTGACCGTGTATTACCCTTTACGTGTTTGGCTAAGTGGTGGCAGAAGATTTCTAAGTCCTATGAGTCGATCTTGTGGATGAACGTCTAGTCACGAAACGCCACAAAGCGAAGTTCTTCAACATATTTCTGACTTGAACCCACACCCCGACGGAAGAGAAATATGTTGTAAGCAAAGATCCTTTGAATGTCGAAAACATGCTTGGCCATTTTAAAGCCAGGACGACCACAGGAGCTAATACAACAGTCGGAAAATACGGCCTACATGACAAGCTAAGGCTGATCGACTTCAACAGGGCCCAAAAATATGATTGTCTGTAGCACCAGATTCCGGCATAAGAAAATGCATAAAACTAGATCGCAATGTAAGTCACGCAACCAAATCGATCATGTGGTGATAAGCGGAAAATTACGAGTATGTACAACCAGAGTTCTAAGTCTGCGTATGTTCCGTGAATCTAATGTCGCACATGCATTTGCCTCTGTGTCGCAAAATACCTTCCGTCTAAAAGAAGACTAGATGTCGAATAGCTGCAGTCACAACAGACAAACTTTTCTCTACTCGATTTGCACTCCTGCTCTCTGAGATCATTAATCGGCAGAAAAGAGTAGCATGGACAGATCGTGATCAACTTAAGGTCGCTACAGAAATAATTGATAATATCGGGAGAAGAGATGATATAATGAGGCATGGTTAACGGTAGTACGAACGTTGTGAGGAAAAATGCACGACTGCGAAGAGCTGGGCAAGCGATGGACCGTGACGAACGCTTTGAAGAAGATATGTTGAGAGTTGAAGAGAGAAGCAATACACATTCGCAGATAACGAAATTCATGACTACGAAGAGCTGGTAAAAACTTCTAACAACACAGATAGTTGAATATTCTTTGAAAAGATGCGGCAACTCACAGAAGGTTTCCGATATAACCATGCTGATGCATACATACTTATGTAGAAATCAAGGTGGTAGTTTTGTGACTGACATCTTCAGTTTATAGAGAGTGCTGAATGGCAGAGAAAGTGCAACATTTGTAATGGCGTTCGCACCTCATGTAATTTTACCATGAAATAAAAACTAATCCTAAAATATATGGCTGCTATATGGCTCTACCCAAGATAGGAGAGTCACCAAAAACTAAAGATATTTTCCTTACAACTCTTACATTTCGGAGCATCTGATGAGAGGAAAGTTTTGGCCTACCAAAGCACGATCTATCATACCAAGCATATTTTCAAGATTTCTTAAGAGATGTCCTCTAATTTAAGAAAACCTATATCTTTTTCGTACTCCTTTCAGGGTTTGTGAGTAAATCCTTTGAAATACACTTTGCATTTAGCACAAAGCCTAACAATGGGGCCAAAATCTACTGATCTTACCTTGTCTATCAGTCGCCTGCCTTACAATTTCGTTCTAGATCCCTATGGTCAGGAAGTTAAGAGAGAGATAGTTTTGAAATCTCTCCCTCGTTCTCTTTTAAAAAATTTTATCTTCGAAAACTGAGACCATTGCGAGGCATTACAGTTTTAAGCCATTGGTAAAAGGTTGGAAGAAGCTTCCATTCTCCACAACGATGTGAATCTATATAGATGAAAAAATAACAAGCCACGGCATCGTCCAATAAATTTAGTATTTTCCATAGAGAATTATTTTCCCACATTCCCGGTCACATAGAAAAAAAAATTGTTTTGTTTTTCAAAAATTGTAATAATTATTTTTTATTAAATATTAAAAGAATTTTATATTTAATAAAGGATAACTGTTTAAATGTTTAAAGGTATTATTTACTAATAAACTTAAATTTAACTTCTTCTTGCGCCTTGACGGTCACACGTCTCACTTACAACTACGACTTTTTAATGATGATGATACCTATTTTACTACTATTTATTAAAATATAAATTTAAAATTATTTTACTTTTATTTAATTACAAGTCCAGTCTTAGTTTGCTTCCTGCTTCGCCAATCTTTCGCGGCGTTGTTTCGCCAACATTCGTCTCCTCTCTTCGGGACTAGATTTTCTCCAATCGTACATGCGTTCAACTATATTACTTCGAGCGGTGCACAATTTCGCACTCTCATTGTCTTCATTCATCTTTCTCTGCTCTTCTGATATGGCTTGTTGCTTCGCCAACCGCTCTCTACACTGTTTTTTCTCTTCGGGACTCGCCTTTTTCCTCGAGTACAATTGTTCAATTGCATTTTTCAATTTTTTAGAAAATATTTGTTGTCGGCTCAGCGCTCTCAACTCTTCAAAACCCATATTTTGAATTTGTGGTTTGTTTAGAGAAATCAATTTATTCGTCACCGACAACTTTAACTCGGTTAGTTTTACAGTATTCTTGAAAGAATTGTCATGAGTTCTCAATTTGTCTCGACGTAGAAACAGCATATAGCCTAGTGAAGCCCTTGGATTCTCCTTGATGTTGAACTGCATTTTCGATTGTTCCGATAGTTTTCAAAATAAAATTTTTGTTTCGATGATATTTTTATAATTGCTCTGCTCAACTGAAAAGCCGACTCGATAATGATGTTGACTAGCTGTCGCTACGCCTTTTGTAGGATACAGCGGGGGTCAGTTCAAGCGCCTTTTGTATCCTACGCAGCGCAGGCCATTTTTTTTTCTTATTATGGGAATTCCCAGACATAAGCATATGCAATACGTATGTATGTAACTTGAAGAATAAGAGTGAATGTATACTTGACCTCTCAGGGAGTTTGTGAATTTCCAAATCCAAATCGGTATCGTTCACTATAAAAAAGTACTACGGAAAGGGTCAATGGCTCGCCACTTCAATTGTTTACTTAGTTAAAAATAATGTGTATTTTAAATTTTCGAAAAACATTTCCAGAAAAGAAGGTTATAAATACACAAATTTTGTTATTAATTATATTTTAGTGAATTCCCAGTAATAAATTCCAAAACTGGCATTTTAAGATTCTTATGTAAATTAAAGAATAAGAATGAATAAATACTTTTTACAACAAGTTAAGACATTCTTCTTAAAATAAGGATTTTTTCCCCGAGCTGCGCCATGTTGGAGTATTTCCGTTGAAAGGCAAGTTTCAACCTACCAAACACAATCGATCCTTGAAAGATACTTCGCACGTTTTCTCCCACTTAAGGGATGTGCTCTAATTTAAGAAAGCGTATTTCACTAGACTTCTTTCGATACACTATTTGATATTATGGATAAATTCACTGAGTAACACTTTGCATGTAGCAAAGAACAACCCAATACTTTTTTTCGGTAAAAAATATTCTTGCTCTCAACTTGTCTTTCAGTCGTCTGGTTTATGGCTTCGCGCCTTGTTCATATAGCCAGAAAATCAAATAAGAGATAGTTTAAGAATCCCTCGTTCTATTTCTAAATTTGTAATCTTCGAACACCGTCGTCTTACAGTTCAAAACGAAAGGAGTTGTCATTCTCCTCGAAGAGGCAAATATATTTAGAAGAAAAATAATAAATAAGTAAATCAATTTTTCGGTATAGGGAACTCTATTCAAGCCACGCCGTTTTTTTTTTTTTTTTTGTTTTTAATAAAAAAATATGTTTTGCTTTTCTACATTAATAATAATTATTATTTTTTTAATAAATATTAAAACTTATTTATTCAAACACAAAACTAAAATTACACATATTTCCTTAATACTATTTCTCTTCGACGTGTATTTTCCTCTTCTTACATGACTGCATATCCTCTGTTTGGTTCTCATTTCCTTCACTATCTTCTTCAACCTTAGCACAATTCACTATCTGCTTCGCCCAATAGTTTCTACGTGCTTCCTTCACCATACGTTTTCGCTCTTTGGGACTCGCCTTTTTCCACGCTTCCATTTTTTCAATTGCACTTTTCAATTTATCAGAAAATATTTCTAGTCTGTTCAGAACCTTCAACTCTTCAGAATTCATATATTGGATTTGTGGTTTGTTTATAGAAATCAATTTATTTGTCAGCGAAAATTTAAACTCGGTTAGTTTTAAAGTCTTTTTGAAAGAATCAACACGAGTTCTCAATTTGTCTTGACGTAGAAACAGCATATAGCCTAGTGAAGCGCTTGGATTCTCCTCGCTGTTAAACTCCATTGTCGACTGTTCCGATAGTTTCCAAAATAAAATTTTTGTTTCGATGATATTTTCGATGTTGCTCTGCTCAACTCAAAAGCCGTCTCGATAATGATGCTGACTAGCTGTCGCTTCGTCTTTTATAGGATTCAACGCAGGTCAATTCAAGCGTCTTTTAAAGGATTCAACACAGGTCTGTTTATTTATTTTGAGAATGGCATTTGCCGCTTTGCCTGTTGCGGTGAACCCTATACCGCAGGTCAATTTATGTGTTTTGAGAATGATGTTGTCTAGCGAAGGATTCGTCTCTTTTGGGATACAGCGCAGGTCAGTTCAATTTTTTCCTTATTTTGGAAATTCTCAGTGATTCTCGAAATTGTAAAACTAACACTATGCACTTAATATTATATATGCAAAAAATGTGTATATAACTTGAAGAATAAGAGTGAATAAATACTTGTTCCTTCACTGACAAATTTCCAACGCCAAATCAGTATCGGGCACTATAAAAGAGTGCTGTAGGGAGGGTCAAGGAATCGTACTATAGACAGAACAATGTTCAAGTTATCATGGTCTAAGAAGTATGCATGGAAAATTTTTCAGATCTTTCGATTGAGCCGTTTCCAGCCATCGAACCAAGAACTCGTCTACGAAACAAATCTTTAAATATCTCAGGAATCGTGGAATATTATATTTAATTAAAAGAAATTATAAACTAGCTAAAATATTCACAAAGTGTGACGTGAAGCAATAAATATTAGTACGCTAAATTAAATAAAAATAAGAAGATAACAAAAATACTATATCTTCGCGGTCTTTTGTTAAGCGAAGTAAAACTCGTCTTACTTCAACTAATATAATCAGAACCTCAACATCTGAACGAAAAGCTAATTAAGCAGACAGGCGAGGAAACATCCATATTGAGCAAGGGAGATCCCAAATGAAGCGGACATTAATTTTTCACCCCAGCGAATAAAATAAGAGAAAAAAACCGGCATGTAGAAAAAAAGGAAATCTAAATATCTGAATTATGAAAATCAGGTTTTTTCTTCTCCTTTAGCGGAATAAATTACAATCGAACTATGTAGGTATAATCAAAAAAATGTATATATATATATTAAAATAAAAAATAAATAATGTGTAAAATATAAATAAAAAAATGTGCTCTAAAATACCGTTCGGATTTTAGAAAATGGTCACCCTAAACAATTGTTGAACCATTTCCATTCATATTAATTTCAATTGATTATAGCGGATAGTAAAACAACATGTTTTAAGTTTTATGAATAAAATTACATTGAAACTAGCAGTAAACAAAAACAAAAAAAAAATAAAAATAAAAATGTAAAACAAAAAAAAATTTTAAATAAAAGGAAGATAGAAGGTTTATGTATATATATATATTAAAATAAAAACAAATAATGTGTAAAATATAAATAAAAATAAAATGTGTTCTAAAACAACGTTCGGATTTTAGAAAATGGTCACCCTAAACAATTTCATTCAATGGTGTTGAACCATTTCCATTCATATGTATTTAGATCGATTATAGTGGATAGTAAAATAACATGTTTTAAGTTTTATGAATGAAATTATATTTAAACTAGCAGTAAACAAAAAAAAAAAAAAACAAAAAAACGAAAAAATGCACAACAAAAAAAAATTTTAAATAAAAGGAAGAGAGAATGTTTGGGACCTTAAGTTAAGAGCATTAGGATTATCTGAGGAAATAAGGATCAAGAGCGTGACTAATTATAATGTAATGTAAACAAAAAGAAAATTAATTTTAGCTTGTAGAAAAAAAAAGAGAATCAACTACCTATAAAGAAGCCAACCAACATCACCAGCGCTGCACCAGTGACGAGTGACTGGTCTGTTTCCACTGTTTCCATGATTTTATCGCAATTCTCGACGAAAGGCCTCCCGACGCGTGGTGCATCTTTGACATCGAAATTACCGGAACGGAACCTAGCAAACCACTTTTGTGCTACAGTATCGGGCCCATAAACTAAATTAATTTTTTCAGTTGCTTTGGCTGCTTTTCGTCTTGATCGAAGAAAAATTGTAAAATATATCGAATTTTCTCTTGGCTGGTGTCCATCTTTGATGAGCGCTCACAACGTACTAAGTCAATCAATCGAAAAACTGTCATAGACAAACTTTTAGCGCAAATAAACACGTTTTCAGCGCCGTATAGTATGACATGATGCGACACGTAACACTAGTACTATGGACAATAACGCCATCTCTTAGATAAAAGCCGAACGAACGAATTACTTGAGCTAATAAATAATAAAAATGGCTATACTTAGGACTCCCAGAGACCTCAAATAATAGAAGAGAAGACAATATACCAAAAAAAAAAATTAAGTTTCTCAAGCGCTCTTTAGTCCGGAGGTGTGATTGGACCATACTTCTTTGAAAAGGACCACGGCGAGACTGTCACTGTCAATTCGGTGCATTATGGCCGTATGTTCACCGCCTTTTTTACCTGTCTTCCGAAGAGCACGTTTTAGACAATATGTGGTTTCAACAAGATGGTGCCACATGCCACACAACACGAGCGAAAATGTCTTTATTGTGGGAGAAATTGCTCGTCAGCGAAATCTCTCGTCTTGGCGATGTCAATTGGCCACTGAGGTCGTGCAGTTTGACGCCGTTGGACTATTGTTTGTAAAGCTTCTGGAAATATTATGATTTTGATGTTAAACTTTTAACTCTTGAGTACTTGAGATCCAACATTTGTCAAGTTATGACTTAGATACCATCCAATATGTGCCAAAAAGTGGTCGAAAGTTGCCTCAAACGGATCGAAGTTTGCTAATATTCGCGAGCCGTTCGTATGAATGATGTTTTACATATAATGCCAAGGTTTAAAATATATAATAAAAGCGGAGTTTTATGAATAAAAAATATTTGAAATGCATTTAATTTACATTTATTTTCGAAACCGCAACATGGGTAACTCTGTATTATTATATTTGCTTTATTCAAATTGAGTAAATTTCAAAGAAGTAATTTAATTTTTGCTAAACACAAAGCAATATAAAGTTTTCTTAAGAGTACATATATTCGTATATTCTATTTTTATTTTTTTTATTTTTTTTTTTTTTAACTTTGCTAACTAACTTTCCTCAATTACAATTTTGGATCAACAATTTAGCATAATCTTTATTGATTTATCTTAGTTATTGGTTTGTGAAAACTCAATCTGCTAACATGTTTACAACAAATTTTGACAGGTAAATGTAAACATGTGCAGACAAAGAAACACGTCAATCAAGGCTCATGCAAATATATTGAAATGTCACACCTGGCAGACGCTTTAAGTTAAGCACAACTTGGCTGTTAGTTATTTGTATATGTACATACACGTACATATATGTATGTATATGAAAAAGTGTATGCGAGCGTATTCAGCATCGTCTTCTCAACATTTAATTTAATTGTTGCCGAAAAAACTTTTTCTTACGATTTTTTTATTTATTTTTTTTTTCTTTGAATATTATTCTTTCCAGCTTTGGGAATTTATTGTAACAACTTACATACAAAACATACATATTTATTACACAAGTATAATTTTTTTCTGCTTAACAAGGTTGAGAAAGTTCTTAACATTGTTGCAATTACACGCAAAAAAGTTCTTTTATAAATAAAAACTTTTCCTCAGCGTAACATCTGTACATCTGTTCAACTGTTCTGGTAGTCTACAGCTCCAGCCAGGCATGCCCTTGTCAACGCTGCGCCACACAATTTTTCACCAAACACCAAAGTGACAAATTTTCTTAGGTGCGGCAATAATTCAAGTTAAACAGACAACATCATGTCGTCCAGCTCAGGCTCAGCAACGTGAGCAGCAGCAACGTCTTCAGGTGTGCAGGATGACCTCAATTTGTCGGTCCTCTGAGATGTTTAACTATTTATATATGTACATATGTATATTTGGTAAATATGTATTAGTTATCCTTTGGGAGTGTAGTTATCCTTGGAAAGTGTTTCCCTAATATTTATGTGACTACATACTTATATAGTGTACATAGCAGTAAGGAATTGTAAAGGTATATTTAGTATAAGGTCCTTCTGTCGCTTGTCTTCTTACAGCAAAATCTGTCTGTTTTTTGCGCAAAATAGCAAATCACATTAATACTTCGGTAAGTAGAAGCGACTGCGCTGTCACTGCGATTTTGCGCCAACTAAGTTGACAGCCACAAGCAAATATCCGCAACATCTAACTGCTGTTTTACATCACTACTTGTTGTCTCAAATTCCTTTACTCTCCTTTGCGTACATACATAGGTACATAAATACAAAAGCTCAATCAGTGTGCTCAGACAGCAGCAGACTTACGAGTATTTGACCTTCTACTGCAGCGCGAATGTGGCGCGTGTAAACGAGCGAGAAGTAAACAAGCAGATGAAAGAAAATGACGTCCAATTTTTACCTGTCGCCATTGTCATTACTAATTTTAACTCTAACTCTCTCCCTCTCTCCCTCTCTTTTCTCTCTAACTTTTATTATGACAACTTTGTTTTGCTTCCTGGGTTTGTTTTCGCCAAGGATAACTATTAACGGCGACTTGTTTGTGTTACATGTTGAAAAATAATACTTTGTTTTGCTGGACTGTATCACACTCACTCCTCGCCGTCTATTGAATCGGGAGCTGTTGTAGAGTAGACTCTACAGAATTTGCGTAATTTAAGGAATTATAGAGACAGCTTTTCATATATTTTTCCCAGCATAAATTTAATCATCTCCTCTCACTTTTCAGCCTACCTACAGCTAGAAGCGAAACTATTGGTTTCCGGAAAGGTCAGCTGGTATATTGAGGATTACCGTGCCGCAGTGGAGATAAAACAGGCTGCCTACCTCACAACCTTGGGATGGAACACTACTCGGGCAAGACGTGGACAAAAAAAAAAGAATTAGACCGAAATGCGTGAGTATGAAGAGCTTGAGAAGCTGGCCCACACGGCTTATGCTCGGAAACTCTATGAAAAGATATGGGACTAATAGAAAATTTCAAGACCGGAACAAACTCTTGTTCGTCCGTGAAAGAAACAATTCTCCAGCCTGCCTCTGCGCCTCTGTGTCTGAATTTTATATCCCCGCAGAACTTACACGGCAACACCAAATACTTCATCACAATCGGAAAGGACCAAACACGGTTTCAGACAAGATTCCTTATCCTATGGCTTCTTAAATTACAGAAAATAATACGGGCATGACATTCTAACCAATTGTCAGTTATAAATATATTCTTCGGGTTTCTGTAGGCTGGATAAGTAAACAAAGAGTATGAATCTGGTAGTGAATAAGGACACAGCGAATTATCTTCTTTCGTCAAACAAAGTGTCATCGCATTCGCGAAACGGCTCCAAAATTACTTTTTCACAGTCATAAGTTTGAAGTGACCGCAACCTCGATGGTTAGGCCTGGCTGGTACAGATGGATAATAATACTCCGGCTATTATGCAGGAAAGTATGTTTGTCCATCAAATAAAGAGGCGTCGAGTTTACCCTAAGCCACCTCCCTACGGCCAATGGATTTTTATGGGGAGCTTTTGTTTCATAGGAGAAATACACTTATCTGGGTTGACACTACCTGCCGAGAGGCGACCGCAGTTAGACAATTTAACTTAATTTTTTATTTTAAATTAATTTTCCATAATTATTGGTCGGCACAAGATTCGAGCACATCACGAATACATATTCTAAATATTTATGCACAATTCTCATATAGAATTAATGCGATATCAAAGCCCATACATTATCCGTCCATCAGGCAATCGCAAAACGCAAAAGAAAAACAACACAACCTGCTAGAAATGTAAAAACTGCCATCACACTATACTTTATAGGATTCAAGAGCAAGAGTTGCAAGGAAGACCAAAAAAATTTAAAAATCAGCTCTATCTAATAGAGGAGCCAAAAGGCTCGCAGCAGATGGTCCAGTAGAAATCCGATATCGGCCTATTTCGATATTTTTGATGCCCTCAAGAATCATGAGAACCTATGTAATGATCGCCGATCAATACAAATCAGCTGCACAACAGTCCTTGCGACATCTCCAGCGCTCGCCACACGATGAGGACCGAGTGAGACTCGATCCGTCTCTCGGACCTAAAGGGACTGGATCCGTCCCGTCCGCCATCCCAATCAAAATGAGATGCCCGTCTTGATTTCAGCGTGCCCAAGGTAAGAATGATAGTCGCAAAACTGTGGCAGTCCTTCGATAGAGTTCCGGGTCGTTCCTGTGTAAAGACTCGAAAGTCGCGGAACTTTTGGATTTTAGTCGCACCTTACGACAGGCAAAGCTTACTGTGAGAAAATTCTCAGCACTAAGTTACGCACAAATGTTTCAGCCATGGCTCAAGGATATTCTAAAGTGATAATTGGTCGAGTAAGATAAAAAACCTGGGCAGGACTAATATAAAGTGATTTATGGCAAATATGCACTGATTTGCTTGAAAACTTTGTGCACTTTTTGAAGGAAATTATCGATTTTTACTGGCTTCTTTTGAGACCTTTCGCCAAAGGGAGGAATAGATGTTATTCACTTGATGAAAGATCTGGACTATAAGCTGGATGCATAGGAATCACCCAACCAGGATCGCGAAGCTTTGGGGGAGTCACTATCGATGTGTGTGGTCTGGCGTTGTCTCGATAAAATACAAATCTCCTTCTGTTGGCCAAAGCTGTGCGCTACTGGCGGTCTTATGGCTGATAATACCGGTCTGAATAAGGAGTATGGTCGTAGGGGAGTAGCTCATAGTGGACAATTCCTTACCAATCACACCAAATACACCACATAAACCTTCCTGGTCGGGCTTGGAGACCGGTTGTTCCGGCTCACTGCGCTTCAAGCACGATCGTTTTTGTTTGACGTTGCTACAAGGGATCCACCTTTCATCACAAGCCACCCTTCGTCTCACAAATGGGTCGATTTTGTTACGATTCAGCAGCGATTAGCAGATGGAAGTTCGGTCCATGATGTTTTTTCTCGCTGTCTCATTTAGCACCAAGTGGTTCCAAACTCTTTTTTGTGCGATATTTAGCTCTTGGCAATGGGCCTTCCATAGCGAGGAGCATTTTTTACATCCAATTACCGGAATGAAATCGACGAAACCAAAATTGTGAATGATTGACTGTGACAGTACCAGGACCATGAGCACATATGTATTTGTTCAATTTTTTAAGTTCTAGACCGTTGTTAAATTATGGTCTCTACATAAAAGAAAAAAAGAAATTACCAAAAAAGCATCTTCGAAAAAAATCCATTACTACAACTTCTACATAATATTTCAATATATTAACAATCACATTATCTGCCAGGCATAACATGCTCGTATTTCTTCGAAAAGGCCCCTTCCTTGGCTTTATCGCACCTGCTGAGCGTCACAATGGTCGCTGGCACCGCAATAATGCCACAAAGCCTGTTAACCGTTTGAAACTGCGCCTGTTCAACCACTAGACATAAAACCAACTCGCCTCTTAGCTTCACACATGCCAACATGACACACATACATACAACACACACACAAAACCATACATGCAGACCCTATGGGCCTTTGTTGCCTCGCACTGACATTGTCGGGCGAGCAGCCAAGCATGTTGTAGTTGGTCATTGATTTAGTTGCCCACTTGTTGATCCTTACAAATTGTTATCCTTTATTTATGGCAGATTGGCCGCCACCACTCACGTATAGTATACTGGCGCCTCAAAGTATGCTTCTACTACGTTCGAGCACACATGCTGACCGTGCTGTTGTTGCTCTGCCAAATGTTCTGCCGCCGGTGGATTGTGTGTTGTTGTTTGTACGACTTGTTTTGTGTCAGCTTTTGAGCCACTTTCGTTTTGAACTGTTGTTGTTGTTGTTGTCACAGCTAAGTAGCTACATATGTAAGCCAAATGTTGCATGCAATAACGGTGTTCATAGCTTTTAATGGTGACTGCTGAGTGCCGACTGCTGACTGCTGCTGTCGATGTGGCTGTTGCCATTATAATTTCAATTTGTTGTTGCTTGCCTTGTTAGGTATTGTTGTTGCTGTTGTTGTTGTTGTTGGAGTACTTAGCTCGCTGGATGACAGTTGGAGTAATTTATTTTTTCGCACCATTACAAATATGCGATTTATTATTTGTTGTTGTTGGCAACCGGCGATTATATGTATGTATGTTGTCTGCTTTTGGCAAGAAGTAAAATGCCACCTGCCCGAAATTAGGATGCTTACATTTACCATGAAGAGCGGTGCACACACAATTTAACATCTCACTCCTCAGCAAAGTTCGCTCCAGCAGCATTGACTCGCACAGCATGACTGCAAAGACAGAGACACACAAACACATACGAGTACCTAAATGCACAAGCTTCCAACGATTGGAGCTCCTTAAATGGTGGCATTGGCAATGACAGCCAAAAATTTATGGCCGCTTACAGCATTAGAGAGCGTTACTTTGATAATTACCCACATGTGGTGGCGGAGATTGAGCAGTACGGTGGAATTTTTATTGGCCGGAAATCTACAAATTAATATACTTCTTCTATTAGTCTATCGGCACTAAGTGGACGATAAGTCATTCGATTTTATTCCTTTGCACACGGAAGAAGCAATGACCTCAAGTAAAATTCAATTAACTCCACAAATGGAGAAGCGAATACAAAGAGTGAACCTTTAAATAAAGGGTGGTTAAATTGTAAGGGCCGATGTTGAATGTGAACCACACCTAAACGCCAAGTTTTTTTCCGAATTTAATTTGACATTTCTCTATTTCAGACTTACTCAATTTGAACCATGGAGAGATACACAATCCAACAACGTGTTAAAGTTATCCAGACTTACTATGAAAATTTTCGAAGAAAATCATCTTCAGTGATGAGGCACATTTTCACCTCAGTGGATTCGTCAATAAACAGAATTGCCGCATTTGGGCGAATGAGAATCCAAGAGTGATTGTCGAAAAACCAATGCACCCACAAAGAGTGACTGTTTGGTGCGACTTATGGGCTGGCGGCATCATCGGGCCGTATTTTTTCCAAAATGAGGCCGGTCAGGCAGTTACTGTGAATGGTGTTCGCTATCGTGAGATGATAACGAATTTTTTATGGCCCAATTGGAAGATATGGATGTGGACGATATGTGGTTTCAGCAGGACGGTGCCACTTGCCACACAGCTAACGAAACAATGACTCTTTTGCGCAACAAATTCAATGGCCGTGTTATCTCACGTAATGGCGATGTCGATTGGCCCCCAAGATCATGTGATTTGACACCGTTGGACTTTTTTCTCTGGGGTTATTTGAAAGAAAAGGTGTATGTCGATAAGCCAGCAACAATTCAAGAGCTAAAGGATGAGATAATTCGGCACATTAACGGCATAGAAACTCCATTATGCCTCAGCGTCATCGAAAATTTGGACCATCGTATGGAGGTGTGCCGCCGAGGTCGCGGCGCTCATTTGGCCGATATTTTATTACATATGGTACATAATTGCGTAATACCAATATATCATAATAAAATAAAATTTCAATAATTTCCTAAATAGTTTGTGTTTTATTCAAAATCAACATCGGCCCTTGAAAATTTAACCACCCTTTAGAAAGAAATATTTTGCGTTGTGGTAATAGATAATTTTCAATTTAGCGAGACTAAAGTAGGACTAATTGATTAAGTAGAAGCTTTTCATTGTAACTATATATAATCTGCAGAGGCTTACCCCTGGTAGACAAGATTTCACTTTTGCCCGTCGTAAATTCTTTAATCCGGAGGTGTCGTTGGTCCTTACTTAAGTAAAAACGACAATGGCGACAGTACCGACTTTTGCCTTGCAATTGAAGAACACGACGTAGACAATATGTGGTTTCAACGAGATGGTGCCACATGGCACACAACACGAGCGAATATGGTTTTGTTGCGAGATCGTCGATCGATTTAACACCTTTGGACTTTTCTTTGTTGGGCTACGCGAAAGGCTATTGTTTTGCGGATAAACCTTTGACACTTGAGCACTTGAAAACCAACGTTCGCCAAGGAATGGCTGAGATAACGCCCAATAAGTTCCTAGAAGTAGTCGAAAATTACTTCAAACAGCGAGGTTTTCAAAATTATAAGCCTCTTCAGAGTAATCTACTTCCTACTTATAAGAACGTATACGTTTAATCCACTCGCTAACACCTCAATTGACACCGTGTTCTTTTATGATCAGTTACGGACTCTGAACAGTCCGAACTGTGGGATAGTTTTCTTTTTCGGTTTGTTGATTATAACATTTATCTTTCATATACACCCCTCGATTGATAAACTCTGTTAGGGTTGAAAGAAAGGCCGGCCTCAGCTGGAAAGTCAGAGCTCCACTTTTCAGTGTTTCTGCATACAAGTTATGGGATCAATTATTCTTCTGAATGCCAATAGAGCGCAAGTATCTTAAGATGTTGTGCACTTTGAATTTCCACGACGATGGGCCATAGTCTTTCTCACATTTTGTTAAATGTATTCGTATTTAACTTATTTAGGAAATTTACAAATCCCAATAGGCAGATATATTTTCAGCTGCTAACACCAATTACATATATAAGCATATACACGTATATTATACCATATATATGCATTCAGGAACAGATAAGATCCAAGATCCCTCGCACATAACCTTGTTAATCCTTTGTAGTACCAGAGAGAGAAAGAGAGAGAGAGAGAGAGAGAGAGGGAGAGAGAGAGAGAGAGAGAGAGAGAGAGAGAGAGAGAGAGAGAGAGAGGATTAGTAATAGTCATATATGGCGTCAACGCTATTTTCGAAGTTTAAGAGCGCCCTCATATCTAGATTTGAGAGTTACACTAATCTTCTGTACTGCGAAGCCCCTGGATGTCTCAGTCTGCTCTTTATAAGGACGGGCAGAAGCAAGTGAGATGCTCTATCATCTGCCTCCTTTCATTTTCTACATGTATCACTCTCCGCAATGCCCATTTATAGTTGCTTTGATAGCACGAAAAGAAACTGCCTGTACGAAGCCATGTCTAAACTTGTGAACTCCGAAAAACTTACTTATCTCTGTAGCATGACGGTGAATTCAACCTTCTGATTCGTCCAAATTGAGAATAACCTCACCGAATTATTCGAAACTAAACGAAGTTTTTTTTAGAGAATGGAGAAGGTGGAAAAAGAGGTTGGGCTAGCAGTGAACGAAAGCAAAACGAAGTAACTCCTGCAAACAAACAAACGCGCAGCATCGTGAATGATGACGAAAAAAGTAGAGAATGATTTAGGAGTATTCGAGGCACATATTATACATAAGATATATGACCCTATCCACATAAGGGAAGAATATCGAAGAAGATGGAGCTATGAACTGCGTTGGCTTAGACATGACCTTCCCATAGATTTCCAAGATGCTATTGGGGTGGATGATGGAAGCAAGGACTCCTCTAATAACATGGAACGACGAAGTTCCGAAGGATCTGAACTGTTTTGTTCACCAGTGGGTTGTGACCTGTTCTCGAGCATATCCGTCAACTAAATTCCTTATACATTGTATTTATTGTATTTTGTATATCCCGTTTCGGTATTGGTGTTTAAGGTTCTTCTCCTGCTCTCATCAAATATTTCGTATCCGACAATATTATTGAGGTCTGGAACCCAGTATATATATGTATATACCTATGTAGGTACATACAGTGGCTGTAGGGCATATTTAAAAAAATTTTATCGAAGTATCCGCCTAGTAGTCAATATATATTTTAATATTTTCTTCTTCTGGGGTATGACGCAGACCTGTGCCTGAGGTATCCACAATTTTATATGGTAGTCTGGAGCCTTATTTCTCCAAATAAAGGGTGAAGGTATATTGTCAATTTTGCTAACTCTCTCTTCAGTGTCGAAGGTTTTTACAAAGCATTAACCAGAAGTCGCCAATCTTTCAGTGGATTTTGCTGTGAGTTTTTCCTATGCGACATCGGCTTGTAGAAGTTTGAACAATTTTTCAAGTTCAGCCGTTGGTGCTCTCAGTATATTTTATCAAAAAGACCATTAGGTTGCGGCACTTTGTGGGTTTCAGACATTGATTTGTTATTCTAACTTCAATAATCGAATGGTGGAACGTCTGTCTCCTCGCTACTAACTGAATATTAGGGTTCGTCATATCAAATTTTTTCATTAGAGCTGAATATGGTTTTCCTCTTAAGCTTAGTATGCTATGATTTTAGCAGATTACCTCGTTGAGCTCTACTGGAATGTGCTCCGCTCTTCAGTTCAGTTTATATTATTTTTTATTTTTTATATTATTTTCATTTCATTAACTACTTTTAGATAAAATAAGCTTTGCCTAAGAAATTTTAACACACTAACTCCTGTTAATAAAGTGTGCACCTTCATATTTCGTCCATTTTCTATTCGTTGAACGAGAAGACATACTGAAAAATTTGGTCACAACTTTATAAGAAGATTGTTTACGAATAACCGTTAAAAGGGAAAATAAAAAGAAAAGCTTACACCCACACGGGACCTCCTGTACCCTTAACCTATACAAATTCACAAATTCAGAGCCAATAACTTCATTCAATTACTCTAATTTATTTTTTAGTTGTAGCACAAATTACTACGCCAAATACAAAACGTAAGCAATAAAAAATGCAACACAAGATGGCAATGTACCAACTCAGCTCAACCGCACATCCATCTGTTGAGTATACATATGTACATACATAGAGCTATATGCGATAAGCTCGCGCTGGGGAATCCAGATGTCAAGCCGGTAAGAGCAACAGAGCAAACGTAATGGGCCACACAAATTTGTTTTCGCCTGCACGCTCGGCGCAACTCCCACATAGACACACCAAAGCCGCATACCTCCCGCCGACCCTCCTGGGGCTACTGGGTTTTTATCAAATTTGTCACAATGCCCCTGAACGCGAAATTCATTCACATGGCATCATACCATACACTCAAATCAGTCGTTCGTTGCGACCAACCCAATCATTCTGAAGCTAACCGCCCCCGCCCAGCCATTTATTCACATGCCCTTCTCATTCAACTGATTCAAGTGCGCCTCTAGTCGCTCAGCTTGGCTCATTCAATCATTCAGTCATTCAATTTCATTCTTTTCATTACATTCCACATTCGCCTCACTTCTCTCAGCTCGTTCGTTTGCCTGCTGCTCTGCTAACACTCGGGCTGACTCTGGTTGTTTGGTGTTTTTTTAATAAAATAACTGGCATTGTTGTTGTTATTGTTGATCTTTGCCTCAATTTCTATTTGCATTTATTACATCAAAAATCAATTGCTGTACGAATGGAAAAATGTAGAAATTTGGAAATGAAAAAATGCGGAACTTTTCTCGTACATGTCGGAGCTAACAATAGAAAGGGACCAATTTTAGAAAGAGAGATGTGGCTCAACATAGCCCACCGCAGGCTATATACGTTTGCATTGTGGATTTTTATACTACACTCTAAATAATTCTAAAAGTATTTTTTTATGTAAAAACAAAAATAGAAAATCGGTCAACTGTCTAAACCTCTAGATCTCTTTCTCTCTCTCCCTCCCCCTCTCTCTCTCTCCCTCTCTTTCTGTCTCTCCCTGTCTCTCCCTGTCTCTCCCTCTCTATTTCTCTCTTTCTCTTTCTCTCTCTCTCTCTCTCTCTCTCTCTCTCTCTCACCCTCTCTCTCTGTCTCTCCCTCTCTCTCTCTCTCTCTCTCCCTCTCTCTCTCTCTCTCCCTCCCTCCCTCCCTCTCTCTCTCTCTCTCTCTCTCTCGATCCCTCTCTCCCTCGATCTCTCTCCTTCCCACGATTCTGTTCTGTTTGTCCATCTTTCTACGAGGTGAACATTAATTTCCTGGCGGAGGCAGCGCCGGGTGGTATTATCAATAGAACCCAAGACGGCTGTCATAATAATCAGGGTTAAGATAATTCTCTTCTTCTACTTCCGTCAGTGGGTACTGTACCTAAAACTTTTTAATCTGTGCTATTTCCATCCTAGTCTAGGAAGTCTAGATATAAGCTCTTATTCAGTTCACTTGATGGGAGGAGTACCTCCAATGATAACAATATCATATCTTTCTTATAACATATCACACCCTAATGCAATCACTATCACAAATGTCTGAAAACCCTCTCCTCTTCAATCTATTTTTCGTCAAAGCAGTACAACGATCCGCTAGTCGCATGGACTACTGACGATGTTGCCTAGTTTTTTCCCATACGTAACAATCCTGTTCCTATAGGTTCCTAACTGGAATAACCAACTTGTAATCAATTGTAAAGTAAGTGAAGGTTTTGCAATAGTCCGTCGTACTACCGTCCGGGTAATCAGTCTTGGTGTTCATAAGAAAAGGATCATTTTCAAAAAATGGCTTAGGAGGTGTTCTGTCTGCTCTTTTTTGAATGTTTCAGGCGTAGTTCGATGTAACTATAGATGCAGATCAATTACATTTGATCTACATTCAAGGGACATTACTGCTTTGATCTAATTTCTCAGCTAGACTCAATCTCTTTGTGGGTGACAGCGAACACATTGGGAATTGCTAAACTAATGAGCACATTATTTTCATAGATCAGAGCAGCCCATGGCCAGCTTTATAAGTAGGGATCGTAATTGATCTCAACACTTTCAAGCTATTCAAACTATACTCTTTTGCAGGATTAAACTTGAAATACCCTTACATTATAGTCCTTGCCAATTCTTAATCGAAACACGACATTAAAGAAGAAGAATCGACTGCAGTTTTATCTGTTAAAATTACCTGCGCAATGCCGTCACGTAGAAAAAAGATCTTAACCATGCCTGCCTACCCCGAAAAATATCTCTCAGTGTAATTCCACCAAGAAAATGTCAAAACCTAAATCTAATGAAAATTTAACAACAACAAATTGTTGTTGCTAGTACACTTCAAACATTAATAGAATTAAGAATATTATGCAGAGTACGATATAGGAAAAGCCATTGCCCAGCAGAGAGCGACGGTATTTAATGAAGAAAAAAAACTGAATTGTGTATTTTGTTGAGCTGTTATTACTTCTATTACACCAATAGTTATTACACAAACATGAATTGATTTTTTTTTTATTTTGTTTTTTTTCTATTGTTTTTTTGTTTTTTTGCCAAGAGCTCAAAAGGAATTGACAACAAACTAGACGTCTGCAAAACTAAACTCAACTAAAGTGCCTGTCGAGGCACCAAATTAAATTCATCATACACCCCTTCTTATAGCTTATAGAGGAGACCAGTTTGCCGTCCACACTCTGTTCTCTACCCTCCACCCGCCCAAAAACATTGCTCGCTTTTTGTCGTCCTTTGGTTTGCATACGAAAACTTTGATGTATTGAAATGTCAAATGGATTTACTTGTATTGCAAATGACAAACAGCAAGCACATACATACATACATACATACATATGTATATACAGCAAATTGCAAATAGAAATAAAAATAAGTATCAAATGGAAAATGGAAAATGGTTTGAAAAATTGTTATGCCCACCTCGAGGGAATTTGATTGAAGGACGAAGGCTACGAATGAATGGAAATCATTTAAATCTGAATTGTACGCCTATTTGCTACTTCATTCAGGTTTATTCGTTTTTTTTTTTTTGTTATTTGTTTTTTTTTGTTGTGTATGTAAACGCGCTTAGACCTTTGTGTTGGCAGTGCAAAAGTACAACAACAAGGCTAACACAAAGGTCGCAACAGAGCAATAATTGAAATTGAAATGTTAAGCGTTGCGCTTGTTAATGGTCTGTAAGGATGAAATGTACTGAGGATTTGCCAATTTTTTCTGTGATATAATGGATGAACGGCAATACATGTACATGGATAATTTAATTGATTTTTGTTTGTTTTTTTTTTTAAGTGACAAATAAAAAACAAATAACAAATTGTTGTGATATCCTGCGAGGCAATGTCATGCATTTAAATGTTGCTGATTTATTTTATTTTTGGACAATTTTTGCATAAATCACCCATTAACAATGAGTAATTTTACCATTTCCATTCTTAAAACATTTTTCAGTGCAAAAACTTTCCTCGCCAGAGATATTATGCTAATAAAATGTCATCAAAAATATCTTTAAATTTAAGAATATTCTTTTTATTTAATATTGATATGCAAACTTCGCCTCGGATTTGTAATGTTGGAAAATTTGTTGATAAATTTCAATAAATAATTAGACCTTCCTTTGCAGTTTTTCCTCTTTGTATTTGATCATCACTTTTCGACATTTGCGACTTTAACAGCGCCATGAGGAGCTTAAATGTGGAACATACTTCAAATATTTTCTTACCAAAAATTTCGTTATAAGGAAGACCCACTTGCAGAAAATCCAGAGTATAATATATGTATGAATGGAAAGTTAAGTAACCCAAAATTAAACTTAAAATTTTTTAACCCGATCACTGCCTTTCTCAACAACTATTTGAAGCAGAGTAAATTAGGGGTCAGAGCACTGAAACTTTTTTATGTTATTTCTTATTTTATTTTATATATTTTATCATCTACTGTCAAACGTAGTTTACATATAAAAAAGGAAGAAAAATGTATGACCAAGAATTTCAAGGCAGCTTATTAGCTAATTTTCTCTATATATTTTATTAATTTCGAAGCGAAACCTATTTAGAGGCGTTAAGTGTGATTTGGATCGTACTAAAAGCGAAATTTATATATAGTTTGTACAAGAGAGAATGAGAAAAGGATCAACGCTGTCACAGAGAGAGAGAGGAACTATATGATTTTGACGGGATAGAATGAGTGAGAGCTAACTTAGATGAGATTGAGTGAGAGAGAGCATTGAACGTTTAGGCTGGGCTAAAACAAATAGTGAAGTCACTGTAGCTAAGGTTAGTATATAATAGGTAAAGTAAAAAGTAAATGGTTCCAAACGGTTTTTTGGCTTATCTTTAGTTCCTCAACAATTAAATAATTGCTCTCGTGACGGTCTGTTTCCACTATTTCCATGATTTTATCGCAATTTTCGACGATAGGCCTCCCGACGCGTGGTGCATCTTTGACATCGAAATTACCGGAACGGAACCTAGCAAACCACTTTTGTGCTACACGTTCGTTTACAGTATCGGGTCCATAAACTAGATTAATTTTTTCAGTTGCTTTGGCTGCTTTTTCGCCTTGATCGAAGAAAAATTGTAAAATGTATCGAATTTTCTCTTTGCTGGTGTCCTTCTTTGACGAGCGCTCACAACGTACTGAGTCAATCAATCGGAAAACTGTCAAAGACAAACTTTTAGCGCAAATAAACACGTTTACAGCGCCGTATAATATATGACATGATGCGACACGTATCAATAGTACTATGGACAATAACGCCATCTCTAAGATAAAAACCGAACGAACTTTTTACTTTGCCTAATATATTGGTCAAAAGCAATGAGAAGGTTAATAAGGACTTAAGTCCGTAGACATAAGTTCAGAACTAGACATACCTTCCATATAATATCAACCGACCTACTAATGCTCGGTTCCACCGTTACTGTCTCAAATATAATAAAAAAGTAGTCCAAGAATTTATTTTTATGAAAAGTTTAAATTTAAGTTATAATTTTTCTAAAAAATTATTCAAAATCGCAAGTTAATACAGATATTTTCAATAATGCTAGCAACATAATTTACCTTGAAATAAAATGTTTACTATTCCAGGGTTTCCAACGAAAAACTTTACTGGAAACATATAGGGGTTTTTAATTCAATTAAGTCAGCCTATACAGCATATTTTCTCTAGATATGTGTATAATCCTCAGCACTTACTCTACATTAAGGAGCTACAGGCTTATAAAACTCAGACGATTGAATTTCTTTCGCTAATAAAAGTTTGGTCCAATTGCCATTTGTAGAACTTACTTTTTCTATTTCCTGTTTGAAAAATGACCTCAATATCGCGGTATTTTGATCTCTATCAGTTATGTTGGATCTAACGATTATGCATTATCCGCTAAAATAGAAGAAGATTATTTGTGCCATTTTATTTACAATTTCTGGGGACTTTTCTACCACGAAAATCGTCCTACACAGACGGGTTGCTTTACCTTCCTCTTATACCCTGGTTTCTTATTCTTTTATTTATCTAGTAACAAATGTTTCGGAGATTTCCCGATCTGTTCATAAGACTTTAAGGAGAGATTGTTTTATGATTGTTGGTTAAAATAAATTGTCTATTACAGCAACACATAATAGGACTGTTGTCCAAATCCAAACATGATACTTGGTTTTATAAATTTGAAAAAACAAGCCAAATCTATGGAAGGCTCTCAAAGCAACATAGATCTATTGCTGAAACCAAAAATATTGTTGTTTCAAAGATATATGTATGTATATATCTATATAATGTAGATCATGCAATCAAAAATTTCTCTTAATAGTAAACCGTTATTTATATACATATACACACATTACGATATCAATGCTTCAAAATTTCTATTTTGATTTTTGCAAAATTTACAAAAGAGCAACGAAATGAGAAATTACAAAAATAAATATAAAAAAATTCTCTTACAAAGAATACACATACAATATTTTCACCGATGAATTTCCTTTGGGAAATTTAAACAACTTTTTAAAAGAAAAGTGAAAAAAATGAAAATCAACGAATAAAACATATGTAAGAATACAATGCGATATACATACCAACAACACTAAGTTTCTTTTGCAACATACAATACAAATAAATGCGGCAAACCTCATGGTGAATGTTGAATGCTGAATTTCGCATGCCACATCGCTGTTGTCATTTCCACACATTTATTCCCACTTTTGGCCGCTTAAACAATTTCGCAGCCATAGACAGCGGCGCTACATATTTCAATTACACACTCAAATATATGTTCAAATATACACACATACATACATACTACATGCACCACACACTTACCATAAGTTAAACGTATGTATGTATATTTGTTTGTTTTCACTTTGAAATACGCAACGCGTTATAGCTAAGCAAAAGGCGGAAACGGATATTTCACCACACATCACAAAGACCTCTCGTTGTTGCTCTAGCTGGTCCAAATTTCACGCGGTGCTGATGACGCGAGCACTCAGAGTTGCCAACGCAACCGCAATTGTCAATAAATATTTTTCAATTTCAATTTCTTTGCTTGCTTACTGCTGCACATCATTCGCATCTTTGCCATGTTTTGGTTGACGATGTGTCTGGGAATAAGGACATACACTTGTACATATGTACGAGTACTTGACCTGCAGGGAAAAATACTACTTATTAGCTGGAATCGAACTAGTTCGTTTTTTGGCATCAACATGTTCACCTTCCGTCTACTTCCCATCTAAACAACTAGTATTTTTAACACAACGTTGTCCTAGGAACCAAACCGCGAATATCGAAAAAAACGATATCCGTAAACTTTCTGGTCTTAATGTATTTCAAAACATTCTGAGTATGTTTAGCATCAAAAAAGTCAAACTTTACGATAAAGCTGTCAGCTGCCAGTTTGCAATACTGGGGTTGCAAAATCTTGAAATATAAAGGCAACCCTATAATATACTACTAGTATTTCACTAGGTTTTTTGCATACTAGTCTATCCTTTCCCTACAGGGTACATATTTGATGGGCTTGTGCGCGCATGAAAGTGCTACGTTTCGAATAGAAATGTTTGGTTTGCTTTTGCAAATGTGTGCTTTTGCTCGTTTTGTTCAAAATGCCTTTCTTCCATGCTTCACACTTTCATCATTTCGCCGCGTAATTTTTCATTAATGTTCGACACTAAATAGCGACATGCCTCAATCATTTAAAAGTAGGCGTTGGTGGGTGTTTCAAATCAATACAAATGCGACTTAATCCCTGGTGAATAGATGTTTTTATGTTTTTTTATAGCGTATACTCTTGAAAATTCGTATGTACCACTGATGAGTACAACACATGCAAAACTAACTGAGTTAATTTTTTTTTTAATTCTTAAAAATAATTTTAAAAATCGCAAATGAGCTTACTGAGCTCTACGTACAAATCTTAAAACATATTCAAGAGTGTTGATACGAAATTTTTCATAGATCATACCCTCAAAATTGAACACATATTCCACAACCGAACATTTAGCGCAGGCCACTAGTTTATTGACATTAAATTTATTACTGAGTAGCTCTCAAACTCTGAAGGTCGCAGAGCGGTGTAGTCAAGCTTCTAAGTATGTAGTTACAGTCGCGGGGCTATTCTCAAATTCTACTCTTTCGTCCACATCGCAGGCCCTGGAAATGGAGGCAACGCTTGCACAGGATACGGTTACCAATTCGTGGGTAGCATTTTTGACTGTCTCCAGATTGATCGTATTGTGATAGACGGACGATAAGTACATATACAGTGTACTTAACGTGAGTGCCACGTGACCACTATCTCGTTCCAGCAGAGATATACATCCGGATCTGTTGAGCAAAGAACGCCCGACAACAAACACAAGTTAGGTTCGACGTCGAAAAAAGTTGATTTAGCAACTAAATTTATGGAAGGAACAATTCTTTGGCCTCCCGAGTGGCCATGAAAATGGAACGCCAGCAGATGGTGAGCCCGATTCCCAATGAAGAAGATCAAATAACACTTGCCGCGTTGAAACCAACAAGGGACAAGGAATCACCTTATCTGAAACCTCGTTTGGTACCGAACGACTCAAAGATGTTCTTCCTAGTTCCAACAGTGCTTCTGGTGTTGTCCAGCGTGACCCCCTTTTTACGGTCTTTTCCAAGATTTGGCGCATGGTGAATGTCTGGTCAATGGTCTATATGGTCCAATCAGATTGTTGATTGTGGACTTTGGCATTTCACACAATACCCTCGAAAGAACCTTGTATGCGATATTTAGGAGGCTAATCCCACGGACGGTAATTGGCGCAGACCTTGGATTGTACGGCAGATTCGTCCGACCATATTCTGCAAAGAAGCTGAAGTAAATACGCACATTTTGAGCTCTTCACCCCGTTGTTTGAAAGTTCCAGCCGGTAAGCCATCGGCTCGAGCCGCTTATGTTGTATTTGTTGCATTTTTGATGTAAAGATACTCCACGGTTTGGAAAGTCAATGCGCCATAAAAAGATTAAAACCGCTTGATAAAAGCTGGATACACAAAGAAGCTCGATTTATGAGTGCCACACAAGTTGATGAGAAACAATGTCCCGAACTTTCATCTGTGAATCGCTCGTAGCAAAACCGATCTTTTTCTAAAGAAGATGTTGATAAACAGTTTTCAAACCAGGTTTGAAGGTTAGGAAGATTTTGTTGTATGTTTGTTAAGATTAGCACGAGAATCATCCACTATGGGCTGATCTCCTACGACCAAACTCTAAATTCGGATCTGTATAGTTAGCAATTGGACCGTCTGAGGGAAGAAATCTGCCAGAACTACCCAGCTTTAACCAACAGGAGGGCAGTTTTCTTTCAGTAGAACAAATCCAAAACACAAAGACCGATGGTGGCTCGCTTAAAGCATATTGTCTCGACCTCGCACCAAGTTAATACTATCTGTTCATGTAAATATATGGCGAATGATTTGGCTGGAGGAGAAGTAGCCTCAAGAGAAGCCTGTGAGAATCGGTTGTCCCAATGTTTTGCCCATAGGGGCAAGGGTTTCTATGAGAGAGGCATACATCAGCTGCGTATATAATATAAACGTGATTCGATTTTTTTAGGGTTTCTGGATGCTATATGTTATCATGTGGTGTGGAGTAAATTTTTGTCAAAATTTAAAGTTAAAAAAAAATAACAAAAATGTGGACAGACTTCGCGTTAATACAAAACACCTTTAATTTAAAGCCTGAGATCATAAAGAATTAGAACAGTTTACTGTATGTATATCTATTTCACTCTCTCTTTCTCTCCCTCTCGCTCTTTCTCTTTCTCTCTCTCGCTCTTTCTCTCCCTCCCTCTTTCTCCCTCTCTCTTTCTCTCTCTCTCTTTCTCTCCCTCTCGCTCTTTCTCTTTCTCTCTCCCGCTCTTTCTCTCCCTCCCTCTTTCTCCCTCTCTCTTTCTCTCTCTCTCTTTCTCTCCCTCTCTCTCTCTCTCCCTCTCTCTCTCTTTCTCTCTCTCTCTCTTTCTCTCCCTCTCTCCCGCTTTCTCTCTCTCTCTCTCTTTCTCTCCCTCTATCTCGCTTTCTCTCTCTCTCTCTCTCTCAATAGTTCAATATTTAAGCAATTAATTTACTGTCTGTATATCCATTTCACTCTCTCTCTCTCCCTCTACCTTTTTCCCTCTGTGCCTCTCTCTTTCCCTCTCTCTCTCCCTCTCCCTCCCTTTTTCCCTCTCTCCCTCTCTCTTTCTCTCTCTCGATAGTTCAATATTTAAGCAATAAATTTACTTTAATTTATTTCAAATAATTTTTAATTTGTTTTTAGAAATTTTGCCACCTCAAAAGGATTTAGGTCAAGAAAAGAAAGAAAATCAATTTAAATTAAATAATTTCACCCGTATTTGCATGCACACATACATACATCTAGACGACCATCTGTTTTATAACTAATTGTGAATAATGTCGCTTTTAGTTAAAGCACTTAAATTGAATGTCAATGAATTCCTATATACATATGTACGAGTATATAAATAATAAAAACATACAAAACTACTATAATATGTATGCATGTATTGTATGTATATTAACATATTCATTAACACCTCAAATAATTGACAGTGCCATTAAATTAATTAAGCACTTTGTTAACCAAAAGACCAAATAATAAATTAATTAATAAAAAAATAATTATTATTATACTGAAAAGAAAAACCGAAAAAATACATATGTACGTGTATGTATAAAAATAAATATGCAAACACACAAAGTGGCAAAAAAAAATATCGTCACGTTTCTGCAAATATTTGCAACTGGCTAATTAATAATAAAATTCTGTATATTATTAAATATTCAAAATGCAAAGCACACACAGCTCAGAGGTGCACAAGCAAACGCATATACATATATGTACATATGTACATACACACATACATACACCCCCATATTCTCGAATTTATCTTCGCAAACGTATAGTTGCACGCAAAAAAATTCAAGCCTTGGTGCAGAGGCTCACATGTATATAGAGTTGTATATATGCATGTACATGCATGCATTGTCTGTGTGTGCATGCGTTTGTGTCGTGCCGTGTAAAACTTTGCAAAGCGTATGCGGGTTACTTACTCTACCTACCTGCTCCCCTGTGCTCGGTTACCTTTGTGCAGCTGCATGCAAGTATACGAGTATGTAAATATGTACGTTGGTATGTGTATAAATTTATGTAGTTACATACCGTTATAACGGCAACAGGATATGTGGATACAGTTAGTTACATGAATATATGAAAAATGGCACCATTACTAAGGTAGCGTAAAAATTACGCCACTTTGTGAGAGGCCTTTTCATAGCTTGCTTACATGCATACACACAAACATATTCGTACACAGATTGCTGCACAGTAGCCAACAGTGCAGTGTTGAGAAAAATTTTATCATAAGGATTTTTTGTTTATTTTTTACTTTCTAGATTTTAAAATCATCCATGAGCATAAAACATAAATTTTTAATTCAAAGGATATCAAAAGCAGAAGGAGAAGAATTAGGTCCCCATGGTGGACTTAAAGAATGTAAGAAGCAATTTATCGTAGCAAAGGCATACCGAATAGACGAAGACGGAGACAAATACTAAGGCCTTCTGAGGTCACATAAAAATTATATTTATAAGAAAAACAAAAAAATCCTTAAAATCCTTTTGCAATGAATAATAGAAGCTTTCCGTTTAAGGAAAATAGTAGTAATATCCGTGCATAACATTGGATACCTTCAGAAGCCAAGTTGAGGTTGGATGGTATCTGTGAAGAGGCGTTAAGTTTACAAATGGATATTTACTTCCCGGGCAGCTCAGTCAACCAGTCAGCTGAGATAGATCCCAAAATAATAGAAATAAAAGCGAGTCCCGAAGAGCGAAAACGCATGGCGGAGGAAGTTCGCAGAAACTATTTGGCGAAGCGGTAAGCGAATTGTGCTAAGGTTGAAGAAGATGGTTAAGGAAATGAGAACCAAACAGAGGATATGCAGTCATGTTAGAACAGGCAAATCGACGTCGAAGAGAAATAATATTAAGGAAATATGTGTAATTTTAGTTTTGTGTTTGAATAAATAAGTTTTAATATTTATTAAAAAAATAATAATTATTATTAATGTAGAAAAGCAAAAAAAAAACAAATAGAATTCCCTATATAGAAAAATCGATTTACTTATTTATTATTTTTCTTCTAATTAAATTCGACTCTTCGAGGAGAATGACAACTCCTTTCGTTTTGAACTGTAAGACGTCGGCGTTCGAAATTACAAATTTAGAAATAGAAAGAGAGATTCTTGAACTATCTCTCATTTGATTTTCTGGCTATATGAACAAGACGCGAAGCCATAAGCCAGACGACTGAAAGACAAGTTGAGAGCAAGAATATTTTTTACCGAAAAAAAAGTATTGGGTTGCTCTTTCCTACATGCAAAGTGTTACTCAATGGATTTATCCATAATATCAAACAGTGTATCGAAAGAAGTCTAGTGAAATTTGCAAGGATCTTTCAAGGATCGATTGTGTTTGGTAGGATGATACTTGCCTTTCAACGAAGATACTCCAATATGGCGCAGCTCGTATACACAGTATTTTTGAAGTGGCGAGCCATTGACCCTTTCCGTCGTATTTTTTTTTATATTGAACGATACTGATTTGGATTTGGAAATTCACAAACTCCCTGAGAGGTCAAGTATATATTCACTTTTATTGTTCAAGTTACATACATACGTATTGCATATGTTTAGTACATATGTAGTTATTAATTCTAAATTCTGGGAATTCCCACAATATGAAAAAAAAAAATAATTGACCTGCGTTGAATCCTATAAAAGGCGTAGCGGCAGCTAGTCAACATCATTATCGAGACGGCTTTTGAGTTGAGCAGAGCAATTATAAAAATATCATCGAAACAAAAATTTTATTTTGGAAACTATCGGAACAGTCGAAAATGCAGTTCAACATCAAGGAGAATCCAAGCGCTTCACTAAGCTATATGCTGTTTCTACGTCGAGACAAATTGAGAACTCGTGCAAATTCTGTAAAGAATACTGTAAAACTAACCGAGTTAAAGTTGTCGGTGACGAATAAATTGATCTCTCTAAACAAACCACAAATTCAGCATCTGGGTTTTGAAGAGTTGAGAGCGTTAAGCCGACAACAAATATTTTCTAAAAAATTGAAAAATGCAATTGAACAATTGTACTCGCGGAAAAAGGCGATTCCCGAAGGGACAAAACAGTGTAGCGAGCGTTTGGCGAAGCAACAAGCCATATCAGATGAGCAGAGAAAGATGAATGAAGACAATGAGAGTGCGAAATTGTGCACCGCTCCAACTAATATAGTTGAACGTATGTACGATTGGAGAAAATCTAGTCCCGAAGAGAGGAGACGAATGTTGGCAAAACAACGCCGCGAAAGATTGGCGAAGCAGGAAGCAAACTAAGACTGGACTTGTAATTAAATAAAAGTAAAATAATTTTAAATTTATATTTTAATAAATAGTAGTAAAATAGGTATCATCATCATTCAAAAGTCGTAGTTGTAAGTGAGACGTGTGACCGTCAAGTCGCAAGAAGAAATTAAATTTAAGTTTATTAGTAAATAATACTTTTAGACATTTAAGCAGTTGTCCTTTATTAAATATAAAATTCTTTTAATATTTAATATTTAATAAAAAATAATTATTATTAATATTGAAAAACAAAACTAATTTTTTTTCTATGCGAGCGGGAATGTGGGAAAAGAATTCTCTATGGAAAATTCTAATTTTATTTGACGATGCCGTAGCTTGTTATTTTTTCTTTTGTATAAATTTACATGGCTGTGGAGAATGGAAACTTCTTCTATCCTTTTACCAATGGCTTAAAACTGTAATGCCTCACCATGGTCTCAGTTTTCGAAGATAAAATTTTTTAAAAGAGAACGAGGGACAGATTTCAAAACTATCTCTCACTTAACTTCTTGACCATAGGGATCTAGAACGAAATTGTAAGGCAGGCGACTCATAGACAAAGTACGACTAGTAGTTTTTGGCTCTATTGTTAGACTTTGTGCAACACGCAAAGTGAATTTCAAAGAATTTACTCACAAACTCTGAAAGGAGTACGAAAAAGATCAAGACTTTCTTAATTTAGAGGAGTAAAAATCTTGAAAATATGCTTGATAGGAGAGATCGTGCTGAAACTTTCCTCTGGACAGTTGCTCCGAAATGTAGCAAGTATGCATATACTTATGGTATATATTAGAACTTTATAGCCGCTAAAGCAATTTTCAGTCGAGTTCTTACTCCAGGTTGGAGTGTGAGTATTGATGTGTTTTTCAACAAACAGAGATTCCTACAGTTTATACTAAACCGTCCCCATGCAGTCTTGTAAGAAGAGGAAAATCGACGTCGAGGAGAAATAATATTAAATATATTAAGGAAATATGTTTAAGTAATTTTAGTTTTGTGTTTGAATATTAAGTTTTAATATTTCAAAAAAATAATAATTATTATTATTATTTAGAAAAGCAAAACATAATTTTTTTTCTGGGACCGCGGGGAGTTTTACATATTATTTTTTATTAAAAAAAAAAACGGCGTGGCTTGAATCGAATTCTCTTTTTAAATAAGTCGATTTATTTATTTTTTATTTTTCTTCTAAATAAATTCGCTAACTCCTTTTTGTTTTCTTTCTACAGCAGTTTGGTCTCGGTTTTAAACTGTAAGATCTCATCGTGACCTCTCCGAAGGTTAATTGTTTAGAGAGAGAGGGAGAGGGGAGATTCTTAAACTATCTCTCATTGGTTTTTTCTGGGCATAGCGATAACGAGCGAAGCAGTAAAGCAGACGTCTGAGAGACACATTATGTCCAAACATATTCTTTTACCGAAAAAGGAAGTATTGGGTTGCTCTTTGCTACTGAGTAAGATTTCACTCAATGAATTTATCCATAATACTAGACATAGTATCGAAAGAAGTCTAGCGAAACACTTTCATAAATTAGAGGGCTCCTCTTGAATAGGAGAAATCTTGCGAATGCGCTTTCAAGAATCTTCAACAGAGGGATGTTATGGAGATCGGAGAAATGAGGAAAAAATATGTAGGTTTTGGGGAGATGTTATGTAGAATGTTATGTAGTAGTTTTTGATCAAACTTTTTCCCCAGTTATGGTGTGTGTCTCAAAGTTTTTTCAAGAAATGAAGAGATTTATGGGTTGTTCTAAGCCGTTTTGAACGCCACTTGCATTTTTACATAAATATTTTGTATCATAAATACTTACATTTAGAGAAGAAGATATTTTCTACTAACAGGCGATCATATTTCTTCTTCTCCACTGGCGTATACACCACTTAAGCGATCTATTTAACTACAGTGCCATTTTCCTTACATCTCTATGCTGTTTGGTGCAAGTTGGAAATACCAAATGAAACCAAGTTGCTCTCCTCCTGATCTTTCCAACGGAGTGGAGGTCTTCGCATTTTCCTACTTTCACCAACGGTTGTTGCAAAGCTGAAGTATTCTTATCCATCCGGACTACATGACCTAGCCAGCATAGCCCTTGTCCCTTCTTCACATAGCTCATACAGCTCATCGTCCATGCCTTCGCACCATATAAGCAGGACGGTAATGATGAGTAAAGATAAAGAGTTTAATTTCTGTTCAACGAGAGAGGATTTCATTTTTAATTTGCTTACTTAGTTCAAAGTAAAGCCTATTGACAAGTCCGATTCTGCTTTGGACTTTCAGGCTGACATTATTATTGGTATTAATGTTGGTTCCAATATAAACAAAATAATTTACAGTCACATGGGAGCCGGAGTGGCTCTACTGAAGTTTCTTATATTTTAGGCGTAACCCAAAGCTCAAACTTCCACGGTGCGCGGTGTGGACGTAAAAGTAGATATTGAGTATAGCCCTGAGACTGTACTGCATACCCTGAAGGTTGAGTACGCCACATTATTTTTTCTTAATTTTGGATGGAAGCAAACCCATAGTACAAGGTACGCAACGCTAACCCCTCGGCTCTCGTACGTCAGCAAATTTCGAAGTAAATAATCTAATAAAATATATGAAAAAAATGGAAATGGATACACAGAGAAACTTAATTATTGGATCAACATCGTGGTATCGCAATGTGCTTGCTCTAACATGAATATATCGTATACTTCCATATCGATAGCCACTGCTTCCTACCTGACTTGTAAGGAAAGGACCATCCTTCCGAAGTACCCAGAGCTTCTGCTGTCGGGGCAACACAAAGCGCAGCCACTCACAAGCTCAATAATCCAAATTTGTGTATACCTTTCGCTTCGTTCAGAGTTTTGCACGAAATTGTACTGTGCCCTCGTTGACATGTATGCGCAGGCATGTGAGCACTACTGATAGCGGTGTATCATACATATGTATGTATGTGTATATTCGTAGTTGTGGTGTATTTATTATCTATTCATCCTGGCATCAATGTCGCTGACACTGTAACGCCGGCAATTTCATTTAGCCCGTAAGCGTTTCATAACGCCACATAGCAAACCGTCACATCATATCACAACACACATATTCACACACACAGGCACACATATGTACAATATCGTCATTTGACTAGCTCGCCACGACGGCATTTGTACGGTTTGCGCGCATATTTTATGCAATTAAAATTGCAAATGCAACGAAATTTACATTTTTTACATTTTCTGCAACAGATAAACGAGCACACAACGGCAACAAAGCTACAAATTCGAATGTGTGTGTGTGGGTGTGTGTGTGTGCGGGTGTTGCGTCGACATGCAGATACGCATACCAACGATGAAGAGAGTTGCACTTAACAATGCCTGTATATATGTGTATGTGTGTATGTGTGTTTATGTGTGTTTGTATGTGTGTTTGTATTCGTGTGTATGTTAAACATAAAGTCGCCTTGTTCAACATAACGCTTGCCTGCCGCTGGAGGCGTAAATAAAACAAAAACAACATAAATAGTTTACAACAATTGTAATGAAAAAAACAAAAACAAATACAAAAACAAATGCAACCAATGATTATGACAATGTGATATGCAAGTGATTTTGTTATGACGAAAATTCTCAAGCGCACATTACCACACACATACATTGCCATTGCCACTGTTGAAGGCTCGAGTTGAGTCACATGCCAGTGTGTGTACCCCTTTCGCGGAGAGCAGAGAGGAGGAAGGGAGCACAACGCACCGCGCGGCTGTTACCCCTGCCATATATCAATTTTGCAAAATGTCGCCGTTTTAATGATGGAGATTTATGCGAAATCACTTTAACGGACGCTAAAGCCCGGCATACAGAATAAATATATGTATGTACTTAAGCAAATGTGAAAACAAAAATTACAATTGAATCGAATGTGGCATGCGTTTTGTGATCAATATTAAAATTAATTGATTTAGGAAATGAGCATAAAGTTTTCCGGGGTTAATGGCAGCTTTAAAATTCTAAAACATTCCAACTAGTGGGAGCTCTGCCTTGGCGGACTACTGTTTAGTGCAGGGCAAATGCATATGTGTGGATATAGATACCACTTCTGCACCATTTCTGCAGCACCTGCAGCATTCGATGAAATGAAACAAAATCTTTGCCTTGTCATGTCCTCAAGATCAGGCAGTGCGATTGCAGTTTCAGGGCTATACTCAATTCCTATTCTTGCGTTCACCTCATTCACTCTGGAAACGTAAGTAACCCTTGTTAAAGATGCGCTAACCAAGCCATTTGGAGCCTTGGGTCACGACTTAAAGAGAACAACAGAGAACCCACGCGAACATATTCGGTTTAAGGTTTCGCTAAAGTCTAATTGCAGCGTCTGTTCCCCAGAGGTGCATCGGCAGGCTGACGTCGTTCTTGAAGCAAGGAGATCACTATAAAATTGTGGCCTACTCTAGGCCCGCCACGTAGAAACCAGCTGCAATGAAAACTTTAACAACGCCTCGGATGACGGCCACTAGAGAAAAGTTAAGGACTATAATTTGAGAGCATGCACTTAAAATGTCCTGTAACTTAATTGGAAGGGGTCACTGCCAAGCTGGTTAATACTCTCCGTAAGACTAAAGGCTGGCAGTGGATATTTCGTGTGGCTCATAAAGGCAACGAGTTTTCCAATTCAGTCAAAGAAGTGTTTCCCGAAAACTCTGTATTGGGCAGATATCGAGGTTGGACAGTGACAAAGGTAGTGTTGAATAGGCTTCTTTTTCGCTCCAACAGCTGTGGCAAAAATCATTAGAGTGGTTACCCATTATTTTGACGTGAAACACCATTAAACAGTGTTCAGTTAGTATACCTGTTGTTGAATTAATGGTGAACCGGTCTAGAAGGGTAAGATGATAAGATGATAAGATGTTAGAGAGCCTTTCATCGTCACGTCCTATGAGCCAGGGCTTGCTGTTGCCTATGGCTTATCGGAATCGCTGGAGTGTTGCTATTTAAATTCACCTTTTGCATGCCTCTCCTCAATTTTACAATATTATAGTATTTCGGATTGACTGCTGTAAAGCGCTCGCTCCCAAACTGCATTCCACCCGTCTTCATTGTGGTCCTGCCCACTCCGGGTGCTCTTTCTCATGTGAGGACAGGTCTACCACCGCACTTAGCCTTTGCGACAGGCTTTCTTGCTATGGCTGTTCCTCTCGTTTCTGTCCACGATCTCGGTCTCCTTTCTAGGGCTGGCTGGCTAGGAGAGCTCTCTCTCTCTCTCTCTCTCTCTCTCGTAGAGCTAGCCGAGGTGATGCTGTCTAGATCGGAGTCGTCGCTGACTACCTTTTCCCTGAGGACCCTAGTGTCAGCTTCCTGACTTCCTTCTCTTTCTTTTTAATATTTAAAATTTTGTTGTGGTTGATGTTATTTATGAACAACTTGTTCGTACGAGCACCTGTACGACAAGGCGGTCAAAGTAGTGTGTGGGAAAATCTGCTGCCCACCGCAGTTGCGCCCCTTGTCATGGTAAGGCCACCTTTACTTCCTAAGGCGGCCCGATGTTAGGGAGGCTCCGTTAAAATACAGCCGATATTACCCCCTGGCTGTAAATCGTCCGATGGGTGCTCATAATACCCTGGATTAGGGGACGTCGCAGTTCTTGTTCACTGTTCTTCAGCAGCCCTAACTGCATGTTGAGTAGCGCAGTGCTGGGCTTGCTACCATGTTACTCCCCACCCAGAAAAGGACTGATTGGTGATTCAGCTAAGCCCACGAACCACGTCAAGGTGCCTGCGATCGCGGAGATTGGATCCAATCTTATTAATTTTACAGTTTGCTTGTAATTTTCCGTATAGGACCAGAGGAAGAGGGTTGAGAAGAGTTAGCAGTGCTTTTGAGCGAATTGACGGCAGTGCTCCTGTTACCAGGGTAACTGCCTACCTTTGAATTTTCTTTAATTTGCTTCTGAAAGTAATTTTTTCGACTGCCGGCCACCAAAAGGTGACGCCATGTAGTAGGATAATTCTAACTACCGATATATAAATGCAGTTCAGGATGTTCGGTCTTAGATCCCATCTTTTCCATCACCTTTTTTCAAACGCAAAGTACTCTTATAGCCTCTCTTGGCCCCTCTGCCGTTTAGTTGTGTACAGTGTACAGAAAGCTCTACGAAAAAGAAAGAAGTTTGGACGTCAGTAACCCCTCCATGCAGAAGATGCCACAAGAGCACCTTATTTTATACAAGCTATATATTTTAAGAATTTCTTCCGGACTACACTTTCCCCGGCGATAACTTTCTGACCGGATGTTTGTAATTTGCTTTGTTGCTATTCAAAAGAATTTCTTCCGAGCGGTCAAAAGCTTCACCCAGCCAATCAAATTTCTTAACAAAAACTAACACAAGCTTAAAGCTATATATACAAATGTATGAAAATATTGTGAGGGACGTTAATATACTCAAAAAGAAACAAGAACCCAAAAAAACACCGCTAATTTGAGCACTTAGCGTTGTAATTAAAAAAAATTAGCTGACCTCAACACGGCTCACACGTAAATTAAGTACTTATGTAGGCGCATTTTGTGAATCGATAAACTGGTATGTAATTACAAATAAATCATCTGTGCCACGCCCACAATTTTATGCAAAAACCATTGTTACCTGCGCGCCGGCGACGGCCTTTGTCACAACAATGGCAAAGGGGCAAGCAAGCGCATGAATTATTTTTAACCATAAATAAATGGTCAACAATTTAGCGACGAAAAATAACACTGAAAAAACAACAGCAACAACAACAAGTGAAAACAATGAGAAATAAACACAAAAAAACCGCCCAATTAGTCCGCTTAGCTGGCATAACAAATTGACTGAAATCAACATAAACGAGTATAACAAAACGACTGAATATATGTTTGTTGTGTGTGTGTATGTTTGTACATGTGTGTTTGTGTGTAAGATTTGAAAAGGAAAGACACACCAAGCCCAATAAATATATCCACACCAAAAAGAAAAAAACCGACCGACCGTCTACCTCAGCCAAGGCAGACACACCGCTTGCGAAACGCCCGAATGTATGCTACAGATTTTGCTGTTTGTGCATTATTTACTCACAAATCAACAATGCGTTAGCGTCGCCCGCCAACAAAGCAAAAAAGCCAAAGGAAGAGCGGAGGACAATGAAAAACGATAATGAAAAGCATACAAACCAAAAGGTGTACATAAAACCAAAAATGAACAAAAAAAAAATAAAAAAAAACATAAAAAAGAAATTAAAAAAAAAACGCAAAAAATATTCCACATCCCAAATCCCAAGGTAGCGTATATTTGGCCAACAAATGCTTATGCAAACCGAGCCATCAATTACGTCAAAGCTTCTCATCAACAAATCCCTACTTAAGCAGCCAGCAACAGGACACACCGGAACAAAAAAGCCAAAAACCAAAAATAAAAAACAAAAAAACAATAAAAAAAACAACGACAAACAAACAAGCGAAACAACAATGACTGCGGCTGGGAAGCATAGCAAAGACAACGACAACAAATAAAACAAGGATTTGGTCGTGGTGACGTTTACGGCAGCGACGAAGGCAATAAAAGCATTTGCATAAAGATTTCACGTGGCTTAAAGTAAATAAATAAGTGACTCTTCATACATACACACCTACCAGTACTTGTATGTGTATAAGTGCATACACAAGTGATGTGATAGAGTAAAATGTGGTGAATTTTCGCCAATATGTTGTCTTTGTGGTGAACTTTCGCCAAAGTGGTGTGTTGATTTTAATTTGAGGGGGAAATTACAGTTGTTGGGTTTTGTTACAAAAAAATACAGTCGAGGCTACACTCACCACTAAGGGGAGTTGCTCCATATTTAAGCTTGTGTGGTGGAAAGCAGATACTCACTCAATTATCATTGTTGTTATTGTTGTTCGCAATTTTTTTTTCAATTCTAATTAAATTCACCGAATTCAAAATTATGGTATTGTATATAAAGAAAAGTAACTGCTTATAAAGTCGGTTGGAACCGAAATTGGATAGCCGGCTGATATTTCAGTTGGAGTCAAAGAGACAAACTTTAGGTTAACTTGGTAATAGAAACTGCTTAGCTTATGTAGCCGCTAAAGCGATTTTCGGCCAAACTCCTCCTCTAACTTGCGGTGTGCGCCTTTTTCCAACAAATGGAGGAACCTACAGTTTATTCCAAGCCACCTCCGAACGGGCGATGGATTTTTTGAACGATGTTTCACGTCAGAAATACAATCGGAAGAATTGACATTCCCAGCCGGTGGCAAACTCAATTACGAAAATTATTATTCTATAATTTTGAATGTTGGTCAGACTAGAGCACCAACCCTGGCCAGTCGAATGTTAGTGCGCAGTGTTAACCACTCGGTTACAATAGCCGCGTTAAAGTTAGAGCTAGGATTAAATGAGCATGATTCAAAAGCCAGTTATGTTATGTATCGGTTTAGGACTCAGGGCAGTCCGGACTGTTACTGGTTTTTGGTCACCGGTCTGTTGGATTTTTCGATTTCAGTCAGACGCGCCCCTCGGTCGGTTGGGCGGGAGGTGGGGAACGCTGGGTTCGTTGTTAAAAAAACACAAAAAAATATATCGTTGTTTCTCGAACTATACGCAAAAAAATCTTGATTTTACGTCATTGAAATTAAGCTCTCTTTTTGTAAGCATATAAATCTCCGTTGATCAATCAGTCAGTCTACCAACTACAACAAAAAGTATAGCAGATCTAACATTTTTATAAAATCCATTGAATGAGTAAACTCAGCACCCAAAACAGTGGATTCTGTAGAAAAACCTAGAAGAACTTCCAAGTACTAGGGGTCCAGCTGCAAAGTAGGCTGACCTAAGTATTACTTGCTGCAAGCAAAAGAGAGTTTAGTATTTTTACAGGTGTTTTGACATGTCACCTGAACTCCACAGTTCCAGTGAAATAATGCAGCTGACAAAGCACTGGAGCACCACCTTCAGTCAATTACAACTTCATATCTTTTAAGAAGCTCCTAGTATAACCATATTAAATATCACACTAAAACATCACCAGATCAACATCGACACATCAGCTCAGCACGACAAACATGCTTCTCTCCTTAGTTGGAATCTCTCATGCTATCACATTCCATTTGGGTCGTAAACACATTAAGTGAAGTAGTGAAGTTTCCAACTATATCCCATCATACTATATATGTATTATGCTAACAGGCCATATGATGATGTGCAGCTATCCAATTTTTATTCTAATTGGTATTGCAAAGAACGATAAAAGAATTCCTAATTGAGCATCATCTAAATATTAAGTTTTTTTATTTAATATTATTATATACTATTATATACAATAGATCTTCTTCCTTGTTTGTATGTGCTCAAAGTCTTTTGCGAAAATGTCGATAACATTAATGCCTCGAAGCAAGCCAATCGCACCCTTCGGATCGGAGCAGCTTGTGACCCGCAGCAAGCAGAATAATAAAATCGCGAAGCGGCCGTACCTACGCACGTTCTAGGCTTACGTGTTTATCGAAATCGTACTTATTTTCGTGAATTTCGGTGATCTATTAGCAGTAAAGAAAGCATTATTTATTTCGAACTTGGTGCTCCCGCTTATCTAAGCAAAAGGCCACTTATGCACCAAATTTTAAGTAAAGCGAACCATAAATACAATTTTTCCGAAAGGATCAGTCCCTGGTGTGGTTAAGTGGTCTTCCTTTAAGTCAAACAAGAGGACAACTGTGAAGCAAAAGTTTTTCAAATAGATCAGCTCCAGTCAGGTGCCGTATAAACCTTCCCAGGAACCATAGAAACGAAAAAAAAAATATTTCAAGTCAATCGGACGGTAGTTTTACGAGATACTGGGATCTTTGCAAACGGACATTATGTAATATTAATATATATATTTAAAGTATTTCTTTTTAATTATTAATTAAATATTATTTATTATTAATTTATTTGAATTACATCTATAAATATAATGATTAACAACACAACAATTTAATTTCATAAAATAAGTCACAATTTAACCAAATTTAACAGCAATTATCAACATAATTCACCACTTCGATTACTTATATTCCCCTCTGGTGGTGAATTTCTTTACTCTCCAAATTCGTTCGTAATTTCCCCTCTAATTTTTACGAGTGCCTGGTGAGTATTCTCACTTCTATTGGATTCTGCGCTCAATACTCGTTAATAAAGCATATGTTTATTTTCACCAAATCTCAAGCATCTCTCAAATCTACCACAGATATTATCACAAGCGTGTTTATAGTTTCAAATTAGGCAACACCTAAGGGAATACAATAAACGTCATGGAAGCAAAACAAAACAAATGAAAACTTATTATGAGTTTGTAGTAAACTGTTGAGATTAATTTGTGGTTGTTGTTATTCTCAGAGTTAAGGATATGTGATAAGTAGGTTAAAGTAAAGTCTTCAAGGAAGTAGTCGAGTTTGTAACCCTTTGCCTATGAATACTACAAATGCCATCGTGTGTTTGTATGTTATATGTATAAGTAAAATATGGTTTAAGCCACATTGTAGAACTTAAAGACTTTTACTATTGAGATGGTAGATGAAGAAGTAGGTTGCTCTTCTATCGAAGGAAGGTAGGTAAGAGTGCTGACCGTAGAATCTAAGCCTCTGCTATGAAATTACTTATACCAGAAATGCGTTTTGTGGAAAGCCATTCAAGTTTTGGTAGCTGATGGGTTCCAAGTGTTTTGTGCCGAATTTTTAATAGAGCTGGACACTCACTGAGGAAGTGGGTATTGTTTCTTACCTTCGGCAGTGGCTGTTATTGGGTAGACCATATTAGTTACATGCTCTTCGAAGTGACAATGACACTTTATAGCGGCTAAAAGTCTATATATACTCATACGTACTTTTACTTGGCCTTGTCAGTAGGTCCTGTATTCCGATTATGTCAAATCTAAGCCAGATCTGCTTCGTTATCTTGCAGTTGGATTTGGATTTCCATCTGTTTAGTGTTATTTGTTCGAACTGATCATTCCTAACAGACATGGTATTATCTCCGCTTCAGCTTCATCAAGAGATGAGCCGGAATCGTTGGCTTTTTCGTTGCCAAAAATGTTCTCATGGCCGCGAACCCAGATTTTGATGTTGGCGAGTTGATCTGCCAAGAAGCTTAGAGCCGTCTAGCACTTGTTGACGACGCTCGAATTTACCACTGGTGATGATAAGACCAGTCGTCTGAATATAGCTACCTTCTGTATCCCCTCATAGTTATTTATTAGAGTGCCTTTCCGCAGAAGACACGAGAGGGAGATTGTTAGATCATCGGCCAACAATCATATTCCATAAGTCTTATGTGGATAACTAACGAACGGATAAGTTTTCGCGTTTCTTACAAATGGGTTAACTAAAAAATATGACCCATGGAACAATTCTCGTGGCTACGCTAGATGCGGCAAAGCCCTATTAAGGACATAAGCTTGTACGCTGAGCCTTAGGCTCACCACCAAATATTATGTTCAATCTAAAAAAGAGGATGAAATCTTTCAATTTCGATGAAGCGATATTCGGCCAAGCCCCTCTTCCAATTTGTGGTTTTGCGTCTTAATGTATTTCCAACAAATGGAGGGTCCAGAAGCTTATACCCATCCTCCGATACGGCTAATGGTTTTTTATGAGCAGCTTTATTTCATATCAGAAATACACTCGGAGGGGTGGGATTTTCTAACTATTCTATTACTACAATTGAGCAGATCATAGGCAGAGTCTTGGAAAAGATCAGTGAGATAATAATCACCAAAGCTTCGTCGATTTTAAATCAGTCACCGATGGTATAGAGAAGAGGAGCCGCTATGTCTGAGTTTAGTAAAACTTATACGGTTTTGTAAACTGACGCTGCTGAATAACAGAAGTGCAGTCAGGAATAGGGGGAGCCCTCCGAGCCGTTCTAAACAATATGTCACTCTCTATCGTGTCGTTTCTTCAAAAAATTAAGAGCTACAGAAATAAAAAACGAAGTTAAAATATTCACCTTCGTACAACTGCTAATGTATGCTGGTCTATTAGTTGACTAGTTCTGTCTTCTGCAGATGGGATAATAAAACCGAAGCTAATGGACTTTTCTACTAACTCTCTCCAGTCGTCAAGGTTAAAATCATTATTTTTATTTTTCCAATATCTCGAGTCATCACATTCGCGACTGGGCTCTCAGATCACTGTTGAAAGTTATAACTTTGAGGTCGTAGATAATTTCGTATATCTTGGAACCAACATTAACACCAACAACAATGTCAATTTTAAAATTTAAGGCAGATTTGTTTCTTGTCAATAGGAGCGTCTTTGGATTGAATATGCAATTGAAAAGTAAAGTCCTCCTCACTTAAGGGTGTACAAGCCAATGTTTCGGTGAAAGGAGTTTTTCAGAGAGAGATCTGTGCATTGATGAATACCGAGGTGATGGTTCGATGAACTCTGTACTCTCTGTGATGATGAGATATGTATCTGTATGACGACGCTGTCATAACTAAGTGAAAATGGTGTCTGAACCAATTAAGAAGAAGAATAAAATCCTTCTCAATAAAAAATACTTTTCAATAAAAGAAGAATTGATTGTGGGAACTTATAAAATAAATAAGAAATATTTTTAATTGCAATTAAAGCAATTTCTCTTTAATACTGAAACTTTAAATGGCACATTGATCAATATCGCTGAGCTCTCTGTCTGAGAAATAAACTTTAAAAAATCATTTTCATTTGTTTGCTGCTTGCGGTGTCAATTAAAAAAATTAATGAAACCACAGAAGCGCAAACGTAGGCATACTTATATACAATATATGATATGCATAAATATGTGCTCTTCTATAAACAGAACTATATATGTACATATATATATTTATTTAAACGTAAATGAAAATATTCGATTTTACGCGCTTCGACTTCGATTTCTTCACACATTCAGTCATTCATGCATACATACATACATACACGTACATATTTGCATACAGATGTACAAACAGTCGCCGCCGAAGCGAATTTCATAATTGAGCAATAAAAAATAAATTCAATTAAATGCCAAACAACTGCAACAAATGGATTTTTGAAATTTACATACAATGAAAGTGAAAAGAGAAAAATTTAAAATGTAAAGAGAAAAATTTAAAAATGAAAAAAAAAAATAAAAAAATAAATAAAATCAAATAAAAAAATAAAATAAATTAAATTATATTTAAAAAAAAAGTGCAACTTTAAATAATAAAAGTTAATAAAAAGCGCAAACTGGCATACTAAAACAATGTTATAAATACAATGCTCACTAAATATGCAGCTATGAACATACACACATATGCATAGAGAAAGAGAGAGATAGAGAGAGAGTGTGAGGGGGGGGAGCGATACTCGAAAGCAGAATGAATAAATTGTAATTTTAATCGCTTGACGTGCAACATGAAGCCAAGCACATGTTTGCAGTCGACGCCAGCAATACTAACGTTGGCCTAACAACAACAACAACAACAACAATAACAACAACCACACCAGCAGCAACAATACGATTGCATTGAATATTTGTAATTTATGAACAAATTAAATTATGATTATTATTATTATGGCGATTGCAATTGCGTTTTGTTGCATTTACATTTGCATTTGTAGGTGGTATTGTTGTTGTTGTTGCGATTGTAGTTGTTGCTCATATGTACATTTATCTGTTTGCCAAGGAGTAAGCGTGTTTACGCCCACAGCTCACTTTAGTACATGACAGGCTTTGTTGGTCTGACCTCAGTTCACCTCATAGAAGCGTTGGCACGCACACACGCACACACACACACATGCATACATGTGGTACACATGTTAAACGTAGATGCAAACATAACATTAAATATGCAATTTAATTGCTATGCCAAACACACATACATAACTATTAATACATACATATATGCATATATAATTATATGATTATTTATCTACACAGATATATATTGGATAAGTGCATAAGTTCGTGCCCGATTCCGCTGGATGCCGTACGAATCGTTTGAGAGTGGCGCTCGTGAAAGAAATATATACATGTTATATATCGTTGGAAAGGTGACAGTCCGAACTGTATATCAAGCATAAAATAACTTCATTTTGATTTGAGTTGCTTAGTGAAAAGACGCATGGAAGATGAACAACGAAAAAGATCATTTGCGTCATATTATGTTATACGAATTCCGCAAAGGAAAAACAGTGGGCGCTGCAATTAAAGATATTCGCGAAGTTTATTTGGACCGTGCTCCAGCACTCCGCACAGTAAAGAAATGGTTCGCGAAATTTCGTTCTAGAGATTTTAACCTCGAAGATCAACCTCGCAGTGGACGGCCTTCTGAGCTTGATGACGATGTTCTAAGGACTTTAGTTGCGAATAACTCACGTATTTCGACGGAAGAGGTTGCCAGTGAATTGAACGTCAACAAATCAACTGCGTTTCGTCGTTTAAAAAAGGTTGGGTACACTTTGAAGCTCGATACATGGGTGTCACATCAGTTGAGTGAAAAGAACAAAGTGGACCGTATGTCAACAGCAATTTCTTTGCTTCGACGGATCAAAAACGAACCTTTTTTGGATCGGCTCGTGACTGGTGATGAAAAATGGGTCCTGTACAACAATGTTCAACGCAAAAGGACATGGAAACTGGTACACGAAGGGGCGGAACCGATGTCGAAAGGTGGATTGAATCCGATGAAGGTACTGCTGTGTATTTGGTGGGATATCCGAGGCGTGATCTATTTTGAGCTCTTGCCAGCTGGAGAAACGATCACTGCCAACAAGTATTGTCAGCAATTGGTCGAATTGAAGAAAGCAATTGATGAAAAACGTCCGATTTTGGCCAATCGCAAAGGAGTTCTTTTCCATCATGACAACGCCAGGCCACATGTTGCAAAACCGACCCTGGCCAAATTGAAGGAGATGAATTGGGAAATCATGCCGCATTCCCCATATTCACCCGACATTGCACCTTCTGATTATCATTTGTTTCGATCGCTGCAGAACAATTTGAATGGAAAAAAATTTAAAAATGTGGAAGACGTCAAAAACCACCTTGACACCTTTTTCAACGAGAAACCGCGCGATTTCTTTGAATCAGGCATCCGTAAATTGGTTGAACGTTGGGAGTGGATTGCCGAACATGATGGCGGATGCATAATTGATTAATAAAAGCGCTTTCTTCAAAAAATTTCAATTTTAGTTTGCACTTGAAATCGGGCACGAACTTATGCACTCATCCAATACATACATGTACATATATATATTACATATGTGTGTATACATATGTATCATTATTCGTAATGAGCTTACCTATACTTTGGACTAATTGCAACAGTAAATGGTTGTTGAATGTATATATACACATGTACATATGTATGTATGTATGTATATGTGCAAATATACAATACTACGTACCACATACCTACATATTTATGTAGTTACTTATATAAATATAAAGTATATATTTATCGCCACGTGACCGCGTGCCTGTGTATGTGCATGTATGAGCATGTGTACATATATACCATATACTTATGTCCACTGATATGTAAATCAGTGCGTTTTCGCTGTAGCTCTTAAATCACGTGTTTGTCCTTGTGCTTCGTTATAGTTAATCATTTAAAATTTTAATTACTACACGTTGCATGCAACACGCTGTAAACTACACTAGCACCTAAGTACTGCAGGCAAGCAGACACGCATTTATTTACTTATTATACACACATACCTATTTACCTATATACACATATACATATATACTTATATTATATTATTCACGTGAAATTTCATACACTTCACGAACTGTTACAATAAGTACCAACGCCACCGCTGTACACTCTTCTTCTTATTATCTCCCTCCTCTCCACACCAAGTTTGAATGTTTGGCAATTTTGTAGTCAACAGTCCAACATTTTAACCTGTAGTCAAACATTTTTAATTTAAAATAAATAATTAAATGTTGCATGCAACACTCTGTGGTATGTTTTAATGGCATACAAATGTTAGTAAAGGGTGTCTCAGAAGGAGCATTAGATATTCTACTGATGTTTTTCGCTTCTTTGTGTTGGATATAGTCTCAAAAACCAAACCAGGAGTGTTTTCATTCAACCGAATAATATGTGCTTGTCTCTGTCTTTCAATTCGCTTATCGCTCATTGGTTGAGCGGTCCAACCTAGACTACTTCAAAGTTTCGGCTGTCGGTAGTGATATGATGTTAATAATATCGATATACTTCAGCAGTCGAATGTCTTGTAGAAGATTGTAATCTCACTATTTAGCTCTCCAACTCGAGCTTGATGTTAAGCAACTTCCACTTTAGAGAGTAACCTGGTCTGGAGTATCGTTTGGTACCGAAATGATCGGATATGTCCTTTCCAGATATGTCCTTTCCGATCATCATGGAACTTTTGGTATTACTGTGTGACAGTTCACATAGCCATAGAATCGTCAAAGAAGTGCTATACGCTGATCATTTTTTCACTGATAGTTTCCAAGATTTGACGCATGGTTGATTTACCAGATCTGACCGCCCAATGAGTTCTCTACGAACTCTCTCAAGGGATACGCTCCATAAGACCTTGAGAAAACTTTTTCCAAGATAATTTTCACTTGCTTTTTGATCAAGTGATAAAACTTCGGGCTCGTTATCTCCGTGTGTTTCACTTTGATTCCTATTCAATAAGCTAGAAAACTGTTCCGTCGATGAACAATATCACTTTCTTGGATATGACATGGGCATGAAACCTTTTGTAGGCGCCCACATATTTTTTTGGAGTTCTAGCCCTGTCAGTCGTCCTCTCAAAATTTCCGTACCCATGAATTTCGGCATCAGTCTGAAAACTCTTCCCTTTTAAACTTTCGATAAGTCTCTCACAAGGCAGGTGTTGCAGACGATCGTAGTGCTATGAGATAGATAATATTTTCTCTTCACTCTGATTCGATAATCAAACTCTTTTTCGATTTTGTCGAAATCCAATAGCTTCATTGGTAGTAATGCGTATACAGCTTGAAATTCCGTCTTACAGTTCTTCTACACAGAGTTGTCGTTGAGCACTTTCAGAGAGCAATCGGGTATGGTCCGAAAACGGTTGAACGTAACCTACTAGGTCAGTTATCTGCAACATAATCTCACCTACAATGTTTCTTTTCGAGTCTGACCGCCGCACGAGCACTGATTCGATTAAATAGAAACTAAACATTGCACAAAGAGCAGCTTGGAACTACTTGAAAAAACAAAGAAAAGTTATTTATGAGCGCCCCACGAGTCGCCGAAAAAAAACCTCATGGACCGAATTTCCATTGGGAATCGCTGCTGAATTGTAATAAAATCGACCTATCTCTGAAGCAGATGTCGTTTGTTGATGAAAAGTGAATCACTTACAGCAACGACAAGCGAAATCCGTTGTAGTCGGCGGGTAGTGAACCGGTACAAACTGTCTCCAAACCAGGATTGATGGGCGGGAAAGTTTTGTTACGTGTTTGGTGGGATTGACAAGGAATCATCCGCTATGAGCTGCTCCCTCATGACCAAACTCTTAATTCGGACTTGTGTTGTCAGCAATTGGACCGTCTGAAGGAACTAATCTTCCGGTAGCATCTAGCTTTGGCCAACAGGAGGGGAATTGTGTTTCATCGAGACAACTACCAGAACTTGGTTGGGAGGTTCTTATGCATCCACGTTATAGACCGCATCGAGTGATTGTGTTCTTGTCTATGGCGAATGAAAGAATCGATAGCATCAATTTCTGTCCAAAGGAGTCAAAGTTTTGTATGAGAGTGGCATAATGACATTAACTTCAAAATGGTAAAAAGTTATCGAACAAAATAGCAAGATTTCTGAACACCTAAAAATCGCTTGCAATACAAAAGAAATTTCAACCCTGAAATTACAAAATACTACTGTAGGCAAAAACTAACGTGAAATTTTAATTTACAATAATTATTTTTTCACGTAAAAAATTTCACTGGTATTTGAGATGTGTTTGGCCTTCGGTAAGCAAGGTCCATTGAAAACTAAAATTTTTAAGTGGTAGAAAATGTTCAAAGAAGATCAAGAAAGTGTTGAGGACGAGGAAAGGCTAGCAACATAAGCTGACGCGACCTGACTGATTTTGTTGAAATATCGAAAGGATCAGTAAAACACTTTTTCAGCGACAATTTAAGCCGACAACTCTTGGTTTTTCTTACCACGTTAAGGGCCCATCGCACGATAAGGACCCACAAGCAGCATATTAGTGCCGTGCGGCTTCTGACTAATCTTCAAACACCTACGACCACTCCGAAGACAACTTTTTGAATCGGTTTAAAGAATTCAACGTGAATTAGGACGCCTTCTGAAGGTCATACCTGAAAGTAACTTTTCGACATGCAACGTGGATTCGAGGAAATTTTGGCATAACTGCTTCATATCGAGAGGGTATTACTTTGAAGGGAATAAAATTTATTTTGAAGAATAAATGTCAGATTTTTGGTTTATAAATACAACCTCCGTATTTTTTGCCCACTATGATGAATGAAAATAACAAAAAATATTCTCACAAAATTAAAAACAAAATAATTAAAAAAAAAGTTAAAGAAAAGAAGAATCACAACAACTTGGAACACCCTTTACGTAGAATACGTTGACCGCCATTTCGACACAACCAATATTACGCACAGTCCCGATGTGCTAGCGATCGCATTACATAATTATAATGAATTACAAAAATTAAATAAATATATATATATATTTGATACAGACGCAACAACAACAAGAGCAGGGAAAATCATCCAAATTAAGTAAGCCGTCATATTATTATGAAAATAAATAAATTGTGTATGTGTATCTAAGTGTATGTGATTATACACACATACATATATATAGGTAAATACGAAAAAAGTATGCAAATAAGCTTAACTATTTAGTACGAAATGGCGCTGGGGAATTAGATTTAGCAGTGATTATAACATAATTACAGATATGTATATGTATGTAATCGAGTTATGCATTAAATTAAACTTAGTCGAATAATTTAAAAAAAATTTATTCAGCGGAAAATTTATATATAATTTTTTTTTGTAAAAGTCTATAAATTATATTTATTTGTAATAAAAAAAAATTAATTATTCAAATAAATTACATTAAATGTTTATTATTTTTTGTAGATAATGCAAAAAAAGACATACACATGCAAGCATACACACACACACACACACACACACACATGCTTTACAGCCGTGAGTTGGCCATATTGACACTGCCATTTGCGGTTAGCCGCACAGTGACTTTATGAAACGGAATATATCACGGGATGTTGTGATAGCTTTTGACTTTGTAGAGGTTTGTGATTGTATTTTATTTACTTAAAATGACTGCGCAAAAAAATTGCATAAATTTCATGAAAAAAATTTTACAATTTTTAGTGTTTTAGAAAATCAGTATTTTTTTTTTTATCCAGCATTTTTTTCCAAATAACTTTAGCTCTGTGGTTTTGAACTCGATTATTTGCCGAGATATTTGAAGTTTTTACACAAAATGGTAATTATTTGAAATTTTATTATCACGCGACTTTTTCATAATTGCATAACCGTTAAAATTTTAGGCGCATTAATTATAATATAATTTAACAAGGCAATTAAATGCATTTGTGGTTTTGGCTGAATTTACAAAAAAAAAAGAATAAAATTAAATTTTAAATAATTTAATGTGTTCCAAAAAAAATTTTATTTTTTCTCAAATATTCGTTAACTGTGCCATGTATTTTATATATTTTTTTTATTGATAAAATATTTTGATACTACGAATTGAAGATATCTTCAGCACAACCGTCCGTAAATTCAGCCTCCATAACGAAACTTCCCCAAATGGATTGAGGCTGATCAACTTCACCGGAGCCCGAAATATGGTTGTCTGTGGCACTAGATTCCAGCACAAAAAAATTCACCAAGCTACCTGGTTGTCCCCATATCGAAAAACTCAAAACCGGATTTGTCATATTGTGTTATACGAACGACTTATATCCAGCTTTCTTGACGAACGTAAACTCCGAGAACCCAACACTGACTCAGACCACTATTTTATAACCTTCCTCTATGCAGCAAAGAACACTCGTTAATAAACACACGGAAAGTTTGACGTCTGAAAGCTGCAATCACAACATACAGCCGAACGGGTTTCTCTTCGACCGGCCCCTAGCTCTCTAAGAGCACTAATCAGCAACCCAGTATAAGGAAAGTCTCCACTAGTATTTCGAGCTCTCTATGTACAGCTGTCAACAAAATTACTGGTCAGACGAGGATTGTCATGTCACAGCGAAGAAAAAGCAGACTACCTACCTCGCAACATTGGGATCGTCCACTACACGTGCGGTAGGATAGATAGCGTAAATTAAAGAAGGAAGCAAGACCCATGGGCAGACAAAAAGAGAGAGGGGAGTACGAAGAGCTTGAGAAGCTGACCAACAAGGTGATAGTCGGTAGGTTTATCAGTCGAGATTTGTATGGGTAAGTGGATGGCTATTCTATTTATCAGATCAGCACTCGCAATTGTTATGTCTGGCGAGCTTTGGCAATTACCCTAGCTCCTACGGTTTTTGCCTCTAAGTAGCGCACTTATATCAGGACTATATCCAACTGGGCAACTTGTAACAGGAGGAATGTATTTATATATTAAATACCTCGAACTCGGCATCGCCTGACCGGATAGCTATGCTCTGACATTCTAGGGTATGATCCCTGCGGTCGATGAGGCGATACTGCACGGTGCTGTGTACACGTAGGATGAATGCTAAGCCCCCACCATGGTCTCGCTCGCACCATGGCTTAGAAGATCCGAGCGGGCGGTCAACTTCGTTCCCTGAATCGCAGAAATTGACAGGTGCTCCCGGCCCATATAGTCAACTGTCTTGTCGATCTTTCCCTGGTGTCCGTTGCAATTAATTTGTAACAATAGTGTCTGTCTCGGGGGAACGTTCGTCATGCGGGGGGTGAGGGAGTGATGTGAGGATTTAGTGTGTTGTTGCTGTACAATACTATCCGCTGAATTTGGTGCAGCACGTTGGTGTTGGTAGGAGGCGTTGTAGTAGCAACAGGCGAGGGCAGACTCCTACAGCATGGTGAAATATACGCATCACTCCACCCACGGGTGGTGCGTAGACCAGAGCACGTCCAAAAATGACACCAGCCAGAGCAAGAGTTGCATCTGACTGAGGTCGTGTTCCGACGTACTATGGCCTGACATACGGAGCAGACTGTGCGGGGAACTAGGTTGTAGGTAGGGGTGGGGATTAGTGGGAGTCATGCTGCAGGGAGATCCATGAGATCGTGGAGGTCTGTCGGTTACCCAAAGTGGGTAGAGGGTTTGAAGGCACTGCCGTGGAGGCAGCATGGGGCCACGCAACTTGTGGAACACTCCCTATGGGTCTTAAGACCTTAAAATGACTCCAACTAATACACTGGTTGCACCTAACCGAATTGGAGAAATGTTGAAGTCTTTTATGGTACACGCAGTAGAAATAATCCGTCGGACTAGGGTTGGTTTCGACGCCAGCCCCGATGAGAAGGATTTGGAGCAGCCCAGCTGCGAGGTTTTGCTCCGTTGACGTACTTAAATTAATGTTACCTGTTGACCTAAACGAGGTTAGGTCGCCGAAAGGATGACAGCTCTTGGCCGGATAAAATCCGGATCAACCCTGGTGCGTTGAACCGGTTGTGTTGTGCAGCAATTTGCCCGATTTGATAAGTTTTCTTATTTTTTCCATCCATGCTTGCCCACTTCTGTTAGGTTGGAGACAAGGTATCACACTTCACTACCAGATATTGTACGTTTTTGAAGATTTTCTAGGTTCTTAGTTAAACATTTCCCTCGGCAGCTAAAAGATTAGCTCCGGATTAGTTTAGGCCAGAAATACTGAACCGGTTTCTTTCTCATGACTCTAGTTTATTAGATATTTTAAGTTTTTTACTAAAAATTTGGACCACCCTGTAAAATAGAGTCAAGGAAATATGAAAATTTAAGCTGCATGACTGAATAATTTTTAAATCAGATTTAGGCGGTTTGGGTTTAAAATGAATATATATATTATATATATATATATATATGCACATGCCTAACCATGTTTTTATGTAAGAGTACTTAGACACTAAATGTATTTGCATACCTTGTGGCTATGTTTGCTTATTTTAGCACAACTCTCTATGATTTATTGATCAGTATTTATTCTAATTACAATGTTTATTTTTGGTTAAACGCAAAATTTATAAACTCTCTTCCGGCTCTACCAGTTTGGTAGAGGTGGAGTGCATTGTTTTCAAGTACACTTTAATTAAACTTAATGTATGAATATTTAAATATTTAATGTTGTAGGTATTTCATGTATTTATGTGTATTAGAATAAACAAAACCTAAAGTATTATTGAGGCATATGTAGATACAATATAAGTGATATTACAGAGATGATTTATGAAGAGTTGGATTTTGGCTAAATATTTTTACCCAATAGCAACCAATATTTATAAATTATGAAAATAAAATATTCAGTTAAATAAATTGTCGCATTTCAATATATTACGGTCTTCTGCCATTAGTATACTGATGGCAAACATTTACATGTTAACAACAACAGTTTGGATACCTTTTCAGCACAGCATGGGACCAACAGCTACAATTACCCATTATCTTAAGTACTCTCATGCATATATATGTATGACCATGTGTCCTGTTATTATATAAGAACTGCAATAAAGTATTATGGTAGTAAAAAAATCATTTTTCAGAAATCTTGCTAGTCCAAAAAACACCCAACAACTGTAGGTTATAAAACTACTGATTAAGTTAGTTGACCAAATTTTTTCGAGCAGTTTTAAGACTGTTTAAAAGCATATTTACTATTTAATTATTATCTTTATTATTAAGTTATTAAGTTATTTTATTTTATTTTATTTTATTTTATTTTATTTTATTTTATTTTATTTTATTTTATTTTATTTTATTTTATTTTATTTTATTTTATTTTATTTTATTTTATTTTATTTTATTTCATTTTATTTTATTTTATTTTATTTTATTTTATTTTTTTTTTATTTTATTTTATTTTATTTTATTTTATTTTATTTTATTTTATTTTATTTTATTTTATTTTATTTTATTTTATTTTATTTTATTTTATTTTATTTTATTTTATTTTATTTTATTTTATTTTATTTTATTTTATTTTATTTTATTTTATTTTATTTTATTTTTTTTTTATTTTATTTTATTTTATTTTATTTTATTTTATTTTAATTTATTTTAATTTATTTTGTTTTATTTTATTTTATTTTATTTTGTTTTATTTTATTTTATTTTATTTTATTTTATTTAATATTATTTACTTTATTAATTTATTTTTTCTATTTTTATTAACGTGGCTGCTGGGCTCACTAGTCTCAAAGTCGCTAACTAGTTCATTTGACCGCATGGAAGGTACAGAATCTGTAAGCGTAAGTATTAGTACATTTTAGAATTTCGGATAAGTAGTCAGCTGACAACACTCGACTATTACGACAAGGACATTCAAGTAAAAGGCAACGAAAAAAGCAACATAACCTCACAAACGGCTAGCATTTTTTTTCGAAAAAGTCAAACATAACTGACACATACATATTTCGACACTTCTACTTACTTATTTACCACTGACACACAATGTGAGGTTAGAGTATAATAACAAAAATAACCAAAATATTAGCAGCTAAAAGGTAAAATAATAATAGAAAATAGAGACGGAAAACGACCTAAATTACGTCACGTATGTAAGGGAACCGGGGTAAAATAAACAAAAATCCTGTATGGGGGAGAAAGAAACCAAACAAAAGTAGGCGAGTTCAAGTGACGAAATGAAGACACATCTAGAGCAAATATGAGGGTAAACACAGAATATCTGTTAGGTTTGTATTTGTATTTGTATATGTATTTTTATAATAATCAAGTGCTTGCCCCTTGAAGACACTACCATATGCTGTCCACCAACTGCCAATCTGATAACAACAAATAATAATGATGGCAATTGACTGGCAAATGTGTTGGTATTATTTGTAAGTACATAACAACTTAAGCATTCCTGCATAGATATATACCTATGTACTCATATTGTTAAAGAGCATGTATAATATTATGTAAGTGTTATGGCAATTTGTAGAAAGAGAAGAGAGAAAGTAATTGTGCTTTTTACTCTCCTTTGTTAATTTTAAGCGCTTAACACTTACTGTTTAGCAACCTCTAGGGAAACAAAAAGAAACTATATGGAAGGCGAGCATCGCAGTGGTTTTGTCTATGATCTGCTGCATGCCGCATAAAACAATAAGATCCCTTAAGAAATATCAGCCAGTCTAATATGGGGAACATCACTCTTCACAAAAATCATGATTGGTAGACATGAATCTCCAATATACAGTTACTTAGATAAAAAAGAGCTATGTGCCGTAGGCAGTAGAGTTAAGACTGGCATAAAAAAACACAAAACAAGGTGTGCGATTTGTGGTGGTAGGAAGACTCTGTCGCTAAGTGCAATTCACTCCGGTAGAAGAAAGTGTGATCGCTTATTTAAGGTCATGCTTCGATGTAAGGGAAGGACGGTGCCAGCAAATATGCCATCTATGAACGGCTAGAATATTTCGTCTAAATCAACGTAAGCAAGAGCAACAAATGTTTAATACAGTCTCCACAACAACCCCTCTGAACCTCATCAACTGGGTGGTAACTTTAATCATGATTTTCATCAGTTAGCTTGGTTATCCCCAAAAAGAAAGAAATGTACACCCAAGTAGGATCGTTTCTTTCATAGAGCCGAGAGCGCTTAGCAACAACTCGTGGACTAGTACGTCAAGATCCATGTGCACCATCGCGAAGAAATTAATCAGAACTCGCCGGAGTCAGTCTTGATTTGAACTGAGAGAGAGAGAGAGAGAGAGAAGATATCATTGCGGAGGAAAGGTTCAGTGAGGGAGTATGTACTCGTGGAACCTTGGAATGAAATTGATAACGAACGCACTGAGCATATTAGACTAAGGAAGGGAACTTTCCTTCAATATACCTAATTACAGGGCTAACAAAACGCTCGATAATAACAATAACCATGTCAGCAACCCTGCCATGAGATGCTGTTTTGGAATGAGTAGGTAACTGATAAGTTCCCTCTCGACGAACAAAGACCAAATTTTACAAATCTGTTACCATAGCATCTCCGCTGTGTAGTGCAGGGGCGAGAACGTTGACAACATACGATGAATCACGATAAGTTGTTTAAGATATGCGACGATATTGAGATAGTTCAGCGAACTAAGAAACAACGGTTACCCTGGCTAGGTTATGTGACTCCGAATGTAATCGACGCAGTAGCCGCCGTCGGTTGTAGATGAAGATGAACGAAGAGGGAGACCTCAATTTCCATCTTTATAACGTGTAGAAATCTCTGACTTCATTTGGTGTTTCCAATTGTCGCCGGACAAGTAAAAGAGTAAATAAAAGGTGCGCTGTTGTTATGAAGGCCGCAAAACTCGCATGGTTGGGCGTGCGTAATACTATTCAGACAGCCAGTTAGATCAAACTGCGGTCTCCCCTCGAAAGGTAATGTCAAGCCCTCCGAGTGTATTTCTGGCAAGGCTTAAAAGCTTCTCCTAGAACTCTATCAACCGTTCATAGCCGAAATAATATAGGGAACAGAACTGCGAACGATGCTGACTAAATCACGACATCCGGACAGATAATAAATCATTAGCTTTGAAATATTTCATGAGTCTCGTTTTCTGCTGACGGAAGCAAATCTAGAAGATATGACTGGCGGGCTATATCCAAATAGGAAGCGAATGCTCCGATTCCTGAATACCGAAACCAAAAATAGTTCATTCGCCAGGACACTATTTTGAGCCCTTTAATATTCACACTCAGTCGTTATGTTTGAGCCCATGCATATTTTGTAGTAAAAAACAATACACCAAAATAAACGCTGTAGCCAATATTCAACCTACATGTATGAGTATGTGTGTACATATTGTATGTATGGAAGTAAACGCGAATATGCAAATAAATGACTGTATTGTTTGACAACGAAATTTCAATTCACCCGCCGGCGTTACAATACAATTGCCAATTGCTTGGTGGCAGCGGGGTGCACAACCCGGCGGGCCCAACGGTGGTTCGGTGTGCTCTGCCAACTTTCACGCTTTCGGTGCTGCTTGGTAATCTCGCGTTCGTGACAGAAGTGTTTCGAGTTTTATTGATTGTTGCACATACAATTCACCAGTGCGGCGGCGTACGTTCTCGTGCAACAGAATGCAATTGCCGCTGGCGGGTGACGACAATGATGGCGTCATTAGTGTGGCATGAATGCAAGACATGGAGTATATGCAGCAGATAAGTGCCTGTGCCTGTGCTATAGAGGGCTCTCGTTCGTTCGAAGGTTTCACTTTGGAAGTGGTAATTTTAGCCACTGAAGCTGTAGAGCGGATAAGTTAGTTGTGTTTTGACATGTTTACCCGATTTAAGTGGTTAAATTGTTGTTAAATTTTGTTGTTGATTTTTCTTTTTATTTGATTAAGTCAATTGAATTTGTAAATTGATTTGATTTGCCAACTGTGGTCTATTGTTTAAGGTGTTTCTTGAGAGGAGCGTTTTTCATCTTCTTCTTCTCTTCCTTCTCTTATATGACCGACTATTTCTCCTTCTTGCTGTGTTATGACAATTAGTCAAGCTAGATCCCTTTGAACCTAATCTTTTCAACGGAATGGAGGTTCCGAATTATTCGCAACACCTCTCTTTTCCCTCATAAGCTCTTTATGCTGACTCATCATCCGCATTATGTTGAAGAAGTCATATCATGGAAAGCCTCCTTTTCTCAACTTAGTTTGGTACGGAACAATCGTACATATAGGTATAGCGAAGTAAAACGAAGTGTTTGTCTCGTTCTCGGGGTGGCCTTAAAATTGGCGAAGGAATAGGGTGAGTAGATCCTTTTACTCAGCATGTTTTTCAACTTTTTTAAATCGAATGCTGCCCACTTTATGAGCTTGGAGTATACGCTCACCCAGGGACGTGTATTTCGATCCGGCGTCCGTTAAGAAGAAGAGCTTGTGCTGTTACTTAATTAGATGAGTAAGTTTTGTAGATATACCAAGAGATGTTCAGTGTCGTGGGGTTTTTTGGGATCCAGTCTGGAGTTGTAGTAGGAGTTGAGTCTACTATTGTTGAAGGCTTTTGATGGCTCATCGCGTTCAGCGGTTCTGTAACATATTACCAAATAGCGCCCGCAGAGACGTTTACTCCTTTGCTGATGAGCTTGGTGCGGTTGGCCGATAGCACAATTCCAATTTGTCTTTACTCTTAGAGATGCCGGCTCACGACAAGTGAATTTGTTGAGACTCTACACAGTCCCGATCATATTCTGGCAGAAGGTATTCCAGTTACAGAGCCACACTCAACTGGGGGTTGTTAAGTTTGACACGACAAAAAGTCCCCAAATGGGCTGAGGCTGTCCAACTTCGGCGGGGCTTGATAATGAGTTATTTTTAATACCAGACTCCGACAAAAAGAAATCCATCAAGCTATTTGCCTGTCATTGGATCGAAAAACTCGGAATGTGATAGACGGAATACACGTTTCCAGCGTCTTAGATGTGCGTACTCTCAAGGGTCTTAAGATGGACTCAGTCCATTATCTTGTTGCAGGCAAGATAAGCAGTCGGTTCCACGTACTTGAGTTGAACCGGTGGCCCAATCCCAGTTAGGTTAACAGGTAAAGTCTATCGAATCTCCCAGACATTTCCCCGTCAGCATTAATTTTTATAAGGACGTTAACCAGCTGAGGAGAGACTATTTCTAAAAGGACCGGACAATCTACGTGTAGGTCTTGTGAAATGTTTACAATGGACGACTGCTCCTTAGGCTTGCTTTAGATCTTTTTCATTAGAGCCGATTTTATGTGTGGTAGGTTGTCTTCTCAAGTCGCTTATCGTTCCCGTCCTGCTATATGGTGCAGAGGCATGGACGATGACATAATCTGATGAGTCAACGTTAAGAGTTTTCGAGAGAAAAGTTTTGCGTAAGACTTACAGTCCTCTATGAGTTGAAAATGGCGAATACCGCAGCCGATTCAATGATGCGTTGTATGAGATATACGGCGACATTGACATAGTTTAGCGAATCAAGAAGCAGCGGCTACGCTGGCTATGTAATGTGGTCCGGATGGATAAGAATACTCCAGCTTTGAAAGTTTTCGCTGCAGTACCAGTCGTTGGAAGCAGAGGAAGGTTAAGATCTCCAATCCGCTGGAAAGACCTGGTAGAGAAGGATCTGGCTCTACTTGGTATCTTTAATTGGCGGCAAACAGCGAAAAAAAGAAACGAATGGCGTAATGTAATGAATTCGGCTGTAATCGCGTAAGCGGTGTCTACGAAATTGTAATGAATTGTAAGAAAGTCTTCTTTGACTTGAACAAGGTTTACACCAGAGAAGTAACCCAGTAAATGGGGCAAATATTATTTGCACCCAAAATTCCACTTCTGAAAGTAATGTTATCATTAAACGATATCGTCTTCATGGTTGTCGTAAACTACCCACCAACTGCCAATCCCTCACACATCTTTCTCTCTTTCTCTCACTCGCTTAGATGCTTCCGTTGGCTTGTTCACCCTTTTTTTTTTTTGATTCCTCCATGTAGCAGTTTTGTGATTATTTCATTTCAAGTTTTTCGGCAAGTTTCCATTTCGGTTTTGTATGTTTCATACACAAAGTTTGGAGTTGAAATTATTTCTGCTAAATTAAATTGCATTAAGTGCCGTTGAAATGCTCCGTTTCACTTCGTTTAGACCAGGCGGTTTGGCCAGCTGCCGACCGCTAACTGTTGGTGTAAAGAAAAACTCAACAGAAAAGTACAGACACACGTACAGCAATACTGTGAGGCACTGTTGTGTATGTAGCAACAACTAATTAAAGTTGCAATGCCAAACGGCGCATTTTGGCTGACTAACCGGTCGAGGGCGGAGGAGAGTTCTGGCATTTTGCTGTTTCGTTCGTTGTTGCTCAGCGGCGCGCTCTTACCTCAAAGCCAAGAAACTTTTCGTTGAACAGTAATAGTTGCAGGATATTTAGCTACAAGTCGTGCTTGATTGCTGTTGTTGTTATAGTTATTGTTGTTGTTGTACTTTTCTGCCGCAGGTTGCTGCACATACATTGCTCATTGGAAGTCAGCCGTTCGTCTTCTTTTACTTAGACTAAACGGCAAAGTTGTAAATTGAATTAGAAGCCAAAAACCAACCAGCCAACATCTGCTCTGCTCTGCTCCGCTCCGCTCTGATCTTTTCTTCTCTGCCTTCGGAATGTTGTCCAACAGACAACTTGTTGGGGAAAACGTTTTGGTTGGCAGTGGCAATCAACTCTGCAGGCGCTTTTCAAATACAATAGCTGCCAAATAATTACAGCCGCTAAACTATGTTGTAAATTAGATGGAATTTATCTGCGTAATGTATTTGATTTCGAATGGAAAACTTTTGAACGAAGTGAGGCTGCGAGATGAGTTATCTGCGTGTTTATAAGTCACACACTAAGATTTCTCATTCTGGCACGCGATACCGCAAATAAGATGTCGCGAGATAACAGATACACTGGGTAGCTTGCCATGCAAATGTGACCAAAGTTCGAAAGATATTATAGCCGAGTCAACACTAATACATTGATGATTTCTTCTTTTAACTATCAGGTCCCTTTTCAATTAATCTTTCCGACTTTTGTCTCGGTTACCACCAGCAGTTACTGCTATTATCAAAGGTAAAGTGTTCAAATCTATCCATATGACATCACCATCGAATTCTCTCAACGTCGTTGTAAACCTCGTACTAATATGGGAACGTCGGTAAAGTCCTTTCGCAAAAGCTTTCTATGAAAAACTCCATCAACTCTCTTTATCTCCTTAGATTCTGTACCGCATAGCAGGATGGAAATGATGACCCTCTTATTAAGCTTGGTATCGATTCCTCGAGAGAGGACTTTATTTTTTAGTTCTCTTCGCAGTCCAAATAATATTGATGTTGGCTTCTAGATGGTGGATGAAATTATCTATGGCTTCAAAGTTATGATCGGCAAAAGTAACATTGGACCAATTGGACAAGGTATTCCTAATCGTGCCACCTCTACATCGGTATTGTGGTGTCTACTACATCGAATACTTTCAAAACTGAAGAATTCTCATCCCTCCGGACAATATGACTCGTCGTCGTGTGTCTCATACAGTTGATCATTAAACTGCTTGCGGTATTCCCCGTCGCCCATACTCAAAGAACCACAAATTTCCTTAAAAAATCTTTCTATCGAGGGCTTTCAAAGCCGACTCATTATATATTGTCACCGCCTACGTCCTCGCGCTATAAAGTAGAACCGAAATTATGAGCGATTTGTACAGTTTTTTCTCTATCCGTTGTGAGAGAACTTTCCAATTTACCACTAAGTACAAAGTAGCATCTGTTGCCAACAGTGATTATGCGTTGGATTTCAAAGCTGACATTCTTGATGGTCTTTTTGATAACCAATTGGCCAGAATTTTTTTTGGGTCGGAATCTGATAAAGGGTGATATTTTGATAGTCTACTATTCCGGTAGATGTCACTTTTGATGTTGAAATTTTTTGACATTTTACCAGTAAAATGACATCGGAAAATCATCTTGACTGGTGAAGCCCATTTCCACCACAATGGCTATGTCAATAAACTATACTGCCGCATCTGGAGTTTGGAAAACCCAAATTTTTTTATAGAGAAGCCTCTCCATCCTCATCGTGTAACTGTTTGGTACGGTTTATTATCCGGCGAGGTCATTGAACCTTACTTTTTCGAAAATGAATGGATTACGCTATCGAGATATGATTAATAATTTTTTATGGGCGGAATTGGTTGGTATTGATGTGGACAACATTTACTTTCAAGAAGACAGCGCTACGTGCCACACAAACCACGAATATTTATTATTTTTAGGGAAAAGTTGTTTTGAATATCAAAATAATAACTCATCCATATCCCATTTGCGAAGTTCTTCCATTCCGCAGGAAAGTTGGCGACTATCAGTGATAAGAATCGCGCTTTAACGTTCGTCTACCGTGTTGAATGATAACTACAAATAAATATCCCAATAAACTATCTTTTGTTCCACCTTCTGGACGGCAGTGATGACTTAGATAAAAAAGTGTGAGGCACGTTTGCCTATATTGGGAGTTCTTCCCTATGACTTTTGACTCTTTTTCATTGGAAGAATCTTTTTGGTAGAAAGAAGAGCCCATCATGTGAATGGCTTTCAGGCATATTAGCCTCACTTCTTTTCTTTTTTTTTTTGAGAGTTTGATTGCCATCTATATACGCGAAAATTACCCTCGATTTACCTTTCAAGAAACCAAAAGTCCTGTTTTAAGGGCGAAATGGTTGTCTGAGCACTACAGAGATAATTATGTGTAGTGAGAAAGAGATTTTGACAAAGCACTTTCCGTGGGTGAAACGAACCTTGAACAAGAAATAATGATCGTGGTGTCTAACCGGGTATTATTTTTTGTTTTAAGCAGCCCGTACGTTACAAGACAAACCACAAGACGTAACGCTCTCAAGAAGCAGCTCTGCCTACAATTATGGTGTCTCGATATGAATACGTTACGCACTAAACATACACGTAGTGGAAAAATAGTGCAAGAATAGTAATTGGATATTAACCCCAGAAGTACAGAAATGATACCCTTCATCAGAAAATTTAATTTAATTTTTAATTTAAACCTCTCTCTTAAATAAAGACACAAAGATAACTCCGTCTACTGAGGTTAAATACCTCGGAATAATTTAAATATTATATCAAATAAAAAGTTCGTTCGGTTTTTATCTAAGAGATGGCGTTATTGTCCATAATACTAGTGTTACGTGTCACATCATGTCATACTATACAGCGCTGAAAACGTGTTTATTCGCGCTAAAAGTTTGTCTTTGACAGTTTTTCGATTGATTGACTTAGTACGTTGTGAGAGCTCGTCAATATCCATCTGCGCATCGTCGCTGATTCGCAACAAAATCGACCCATTTCAGAAGCGTTTGGTGACTGGCGATGAAAAGTGGATCACTTATGACAACGTCAAGCGAAATCGTCGTGGTCGAAACGCGGTGAGCCGGTGGAAACGATAGCTAAGCCAAGACTGACGGCCAGGAAGGATTTGCTGTGTGTTTGGTGGGATTGGCAAGGAATCATCTACTACGAGCTGCTCCCCTATGGCCAAACGCTCAATTCGGCCCTCTACTGCCAACAACTCGACCGCTTGAAGGCAGCACTCATCCAGAAGAGGCCATCTTTGATCAACAGAGGAGGAATTGTGTTCCATCAGGACAACGCCAGGTCACACACGTCTTTGGTGACGTGCCAGAAGCTCCAGGAGCTCGGATAGGAAGTCCTAATACACCCTCCTTATAGTCCGGATCTGGCACCAAGTGATTACCATCTTTTCCTGTTGGCCTCAAGAGAGGCCTGTGAAAATTGGCTCTCCGAGATTTTTGTCAATAGGGACAAATCTCGTTGGCAACAAGTTTAAGAACAAAACGGCCATATTTGACTTAAATCGGACAAATGTACATCATATTTTGAAAAATCAATAAAAAAAACGAACGAAGTTTTTACTTGACCTATTATTTTTATCACATCAAAGGTGGCAATCAAATTTGGAAACCCTTTAATTATACTTTCGATAAAACGCAACAAACCGTAATTTGGGCACTCCGATATACATAGATCTACCGGCAGCTGCATAGCGGACGAGCTTTCAAAAAAAGTTCATAGCAAACATATGCTAAACGTGGCCTTGACCAAGAAGGCCAATAGCAAATGGTGTAGTAAGATCACGCGTAGTGTGACAAGGAGAATCTCGCCAGCAGCAGATGCTAAGTGATCAATAAATTTAATTCTTCTGGATGTATCACAGGTGCCCTAATAACAGGACTGTGTTTATTTGGAGTTCACAATAACCAAGTTATAATACTTCTGAGACGGGTTTTGCCGCAGGTGCTGAGACGTGGGGGAGGAGTCGCAGTGCTAGTTCTCTGAAAAAACTTTCTCGACTGCTTCACCAAAGTGGCCTGTCCACTAGTCAGTAGCCACATAAACTTGAAACATTGAACTTATCGGTTTTTGTCTATCATAGATAGTATCTCGCTGGGGGTCGTTCTTTACAGTGTACACAGTTAATAACACGACACTTATCATCTCATACTGCACTTGAGTTTCTGTTGTTATGCTGAGATTGCAGGTTTACCTCACCTTTAGTGTTGTTTTACCCAATTCAACGCAAAATGTATAGGAATGTACGTTTTATGAAAAAATTTTCTCCAATTTTTTTTCTCAATTCAAAACAATTTCATCGAATCTTTCATATTAAAAGCCTGCCTCCAACTGTTTTAATCATAAACCATTTTCTGCTACATTTTCAGCTCATAATCAATTTCTTTTTATAATCCACAATTCGACATTCATAAAGGTTCACGCGCCACATGTACATAACACTTGTTACAAAACCGTTGTGCAAATCTACAATTACAACAAAAGCGAAACGAAAGGAACTGCCTACATTTACAAGCGGTTAACCACAAGCAGCCACACATCCGCTGTTGGTAGACAATTTTAATAGCCCGCTCACAAAATGTTTCGACGCCGGATCAGCGTTTTACGCCTCTGCTATTAAGCGTTTTTAATAGTAGGTAGGTACTTGATGCTCGACGGCGGCGCGACCGTGCACGGTCGTAAAACATTGAGCTGCGCCAGCGGCTACACACTTGCCAAGTGCCATAAAAAACGGCCGCTTTATTACTACGGCACAACAAAAATCATAAATTAATTTTTTGTGCAACGCCAACTGGACGCTTTAGCGGCAAATCCGCCGAAATCCTACAGCCGACCCACAAACAGCGTTCGCAATGCGCTTAGCGCCGCAACATTTACTTGTACATGCATACACGTATAGCAAATGAGAAGTGTGGTGGTGCTAGCAGAAAAGTGAACTGTGCTAGCCGAAGGGAGGAGAGGGGGGCGAGACAAAAGTGGGGCGTAACCACAGCTGTAAGCGAAATAAAAAAATAATTTAACCTACAAAAAGTAAGCGCCGAAAATTGTAAAAAAAAAAAATAACATTACACATGCTACGGCAGGCCGCCAGAAAATAAATACCCAAAAATTGTGTATATGTATTTTGCAAGCGTGTTGAAGGGAAAAAAATCGCAGAGCCAACGTTAAAAAGTGGAACGTTAAAGGATAAGAATTGGCCGCGTCGCCGCTAGAAGTTAAAAGCTCACATTTGAACTTGGCCGCAGTGTTGCATTGCACAGCGCACGAGCGGTCGCAACGCGAGCAGCAGCCGAAAACCACATAGATTTTTACCACTTTCCGCGTGTGCCATGCCCACCGCACCGCCACACCGCCACACCGCTCACTTTTTCTATGTGCCCACTCCATTCGCTCACTTTTTTGCATGTATGCAGTACTAACAGTACTTTTTTTTCTTCTGTACTCAGCAAACTCCTTTGTTTCAGTTTTTCATTTATTTTACTATATTGCGTTTGGCCGGTCGCAGATCGCATGCATAGCGAAATAAATAAAAATATTTTTTTTTGGTGATTTTTTTTACATTTTTTTTTTCGTTTTCGAATGCAAAGTTTACAGCAAGAAAGAATACACAAACATACATACATCTATGTAAAATACCAGTGTAGTGAAATAAAAAATATGTTACAGATAAACCGCAACAATGCGGAGTGCAACATTTGTTGCAACTCTGTTGCAAGTGTGGCAGGAAATATGGCGCAAATGGAGTTTTCTTTTATTTTTTATTTTATTTTATTTTATTTTATTTTTATTTTAGGTAGATACTTCATTTTTTATTAAGCGCCTTTTGTTAAGTTTCTCTACGAGTTTATTTAAAAATATAAATCCGGTAAAGAGAGGAGGAGGAGTTGTAACAGAAATATACACAAAAAAAAAACCAATTTAGTATACTTATATCGAATTTGGAATAAAATGCACTAAAATTTAGACTTATGTTTTTATAACTGATTAAAACAAATAAGACATATTTAAAAAAAAATAATCTGTGCTTAATTAATAACTAGAATTTACCCGCGACTTCGTCCGCATAGAATTTTCAGATGGTTTTAATAAAATTTATTATGTATAATAAACCTAACAATTAATTTTAATTAATTTTTTGATGACCAGGCGAAATATTTGTCCAGTAAAAAGTAATCCATTATTTTTGTATTAAATTGAAGGCTTTATTCACCATATTAAAATTTATGTCAAATATGAACCAATCGATTTTCATAGGCTTCTCTTAAGGCCAATTCTTTGCCATAAGCAGAAGCAACTGGTAACCAATTGGTGCGGAAGATGCATAGCAATATCTTACGTAGGCTGCTATATATAGGTCTGGCCTAGGCAACACTAGGTGTTTCCAGGTGCAATCTGCCATTTCCATTGGAAAGTTTGACATTTTTTAGCATAACATCACTCAGAACGTTTTGTCATTTAATCGTGAATTGTTTTATTTACAGGGAATTAAAAAATTCATCTCGGCCAAAAAATGGAATTAACTCGTGAACATTTTTTTTCGACGTGGATTATCACGACAAGAGTGCATCGATGAACTTAAATCTTTGTATGGCTATGAAGCACCATCCTATAGCACTGTGAAAAACATACAACGAATTCAATCATGGCCGACGCTCGCTCAAAGACGAATTCCGTGAAGGTCGTCCAAAAACAGCCGTTGTGCCAGAAAACATCGATTCCGTACGTGAACTGATAATGCAAGACCGTCATGTAACATACCTTCAGATAGAGGCATGCCTATGCATTTCTCCCACCAGCATACATTCGATATTGCATGAACACCTCTCCGTAAAAAAGGTTTGTACTAGTCGGATCCCGCACAATTTGACAATCGCTCAAAAAAAGGCTCGTGTGGATTGGTGTAAAGAAATGCTGAAAAAATACGATCGCGGTGCTTCAAAAGACGTTTATAAGATCGCCACAGGTGACGAATCATGGATCTATGCGTATGAGCCCCAAACAAAACAGCAATCGACCGTGTGGGTCTTCCAAGGCCAGAAATATATACAGCAGCCTACGTAACCGAGTTCTCGGAACTGCTGGCGACTCACTATCGTCTTGCGTGGTCTTGATGAAACACCTCCCGTTGGCAAAAACTGAGCGTTCTGGGCGATTGGTTCATTTTTCTTCTTTACTGGCGTAGACACCGCTTATACGATTATAGCCGAATTTATAAAATTACGCTCCTCATTTCTTTTTTCGCTTTTAAGCGCCAATAGGAGATAACAAGTATAGCCAGGTCCTTCTCTACATGATGCTTCCAACGGAGTGGAGGTCTTCCTCTTTCTCTGCTTCCACCAGCGGGTACTATATCGAATATTTTCAAAGCTGGAGTGCTTTCATCCATTCGGACGACATGACCTAGCCAGCGGAGCCGCTGTCTCATTTCATTCGCTGAACTATGTCAATATCATGAAATAGCTCATACTGCTCACCGTTCGCCGTTGCCAATGCGCAAAGGACCATAAATCGTTCGCGAAACTTTTCTCTCGAAGACTACTAGGATCGACTCATCAGTTGTTGACATCGTCCATGCTTCCGTTCCATATAGCAGGACGGCCATGATGAGCGACTTGTAGAATGTGATCTTCGTTTGTCGAAAGAGAATTTTACTTTTCAATGGCCTTTCAGTCCAAAGTATTTCAGCACCTGTTGGCAAGAGTGGTTCTGCGTTGGATTTCCAGGCTGACATTGTTGTAAATGTTAATACTGGTTCCAAGATACACGAAATTATCTACGACCTCAATATTATGGCTGTCAACAGTCGAGGGGCGAATGCGATGACTGTTTATTTGATGACAGGCGAACTCACGACGCGGTTGTTGAGCGATATTCAGCTCTAACGCTCTTATTATTCTCTCCAGCATTAAAGTAAAGAAGTTACATGATAAATGGCCACCCTGTCTGAAACCTCCTTTGGTACCGAACGCCTCGGAGATGTCCTTACCGATCCTGACAGAGCTTTTAGTGTTGCTTAAGGTCGTCAGCATGCTTTCGTCCGACCATATTCTACAAAGTAACTGTTGCCCTCCACCGCCATATTTGAATAGCTCTGCCGATAGGCCGTCAGCTCCAGCCAGTTTGTTGTTCTTTAGGCGGGCAATCGCTATTCGAACCTCGTCATAGTCAGGTAATGGACCGTTTTCGATTGGGGTTTTGGGTAGGTAGCTCACTTTCTCTCCATTACGACATGTCAGTCCTAATCGTACCAGCTGTTCATTCAGAAAGACGAATTAATGGTATTGGCTGTAGGGTAATAGCTCATAATGGATTACGGATGCCGTTTGTGCTAGCTTACTGCCCTTCGACCACGACCGTTTTCATATGACGTTGTTGAAGTTATCCACTTAATTTCACCAGTCACCCGCTTCAGATATGGGTAGATTTTGTCATTATTCAGCAGCGGTTTGCTGATGACTTCCATTTATCCATGAGGTTATTTCTCATTAACTCATATAGCACCCATACTTCGATCTTCTTTGTATGTCCAGACATTTCCAAGTTGTTCCAAACGACATTTTGTGCTATGTTTAGCTCCTGCGCAACCGAAAGAGTGTTCGAATGATGGTCAGACTTCAAGATTTCTATTATTTTAGCGATATTTCGACAAATGCAAATCCACACCATGAATCTTTGCAGCACAAGAAAATACATCAAGCTACTTGGCTGTTCCCTGTTCGAAAAACACACAACCAGATCGATCATGTTGTGATAGATGGAAGGCATGTATCCAGTGTTTTAGACGTGCATACGTTCCGAGATCCTTATATCGACTCGGATCACTATCTTATCGCAGCGAAGATATGCACCCGCCTCTATGTATCGGAAAACGCTCGTCAACAAACACACGGAAAGTTCGACGTTAAAAAGCTGCAAACACAAGAGACTGCCGAGCGGTTTTCTACTCGACTTGCACACCCGCTCTCGGAGAGCACTCATCAGCAACTCGGTATAAGGAAACTGTGGCACGGCATTTCACACTCCCTGCGTCCAGCTGCAAATGAAACTATTGGATTTCGGAAAGGTCTCTTTCTCTCTTATACCTACAAACCATATTTTTCGTCTCCCTTTTACAAACACACTTTCGAAATCACTCTCAACCACGCTAAAGAAGTTTCACTTCACAAAATACACTTTTTACTATGTAAACGTTCAGTGACATTTACATATATTAATGTAGTTGTTCAAAACCTCGTCACAAACAATATTAAATTCACATTAAATATTCTTTCGAAATCACAAGTAAAACCTAAATAGCGAAAACAACTAAGCCAAACTATCATTTAAATTTAATTTGCAAAAAACGAAAAAAAAAACCCGCACGCAATGTACTGTAAATGCAAGACTATGAAGCAGCAGAAAAAAAGTGGAGAATAAAACCGTTATTGTTTGGCAACTTTTACCTGAACTCTCTAATTGGCTCATAATCCACACCATTGCGCGCGACATAACTGCCATAGCGTACTGTCAGATGGTAGCCAGCAGTGGCTGAAAGTCATTCAAGTCGGCGTTGACGCGCGGGTGACGAGCGGAGGACTTTGTTAGTTAAGTGTGGAGACCAAGCATCCAGCACACAGCGCTTCACGCATTGAGGCTATCATCAACGCGCTTCAGCAACTGCAACATTTGTTGGAACACACTCACACACACACACGGCTGCAAGCAACAGCACATAAAAACTTTTTCTTTTTCTATTGATATAACCATTCGCCATTCGCTATTACCGTTATTGTAGTTGTAATTGTTATTATACTTTGTGTGTGTTTTTTTTCTTTTTCTTAACCGTTATAACTATATTTTCACGTACAGTACATACGTATGAGTGTGTGTGTGTTTGGTTGTACCAAAATGATGCGGTCCATATGTGGCACGCTCCTTGAGGACGCGAACTTCTCCGGTGTTTATAATTGTTTTTCTTGCCATCAAATATTTTGTTTCGCTGTTCAGGCAACACACTTCACTCCCGCGAATATTACTACACACTTTTGGGTATTTTGCCGCGTACATGCTGGTAATGGAGCGGCGGTAGTGGTTTCTTGTCGCTCTCTATGTTGTCTTCACTTTTATTCTTATAATAATAATTACTGTCGCCGTTGACGTGCAATTTTTTTTTTTTTTTTTTTTTTTTTTGCCTTTTACGCCTTTTTATTTCTTTTCCTACTTAACTTTTATGCGTCGCCTTTTTACTTACTTCGAGTTTGCTTTGAACTTATAATCACTTACACCGAAAAATTTCTGTTGAACTACAAAAATTGAAGTCTCCACGGTTTTTGTCACGAGATTAATAACCGCTGAAACAGTTTTCGGCCGAGCTTCTCCTCCAATTTGTGGTTTTGCGTCTTTATATTTTTTCCAAACAAATGGATGGACCTGCACTTTATACTAAGCCACCACCGAATGGCTGATGGTTTTCTATGAGGAGATTTTATTTCATGTCAGTTGTTGACATGGTTGACATACCCTGCCGAGGGGTGACCGCAATAAGAAAATGTAACTTAATTTTTTATGTAAATTAATTTTGTATAACTTTTGGATGTTGATCGTAAGGGGATTTGAACCCTGGCCTTCCGGATGGCAGTACGCAATGCTAACCACTCGGCTACCGTGGCCGCCGAAGATTGGATACTCTTATTTCGGGCAACACTAGTCCAATGGAGTCAAACTTGACAAGGGTTTGCAAGCCGACATGTCAATCAATAGTTTTTGTGAAGGCAGCTCTGTAATCGCCAACACATTTTTTTGTAGTTTACTTAGAGAATGATGTAAGAGTGGTGTGCTCAAATCCGGCAAAAAAGCTACCGAAACATTAACTCTCTCTTTGTGAGGTCTTTTTCTAAGGAAAAAATATTTTGTCGAGAATAGTATTCCCATTTAGGATCAACCATGAAACGTGCTTTTTTGTATGTCCATTTCTGAGGGATAGGGATTAGTTAGTAGTAAAAGATTTTCAAAGAAGTTTTTATGTATTTAAAAAACTCGTTGCCTTTGATTTGGCATGACTGTCACAAGACACCATAGCTTGTTTGGCTTGAGATCCAAAAAACATCGTTCATGGGGAAGTGCTTTCTGTAAATATACGTATTTGTTTTTTGAAATGCCAGTTGGTAGTTGAATCTAATTTGAGGTGCAGTAGTCGTCGCACAAGATGTCAACTCATTTTACCCAATTGAAGATATCTAATTTGGTTCTCTGAATAATTAAGCCCTTAGATATTTGAGGGGTATTCTTGATATGACGATACAATACAGGCCTACGTCACGCTCATGTCTGTCTCCTTACATTTTCTGCATGTATCACTGCCGTTATTGATCATTTTACGCACACATGGAGCCAATAGGTTGTGGCCTCTCATTAGGCCTACCACCGTTCTGTAGTTCTTCCGAGATCTTGCGTTGAAACTTTGAATGTTACTTCGATAAATACTTTTACATATGGTCTTGGTGGTCTTGCAAGCTGTTTGGTCTTTATTTTTCATCCCAAATCATCATATTGACGTCGTTGACCTGCACATCTGGTTCTAACCGTTACTTCTTCGCCCAGCTGATGGAGAGCATCGCCATTGGTTCGATGCGAGATAAAGTTAGGTTACTGTCACTGAAAAAAGAGAACGGTCTGGTACTTTTAAAAGTCAAATCATATTATTTGGTTTTTACCTTTTTAAAGGTTGGGCAAAAGAAATAGTGCAACACGTCGTGGTGTCGAAAACCGAAAAGACGCTATTTTGGATATTGAGAGCGCATTCAATAATATAGCGCCGATTTCAGTTATTTCTGCCTTTCTCTCTAATAACACATACACCAATTATCCAAAAATTTATATAAATTCGCTATATTTTACAATTTTTCTTCGTTCAAGGCGAAAAAGCAGCCATGCGGCTGAAAAAATTAATTTAGTTTATGGGTCCGATACTGTAAACGAACGTGTAGCACAAAAGTGGTTTGCTAGGTTCCGTTCCGGTAATTTCGATGTCAAAGATGCACCACTCGTCGGGAGGCCTGTCGTCGAAAATTGCGATAAAATCATGGAAATAGTGGAAACAGACCTTCACGTGAGCACTTATTTAATTGCTGAGGAACTAAAGAAAAGCCAGAAAACCGTTTGGAACCATTTGCATAACCTTGGATTCAAAAAGAAGCTCGATGTTTGGGTGCCACACGAACTAACGCAAAAAAAAAACATGATGGACCGAATTTCCATCTGCGAATCGCTGCTGAATCGCAACAAAATCGATCCATTTCTGAAGCGTTTGGTGACTGGCGATGAAAAGTGGATCACTTACGATAACGTCAAGCGAAACAGGTCGTGGCGGAAACGGTGGCCAAGCCAGGATTGTCGGCCAGGAAGGTTTTACTGTGTGTTTGGTGGGATTGGCAAGGAATCATCTACTACGAGCTGCTCCCCTATGGCCAAACGCTCAATTCGGCCCACTACTGCCGCTTGAAGGCAGAACTCATCCAGAGAAGGCCATCTTTGATCAACAGAGGCCGAATTGTGTTCCATCAGGACAACGCCAGGCCACACACGTCTTTGGTGACGCGCCAGAAGCTCCAGGAGCTCGGATGGGAGGTCCTAATGCACCCACCTTATAGTCCGGGCCAAGTGATTACCATCTTTTCCTGTCCATGGTGAACGCGCTTAATGGTGAGAAGTTGGCCTTAAGAGAGGCCTGTGAAAATTGGCTCTCCGAAGTTTTTGCTAATAGGGACGCAGCCTTCTATGAGAGGGGTATAATGAAGTTGGCATCAAGTTTACGAACAAAACGACGTATATTTGACTTAAATCGGACAATTGTACACAAAATTATCATATATTGAAATATCAATAAAAAAAAACCGAACGAACTTTTTACTTGACCTAATATCTACAACTTCTGCCATTGATCGTGATAAAATCATCGTTAAAGAGATGCTGCGAATCAGTAAATGTGATAGTCGAACAGTTTACCCGGTATCGAGATGATGGACGAGCTTGCAATGTCCCTTGCACTCTCACTATCATAGCAGAATCTGGAATCACTTGTAAGCTCTCTAAAAGAGTAGTAGGTTGAAGTCACTAGGTATGGCAACCTTTAGAGACTTGAGGGAGGCAGTGAATGCAAAGATAGGTACGTCGATTGCTCTCTTTTACCAACTCCACACATTAGTGTGACTAGCGAGTGGGGCTACTAGGATCCTTAGTGGTGTCAAAATGGACTATTTCCTTCGCATCTGTAGGATGACAATGTATAAGAATCTCTCGCTACATTCGATATATTGAGAACTACCATTAATATTTCTCTCAGCGTACTCTATTCCTTAGTCACTTTCGTTTACACACTTGAACTCACTTCAACGCCTTGCCACTACTTACTCAAATAAACAAACAAACAATCCATGCGCCAACAAAAACAAATAAGTACACGTCCAACTCAAGTCGTGACAATATACATACACTTACCGACATTCATACATACATGCATATGTTGCAGGGATTTGTCAGTATGTAAATATTTGTATTTTTTGTTTTTTTTTTTTTTTGCCTTTTTTTCGCCAAGAGTTCTTTCATCCAACGAGATTTTTCGACAATAAGTAGTTACATAACACATGTTGTGGCAAAGTCGTTAAAAGTTACTATTCGAGTTAGTTCTTATGGGAATTTTAAACTATGAAAGACGACCCAATAACAAAAAAAAAAAAACAAAAAAACAAAACGAAGAGAAACTGCAGAAACAAGAACAACAAAGAAGAAAAATAAGACTTTGAAAAATAAATAAAAAAAAATCAAAAAAAAGAAAGTTGCAACTTTATGAGAACTGCTGTCGCTAACAATGCGGCACAAGAGCAGAAATTCCGAACATAATGTTTTACTAACAAACAAAAGTGCCTCGCAATGCTGCAAAATACATATATACACGTATGTATTTAGGAAGAAATAGGAAAGTGCAAACTTTATACGGAAGTCGTTAGCGTGTATTATTTATTCCTGAGCTGCAATGACTTTAACACGAAAGCTTGAGCACTTCATGCTGCCAACCACTAGCCAGCCGCTGCCACACTGCTTGGGCTGGCACTTCACAACAAGCCGCTGCTCAAGATGTTGATGCATTCAAGTCGAAGGAAGTGTCGCATGGGGAAACTATGTAGGTGGAGTGTGCACTTCAGCCGCAATGGTTTTGTTTTCCGCTATGTCTTTGTGTGTGTGTGTGTGTGTGTTTGTTTGTTTGCTTATAGAAATCGGTCAGCAAATCTACCTTATACACAAGCAATTCAATGAGATTTCAAGTTTTTTTCTCTGGTAGTTATGAAACGCATCATTTCTCTCACAAGCATTCCATCAACTGCGCCACATCGTTACTACTGCTGCTGCTACTGCGGCGGCTGCTGCGGCTGCGGCGGCTGCTGCGGCTGCGGCTGCTCTTCTCCAATTAAATTGCACACTCTATTGTCCCAACAACAATGCGCAAACATTGAAAAGTCGGTTTTAATTCCGCCTGAAAAATCTAACCAATCAACACTGCGTTAAAAGTGTGCGAAAAAAAATCTTCTCTAAGCCGCGAATCGTGTGAAGCACGTGTAGTACAAGAAAAGGAATATAAAAAAAATATCCAAAATTACAAAAAAAAAAAAAAATATTGGCCAAACAAAGAAAAATCAAATTTGCATCACTAAACTGTCGCAATGTAACTGAAATATACATATATGTAAACGCTAGTATATTTTGTAGTTGCATTCTACTGGCTTGCGCCGCTTTTTCTCATTCGTTCACTCGTAGCTCATATCCTGCATACCAATACACATACTCGTACAGTTGACTGCGTTCGAACGTTATTGAACTTCACTGCAACTACTATGCGAATTTGGCCACTAATCCAACGTTGTTCAATACCGTAAAGCAACAACAGCAGGTTGTTATCTCAACGCTTTTTATTCATTCGTTTTCAATTGTTTTGCTTCAGGAGTTCTAAATGAAAATTTATTTGTAAGTAAACCTTTTTTTTTGGAAATTTTGCAGCAGTCCGCTTTTAACGTGAAACGAAATATAGGTTAACTATAAAGGAAGAATGGGGTATTGGTGTAACGGAACGGCAGAGTATTCATTAGATAGCTTACCTTGGCTTCACCCAGAAAACTGAGCATCAATCAGCACTACCAGAATCAGACAGCTTGACTGTAAGCTCCATGGCGCTAGTCGAAAACATTATCAAAAGCTCTTAAAGCTCTTTACTTAGATTTCTATATTGTAGAGCTCAAAATTTTGTTCTAATATCAGACAGCCTGATAGTAAGCTCCATGGCGCTAGTCGAAAACATTATCAAAAGCTCAAAAGCTCTTTGCTTAGATTTCTATATTGTAGAGCTCAAAATTTTGCTCCAATATTTTCAAAAAGCTCGATCATTTGACCAACGAGTGCTCGTACATACATATGTTCATTGCTCATTGGAAGAAAAATTTTAGAGTACAAGTTCGAGCAATAGGAGCTTTTCAAGCATTTTGCGCAAAAATTTCTACTTTTTCCTCAGTACTTCTTTCTATAAATCTAAATTTATTTATGCAAAGTGAAAAACTCTTTTAAATGCTACAGAAATTATGACAACCAAAACTAAAAATTGAAGAATTTCAAACAAACCTTTAAGCAGTTGTGCAACGAACGAGTAACGAGCTACTCACACTGTTTACTGGGCACTATATTGCAATATTCCACATAGTTTATAACTAAATAAAACTATTTTCATTAGTTCTTATTGGTTATTTATCTTATCAGCTCAATTCCATTCCAGTTTTATATGGATACCAATTTCAAAGTCTCTTTATAACATTTACCGAGTCGTGAGTGTAACAGATTGAAGACAAAGTCTGAGGTGTCGGCAATATCCCTAAACAACTAACCGATACCAGGGTCTTGGAAACTCGTGATTTATAAATTGGAACTTTCGAGCGCCCAAACAGAGTGGCTCTAAAAGCCGTCCTTTTAGACCTCTTGTCCAAAGACGGCATCAAGTATCGCATTCAGAGCAGTCCGGACTGTTACTGGTTTTCGTTCACCGGTCTGTTGGATTTTTCGATTATCCCTCAGACGCGCCCCTTGGTCGGTTGGGCGGGAGGTGGGTTCATCGTCCTAACCGACATTCTAATCAATTCCCTGCCATCATCGATCAACAAACTACCATAAAGAGGTTATCATCAGAACATTCGACTTTCCAATTCAACCGCACGCCAATAGTGCAATTGTTCGACCCCATATTACCAACCCTTTTTTATAGATCATCCGTTCTCTGCTCGACCCGAGTTCCCAAAAGAACTATTCGCTACCGATCGCACCAGCGGGATTCGTTTAGAGCGCAAATATTAGGTTAAGTGATCTGATTAGAAATATGATATATTGTTGAAGGCCAATTGCCGAAAATTTCGATAAAATAATTGAACTCGTTGAGTCTAACCATCATACGACCACTGCCCAAGAGCTAAGCATTGCACAAAAAAAGTTTGGAATCGCATTGAAAAGGCTGTATACACAAAGTAGCTCGATGTTTAGGTGCCACATGAGTTAACGAGAAAAACCTCATGGACAGATGGAAATCATTTGCAAAATCGGCCCATTTCTGAAGCGGATGGTGGCTGGTGATGAAAAGTGGATCATTTAGAGTAATTCGAATAAAAACGGTGGTGGTCAGTGAGCCGGTATAAATGGTCTCCAAGCGAATATTAGATTTGGGTGAGAATGGCATGGAGTTGCTACTCTACGGTCAAACACTTAATCCGAACCTGTACTCTCGGCAATTGAATCGTTAATCGCCTAGAAGCGCCTAGCTTTGGCCAAGAGGGACGGAATTGTATTTCATCAGGTTAACGCCAGACCACACAAATCGACAGTGATTTCTCAGATGCTTCGAGATCTTAGTTTGGAGGTTCATAGGCATCCTCTATGGCGAATGATTTGTATGGTGAAAAATTTACCACTCTCAAGTTGAAAGATAATAGAAGGACGGGTTAGTCTGAAAGACAGTTTTAAGACAAAGTTTTGTGAGAACACACCTCATGAACATTGGCCGTGGTTGCTTTGAAAATTATCCAACTCCTTTGCTCTACCGGATATATGTATGCCAATTGAAGTTTTTATAAAAAAAATATATGTATTTGTTCTAAGAGCTAGAGAAATCATTAATTAATTAATCTCTCTTCTGCCCTTCTTCTTTTTAATTGGCATATGCATTGGTTACTCGATCATAGATGTTCTAAGTGTAGATTATAGTAAAGAAATTGTTGAGGGCACCCGGACATCATGTAAAAATCTCATTAGATTTTTTTACGACTCATAATTCTCCCCTTTTTACACTCAAAGTTTACTTAGACTTATTACAAAAGCATATCAGCGTTGGGCGCGCAAAAAAGATAGACCGTCCTTATGAGTATTTTTGAAAATTTATAGTAAACAAAAAGGGGATCCAAGATAGCCAAAATGGTACTTATATTTTAAACAAAATCACTTTAACATATGACGTACTCCGAGTCCTTGGAAATTATTAAAAATAATGTAGAACTTTCTTTATCTGTATCTCGTAAGTATTTCATCATTTGAACAAGTCTTTATATTTAAAAATATGAGTTACCTTCCATAAACTTAACTGCAAATCTCAAAATTTAATAAAAAAACTTTTATACTCTATGGGCTTAAATTTAAATATTTTAAAGCTAAACAAATATCCAAGACATAAAAATTCGATTTCCCAAATATTTTAATGGAAATTTAAGCAAGAAAAAAAGTAGTAAGTAGTAAAACCAATATTAACAGAGAAGCATATAAATTCAATGCCTCGCTCACCAAGCGTGCATTTAAACAGTTTTACATTAGTTAATCCCTCTCTATTTCTGTAGGATATTGTTTTTTCATCAACAGCTTTTTCCACTCCCAACGAATTCATCGTCACCTACTATTTTATTGCAATTTTTATTGTATTCCCAATTCTATTTCTTTTTTATGATTTTTCATTATTCTCTTTTCTTTTTGCACTCATAAAATAAAGCCACTCGTTCAATGGGGGATAAACTTTATTGAGCAGCATTTTCTGTCACCTTTTTTTCGTTTGATTTATGCGACCACATATGAAGGCTGCAGGCGACCGGAAACAACGGTCTCACTGATTGAATTCGAACAGTCGTTGTTTTGGGGAGAAAAAAAGAAGATTAAATGCGAAGGCGTTGTAAGTAACAGCAAGTAACTTGGACTTAAATTTGGTATATAATATTTGGGAAAAAATATGTGGTGAGTTAAAGTTCTGAAAGCTTGAAGATGATGAAAACAATAATGCCGAGATAATCTATGTAGGTTCCAGATTACCTGTGACTGGGTATGCGGTTGTATTCTTGTCACCGTTCTGAAATTACTTAAAAGCACTATTTCACGAAGACGAACTGTTCAGCGATACTGTATGAAAAAACTAGAAAAATTTAACAACCATAAATTGAAAAGAATGAATCCCTTGACCACTACCTTTGTGAGTTCCCGAATCTGAGCTGACTGCGGTGTCATAACTCCCACAATACCACGAGTTATTCTTCTTCTTTACAGGCGTACACATTGCGCCATTCATTTCTTCTCTGGCGCCAATTGGAGACACCATGTACACCCAAGCCCTTCTCTACCTGCTCTTTCCAACGGAGTGGAGGTCTTTACCTTCCTCTATTTCCACCGGCAGATACTGCATGGCAAACTTTCAAAGCTCTGGAGTATTCTTATCCATCCGGACCACATGACCTTGCTGTTTCTTGATTTGCTGAACTATATCAATGTCGCCGTATATCTCATAGAGCTCATCATTCCACCGGTTGCGGTATTCGCCGTTCCCAACTCGTAGAGGACTGTAAATCGTATGCAAAACTATCTCTCAAAAACTCTTAACGCCGACTCATCAGATGTTGTCATCGCCCATATAGCAGGACGGGCATGATGAGCGACTTGTAGAGCGTGGTTTTCGTTCGTCGAGGACTTTACTTTTCAATCAGTGTGTTGCCGGTAGGTTTTACTCGTTCACACAATACTCTCGATAGGACCTATAAGCGATATTAAGGAGGTTTATCCAACATTAATTGGCGCAGACTGTGGGTCCCGTTTTTTATGGATTGGGCAAAGCACACTTTAATTCCAATCGTCGAGCTTTCGTCCAACAATTTTCTGCAAAGCAGCTGATGCATCCACCTTGTCACCTCTTCATCGCCATGTTTGAATAGCTCGGCGGTTGCAGTCTAACAAAAATGGTACGTGGTTCCAAAAAAAATAAGATAAAAGAAATCATTTGAGAGAAATGAATAGGAGAAAAACTCCAATCCCAGTTATCTTCTTCTTTACTGGTGTAGACAACCCTTACGTGACTATACTCAAGTTGACGAAAGTTCATTTTCTTTTCCGTCCGATCTTTTCAACGGACTTGTGGTTTTCCGCTGCGCTATTTCTGCCATGCTTCGGACACTTTCAAATCTGAATTGTTTTTGTTTATGCAGGTGGCATGATCCAGACAGAATAAAGAGCACAGTTTGCATTTAATTCGGTGAGCTATATCACCGCCGTCATATATGATGTCTCATCGCTACATCGTCTACGGAATTTGCCATTGCCAACATGCAAAACCTTCTTCTCGAAAACTCCCAAGGCCTAGCCCATGTCTCCGTACCATATATCAGAGCGAGAATAATGAATGAGTTGTAGAGTTTGGTCTTCGTTCGTGGAGAGAGGACTTTATTTTTTAATTGCCTTCTCAGCTAAGAGTGATTCTGGGTTTAATTTCAAAGACTGATGCTTTTAGTTGTTGGTATTAATGCTGGTTCCAACATGGAAGACAATATCCGGAACCTTAAAGAGCAGCGACGTGGGAGCCAAAACGCAAAGAAGATTCGTTTCGATTTGCTTCTTTGTTTGATCTGGAGAAACCTCATCTAAAATCTTTTTCAAAATCGAACGCATAATAATTCAAAATTCCATCCCACCATATTTGCGAAAAAGCTTTTCCATGCACCTTCTCAGTACTTCATCGCCATATTAAAATAGCTGAACCAAAAAGCTATCGACTCCTGCCTCCATTCGACATTTTCACTGCAAATTAGGCAAACTGGAAAAGTGCTGCCATCAGCTTCTCGTTCCAATATGAGTATGCCTTTTCAGAGCCTCCACACCTTATCACAGAAATTTGACGTGGTGAGGTTGTACAACGAGAAAAGGGCAATAGCTTCAAACCATTTTCTTACGATGGTGCATTAGCTTACTGCAGTCAAAGCTTAGGTAATCGATTAAAAATTGTTACCACTAAAATTAGTCCATTTTTTTTGGTTTCGTTCATAGCAGTTCACGTGTATTATCCTTTATGAAAATTCTGCGAAAATTTTCCGCCAACAACAGACTAGATCTCAGTGGGTGGAAAACAAATAAATCATGGAGAGAGAGCTCATTTTATTTATCTAATCTATTTTTCTATTCTTTTTTTTATCAAAAACATAATCATCGTAGCGTCAGCCATCACACTAAAAAGTCAATTTGCTAATCGAATTTTGTGGCAAATCTAAGTCTATAAGTAAACGAATCGAAACACACTACCCTGCAGAGATAATCTAGACTAGTATGCAAAAATTCTAGTTATATACTAGTATTTAGAAGATGAAATTATACCAGTTGGTAGTTTCGACCACCGTGTGTTGTCATTATATCTAGCACAACACAGCTGATATCCATTCTCTGTAACGCTCTGATTAAGTACCCAAAATGACGTTCGTTACTTCGTCGTCATGACAGTCGACTGGTTAGAGGTTATCGTTGTAGCGCGACACTTTTACAGTTTGATTCTCGCTACAAGCTCAGTTTTTATTTTTATTTTCATTTTTTTTTTAATTGAGCGAAATAGAAATTCAACAAAATTAAATTAACTAGTATAAAACTAGTATAAAGCTGATATATAGTCGGACAGTAGAAACTTCGTAGGAAAATATACCAACTGCTTACATGGGATAGAGTTGGAAGATGAACTCGTTAGTGCAAAATGCAAGCCAGTTGGATTCTATAATAGTTAACAACTAGTATTTTTCCTTACAGGGTTCTTTTATCCCCAACTACATACAAATATAGTTATAACTTGCAACTCAACTCGTTTCCGTTACAAAACATTTGTGTTGAACATACATTTCCTTGTGCTACGTGCAACGGTTTCTAAAATGAAGAGCAGAGTACAATAGTTCGAATAATAAAAATAGAAATAAAATGATTCTTCCGCTACTTGCAGTGAAATGTTGCCAACATTTATTTTATTTTCCCATTTTGTCGCTTTTGCTTACTTGATTTGACAAATTTTATTGCAAAATAAAAAACACTAAAAACAACTCAAAAGCAATGTATCAAAAATGTAGCAAATTTTATACAATTCACCAAAAATTCAGCAGAAAAAAAAGGAGAGAACAACAACTTTGCTTTTGAGTAGTGCTGAAAGTTTTTTTGCACAAATTTAGCAATTTCACTGCCAATTGAAAGTTTATTGAAAGCCAAATTACATTATGTACAAATTAAGAAAAATAAAACAATGTTATATATACATACCTACTCATTTAGGGTGGCAAGGAACTTGCTGTATATCCTTGAAAGTTGCTGTAAACACCAACAGCACCACCGCCACCGCCACAGCCACCGCCACCACCACTACCGATTCACTATTTACTAGTTAGTTTGAAATTTCCAAAATATTTTGTTAATTACTTAAATTCCTCACTTTGGCCAAAATTAATTACGATTAGTTACATTGTGCGTTTTGGTCGCGACGCCAACGAATACTTTTGCAACATTGAAAAATGATGGTGACCATGAGAAGTTTACGCTCGCTCGCTGGTGAAACCGTCACAAACTTTTGCATAGGGGTTAGCAGTAATGGCAAGAATATCGACACAGTTAGGGTGAGCTGTGTAAAGGGTGTTTTTTTACCCATGTGACTTTCAGAGAATTAAAATGATTTTTCAGTGTGATGGCCAAGAGTTCAGCTTTATTATACAAATAAATGTTTCCCATTAGGTTTTAAATGAGACTTCGGCCACTTTTTCGATCACTTTTTATAATAAAGTGCGATGGCCTTGATTGTCGTTCGACTTATATTCTAGCATAAGTTGGATTTTCTAAGCCCACAAAACAAGATCTTTCTGGAAAATCTTTCAAAATGTGGATTTGGTAATAAATTTGCGCAATTTGCAAACATAAGCCTGTTTCTTATGGAATGGCAAGCCATACTGAGTATAAATCAACACCCCTTTAAGTGCGCGAATATTGAAAAATCGGGTTTGGAGCATAAGATGTTCACCATCAACAACATAAGACCTTTGTAGGCGTCAAAATTGTTTGACTTATAATCTTCATTAAATTCGAACTATTTTTACAAGTTTTATATTATATATAGTATATTTAAGAATATAATCCGAAAATTTCACATTGAGCCGGCAAATATTTTCAGAGAAATTTGCGTTTTTGAAAAGATGTCTCCGAACGTTTAAAAACTGAGGCAAGGTAAATTGGTAATTTTAAACTCGTTTTACCCCGAGCGGTGTTTCCAAAGTGGGGGGGGGGGGGAAATATGTCCGAAACGGCTAAACTGATCGGCTTGAAATTTTCACACGATCTTCATAGGTACGGTTGTTTTGTAATGATCAAAAGAATAAGATCTCTGAAAAAAGTTGTTTTAAGCCACAATAAAAAGTAGATTTTCTTGAGAAAAAACATGTTCTTCTTTGGTAAGCCACCAATAGGTCAAAAATGAGAATTTTGACTGTTCCGTCGAACAAACCCTGTATTCATTCATCCTTAAAATAAATCTTTTGGTATTTTTATTTCATATAATTTGGATCAGGGGTATCTTCCTCACCGCCAAACAACTTTTCGTAAAGGTCATTAAAGGAGATTAACTACAGAAACAACGGAACCCAATGTATTTTTAAATACCTCGCGAATTCTTAAAATATATTGAGTTGTCTATATATATAATTTTTCTATGTGTTTTTTTTTTAATTAAAGCACAAAAAATTAACCAGAAGCACATATTTTTTTACTGGCAAGTGGTTATTGATTATTGTGGAACAGATTCGATTACAGATATACCAAAATATTTGTTAGAACTTAGAAAAAAAGAGCTTACTTCACTTGTAGAAGTAATGTCGGAGCATCTAATTTAGATAAGGAGGCCTGTACAAAGAACCAACTTAGGTACAGTCACCTGCGGTTAGGTCCTCTTTAAGAACCAAGCATTTAGCATCATCATCGATATTATCTCATTTGTCCTTTCAAAATTCTCAATCAACTCTGCCCAGAGTAATTGAGAGTTTTCCCACAAGAAATAAAATTATTTCGTTCAACGAAAAAGGACGCTCACTAGGGTTTGTATATTCTGAACTCCATTTTCAGTTCATCCAGACAGAGAAAGCTAGAGACAAGTTTTCGTTCTCTTCCGCTTAGCTCCAATAAAGAAAATTTTTAGTTTCACCTAAAGACATTCACATTTCCTTAGCGATAGGACTGTGGAGCTATAAAACAGTTTCATCTCACTGCCTTTAATAGTCAACTTTTAGTAAAGACCAACTTAAAATAGTGTGTTCGGCCAGAAATTTGCTATATTCCTAATACCTCCACAGTTCGGGTTTGTCCAATCAATGCCGAGCCCTATGTCCCAAGAAAGAAAATACTCTCATAAAATGGTCTTCCTATTTCGATTCAGGTCCTAAGACTACTCCACCTTGTCAACCAATCAAAGATCTTAGATATGTTCCTCTGCCAGGGTTACAGATTCGGATCTCAGCCAGACCAAAAGCTATAATTATAGATAATTATATTCCAAAATTGTATGAGCACCTCGTCGGGAATGTCAACCCATCCGACCTTTTCTTTTTCGAATTAAAATATATCACCCATTTGGAGGCGGCTTAGAAAAAAAGTGTCTACAACCCTGGATTTCTGGGGTTAATTTCAACAAGCCTGATCTGACATCAGGATTATACGAATTTACATGAGGAACTCAAAACCTTTTCCCCTGGTAAGAAAGACAATGATTTCAGTAGTTTATGTCAAAGCTCAAATTATAAACCGCTTTCCTATTAGGACATTCCGTCAAGGACTTCTCGAAGGTCGTAATCTTCGTGAGACATGGACAGTGAAAGTTGCTCTTACGCGTCAGCTTCATTCTTTAAATTAAACACAGCAATGTGTTTATGGCTGAAACTAGACAAAAATAAATGTTTTAACTCGTTCGAGACTGGCTCCTGATTTCATTGGGTTCTTATTCATTCATTGGGTTTGCATTCTCCAAGATCTTCGCCATAGCCACTAGACTTGCGCTCCAAACCACTGAAACAACTATCACAGTTAGAAGGTGATTCAGTCGTTTAAGGATATCAATGTTTCCCATGAACTTCTCTTACTCACCTTACCTACTTTACGTAGTTTTGAGAAGATATTGGAGAGTATCCAAATGAGGTCCTTTTCTAACTAATTGTATACACGAAACTGCATTTGAAGTAAAGAATTTCGTTGTATTCGCTGAAAATTTGAGTCTGAAAGAAAACCTGCTTTATCATTGGTCATTAATGTCTAATCTTTGAATTTACCTGTCAAATATATAATCGTATTACTCTTACAAGGATCAACACCTAATGTCCTTACCATTTAACTTCCAAACAAAAATAGTGTAAACCACAAGCACCTGGACAACTGCAATCACAATTGCAGATGCGGACAGTTTATCTGCACTCAAAGTCACTAACAGAGGCTAAGGCAATGACAATGGTAGATAGATATACGTGTATGTAGAGAAGAGAAAGAAGGAAGAACAGTATATAAACGTAAATCGCAATAAGAGCAGTGAAATAAGACTGAAAAAAAAACAAAAATGTGTGCGAAGAAGAGTGAAGAGAAATATAAAATCGCTCTAAAAATGTGGTAAGTGAGTTGAGTGGCCACAATGTCCTTAAGTTTGTATGTACTCGTTCTTATAAAGGAAGTGTACTCGTATGTAGCCCTGCCATACAATCACTTCTTCACCAAAGTCGAACTAGTACGATACTAGTAAAGAGTATTTCTTAGACATGAGGTTCTAAACGAGGCAACACTTTTTTCTAGTTGGTCTTTTTGGCAACTCTTTCCTAATCTAGGCTAATGTGCTTATTCATTTACTCTGGAACAATAGTTGCGATTGTCCAAATTTATTATCAAAGCAATGCTTCGGTTTGCGTGAGGCATCTCACGCCTCTTTGACTATTCAGTCAACTAATCGCTTAGTAGAGTCGTTAATTAGAATAAATATGGATCGCTTTCACTCCTCCTTTACTTTAGTGGATAATGCACATCTTCAAAGATGCCGTACAGTGCGCACCGTACGCTATAACTGCCGTGGAGCAGAGTATCGAAAAAGACCCAATTTAGTCGATCCGCCATCACGCGCAACAATTGGAGCAGCGACCAGCAAGCCATTGTTGAAACCCGGTCACATCCTCAAAAAATCACTATTTGGAGTGCTCTATGAGCAGAGGAAATCGATATTTCTTGAAGAATAAAGCCGGTCGTAAGATTACATTCAATTGGGAATGTTTTGGAGTCAAAATTGTTCCTGCCTGAACCGAAAAATATTGATGTGGATGACCTTTGGTTCCAGCGGAAATATTAATTTAATGAAGAAAACTTTTGGCGAGCGCATTATCTCGAGTCGTGCGCTTGTTACGTAACCTCCAAGATCGTGTGATTTACGAGGGGTTATGGGAAGTCGCTTGTCTGCGTAGATAAGCCCGAGACGATTGACGCCTGGGGAGAGAATATTTGGCATGTTATTGCTGACAAATGGCTCCAATTGCTTCAAAAAGTGGTCAACAATTTAGCCTTTCGACAGTAAAAAGAACCACAAAAGTATTGTTAATACAAAATTGAACTAGTTACATGTATGTACTTTTGTAATTAGTATGAGACTAGTATTTTTGGGTTGTTTAATTTTGAAAAACAAAAAAGGAATTTTAATACAAAATTGAGTGAGTTACATTTATATCCATTTTGAACTAGCATGAGACGAGTCGTTTTTGGAATTTTTAGTTTGTAAAAATCAAAGGATTATTTTAATACAATATTGAACTAGTCCTATATATGTATGTACATTTGGAACTATTGTCGTAATTTTCGACATTTTTATTTTGTAAAAAACAACAAAAGGTAGTTTTAATACAAAATTGAACTAGTTACATTTGTATCCATTTTGAACTGGTATGCGACTAGTATTTTTTTACCAAAATCTGAACGTTAACATTACTTAATATTACTTTCCTTTATCCAAAATATTAGCCATTTATATAAAAAAAAAAATAATTAACTACTTATTATTGTTCGGCATATTTACGAACTAGTTTTTAAGTAGTCTACTTGACTGCAGTAATAGTGCACATAACAACCAGCATTTGTATGGAAGTATCGGTGAGTAACTTGAAAAAATTACACGCAAGTATGAGTGTATGACTGAGTGAGAGTGTACGCACAAGTGGATTTTCGTTTTTGACAATGGCAAATGTGTATGAAAAAGCGCATCGCCCTAAGTGGATATATTCGTACCATAACGAAAGCTACTCGCCATTTCTTTGGTTGTACTAATGTTTTCAACTACAAATCTTGCTTCAAGACAAAACTAACATTTCGTTTTTACGATTATATGCTTCAAAGAGACTCAATTGTTCACACTTACACACGCACGCACACATACACAAACGGAAAAACGAGACTTAAGTAGATTTATATATTATATAATGCATTTCAAGTGCATTACATATTGTGAGTTATACTCTCATATTAGTACACATATATATATATATATACATATGTACATATATATTTTATCTAAAGTTGTTACAAAGCTCAAAGCGAATAAGCAAAAAAAATTTCCTCTAACCACCGAATGATAAATACTTGTAATCTCATTGTACATATGAGTGCAAATTATTTTGCAACTGTACATAAGAGTTGCAGCCTTTGATATCTCCATGTGCTTAGCTATACATACATACTCGTACATATGGATGAATGTATGTGTGCGTGTTAGTTGTTTGCGCTCATTCATTAGTTATGCACTTGAGACATCACAAACAACACCCGACACAATCCCACAAACGGAAGGGTAAATTTTAAATAAAGGAAACGCCAGCATTAGAGTCATAAATCACATTTGTGCTTGTGTTTGTGTTTGTGTTTGTGTTTGAGTTGCGTGACACTACAACTATTTGTAACCTTCAATGTGGAAGATAGAAGAAAACTAGATATTATTTAAAGCAAAGCACGGAAGTACCAGTGTAACGGCGTGTGATCTTACCTGGTTGCTGGTAAAGTACAGGGTTATCCATTTCGTGGTTTCAAAAGTAAAGCGCTGTATTTTGACATCTCTCAAACTTAACTGTCAAGCTAAATACGTTTTGTGATAGTTGAGAGTCAGGTATTTATAAAAATGGATCTTAAGTAATCATCCAACTACTCAAGCCAATGGTAAAATTTTAAAAAAAAATTGGAAGAGACTGGATCGATTACAGATATTGGAAGGCCTTGCATCATGTGTCTATTTCTCGACGGCACTATATTTCGTATTTTGCACTTGGTCTTACATCTACATCCATATTAAGTCCAGCTCCTACAACAACTGAAGCCAGCTGATCATTCACAACGCCGTACATACGTTGATTGTATGCTCGAACCATGAGCAGTGGTCAGCGATTTTTCGAGGAAAATTTTCTTCAGCGATGAGGCACATCGTTCACCCGGGAGATGGGTAAATAAGCAAACTTGTCACGTTTGAGGCACCGAGTATACTCAAATAATTGAAAAGAGGTAACTACACCCGAAAAAGATTTTACTCTCTGGTGCGCTCTTTGGTTAGGAGGTGTGACTCAACCTTTGGACCTGAAACGACAACGGCATGACTGCCAATGTCTATTCGGAACGTATGATGACCAACTTTTTTGGCCAGCAATTGAAGAACATAATATGGACAATATGTGGTTTCAACAAGATGATGCCACATGCCATGCAACACGAGCATATATGGCTTTATTATAAGCGAAATATCTCAGGCCACGTACTCTCTCGTCTTGGCGATGCCAATTGGTCACCGAGATCGTGGGATTTGACAACGTTGGACTTTCTTTTTGTGCGCCTGCGGATAATCTTTCGTCAATTTATGGCCGGAATACCACCCAATATGTGCCAAAAAGTTTTCGGGTATCACCTCAAACAGATCGAAGTTTTCAAAAATTGGTGAGGCAGTCATTATTTGAATGATACATTGTTTCACATATAACTTTAGCCTTAACAAACTTTATAATAAAAAAAATTTCATGAAAAAAAATTATTTCAAATGCATTTTATTTATGTTTATTTTCGAAACTGCAAAATGGCTAACCCTATATGTGTTAAAAATTTAATTTCACTACACAGTTGCTCAGCTGGGAGTTTCGTGAGTGAAAATAATATTTAAAAAAAATTTTAAATTTGTTTAAGTTGCTGCAGCTAAGCTGAAAAGATTCGGTTCTCAGAAAGTGGACTTACAACAATCGCTTTTGCATGGTATTCATCACTTCTATTAAAGTAAATACCTTTACCAAATTTGGTCGTCACATGTTAATGAGTATTCAAATTTAATCCGAACTTACTGACGACCTACGCTGGTAATATCGCCGTAGAATACAGAGGCAAGTTCCCACAAACCTTTTGTGACTTGTTGCAGGGAATACTTAGAGACGTGTCGTCGAGATCTACCCGTTTTGGTTTGTGTGTTAACTCAAACAATGTGAAATTAGTGCTGTTGACAAGGAGATATAAGATCTCAGTGGTCAACCTACCGGCATTGCTTGATGTTCAACTTAGCCGGGTACAAAAGCCAAATTTCTAGGAGCTATCTTGGACAAAAAACTAAACTAGAGATATATTCAACATATTTCAGAGATACAAGAAAGCTGCTACTGCCCGCTATATACGTAAAAGAGCATAAACAAGAAAAGAGGTCTAAGGCCAACGTTTCATTATGGAGCGATCATGATTCAAAGATGTGTCTTAATGCATATCAGTAGTGTACTGAGGTGCACGCCAAGTGAAGCTCTAAATGCAATACTCAATATCTTGCCGCTGGACTTGATAATATATTAGTCTACAACAATAACCGCACTTCGTTTAATAAAGTCAAATCCATGAAATACTTCAGTGAGAACTCTAAAATATTGGATAAATATGATTTTATACCAACCCTGCAGGGAAAAATACTAGTTGTTAACTAGATTCCAACTAGTTTACATTTTTAAACCAACTAAGTCCTCTTCCATCTATTTTCCATGAAGCCAGCAGGTATTTTTAACACGGTGATGTCTTACGAACTGTCAATTGTCAGCCTATGTATGCATCAGCTTCATACTAGTTAAAAACCAGTTTATCTATACCAGTTAAAATACTGGTTCGTTCATACCAGTTGAGAACTAGTTTGTGTCAGACTGGTCTGTGTCATACTAGGCAAACCCCAGTTTGATTGATTCTGGTGCTCAAGCAGGTTTGAGAATACCATAGTTTTGAAAACTTCCTCTCACGGGAAGTTGATTAGGGACCAACTTCGGTAGAGTGCTTTCTCAACGAACCCTCTCATATAACTCTTTTTCATGCTACCTGACTATTACAACGTGTTTCAAGTGGAGATGTCTATCTGCTATTATGGAGGCAGCAAAATAAATTCGAAGCCAACTTTAAAGATAAGGATATCTTCATTTTCTGCGACAGTGAGGCAGCACTAATAGCACTGAACTTGCGGACACTAAATTTCAAAATTGTGATGTACTCCCGCCGATCCCTAAAGAAGATGGCCAAATAGAACTGTCTCACACGTGTGTCCCTGATCACAAAGACATCGGGGGAAATTATAAGATACGACGAAGCAGATTCTACTCGGAAAAGAAAGCATTGGTATGTCTTTTGCCAATTACATATCCACAAACCGCTTCAAACCAGCCGCAAATCGAGGAACTCCTAGCCAAAATATCGAATGTAAAGATAATATCACACACATTCACATCGAAAATCTCATCGAAATCGTAAAATTTTGTCATATGACCCCCTCAAACCAATTTATCAGATACGAGAATTGGTATTTAATACTAAAATGAAATACTTTAAATTTGTTATGGTCATGAAAAATAGAAGAACTTGCTTCTCTTAACTTAGTTCATTACCATTACTCCTCGTCCAGGTATTTAAACTCTCAAAAAATTATCTTTAAACTTAATTTAGTTTAATTTAAAAAAGTTTTTTATTAAAAAAACGTTTAAATTTTTTTTTCATTTTCTTTAAAAATTTTACAACAAATAGTTACTGAATTTAAAAATTTTAATATCTTTGAAATTCCAGTTCAATGGTTATTTAATTTTCCTCCGGCAAAATTAAAATTGTGTTAAACAAAATGCTTCGAAAAAATACGATGTACACGCAAAAATGGCACTTTCATCAAGTTATTGCCGATAGTCATAAATATTAATGAGCTAAATATGCGCACAGCCAATCAACACGCTCTTGCCATTGACATTGCTATTTTTACTCTCACACTCTCCCGCTGCTACTACACAATTTTACTTATTCAATTCATGCTTCAACACTTTGCTATCTATTAATTGCGCCTAATTGAAATTTAATTAATTAATTTAATGCCAATGGTGGAAGTTGAACGCTACCAAAACTCAATACCAAACCACGGATATATACATACACACACCATAAAACGTAACACATTTGGTGGCTATGTGCTTCTGACACCACGGTCTGTCTGTTGTGGTAAGGTTTTGCGGCAACGTGCGCTGTTTTCTCCGTCTAGGTTGATTTCCGGCAACATTTGTTGTTGCCACCAAACATTCCACCAATAATTCCTTAGGTTTCCTTCACGCAGTCTTAAAACGTGCACTTTGTCTTTAACATAGTTGTGGTATTTTAGTGTTTTTGGTCTACAACTACAACTGTTGGAGGCTACGCTGCCACATTTCATGACCATCTTGGCCATCATTAATCATTAGTATTTGATTTGTAAGCATTTAATTACATTAAATATTTCCTTCGCTGCTTTCTGCTGCTAATAATACTCCAATGTGAGGCATATGTGTTGTTGTAAAAGCAACATGTGCTATTATTTTAATAATTAATAAGGGAGAGACTTTTCCGTATAAATTTCAGAGAAATTTGTCTGCTTCAGTTGCTAATTTCATTGGACGCACTAAAACATGGAAGTGTTGTCATGGCGTATACGTAACCAAAGCGTTTGAAATAAAAAACTTAAATAATAATTTCTAATTAGAGTGAGTCCCCAATGCCAAATGACGAATTAATCGAGAGACGAGAGTTTGGAGACGTTTGTTGCGGATGGTAAAAAGTTAAAATATAGTCTTAATATAAAATGTATATACGATCAACGCACAGTGGTTGATTTTGTATGGAATCAGCCGTTAAAAAACTTCCCCTTCCTTTGACAAAGTAAATTTTTTGTTTGTTAGCTTTTTAAATTTATTAAAAAGTAATAGTAAAACTAACATAAATAAACTGTTCAAAGCACCATTTATAATAGCCAAGCCATCTCGAGAAAATCATAAAAACTCCAAAATATTTTGCTGTGCTTTTGATTAATTTTTTAAAGAAATAAAATTTAAATTATGATAATAATACTCTGAACTTCAAGTACTGGTTCGCCCAGATAAATTTCATGTGAACTGAATGAAGACTATATATTTAATTTTCATTATTGGAAAGCAATTATCACAATCAAAAATTTTAAGTTTAGGCAAAAGTAAAAAAGGATGTCATTTACTTCACGTCTCTGTTTTCCTGTACATCCATCTTTTGTGACATGCAATCATTCTTTACATCTCGCTGGCATTATTTTGTGACACTGCAGCCAATAGCACATTCACGTTCACACCTGTAGATGAGCTAGCAGCTCTTTCCTCAATCTTAGTTGCTGGCTCCACCAAATCCTAAACAAATTCAACAGTCTCTCCTTTATCTACATCCTCCGTGGATGTCTCTTCATTCTCGTGACGGAATTCGAAATAGCTTAAGTCAATGCCTTTGGTTTCCATAGCCTCTCACAACTTGTTGTAGTTCCACCTTATTTCGCATATCTCGTCCATCTCATCGTTTCATCGGCTGCGGTATTCATCATTCTCCACATTCAGAGGAACACAATTTTACGCAAAACCTTTCGATTTATCATATGCTTTCATCAGTCATGCTCCCGCACTATACAGCAGAGCCAGAATGACGAGCGAATTGTAGAGTTTGGAGAGGACATTTGGCAACAGTGATATGGGAGCCGGGTCGCGAATGTGATGACTGTTTGTTTGATGGCGGGAAATAGTTTGTCTTGCCCTTGTTCACTACCAGACCCATATTCTCCGCTTCCTAATCCAGTATGGAGAAAGGAGAACTCACGCCGCGTTTGTTCAGGCCAATGATGTCAATACCATCAGGGTACGCCAGCAGTTGTATACTCTAATAGAAGATTGTGCCTTCTCTATTCAGCTCTTCAGCTCTTATTTTTGTCTTCTTATCTTATCTCAAACCCCGTTTAGTATCGATTGGCTGGGAGAGGTCCTTCTCAATTCTCACGGAGCTGTTGGTGATACTAAATACTGACAAAGCGGCAAAGAGGGAAGTCCTTTTCGTAGTGTTTGCCGATCCTCTTTTCAAAAGGTTGGTAAACATACCAAGTCCAAAGCCGCACTAAAAAGGTGCAATTGTTGACGTTGGGTTTTTTCTTTCACACAATTCGCTCAATAGGACCTTATAAGTAGAGGTTGGCCAGAACACAATTAGGTTCTAGTAGCGTGATGAATTTTCTTGTGCTGGAAACCAGTGCCACGGACAACCATATTCGGGCTCTAGCAAAGACGATCAGTCTATTGGGGGATATTTTGCCGTGGAGACTAAATCTTTTGACAATTGCCCTGAACATAGCTTCTTTGTTCACCACTTGTTAAAGTCAACATCATGGCGGGGGCAGCGCTCATGAGTACGCCCCAGACGTTACGTGTCGCATCATGTCATACTATACGGCACTGAAAACGTGTTTATTCGAGCAAAAAGTTTGTCTTTGACAGTTTTTCGATTGATTGACTCAGTACGTTGTGAGCGCTCGTCAAAGATGGACACCAGCCAAGAGAAAATTCGCTATATTTTACAATTTTTCTTCGATCAATGCGAAAAAGCAGCCAAAGCGGCTGAAAAAATTAATTTAGTTTATGGGCCCGATACTGTAAACGAACGTGTAGCACAAAAGTGGTTTGCTAGGTTCCGTTCCGGTAATTTTGATGTCAAAGATGCACCACGCGTCGGAAGGCCTGTCGTCGAAACTTGCGATAAAATCATGGAAATAGTGGAAACACACCGTCACGTGAGCACTTATTTAATTACTGAGGAACTAAAGATAAGCCAGAAAACCGTTTGGAACCATTTGTATAACCTTGGATTTAAAAAGAAGATCGAAATTTGGATACCACACGAACTAACGCAAAAAAACAAATGCGAATCGCTGCTGAATCGCAACAAAATCGACCCATTTCTGAAGTGTTTGGTGACTGGCGATGAAAAGTGGATCACTTACGACAACGTCAAGCGAAATCGGTCGTGGTCGGAACGCGGTGAGCCGGCGGAAACGGTGGTCAAGCCAGGATTGACGGCCAGGAAGGTTTTGCTGTGTGTTTGGTGGGATTGGCAAGGAATCATCTACTACGAGCTGCTCCCCTATGGCCAAACGCTCAATTCGGCTCTCTACTGCCAACAACTGGACCGCTAGAAAGCAGCACTCATTCAGAAGAGGCCATCTTTGATCAACAGAGGCCGAATTGTGTTCCATCAGGACAACGCCCGGCCACACACGTCTTTGGTGACGCGCCAGAAGCTCCAGGAGCTCGGATGGGAAATCCTAATGCACCCACCTTATAGTCCGGACCAAGTGATTACCATCTTTTCCTGTCCATGGCGAACGCGCTTAATGGTGAGACGTTGGCCTCAAGAGAGGCCTGTGAAAATTGGCTCTCCGAGTTTTTTGCTAATAGGGACGCAGCCTTCTACGAGAGGGGTATAATGAAGTTGGCATCTCGTTGGCAACAAGTTTACGAACAAAACGGCGCATATTTGATACAAAGTTATCATATTTTGAAAAATCTATAAAAAACCGAACGAACTCCTTACTTGACCTAATATATTTCTTATCTGCATCGAATGCTTGGTATAAATTTCACACTTTCATTATATCCCACTAAATATTTCTCTTCTCTTTACAGCAACAATTTGCCGTGATTATTTTCAATTTTTCATTTTTCATTATTTTATGGATAAGTAATTTCCTGCGCTTAATAGCACGGTATGACGGCAAAGGATGCTGTTGTAACACCTCTTCTGCTAGTTTAGTGTAAATACCTGCTGTTTTCCTGCAAATTTTTTTGCTCGGCGAGTGTAAATAAGCGAATTTGCAGCTACTTTTAGCCAGGAAATTGCTTCTCAGAAAATATTTGTCTTGTGCATTTTTTTCGCATTTCCTTGTTGTTTTTGTTTTTTTTTTTTTTTTGTGGAAATTCTTAACACTTTTAAGCTTTCCTTGACTTTTATGTTTGGTCCTTCCACACCATTTTGGTGCATCACATAAAATATGCGCTCCTAAATAAAATTAAATGCTTACACTCCTGAGATACGAACTTAAAAGCTTATAAAATTCTTCGTCCAATGAAATTAAGAAAGCAAAAAAAAAATAAAAAAATTCAAAAATTTGCGCAAACAATTCTTTAATTGCCATCCAACGCCTGAAGTACCAATTTGAAGGGAAAAAATAATAATAATATAAATTTCCCAACCCTTCCCCCATTTTGGGATGTTCAACCATTCGCAATTTCATTGCAATTCCCTATTCACTCGCCATTTACTTCCGCTAATAAAAACTAATTGCCCGCGTTGCCTCAAACAAAGTGATTTCACTTGAAAGGAATTCTCTTTGCGAACTCTTTGTTGAATCAGTTTTGCAAATCAATTAATTTCGCGCCGCATTTAGAAGCTCATCAGCATGCTCAAACGCCTCTGACAGCATCAACGTAGACAGCGGTAACTACTACAACAAGTACATCTACATCTACTCTTGCTCCTCTAAATACCAGGACAACTCGTTGTTAAAATTTATTGCATTTGCCGGCAAGAGCTGCCATGCGAATTACTTGTGCGGCATATCTGTTGCAAGTACAACAACAACAGCACCACCGTAGTAAGGACAACAATGACAGCAAAAATGTATGCAATAAAAAAGGATTTCATTCAACACATCTTTTGTGCCAAGAAATTTGCTGAAATAATTCTCCAAACAATTGCCGAATGCCTTTCGTTTGTTTGTGCTTATTTTCATTTACCTCTCTCTCTCTCTCTCTCTTACGCCGGACATCATTGTCTGACGAATGCCAGCAGACATTTGCTGTGCTATGCCAACTCACCCGCTACAATGTAGAAGTGTTCTGAGTGTCAAACTAGATATGAGTAGGCGAGAAGTCACATTTCTCTAAAGGCTTCCAAAGTTAAGTATATATTGTACCATATATATGTATGTATGTATGTTAGATCGACAGTGTTGCAATTTCATTTGCTGCTGGTTGATGCTTAATGTTCGGCGGTCAAAGCCCAAAAGTTAATTTCGTTGTTATTTTTGTTGTTATATATATTATTGTATTATAGAATCGACTTTTGACCGACCTTCTCCTCTAATTTGTGGTGTGCGTCTTGTTGTGTCTATTCGAAAACATTGAGTTTATTTTTAAATCGTTCGATTTGGATGAAATTTGGTACAGAGGTAGCACTTTGCATAAATTGATTTAGGGTATACTTTTTTTTGGGAAGTGGACCTGAAATCTATTCGATGGTGCGGTTTTAGTGGAACGTAGTAAGCTCTTTGCATGGAGATTTTTTTTTTCAGAACCAATCTAACTGAAAGAATTTGAAACACAGAAGCTCTTTGCCTAGGCTCATATGAACTTTTCTTTCCCTTTCATATATTTTGACATAATAGTTTAAAACTTAATGAATACCTTATTATAAGCATCTTAATCTTCTATGCGGTCGAAGTCGCGGGCAAGCTCTAGTCTCTCGTAGAGCAAATATATAGGTTTCCTTGATTTCGCCATACGTTTTACTCCTCCTGTAGAGGGCGATGGTAGGAGTAATGATGCGATCAAGACAGACTCTGCTATACATTTCCTTACCATTGACTCTAAAATGAAAGAGAGCTCCCATATCACACCATGCTTACTTACTTACTCCACTTACTTTACTGGTGTAGACACCACTTACGCGATTATAGCCGAATTTATAACATTACGCCATTCATTCCCTAAATGGAAATACCTTCTCTACCTGATCTTTCCAACGGAGTGCAGGTCTTCCTCTTCCTCTGCTTCCACCACCGGGTACTGCTTTCAAAGCTGGAGTATTTTTATCCATCGGGACCACATAACCTAATCAGCGCAACCGCTGTTTGAGGACCGAAATCTTTCTCGAAAACTCCTAACGCCGACTCATCAGATGTTGTCATCGTCCGGTACGATGAGGGACTTGTAGAGTTGTTAAGGCCAATAATGTCAATATCAACGGCGTACCAGCAGCTGTACACTCTTATAGAAGATTGTACCTTCTCTATTCAGCTCTGTCGCTCTTATTATTTTCTCCAGCATCAAATTAAAGAAGTCACTCGGTAAGGAATCACCTTGTCTGAAACCTCGTTTGGTATCAAACTGCTCCGAGGGGTACTTCCCGATCCTGACGGAGCTTTTAGTGTTGCTTAAGGTCTGTTTACATCAGCTCCAGCAGCTTTGTTGTTTTTAGGGAACCATGCACATCCGCAAATACCAATATCATAGACTTTCCAGTCAACTGTTGTGCTTTCGACGCATTGGACTAGGTTTAGCACTTCCTGTGTATCCACTCATTTGAATCAAGAATTTAGTGTGAGAAGGTTTCTTTTAAAAGTTAGTCCTAACTTGTAATAAAACTAGCATTGAATGCAAAACTAGGGACAATAGTGGGCTAAGGCTCGCACCTTTCAGCACATTTAAGCAATGGTCCTTTTCTATAAAGATAGCTTTGTGATATTTGATGTTTTTATTTGGTGTTTTCAAAGACATGTGGTTTTCAATAATATATAAAACGCATAGATTTAAATATTTTGACCAAAGATTTTGCTTTATTGTAAACATAAATTCTAGCCGAGAGGTCAATTTTTCGACCACTTTTTGCAGCAATTGAGGTGGAATGTCACCAATAATGAGCCGAGTATTCCTTTCCAAATCGTCAATCGCGTCCGGCTTATCTGGTAGCCAAGCGACTTCACGAAACCACTCGGAAAATTATCCAGTGGTTTTAAGTCACACGATCTTGCAGGCCACGCTTGCCAAAAGTTTCCTTCAATGAATTTATTATTTCGTTGGCTTTATGGCATGTTGCGCCGTTTTATTGGAATCAAAGGACGTCCACATCAACATCCTGTAATTCAGACACGAAAACGCTTTGGCTCTATAGCGTTCAGCATTGACTATCGGGGTTACGTTTTGCGCCCATTCATCGAACGTGCGACGTGCTTGTTAGTTGTTCGGCTTTAATTCCTATCGAAGATGGATTGTGTAAGCACGCAACCAAGATCCTTTCGCAAAATCTGCCATAAAATGGATGGGTACAACTTCAATTGATGCGCGCGATGACAGAGGGACCGATTCGGTACTTCTTCGATTTTCTGCTCCACTCCACTGAGGAAGCTTATTATCCACTAGAGTAAACATGGTACGAAACAATTCCATGGTTGCACGAATTACCTACTCTGCTTGGAGATTAGGTCGACCAAATATTGAACGCAGCGGGAGATGCGTTGCGCGAACCGAACTATTATTTTTGGTAATAAATTTGCACGATTTGCAACCATTGTTCCGGATTAGATCTGTTCGTCATTAAATGGCAAATCAAACTAGTTAGTGATCTTATGGAAAACCCACTTAAGCTCCCCCTCGGAATCGCCCAAATGCATTGGTTATTTTTAGGAATTTCAAAAAAAAGAACACATAAGAGGATAGTACAGAGTGCCAATTAATTTAAATAAAAAATTAAGTTAAATGTTCAAATTGCGGTCGCCCCTCGGCAGGGAATGTCCACCCCTCCGAGTATATTTATGACATTAAATAAAGGCTCCTCGTAAAAAAAACCATCAGCCGTTCGGAGGCGGCTTAGTATAAACTATTAGACGCGAAACCACAAATTTTTAGGAGGATCTTGACCGAAAATCGCTTCAGCGATTATATATAATGTAGTTCCAACTCTAGCACTCTAGTATTTTCCTGAAAACATACAGTTTACTTCGCTTCACTTTACAGCGATGTTGTCAACACCGAGCTTCCAGCAGTGTGCGCTTTGCTCTTATATACTGTTTGAATGTTCCCGAAAACGAACCTTCGATATAAGCGCTCTATATAGAGCATTTTCTAGTTATCAGTTTCTTCCTTTCACCTCACAATCATATTTGGCATTTCCGTCACTACTATACATATAAAAAGGATTTGTGCCGTGCCATATTTCACAAAGTTTCAAATGTTCTTCTTTTATGGCGAACCGAGAAAAGCATCTAGTTTTCTCTCATTAATAAAGAAAAAAATATTTGTTATGAAACTATCACCGTTGCAATATTTTTTTTTACGGTTTACATTACACGAAAATATGTGCCATAATCACATACATATATGAAAACCCTTGCTTTTACTATAACAAAAATTAATTTCGTGACATTTCGCCGAGCTTTTGGAACATTTCCTATTTAACAATTTTCTCTGACTTTTGAACACCGTATTTTAGTACATGCATACATATATATTTACATATTTATAGCTTTACCTAAGATTTCGTACTCCTTTTAATACCTCAAAATTGAATAATTAACTTGCGCCTTTTCATTATACCCCATGTAGATGCCCAAAATAAAATCCCCCCCCCCCCCCCCCGTCCAGACGTCACATGGCACAATCATTATCTGGAAAAATAAGTAAGAAATGTGTAAACGAAAAGCTGAGTACTCGTTTATTTTATTGCATTTTAATTGTCATTTAATTTGAGTGTTTCACACTGAGACTATTTTAAATATAGGTATGTACATGTATGTTTGTATGTATGTATATTTCTTGTGTGCTAAATATATGCGCGTATGTACTTGGCTCTGGAATGAGTAAATATGTATCTGTATGTATATTTAATTTATTTGGCCAGCCAAAAAAGAGGCTTGTGTGAAGAAAAGACGTAAAGTTGAAGTTGAGTTTGAGTTAAGAGAATAATAATAACATTTCTTTTTTTTTTTGGCAACGAAAATTGTGGATGCTGCATAAAAATTTCAGACAGTAAATGCCTCGTTGGCGCTATTTTATGGCATAATTAAATACTGAATTTATGCAAGGGGCACAGTTAAGGGAAAGGCATAAACGGCCAACACCGACCATTTTGCACATATTAATGTCAAATGCAGCATGAAGCTACATACACGTATCTCTGCTTGTGTGTGTGTGTGTGTGTTACTCGAGAGGCTGGGTGTTCAGTGTGGAGACACAGCCGTACATAGCTGTTGATGAAGATATCTTAGAAATGAGCAATAACAAATAAATGGCACATAGAGAGAAATAAATATTATATAAATTTTACTTGTTTATACACATATTATGTTGGTCATTCAAGCACATAACGCCTGTACGAATTTCATTTCAAATATTTACATAAAATATACTTTAATTATTCTGAATATACGTGTATGTAAATACAATACAATTCCAGTTAAAGTGTTGGACATTAAACGCTGGCAGCTAACTTGGAATTTATTATGAAAGAAAATTTCTATTTAGATATTCCATAAAAAATTTTCAATTTGTCATTTATTTACTTTTTATCCTTCAGCTGTCAGCAAGAAGAAACAAAAACAAGCAATTTAACAAAAAGTTTGATGAATGAGAGCAAATGTAACATAATGGGTTGCTCGACAAACACAACCGAGATATTGAATTATTACGGGAACGGGATTCTAGCACTTCATAATGAAGAGTCTAAAATTATTAAGAGTTGACAGCAAAATGGGGAAGGATCAATATACACCGATGATATTGACATTATTGACCTCAACAAACGCGTCGTGAGTTCTGCTTTCGCCAAACTGGATAAGGAAGTGAAGGATATGGGTTTGGTGGTAAACAAGGGTAAAACGAAAAATCTCCTGTCATCAAACAAACAGTCGACGCTATTGCGGCTCGGCTCCCACGTCACTGTTGACAGTCATAACTTCGAGGTCGTAGATAACTTCACAGAGTCACACTTGCCAAAAGTTGCTACTTTGGACTAAGTACGCAATTGAAAAGTAAAGCCCTCTCTCGACAAACGAAGGCCTAACTCCACAAGTCGCTCATCGTTCCCGTCCTGCTGTTTGCTGCGGGGCCATGGACGATGACAACATCTGATGAGTCATGAGGCATTACCAGTTTTCTCTGATGATTTTAGCTGGGGGATGGGACTATGTGTAGAATATTCACTTAAGTGAGGAGAGTTTTTGACTGCCATTCACCTGGGAGTGGCCAAAAACGATTATTTTGCATTTAGTTCAGGCAGCTCACGACTTCCGATCTTAGAGCAAGTATCTCCTGGGTAACCAACAAAACCGTTTGGAGGCGCGCTAAAGTGAGAAAGCGAATCGAAGCGGCTGTGCGTAGTGTTTGGGCTTCACCACAGCAAATATAAACTCCAATGATAAATGTAAATACCTCATCCGAAATGAGGAAGATGCCGCTGCCCAACTGGTTGATGTCCTGACATTGCCGTCGTACAAGAAGTGCGATATATTACAGCCGCAATATAAAGGAGCACAAATTCCGTGTCAGATTTGTAGTAGGAGAAAGACTCCATCGGCGTGAAAGTATCGCCACAATCCTCATCAAAATGAAATTTTTCAACACAACGCTGATTTGCACCCACGCCCCTTTGGAAGAGAAGGATGATGTGACCAAGGTCACCTTTTATGAGCGCCTGGAGCGTACTCATAATCTTTGCCCTTGCCACAATGTCAAAATTGTGCTTGGTGATTTCAATCCCAGGATGGGTAAAGAAGTTACGGCACCACTGGCGGAAAATTCTGCCTCCATGACCCCCGAAATATAGTTGTACGTAGTACTAGATTGCAGCACAAGAAAACTCACTAAGGTATCGAGATGTGCATACAATCTGTCGACTTGCACACCTGCTTCCTGAGAGCACTCATCCGCAACTCGATATAAGGGACCTGTGGAACGGTATCTCATCCTCTCTACGCACCGGCGCTACGGAATCAATTGATTTTCAGTAGTGCCAGAAAAAGAGCTGGTGCGAAGCGAAATGTCGAGCTGCAGTGGAGAGAAAATAGACTGCCTACCACGAAACCTTGTGATCGACCACAACACGTGCGGGATGGGATAAATATCGAGAGCTGAAGAGGGAAGCAAAACGCATAGGCAGACAAAAAAAAAAAGAGGTCAAGATGCGTGAGTATGAAGAGCTTGGGAAGCTGGCCGACAAGGGTAATGCTCGCAAATTCTAAGAAAAGATACGACGACTTACGGAAGGTTTCAAAACCAAAGCAGACTCCTGTAGGACACAAAGGGGTGATCTAACCACCGATGCCCAGAGCATATTAAATTTCGGGAGAGAACACTTCTGCAGCCTGCTGTATAGCAGTGAAAATGGAGTATCCGGAGATTGTGAACCCGAAACCCCAATCGATGACGATGGAAATGACATTCCATTACTTGACCATGAAGATGTTCGAATAGCAATCGCCCGCCTAAAGAACAACAAAGCGGCTGCAGCTGAAGGCCTACCCGCGGTGCTATTCAAACATGGCGGTGAAGAGCTGACAAGGTGTATGCATCAGCTACTTTGAAGAATATGGTCGGTTGAAAGCATGCCCGACGATTGGAATCTAAATGTGCTCTGCGCTGCTCCATTAAAAGAGGTAATCCCACGGTCTGGATAGAGACCTGGCTTCACTTGGTAACTTCGATTGTCGCTGAATGAAATATTAATAAATAGTTTATCTTTTCGAGATAACCGGTAATGGTTGAACGATTTCTTGGTGAATGATAGTGAGTTCTTAAAGAAGCGGAAGAGATATTTTGTCACTTTTCCGATATCGCAATGGTCAATGTACAAAAGGTTTTTGGACAATCCAGTTTAAATTCAACATTCGAATACAAAAACCAAAAAGAAAATACAAAATCTGAGCTTCGCTTTAGGCCAATATGCAATATAATATTAGCAATTGATGTTAGAGAGCAATGCTTGGCAATTTGCTGATTTGAATATTTAGTTTTTTTTACAAATATACATACGTGTACATACATACATATTTTGTATTTAAATACATCTATGTACAAATGTATGTATGTATGTATGTGTTCACGTTTATGTGCGAATTTATATGTAAATTTATAAAACATTTATCTATCATTTATTTGCCCTAAAGTTGGTTTCTTCTTTCACTTTTTGCAATTTAGTCAAAATAGACGTCAAACAAAACAAATTTAAATATAAATAAAATTATTTCAACTAAATGTTCAACACAAATGATTCATTCTGCAAAATAAAGCGAATAAAACAAACTTTCAATTGAGGTGAAGTGGTGGATGCCGCAAAAAAAGTATAATGAAACTTCAAATAAACAAATAAGGATGAGCTAAGTTCGGCCAGTTTTCACTCAGTTGCAATTCCAGCGTACTGCGGCTGCTTCTTATTGCTTTTTGGAGTAGACACTAGTTACTTCATTTCTAATTGGAAATACCAAATGAAGTCAAGTCTCTCTCCACCTGATCCTTTCAAAGGAGGGACTCGACTAAATGCAATACTGAAGGGGTCTGAGTACCTGGACACAGGGACAACCCAGGTAATTGCATGGCAGATAAACCAGCGAGAGGAATAACCCTGCTATGCACAATAAAGTATGCACACGCTGCCGGTTTACCTTTGTAAATGGCAAAATATATGTTTAAGCCAAAGAACCAGTCTCAAGATGGCTGAAAGAGATCACGTGCAACGTGACCAGACAGTTTTGGCCAAAGCTGGATGGGAAAAAATCAAAGCATCTTTATGCTTCTAGACTTCTTCGACTGTCTCACTGAGCTAGCAGCCGCAGCAACTCAACTCAACTCAAGATAGGCGATACCTCTTCATTGTTATGATTATCAACAGTGTTTTGGGAGGCAAGACACGAACGCGCTGAATGTTTGCTGACAGAAGATATTTAGTTTTGCCTTCATTCACTACCAGACCCATTACTTGGAGAAAAACGAACTTAAAGAGAAAGAGAGTCATCTGGCTCGGAGAGAACTTTAATAATTCTGATTGAGCTCTTTTTGTATCTTAGCGTCAGTTAGCACAGCGGGGATACAAAATCTTCCTTTTCGTGCTATCGAAGGTAGCATTATATCGAGGATCAGTTTGTTGACGATGGTCTTTAGCATTTCGTTCAGTATGCTCGATGGGACCTTATACGCGATATTAGGAAAGCTTAACCCACGGTAATTGGTGCAGTTTGTAGAGCCCGCTTTTCCACCTCGTATAAGAAGTAGTCCATCGCATTGTTCCGAGGTATGCAGTCTTTATTCGATCCACTGCGGTGCGATATACCTATTACATCAGTCTTTCTCTTGTCCTTGCTGGACATCGATAGTTTCATTTACAGCTGTAGGTAGGGAGCTTGGAATGCCGTCCCACAACTCCCTTATACCGAATTGCTGGAAAGATCTCTGAGATAGCAGGAATGTAAGTCGAGTAGGAAACTGCTTGGCTTTCATGTCTTTGTTGACGCGCGTTGATTGCCGCACAGAGGCGGATGCGTACCTCGGCTGCAACAAAATAGTGATCCGAGTCGATGTTAGGACACCAGAAAGTACGCACATCTAACGGGCTAAGTTATTCATTGAACAGATACGAGTAGACGTGTATATTGTGTATTGTCTAGAAAGTTTAAGGAATATATCTAACGAAAACCGTTAGTCAGACAAAATCAACACACCCAACATATACTGCACGCGCTAGTAAATAATTGTTTTTGCCAAATGCTTTCATTTTTATGCCACAACATTTACATGTACATATACATATATACATACATACATTGATTTAAGTACTAAAATACACACAAACACATTTAATGCCGCTCAAATTTAATTTACAATTTGTGTGGATTTGAATTTACACATTTGAAAGAAAAATATTTGGTTTTACACTTTTGTGGACATTTGGTGACAGCTGCAAATAGATTACACAAACAGTGTTTTGCCAGAAACAAAAAATTATTTAGCAAATCTGATAAAAATGTTTGATTGTAAAATGTATAAAACAAAGTGGCTAATTTCGAATTGAACTAAATAACTCGAGGGGTCTAGACATATATACAAGAATTTTGGAAAAATTATAACTTCTCAGAAAAAATATCCATCTTCCAAAAGGAAACTTTTCGAACAGAACTGCCGATGGAAAAGTGCGGCAGAAGTGAAATACTTTCCATAACCTTAAGAACATCAAAGCTCCAAGATATGATATCATACCCTACTAAGGTCCTCAAAAAACTTCGCTATGAACCTTTAACTTTATCACCATGCGCTGCCAATGGTTTACCTGTGAACTGCTTACCGTCGTCAGACAAGAATTCGTCAGGGCATCTAAAGAGGTATATGATGTGTTCTCTTAATGCCCTAATAGCACTGACTCTGGCGACACTGCGAACGGGTACGAGTTGGACCCATTTAGAAAACTTGAAGTCATAATCAAGAGACAAATATTCCCAGACTGGCCCCACAAAGTCTGCCGTTACGATTTCCCATGGACGAGAGCTGTTGCTGCGCACAGGGCTAGCATTGTCGTTCATAATAATCGGTGCAAGTAATAACTTTCTTAAGTTGCATAATGCAATATGGCGGAAGAGTATACTATCGATTGTTTGGACGACTGAATACTTCTTCGGGTTCGTGCGGTGATTTGTTGCAGCCGTCCTTCTCCTATACGAACAGCGGCGGACTTCATCTAAAGTATGTAAGGCATCAGCTTCGTTGGCAGTATATTCCAGAGAGCATCGTAATAATGCGTCCGCGACGCCGTTATACCACCTTTTCTTGTATTCGATGAAGCGAAATTGTTGAAGCTCCAATGCCCACCTCGCCAAATTGCTGGATGGTTTGTGTAAAGTGTGTAGCCGTTTAGTAGAACAGTGGTCTTTGATTAAGGTGAAATGATAGCGCTCCAAGTAAGAACTCATTTTTCGGACTCCACGTTGCAAGGCATTACTATTCGGAAGCGAAGTATTGCTTTTTGGGGTTAGTTAAACTTCGAAGAGTGTATGTGACTACTTGTTCTTGATCTGGTTGTTGCTGGAAGATCACTAGCATCAGTTTGTAGAAAGAATGGTCTTTCAAAATCTAGACTTCTGAGTATAGGTGCGGCTATCAATCGATGTTTTAGGATTTGGAACGTCTATTGCTACTCATTCTCCGAGATCCATCTTTGCCCTCTCTTCAAGAGCTTGTTAAGCGGTACGGCGAGGCCAGCGAAAAATGTACGATACCATGAAGCGACTCCCAGAAAACGAAGAACTTCGTTTAAAGTGATTGACGGTGGCATTTGTGGTATACCGGCTACCTTTTTTGGATCGGTGTGAATGCCTTCCGAGCTGACGGCATCTCCAAGGTAGTGTGCGTTCTTTTGAACAGACGAGCATCTCTCGGAATTTATTTGCATTTTATGTTTCTGAAGGTGTTCAAATTCGGCATTTAAGTAGTGCAGGTACGCTGGAGATTTCCTTTAATTACATAAAATCTGCAAGCATTCTTTGGCAGCTTTAATTTAATTTAAAAAATATGAATAATAACAATGAAATGTCCGGCTGCCAAAACGTAAAAAATCTCAGCCTAAAAAAGGTCTAGCAAACAAATGTGAAGACTCACACTGATAATTTTATTGTTTTTGTTGAAATTTTTTGTTCTTTTGTTCTTTATTTTTATTTTTACATTAGTCTAAGAAAAAAGGGATTTGGTGGCATCAAAGAGGAATAGACTAGAGAAACCAAAAAAAAAGAAACAAAATTAAAAACGCTCATAGTCTATGTATGCTCAATGCGCCTTATACAATTTATCCTTTCTTAAGTATTTTATGCTACTTCAACGCAAACACGCGCACACACACGCATACACGTACATACACGTATAAATTTTCAAGAATTTCAATGCTTTTTCGAAATGTGGATAATGCGTCTCTTGAAGCTTTTTCTTCGAGAGCGACAAAAACTAAAAGGAATTAGTACAGAAAAAAAACTGGAAGAAAGCAAAAAAAAGCCGATGTGAGAAGGACAACAAGTTGCAATGCGTTGCGAAAATAAAAAAAAAGATAAGAAAACCTAAATTACGACACCACAAGGACATCTATAACAGGAAGTCCGCTAGTATAACAAGAGGATAACAATTATTTTTACAAAATCCACTTACCAACATTGCTGATTTCCAACCACTAATGCCGAAAACATTGTTTTTTCTTCCCGACTACTTGGCACTTACTGTTCTTTTTTTGAAATGCTTCGCGCTCTTAACATTTTTTTCTCGCCTCCTTCGCCTCGTTCACTTTGATATAATTTTTTATTTTTTATTTTTACTTTTCTTCCTATTATCGCCTTCGCAAAAGCCGCGGCAAAATAATTTTGTATAATCATCTTCGTTTGCGATGACAGTGAGAAAATGTTAAAATACGAAAGTGACAGCCTGAATTAGGATGTTGTGAGGCAAAAGCAACAAAAAAAAGTGAATGAAAGAAAAATGAAGAAGCAGAAATTTAACAAAAATGAAATAATTAAAAATCCCATTCAACTACTCATTACTTAACTCATTACTTATATACACTTGCTTTGGTACAACATGATTACATATAAAGGGTGTATTTTTTAGACGTGTGGTTCTTAATGGTTCGTATTGTTGTAGTGGCTATCCAACTCTTCTTAGAAATTAGTCTAAGTCATCGAGTCATCAAACAGGAGGTTCAGAAAACGAGCTGCTTCAACGAGTTCAGACCACGAGGGAAAGAGGATTTAGATGAGTAGATTGTAAGGGTCATGCAAAGATTAGGTTAGTGTCGTGCAGGATCTTATAGCATGCAGGACATACGTTGGGTTTTTCGAGATTAAGTCTGGATAAGTGGGAATTAAATCCACTACAATATTCAGGTCTTCATTGTGCCACTATTACTGGGATCTCACGAGACAACTCGAGAGCTACATCTATAATGGATAGTGATTGAATTCCGAGAACACAGTTCTCACGACAGCCGGTTATAGGCACGATAGTAGATTTTTATCGCGTTGAAGAGCTGTCACTCTTTCGGCGTTCGTTTAGGTCATAAGGTAACATTAGTTTAATATGCGGTCGACATAATTTACGCAGTAGAATTGGTAATTCGAGTAGCTATAGATCGGTTTCGTGCCATGTTTACTCTAGTAGATGACGCGTATCCTCAGAGATGCCGTACAGTGCGCACCACAGACGCTATTGCTGCTGTGGAGTAGAGTATCAAAGAAGACCCTATTGAGTCCATCCACCATCACGCGCACCAATTGAAGCTATGCCAATTAACTTTATTGAAGATTTTTCCGAAGGATCTTGGCTTGAGAGCTTACAAATTCTGACTTGTGCCGGAGTTGAAGCCGAACGACGATCACGCGCGACGCATGTTCGGTGAATGGGCTCAAAACAAGATTGCCACCGAACCCGATTTTTACATGAAAAAATTTTTCAACGATGAAGCTGACTTTTCGTCCAATGGGTATGTTAATAAACAAAATTATCACGTGCAGAGTAATAATAATCCACAAGTCATTGTTGAGACTTCATTACACCCTCAAAAAGTCACTATTTGGAGTCTTCTAGACGTAGAGGAAATGTAGCCTTTCCTCTCAGCGCAAAATGGAGCCAAAACTAGGACTATTCGACCACTTCTCAGCACAAGCAGCGCACAAACTTTAGCGGGCATCGATGACCCTCATCACAAACGACTACTCGAGACAGACTGGAAACTAAGCCTCCTCTCCGGCTATCCCGACCAACATGCTCATCTGGCTCAACCATTGTGACCCATGATTGCAATTTCACCGACCACAGTGATCAGAATTGAAGTTAGAGGGTGTTTGCATTTGGCAAGGGTGCTCATCGACGCTGGTGTCTTTGCGTCGGTGATTTCCAGAGACCTGTTTCGGGAGCTATACTTAGATGAGACCAAATACAACGACCATAGAGGAGGCTTCCTCCTTTTAAGAGGGAAGTACGGCTTTAGCAAGCTCAAAGCAGGGATAATCAAGACATGTGCATATGCTCCAGTGGTTTGCGCTATGGGCAGAGACTATTATTGGTCCATATTTTTTCAAAAATAATGACCACCATAGGGTTACAATGAAAGGGAAATGTCATGGAACCATGGTTCAGGACTTTTTTGGAGCTGTTTTGGAGGATGTTGAAGTGGACCTTGGGTTCGTTGGGTTCCAACAAGATAGCGCTACATGCCACACTACGAGCGGAACAACCAATTTATTGAAGGACCAACCGCTGGACTAGTTTTTTTTTTTTTTGGTGAGATTATGTGAAGTCGCTTGTCTACGCAGTTAAGCCCGAGACGATTGACGCCTTGGAAAAGAATATTCAGCCTATTATTGCTGACCTCCGGCTGCAAATGGGTGGTCGAACATTGGACCTCTCGGCAGGAATTTTATTCGAGTCTAAAATTATTATTAAAAAATTGTAGAAAAACCCTTATCTTTGTAATAAAGCTAAGATTTGGTCCATAACATTAGATTATATGCTTTTTATTTCTCCTTGAAAACCTCATGTCTAAGAAAAACACCCTTTACAATGGTATGTGTGTGGCGGATTGCATTGAGCGTATTAATTTTTACAGCCGCTTTTCTGCTTAACAACGCCACACTGTTTGATGCTTGCGACAACTTGAATTTACTATTTTTGAAGTACTCGTACTTATTTAGAGAAATTATGGTGCGATTACGAACTTTCTTGTCAACGCTTAATTACAATTGCCAGGTACCGAACAACTACAAATGCACTTCCACCACAACAGCCACCACAACCACGCCTGCAGCAGTCGCACTTTGTACGGGTAAGTAAGTTTTGGTAAGAACACTTTTGCATTTAAAATGTTGGCCGTTTCGACAATTTTATCTGCATATTATGCTTAGCGGTATTTTCTTTTACCGTTACACTATATATTTACCATAGTTATTTTCTTGGAAAACTACTGCCATGTACATCCATTTGTCGAGTTGACTTCAAAGAGTGCGCGCACTAATTTTGTGGAAAGTCTTTAATTTTTTCTCTCTTCCTCTTCACTCTGAAACACTTTCGGTATATCCACCTTATAATTACATACACCCTGCAGCACTTCCGGTGCACTTTAATTTAGCACATCCCTTTTTCTTTTCAACTCTCATCTTATTAAGTTTTTTTTAATTTAGTTTTTTTCTTTTTTTTTTCTGTACGCAATTTATACTTATTTAAAAACTTTTGAATGTGCTAAACTTTTTAAAGTAATTTTAATTTTAACTAACTCTTCTTCTTCTTATTCCTCTTCTTCTTTGTTCATTAAGGCTGTTCATGTCGTGTTTTACCTTAAGTTCATTTGTTTTTATTTTTACTATTTGTTGGCAGTTTAAACAACAACAGCTTTATTATTTACATAGAATTCTATATGTAAAAGAGACCAACATGAAAATTTCATCAAATTTAGTATTATGTGATAGAAATTATTAAATTTTTACAGTGGATATGGTACCCAAGAAAAGAATGATGACTCGCTACGCTACTAACTCTTTATATCAGTCAAATAGTGATTCAACTGAGACAAACGAGGTATAGCGAGAATCTATTTAGTAGTCTTCATTGATGTTGTCACCTTCAAAGCAAGAAAACCATGAGGCGAACAAATTAAACGAGTTCTGATAAAGCGCTGAAAATCGAGTCTCTTCGACCGCACGTTGAAGAAGGCGAACTGATATATTTTAAAGAGGGAGCTTAGTCTTTCGTCCTGGTACAAGAGAGAGCGGAAACCAGGACTTTCCGGCCCTTCCTACAGCACGAGGGAGGAACAAACTGTTGCGGCCAGTGAGGAGCCTCATTCCAAATGGCTACTTGAGGCAAACTGCAGACTAGGCTCTTGTAACTATTTACATCGGGTAACAACGCTTGACTTAATATAAATTTTTCTAATTGCGATTGCTCCTCGGCAGGGAATGTCAACCCCTCTGAGTGTATTTCTAGCTCCTCACAAAAATGCGTCGGCAGTTCGGACAACATAACACATCTGGCTCAACCATTGCGACCCATGATTGCAATTTCACCGATTACAGTGATCAAAGTTGAAGCAAGAGAGCCTTTGCGCTTGGTAAGGATGCTCATCGATGCAAGTGTCTCTGCGTCAGTGATTTCCAGTACCCTCTTTCGAGAGCTTAACTTGCATGAGACCAAATACTGCAACAATAGAAGAGGCATATTACATAGACATATATTCCTCCGAAAATATCGACCCTGCAATTGTCACACCATGAGCGCTCATTGTTATCCGTCCCACACTTTCATACACCGTCTTCGATTCGCCTGGTTCTGGGCGCAGATGTGTAGGCCGAAATTCTTTCGGACAATTATTGGCTCTTGGTTATTACGAAGGCGGGATATCATTACAGTATTTTTTAAGAGAAATTTACGAACAAGCTATTAGTCCGTACGGTTTTTTTGGGGTTGCTCTCCAAGCCCGCAAAATTTAGAAATATTCGTTGTTTTTGAACACACGCCCTGAAAGCCGATCCATCCATGATTTCGGATTTTCTTCTACATAAGGCAGTGCAATCCTATAACAGCTCAGAAATCGTTTGCTTCCGTCATCACCTCTACAACTCCAACAGCAGTTTATAAAACCTTATTGCAAGGTCGCTTCATAATTCTATGACCTGCCGAAATATCTATAACCCTAAAAAGATGTCTTCCCTTTCCTGAGAACTAAGTACCGATGTGTTGTTTTGCAACCATGAAGGAAAACAAAATGCAGTCTACAGTCAATCAATCTTTCTTTGGCGTATGCTAAAGAGTAACACAGCTGCCTTTTGTTGGCAATCAACCTTTCTCTAATAGTGTACCATAAGGAATTGTATCCTCTCACAGGTTGCCGGATTATATATATATGTATATAATTGGCACTTTGTAACCTCTGAGGCGATTTTCGGGCGAGCTCCTCCTCCAATTTGTGGTTTTGCGTCTTGATGTTTTTTCCAACAAATGGAGGGACCTACAGTTTATACTAAGCCGCCTCCGAACGGCTGATGGTTTTTTACGAGGAGCCTTTTTATTTCATGTCCGAAATACACTTGGAGGGGTGGACATTCCCTGCCGAGGAGTGACCGCAATTAGAAAATTTTAATTTTTTATTTAAAATGATTTTCCATATTTTTTTGGATGTTGTTGGCGCCAAGATTTGAACCTGAGCCTTCCGAATGTCAGTACGCAATGCTAACCACTCGGCTACTGCGACCGCTTAGTTCAACTAAATACTAGGGTATCGAAATTACCCATCCCCTCTCGTTCTTATTTGATGGCTTGCAATCAACTGCGTTCGACTGTATTCGAATGATAAAGCCTACAACGCCAACCTTTTCAAACTACACTCGGCCTTTCAGACCCACAGGAAGTGCCTTACCTAATCCAAGCCATTGTTTCACAAAACTCTGCAATACTATTAATCCTAAAACTAATACAAAACACCCAACGGGAAATGCTGGCATCTAAGGCACATATTTTTGTTTCAATGGTACGCTTGTGAGACCTTCTAATAACTTTGTACTGTATTTACTTCTTTATTCACTTTACTGCCTTGGCTCCCAAGTTTTGGTAAACCTCTTAAACAATATTGTAGAACTTACGGTCTACCTGGGTTGACCAATTCAAAGTCTCACAAACAACTCTCAACTGCTTCAACTCAGTCATCGTAGCACACCCTCTACGGGTTTATTCAAAAGTATCAATATTTTCTTAGGCCAAAGTTGGCAATATAGTTGTTGTACGCTGTTGATTAGAAGCCCCTTTTTGAGGAGTTTCCTTTAAGTCAATATTCACAAGTGGACTGGTATTTTACTGGTATAATGCTGATGCTTGTTTAGATAATTAACCTTTTTGATTTTTCAACATCTTCTCTCTTCCTTTCTTTACACATAAACACGCTAAACCACCAGATGAATTATGTTAGAAAATGAATTAACTAGAGTTCAAATACAAGCCAGTAGAATTCTACATGGTTCCCTGCAGGAATATTACTAAATTCTCAACCCGCTCTCTCTCTCTCACTCTCCCTACGCACACTTGCAACGCAACGAAATGCGATTTATGTTAATTAGGTTAAGAGTTATTACGCTCGATTTGGCCGCCATTGGCCGCAAATATATGTGCGACAAGTACATCAACATGCGAGGAGTTTACGAGATACTTACAAATCTACTCACATGTTTACGTTGTAACTCTTCTTGCTGCTCACTGGCGTGTAATTGTTGGCAGCAATGACAAGTTGGCGAGCTTGCTAGCAGCTCAATTACTATATACCTCCCTCCCTTCTCACCACCGTCAACAATACTCACTACTGTATTGGCCTGAGCTACATATATTTACTATATGTAAGGCTGGTAGTGAGCACTGCCTTTTCGGTTGCTCAACGATGGGAAAGATGCACATAAATTACCAATAATTACTCCCATTGGATAATTCGGTCCATTGCAGTAATTTGCATATGAAAGGTGCTGGCAGCGCAAACCAGCTTCTGGTGTACAAATGCAGCAGGGGGATGGGATCAACCATTACTTCACTAACCAACAGCCTCAGCTCACCAATCACCAACACCACCACTACCACCACCGTCGCCAACATCACCGTAACTCAAGCATACAATGAATATTCGAAAGAGCACTAAATTCTCGCTTCCTATCTTGCTGTTGTTGTGGTCGTCGTCGTCGTCGACGTTGCTGTTGTTGAAATTTATTCATTCACCCATATAACCATTCATAAATCGTTGTCGGCAGTTCGGGCTTAACGTCAGCTAACCAAGTAAGGAGAGTAAGAGTCGTTTTACGAAATGGTGACTAAAACGGTTTCATTTGGGTGCTTAACAGGTATTCATTAAAATTGTATTTATGGTAAGAGCAAGTGGATGCCTACCCTAGTAGAGCAAACAGTGGTTGCAATTTTTTATCAAAATTTCGAATATCTTACAGAGCTCGAATCCTAATGCCTTTAAATCACACTGAGTCCGGGCGATATGTTAACTGAACAATAAGACCAGACTGTTTTATGCGCACTCAGAGTAGAAGAAAGGTGGTAAGGAGAACCTTTTCTGTAAGCTTCGTCACATGGATGGGGGCCATTAGCCATAAGATTCTAGAATTCCCAAAAATCTCTGAAAAAAAAGATTCATTTCATGTTCTGTTCGGAATCTCCCGCAACTAAAAATAAACCCAGCGCATCCATTAATCTGAAAATATTTTCTTTGGAAAATAATAGAGAATTGTTTATTATATAGAGTAAATCCGAGGGGGAGATCGGCCGAAAATCGCTTCAGCGGTTACAAAGAGCCAATTATTATTATTAAATCCGTGGGGTGCGGTGGTTGTCCCTCATGAGAGCTATCACAGTGGAACATTAGCATTGTTTTTTAGCCTTCACCATTAATGGTCTTTGCACTTGGAGATGTGAGGTTTTGTCGATAAGACAAAACTCCGCAGATAGGTGAGGAATAATACTTCCGATATATGAGAGATAAGAGCTCTGGGATTTAGTCCTCTATCTGAGTATACTCCTGCAATTCCTTTTCCTAACCAAGAGTCTTCACGCCTTAGAAACGCGAGCAACCCCTCTTCATAACCAAACCGTGTGGAACCTTGTGTCCAAACTGAAAGAGAGGGAGCCATTTTTACTTCTGAAGTCTTGTTGCACCGTTTTTTCATCAGAGGAGCGGTTGAAAGCGGGCGTTTGTATTGAAGCAAACGGCTCACTATATAACTGTGTTTCGAGTTTTCACCTATCCTCTGTTGTGCCCTAGATTTGGGCCCCACCCCTTAATCAACTGAAACAAATCCAATGAAAAATAATATTAGCATCCGATGATAATTTTCAATTTTGGTGACAACCTCGGCAAACGTACAAAAGAATATGATTTTTGGGGCATGCAACGGGATGATCTGGCCCCTTAATTGGAATGTGCTGCTGGGCCGCTGATTAATGTCTTAGGTAAAATTAAGGCTAACATCACTACCTTCTAAGAGGTGTGAATGACAGGACAAGGACTGAAATGAGTAGGTCCTCCTGACATTTACTACAGCGGCCACAAAAAGGATCTCGAAGTTGGTGTCGGATTTGTGGTAGGAGAAAGACCCAGCTGCAGAATAATTTCCTACACTCCGGTGGACGAACGTCTTGCCACAATCCTCAATAAAGTAAACGCATTTACGAGTGCACTCGCCGCTACAGTGTCAATTGTGCTAAGTGATTTTAAGGACTGGGTGGAAAAAAAGTATATTTGATGCAACCGTCGGAAACTTTAACATTAGTGACGAAACATCCCCTAAAATGGTTAAGGCTGATCGTTTTTTCCGAGGTACTGGGCAATACCATATTCAGGCATAAGCGAATTCATCAAGCTAAATGGCTGTCGACAGATCTTTTCATCAGAAAGGAGATTTTCCGTTTCATCCAGTCAGACGACGTGTCCCAGCCAACGTATTCGCTGTTTCTTAATTCACAGAATTATGTCTGACTTTTTCATAATCTATATGTCACTCATAAATCGTTTGCACAACTTTTCTCTCGAAAGCTCCCAACGCTAATTCTTCGAATATCGTACATTTCCGAAGCTCTGCACCATATATCAGGATCGAAATACAATAAGCCTCTTTAGAGCTCGACCTTGGTTCGTGGAGGGAACTTTATTCCACAGTACCGCCTGTAGACAAGATGCGTTTGATCTCTATTTTGGGATTGTTGCTGGTTCCAAGATAAACGAAATTATCTACGGCTTCAATGATATGATTGTCAACAGTAACTTGGGAGCTGAGAAGCGAATTTGATAACCTTTTGTTTCATCTTTTCATTTTATTTTCGTTTATTACCGGACCAATTCTCTTCGCTTCCTTATCCAGTCTGAAAAAAGAGCTAAATAAGCGGTTATTGAAGTCAATTTAAATTAAATTAACTTCATCACTGCTTCTAATTATTATAGTCGGATCTAACAGGCTATCCTTTTGGGAGTAGGGTCGTAACCTTCTCACCTCTATTATTCCAAGCCTTGTATTTCTGTGGTTCTTTCGGTTTGACGGTTGCACTTAACATATACATAGGTTAGACAGAAAGGATAAAAGGTCATTCAGAAAGACTTTACTTCTAGACGATGCAGCTAGCTGTAACTCCTAGCCAAGAGCACGGGAGCCAGTTTTTTAAGAAAAATCTCCCTTCACTCTTGGATTGCGTTATATGCTTTTCTCTGCAAAAAGCATAGTGAGAGCTATTACAACACAAGAGACTCTGTGGCTCTTAGCATCTATTTTCCGACTTTTTACTGGTATATAAATTAACTTTGTTGTTGTTTTTTCTTTAATTTCATTCACGATCTCACAAGTCTCCGAGTACCCGAGTAAGGTTGCACATACGAGTGACAAATAAGTAATGAAACTAATTCCATATTCTACAACTCTGCCATCCCCTTCAAAGTAGTCCCCTTGGGCAGCTATACAACGATTCCAGCGCGTTCTCAATGCTTCGTAACATTTCTGGAACGCTTCGACTGCGATGCCCACGGATACCCTCCTCACGGCCACCTGGATGTCCTCAATCGATTCAAAATGGATTCCTTTAACCATCGATTTTGTTCTAGGGAACAAAAAAAGTCACAGGTTGAGATATCAGGCGAATAACACGGTTGTTGCAACACGGTGATCCCTTTAGAAGCCAAATACTGGGAAACGCTGAGGCCGGTGTGGCACGGCGCGTTGTCGTCATGAAGGATCCAGTTACGAGCGATGTCTGGGCGCACCCTGTTTACTCGTTTCCGCAATCTTTCGAGTACTTGGCGATAGTAGACTTGATTTACGATTTGCCCCGGTAGAAGAAATTCGTTTTCACTTTCGACTTGCCCATGCGAGCTTTACTTAAACTTAAACTCTTTATGCCATCGAAACATTTAACATCTGGGCACGACTAAGACCACTATGAACTTTTACAATTCTACAAATTTAGCGTATGTTTCCGCAGTTGTTTCGCTCAATTTGACTTCGTTTTTCTATTTTCGTAACGAGCACCACGAACACACGTTTACTCAACACGACACAGCAGGTAAACTAAACAAGCTAGAGCGAAGGCAAATATATCACTGGAGAGGAGAAGGATGCCAGGGAAGGAAAAGTTCGCAGGGTTACCACTATATAATCAGTCTCATTACTTAATTTCCACACCTCTTATGTAGCGTGATTCCATAAGAATCTGCTTGCGACTGTAATGTTTGGGATATCCAGCCAGACATATGTGCAGCGCGAAATCGCATGACCCCTTATAAACAGTCCCACACCGAGATCATCATCCAGAACCAGATTTATGAGTGAGAGCATTTAAGAAAGCAAAAGAGCACTGACTCTTAAATTTAGCGAAATATTCCTAGTATGGATTTTATCCAGCACTTTATGGTGTGTGTTGTAAAGCATAGAACTAATCTGCTATAATACAAGCTTTTCAGTAATATACTTCTCACACTTGGTGTAGGTACTTCTTCATGGATTGCATAACTCTTAACTCTCTTTGTACTCAATCTCAAAATCTCTTGCATGCCATACATATACACTCACACCCGACACTCTCAATTTGTTCACTGGGAAACTTATGTTTGCCTGTCAAATTGTACAAATGATTAACGCGACTGAGCTTTTGTAGGCAAACCACTGTTGATTGAGACCTCCTCCCCATCAAACTGTGAATGGAAGAGTAAACTTTTCACATCAACTCTCAGCATAATAAACTCTTTAGCTGTTGAGCAATTAACGACAACTTAGTAGGCCAATAAAGTGTACAGTGGTTCGTTTAAATCTTTGCTTATTAGTGGATTGTAAAAATTGTATACCGTTAAATTTGGAAATCGTACACAGCAAAAACACAAAATACATTGGAATTGTTGTTATAAAAATGTTAAGCGATTGCGCCTGTAAATTAAAAATCGAGTTTAATTTGATCTCAAATATAGATACACATATACATACATACTCGTACAGCCACTGACGAGTGTTTTTGACATTGTGTAGGTATGTACGTGCATACATATACATTGTATACTTGCGAACGGATTTATCTCGATGTACTTAAGAAATTAACCCAGCGTCAGCGACAGTAATCGCGCACGGCAAATGCAATCAAGCGCAGAAGCATAGGGTGTGCGATCAGTTACAGACCACTAAACCACAAGCGCCAACGCCCAAAAGCGCGCTATAAAATATTTTAACTAGCATTGGTGTGTACATATGTAAGTTTTATCGTTGGTTGGATTTTTTTTTTTGATTTTTTTTATTTTTTTGCCCGCAAGCAAACGTGACACGACCTCGCATTACACAAAGCTTGCTCTTGTGAAGAAGAGTTCAAAAGATTTCTTTTTTACAACAGCAACAACAACAACAACGGGAATAACAATACACGTAAAAAAAACTGTGCACAGTCCATTAAGATATGTCGTACCTGACTGTGTGGATAATTGAGCTAGCGAACCAGCAACGTGCTGCGGCATAATGTATGGCTTACCACACAGACACACACATGCATATATATAAGTACATGTGTAAATATGTATGTTAGTATCTATCAGCACGCGAATGCATTTTCTGCAACATTTCTGTCTTTCCGGACACACACACACACACACGCACACATATCTACTAGTACACTCACACATTATATGTATTATATTAGTATGAGTGTAGTATTCTTTGCGTTGTGGTCCATTTACCGTTTAACCGCGATAGCATCCTTGTAATTTGTAATAAAATAGTCGACAACCAATTGGTCAGTCGACAGTCAGTATACATATCTATATGTGTACAGTTAGTTTTCGTGTGTTGAACTCACACACACACACTCCAACATAATAAACTGCTTAATGCTGCCAATACAATTGCTCTTTTTTCTCTTTTTCCCCTCCTCACTCTTTCATCGATTTCCCTTTATTTCCCCCACTTCCAATTTTCAATAGTTTTAAGTTCTCACTTCATGCATCCTTCCGTATTTCAACATTTCCGCCAAGTTATTTGTGCGGTTAGACGAAAGTATCGCAATTTGATGGCTCCTCGTAATCTGTGTTTAAGTGACGAGTTGTGCTAACGGTCAAGTCGCCATTGCGTTGCACTTGGCTTTGATGACATGAATAAATGATTTGGTCAATTGGAAATGAAGAAATGATTTACGACACTTTTAAGAGTAAAAATCTCCACCTCCCTTCTTTCTTTCCTTTCAAGGTCAGTATACTTGTCTTTGGAAGAAAGTGTTCGGCTTGCGGTTGATTTGTAAGGATACTTTGAATAATGATTGAGGAGGGTTAAATGATTGAAAATGCTTTTTTAAATCTTTAATTGAAATCTTTTTTTTCTTCTAGCCATTTTGACTCTCTTCTAGAGACCTCCATAAATCACGATCCAAGAAAATCAAATTTCCTAAAAATAATTGCTAAGCACACATGGTGAGTAGAGTGCCGGAACAGTTCGCTGTCTGGTTTAATATCCGAAATATTTTCAATTTTATCACAATTCTCTACTCTACTCTCTCTACTTTCTACACTATAGATCAAAGTTTTCACGCAAAAAAGAGTCACCAGGACCCTCATCACCAGCGCGCTTCTTCCAGAAAACATTGCAGATAACATTCTACTTTTATAACCAAATAATTTTCGGCTGAATTCCCGGTGTTATTGGATACAGTCTTGTTTGCTGGGCTATACTCAATTCCTACTCGAGCGTTTCCATCTTGTACCCTGAAAACGTGAGCAACGCATGTGTAAGATAAACCCGCGTGGGCCCGTGGGAACGGCTAAGAGAGAGGAAGTTTCAGAGGAGCCATGTCGACATATACGCTTTACAGGTTCTCCTGCGAGCGGGCGTCAATCTTGTAGTGAGTGCCCCGCTAGCTTTAGAAAAAAAACTCGAATAAAAGACACTACTTTTGATGACGACCGCCGCAAGCGTTGTAAAGACTTCGGTTTAAGGGCACTCCCCTGGAATGTCTTCTTACTTCATTGAGAAGGTGGTGCTACTCAGCTGATTGATGCCCTCGCAATGATGATAGCTGACATCACCATCGACCAAGAAATGCGATGGACAATATAAGTAAAACGGCCACATAACGTAGCCGAAATTTGGCGTCGAATTCGTGGTAAAAGAGAGACACCATCACAAAGTACTATAGCTAATCGCGAATGAAAAAGAGGATGTAAAATACGAACGTTGCCTCCGGCACGAAGTCAAAATTGCGCTTGGTGATTTGAAGACCTGGGCGGGGAAGAAGATATATTTCAGTCACCTTAACGAAACAGCCACAAAGGCTCTGGGCTGATCAACTTTGCCGTTGGCGATAGTACTAAATATGAACTTTCGAAAATCTATCAAGCTATTTACATGGTCGTCTGCAGATCGAAGAACTCGTTACCAAGTCGATAATGTTGAGATAGAAATATCTCATAGCTTTGCGTGGGGTTTGCTCTTCAACTAGCACACCTGTTATCTGTGGAAATGTGGGACGGCATTTCAAGTTCTCTATGTACAGCTGGCAACGAAAGTATTGGTTTTCCACAAGGTAGAAAGAATTAAAAGACTGTCTACTTCGCAAAGTTGAGATCGACCAAAACGTTTGCTTTGTGGAAAGATCCCAATATGCGTGAGATGAAGAGCTTGAAAAACTGTTCTAAAAAATAGTAAAACATGAAAATTCTATGAGAATATGCGGCAACTTCCATAAGGTTTCAAGACCGAAGCTTAATCATTTAGGACCCAAAAAGGGCTTCTGGTGACTGAAATCTCAGAGTATAGTGAGTTTATAGTGGGATTACTTCTACAGCATACTGAGTCGGAGTGAAAGTGTTGAGATCCCGATAGTAAGCCGAAATTCCCGCTCGATGACGACGGAATAGTCATCCAATAGCCGATTACTTGCTGAGCTATTATTATCTATGTACAACTTGGTTGAATGAGTGACCGGCAATTTGGACCTGCCTGAGTATGCCCTGCTCAATACACTATATGCGCAATCGCCAGGGTCAGCGGTTAAGTGATTTTGGGACAGGATCTCTCCCCCAATTTATGCTACGCTTCTTGATGTTTTTCTAACAAGTGCGGGGATCTACAGTTTATTCTAGGTAGCTTCCGAACGGGTGATGGATTTTTATGAGGAGGTTTTATATCATGTGAGAAGAACTCTCGGATATAGGTCTGCTCACTATGCGCCAAATCTTGAAAAAGGCACGTACAGAAAATTAAGTGAATATCACGGTGCTCGGAGAATCTAGAACAGGCTTTCCCTCGGCCTCCTTGATATTCTTCTGAAAGATTCATTACAGAATTTTATACCTTTCATATACATGAAATGGCATATAATATTAAGTTTGGTCCAATGTATATAAGTACCAGATGGAGAAGAGATAGGCCCATCAAAATGTCCTACTATCCTACTGCCCGTCTGTTTCTTCTCAAACTAGTCTCTCAGTTTCTGAGATATTTCTATCCAGCTTGGTACACAGATACCCCAGTGTATTTAACAATCATTTGTCAGAGCCAGTCAGATCGGATTTTCTTCTTCCTTACTGGCATAGACACAGCTTACATGATTTAAGACGAGCTAACAACATTGCGCAATTAATTTTTTTTTTGCTGTTTGCCACCAATTGGAAATACTAAGTACAACCTCTTCCTTTGCATCCACCAGCGGGTGCTGCATCGAATAGTTTCAAAGCTGGAGTATTCTCATGCATCCGGACCATATGACCTAGCCAGCGCAGCCACTGTTTCTTGATTCGCTGAACTGTTTTGATTTCGCCGTATATCTCGTACAGCTCATCGTTTCACCGGCTGCGGTATTCGCCACTTTCTGCAAAAAGCAGAACTCTTGGCGCCGGTATTGAGGACAATAATGTCAATATTATCGGGGCGTACGTCAGTACCTGTATACTCTTAAAAAAGATTGTGGTCAGATCGGATCACAAGCATACATACGACCGATTTTTATATTCGAGATTTTGAGTCATAGGTCTGTGAAAAAGGCATGTAAAAACGTGAAATTTAATAATCCGCGCACATATAATGAGTTACAAATCGGTGCTGAATATTATCGAAATCGGAGTACTATAACATATAGACCCCATACAACCGATTTGTTCAGATTTGAGGTTTTGAGTCAAAACTGCGTCAAAAAACCATCTAAGAATATGAAATTTGGTACTATACCTATATACACATTTCCAAACAAATATTGTCACCTAAAATCATCGAAATCGGAGGACTATATGATATAGCCCCCATATAACCGATTTGTTCAGATATGAGGTTTCGGGTCAAAACTCCGACAAGAAAGCTCCGGCTATAAGACTGAGTTTTGGTATTCCGCAAATGTATATATTTACAAATATACATTGACAATCAATTTATCAGATATTAGAATTAATATTTAATCCCAAAATAAAATACCATAAATTTGATATTACCATATAATGTTTAAAAACTTCTCTTCTTTATTATTTTTATTTAATTTCAGTTGTTTATGGTCTAACACACTGAAATATTTAGTTTTCACATCCCCACATTTCTATGCCAACACTAACTAACGCCTTAAGTTCCTTTACTCCACAGAATACTAATAAATTTCATAAGTTATTCAAACGGTAAACAGATTTTAATGTCGATGCTTAAATTTCAATTATCTATTTCCCAAACTCTATTTAATGCTCAAATGATTTTTGACTCTCATTACAGGCGCATATAAATTATTGAAATATTACGGAAATGCAGTTGGAATTTGCAAAATCTCGATTAATAAATTTGTCAGCAAACAATGCAGATAACATTCGTTTCCTTCATAAGCAGTTTTAATGCCTTCGCTTGGCATAAGATGGAAAGCTATGCCGCACTAATCGTAAATATAACAGTATAGATACATACTTCCTCCTTGCATACGTATATATATACATATACATATATATATTGTAATATTTCACAGCTTAGTGGCAATTAAATGTTCCCTCTCACCCCCCCACAACCATCTTCGTGTTAATGAAAAGGTGCAGACGAGCAGGACTCGCGCTATTTATTTTGCCCTCACTTGGTAATTTAGTAAGGCGAAACGGGAGGCGTTCCCTCTAATCTGCCGTATTAAATCAATTTTCTTCTCTCTCAGTGCTCGCTCGCTCGTTTTGTCTGCATTAATAATTCATGGCCAATCTCACTGTCACCTACAATGGCCAAAATGCCAAGGAGTTTTAAAATTTATAACATCCCACTTTGAATATTCGGACGTGTCCTGCCAAATTAAATAACATAAATTTTTAATTGAAATTTACAGAGTCGAGCACATAAAAAGGTAAGTATGAAATCATGATGAATTCCGAATTCTCACTGTGACGTTTAGAGTTTGTAGAAGTTTTTCAATCTTTCCCCAAGTGCTTCTGTACGGGTATTTGTGTGTGTGTAAGTATGTTTGTATGTATAATATATGTATTATATATGTATACGCCTCGCTAGCTTAATTGTGCATTCACCTGGCAAATAATCAAAAGTTATATAAGTTTGAGAATTAAAATTTTAACTGCAGACTTATTTTAGAATTTATTTTCAAATAATTGTGAATTACCGTTTAAACATTGGGATGGTGCATAAAAGGTGTATGAATTTATTATTGTTTTCTTTACGCCTTCCCAAGCTAAGTGAAATAAATTTGTTGCTGAAAATTGTGGAAAAATGCGTTCGCTGAGGCTACTCTAAGTATCTGGGGAGATAGAGTACAAAAACAAATATCTAGTATATTCAACGGAAGTCCCTTTATTTGTCAAAAATTTCAAATTTTTCGCTAGAGTTGTAACTTGCCAGATCGCTGAACTATGTTTGCCGAATCTCTAAATATGAATGGCAGCTCTCGTAGAAATTAATTTTTAACATTATATTAGGTAAAGTAAAAACTTCGTTCGGTTTTTATTTAAGAGATGGCGTTATTGTCCATAGTACTAGTGTTACGTGTCCCATCATGTCATACTATACGGCGCTGAAAACCTGTTTATTCGCGCTAAAAGTTTGTCTTTGACAGTTTTTCGATTGATTGACTCAGTACGTTGTGAGCGCTCGTCAAAGATGGACACCAGCAAAGAGAAAATTCGCTATATTTTACAATTTTTCTTCGATCAAGGCGAAAAAGCAGCCAAAGCGGCTGAAAAAATTAATTTAGTTTATGGGCCCGATACTGTAAACGAACGTGTAGCACAAAAGTGGTTTGCTAGATTCTGTTCCGGTAATTTTCGATGTCAAACATGCACCACGCGTCGGGAGACCTGTCGTCGAAAATTGCGATAAAACCATGAAAATAGTAGAAACAGGCCGTCACGTGAGAACATATTTAATTGCTGAGGAACTAAAGATAAGCCAGAAAATCATTTGGAACCATTTGCATAAAAAAAAACCGAACGAACTTTTTACTTTACCTAATACTTATATAATTGGCGCTTTATAACCGCCTAAGTGATTTTCAGCTGAGCTCCTCCACCAATTTTTGGTGTCCGTCTCTGTGTTTTTCCTTAAAATGGTGAGACCTACATTATATTCTAATCCGCCTTCGAAGGGCCGAGGGATTTTAATGAGGAGCTTTTTATGCATGTCAAAAATACACTCGAAGCGCTTGAAGCTCCCTGCCAAGGGGTGACCGCAATAAATTACGAAAATTAATTTTCAATAATTTGGATATCGAACTCTGGCCTCGTAAAGGCAGTAACCAATGCTAACCACTCTTCAACTGCGGCCGCTACTATGCGGCAAAAGATATAATGATGGTTAAACAAATATTCTGAAGGATATAGGCTAGGAGAGTGTTGGGTTACTGACTCAGCTACAGCGATATGAAACAGTGAGTGATAACCGATGGTTTGCGGAATAATTATCGACACGAGGTTATTGCAGTAATGATAATTATTTTGAAAAAGTGTTGCCGAAAGGCGTAAAAGGAGAGCTCCAACAATCAATAAGTAGCTAAACGTTAGATAGATAGATTTGTAAGAAGGATATGCACCGCGACCAGTAATCTATTGCGCCCTCCGATTTCTTCACATTATTTCAACCAGACCTAATGCCCTTATAAAACTAATCAGGCTTGAGGGGCTATTTGATTTAATGTGGTGGCACCATTTGTGTACCACAAAAGGGAGTGTGGTTTTATTACTTTCTGTCCCTGAGTTTGGTTCCATGTTCTTTTTTTCCCTAGGGATATTTTGAATTTGGCATTGAAACTTGTTTTCTTTAATATTTCATCTCTATTGAAATTTTCTGAAGGTATTCTTTGTTTTATCTCTGCCCCTTTCTTGGCTGATATAATTTTTCTTTTCCCTGACCCCTCTCTTTCATCATTGTCAATAGGGCCTTTTTGGTTGACAGCTCTATTTCTTTGTGGAGAGGAGTAAGGTCAAGGAGAGCTTCTAGTGCTACTGTAGGACACATTCTCATGCATCCAGTTATACAGACGCACGCTAGTCTATGCAGTTTAGTTAGTTCAGCTTTTGCCGTGTTTAACTTTGCTCTCTCTAACCAGGCAACCGCACCATATGTTATTGTTGTTTTTACTAACCGATCTCCGATCTTCAAACTCAGAAGAAGACTCTTTTTTCTATAGAATTATTGAGCATTTCCCAAGTTGACTTTATTTTTACATTCCTCATCCTCACGCATTCAGCATTTCCCTTTTTTCTGAAAACTCCTGATGTGTTTCCTATATCTTTTGGGTTATAGGCGAGAAGATTGGTACTGAGATACCCTGCTTTTTTCAACCTTGTCGAAAATTAAGAGTTTCATTGGCGGTTACACGTCGGGACCTAATATTGAGTGCTCTCAGAATGCAGATGAGCTGAATTTTGCTTTGATTGCAGCTTTTCGACGACGAACCTGCATTGGTTGGCATGCTGTACATCAATACATATTCGATTGGGTTTTTTAAACTTGTTCCACTCTTGTCCGTCCGCCGTACATCCCGTACGGTGGTGGTGTCAACTTTACTGAGGACGTTAACCTGTTGGGCAGCGGCACATTCCCGATAAAGGGATGGGACTATCCCCTAAAATCATAGTCCTTACTATGTTTGCAATGGTCATCCGAGCTATAGTATATTTCTCTCTTAGCTGAGATCCAAGACTTCCATCCTGTTTACTGCATCTTGCACAAGTGGTTCTTCCCACGTTTCCGGAGTACGTTTCGTAGACGGAAGAGTAGCAATCGAGTAAAACCCTTTGGCTGCGTGCCCAGACTCGACACGCTCCAACACACCAGACAACACAGAATCGACTAAGTAGTGGCAAACAGGCGCAGAGATCGTAATAGTCGCTGAGATTTAAGTTTTATTTAGACAATCCTTTTTCAACTGTAAATAAGCTCTTTTTCGTGGTATTAAACACCTCAATACCAAACATGCCAACATATAAAGATGTAAACAAATTTTGTCGTATTTCATATTTCTGCGAAAATAAATTCCTCCTGGAATCCGCTTTCCCGACGTTTTCATTGCAAAATGTTGAAAGCTATTTAAATCTTCTAAAAGCCAAATTTGCCAGCGTCAAGTTGCGAAATTTATGTTTATAGCTTTTTTACTTTGGCTTCTTACCGCCGACTGTTCGGTACTTAGTGGGATATTAATTTTGTTCACTTGGAGAGTGGAGACAATGGAGGGCACTGCAGTGAAAGCCGTCATAAGATTGATGGCTTTAGGTGTATTCTCCGCTATAACCTTGGGGAAAATATTGAGCTGTTTGTAGAGGATAAAATAGACACAATCGCTTCATATGAGATAGGAGATTTCACACTAAGGTGGCTGACACAGAAGCAGGCGACTCGCCAATGAAACTTTTAACATTTACACGGATAGATAAAAGATATCTAATAAAGTGGACGCCGGAGTTTATTGCGCTAAATTAGACCTGAAGCTTCCAGAGTACTACAGTATCTTTCAGGTGGAAGTCTTTGCTATAAGGAAGGCTGCTGAGACGGCTTCAGGCTTTACTTCAGAAAATGCCCTTCAAAGCAAGGAAGTAGACAGGACGGTGGAGGGTAAGCAGCTGCTTTAAACTGGATACCAGACCCAAAGAGCCTGCTCAGATTGGCTGCTGAGATTGTTAACAGTTCCATCCGTCTTGCTGACGAACCAATACAGGAAATACAAAAGTCGCTTAAAACGATCTATAGTGAAAATTCTGAAAGAAATCATGGTGCTGTCAGGTGTTTCTTCCTGTCTGAAACTTCTGCAGAAATCATTAGATGACATACCTATAACTGTAGACATCTTCATTCTTTTCAGCTCGATAAGATCGCGTGAGCTTCTACTGTTCCATTCTGGCTATATTACATCAGTTGAGACTTCTTTAACTTAAGTTAGCATCTTTAATGAATAACTCTCTTATATTGAGCTTACAAGTGGAGAGCGGCATGCCCAAACTCTTCCACGGTGGTGAAAGTTGAAGGAAAGTGCCCTTCTTTGCAAGCTCGTCCGCCATCTCATTACCTGGTATATTACTGTGATCCGTCACCCAAACCTGGTTCAGAGAAAACCTCTACGGTTTCAGATTTTACTGTTACAACTCCAGGACTCGTAATGCAGCCTGGTTATCCGAGAATATATGTATACGATTATCTATACGATTATCCGAAAGTACTATTGATATGAAACAACAGCAAGCCTCATGTATGGTCACCACTTCTGCCTACAGTGATCCGGTAAGTGAAAGGATTTACACATATCAAGTTCCTTTGAGTGAATTCCACCACCGACCCTGTTATCTAGTTTTGACTCATCCGTATAAAAATGAATCGAGTCGGCGCTTGCTGATATTATCCTGTCCCAAAGGTTTCTATCCAGGATAACTACCTTGATGTCTGTCATGAAGTCCGTGGATGATATGTAGTAATCCGCTTTTTCCGGTATGTGGAATCTTCTAAAGGAGATGTTTTGCAGACACAGCAATGTGCAGGTCCGTTCCTGAGAGGGTTGATGTGGTGAACTTGGGATTTTTACACCTCCTGGTGAAAAGAATGAATTCAGTTTTTTGAGGTTTGATGCACAGTCCATCCATCAATGGCCCACTTTTTAATCCTCCTGAGTCCGCTTACGCTACTTAAAATTAAGAACTAGAAATTTATCTAAATTATTTAAGTGTTAATCAATTTATAAAAAAAAATATATATTTCAATGTCGTTGATTTTTTTTTTAATTTTTTTCTAAAAAAATACTTTTAACGAGTTTTCAGTTTAGTTCCATCAAATTTGAGTATGAAATTAAATGATGTGCCCAAAGTTCATCATCAAATTTATTTCCCCTTTTGAACTTCCGTACCAAACTTAGCACTTCCCTACTAGTTTCTCAAAACATCCCGAGCAACCAGTGGGATTGGAATAGATGAAAATATCCGCTAAAGTAGTAAAAATGACAAATTAGTATAAGAGACATAAAAATGTTGCCACAGAAAACAGAAAACGTATGAACATGTTTGTAAACAATGCGTAGCGTTTTCAATGTTGGCGCTTTCACAGAGAATTTCACAATTTGTTCGAATTCTCGCAATATTTATACGCATATGGGGAATGCGTGAATCAGAGTGTGAATATTTCCGTTAACAAAGCACAAAAATATTACCATATTATGCATACTCGTACAATATAAATACTATATGCTTAACAATACATTCATACATATGAATATATAATATATGTATGTATATATAAATATATTTATGTTTTTATAAGTCTTGAATATTTGACTGAATGTGACTGCTCTGGTGTCCTATGTAAGCGTGTGAGTGCATCGAATGCTGAACGGAAGTGTAGTTATAAAGTCATAATACAATTTTTACGATATTCACTTTTTTGTAGCATAATTTTCGGCGTTACTTAAACTTGGAAGGGTGCTTCCATTTCCAAGGCAATTTGCAAACATTTTACACGCCACACTCACACATATCTATTTATGTATCTATTTTTACGCCAATTTCGAAGCTATTTTTACAACAATAGCAATAACAACAACAGCAACAACAGCTGAGTATAGTGTGTGTGTGGCTGTTGTGACGTATAAGTAAAATTCACAAGCAGAGAGAGTATAATAATCTTAAAGTATGCACGTTACCTCAATTTATTTTAGATATGTGTACATATGTATTTTAGAAACAAATTGTAGATTTGCCATTGAAAACTGTATATATTCACACACCAATAAGCAGCAAGTGTTCCTGTTTGTTATAAATTTCGAATTATGACTGCCTTCTCTTAATTGCCATAGACAGCGTTTACGCGATTATAGCTGAGTTAACAACATTTTGCCATTTATATACATACTCTTTTTGCTGTTTGGCCACAATCGGAGATATCAGGTTCAGCCACCTGGTACCTGGTCTTTCTAACAGAGTGGAGATCTTCCTTTTCCTCTGCTTCTGCCTTTCTCTCGAAGACTACCAAATCAGACTCATCAGATTTCGACATCATCCACCCTTCTGCATCATTTAGGGCACGGGAATGTTGAGAGACTTGGAGAGTTAGGTTTTGGTTCATCGAGAGAGGACTTTGCCTTGCAATTGGTAACTCAGTTTTGCTGTTGATGTTAATGTTGGTCCCCAGACGAAATTACCTACGTCCTCGAATTTATGATTGTCAACAGTGACATGGGAACCGAGTCGCGAATACGATGACTGTTTGTGTGATGACAGGAGATATTTCGTCTTATCCTCGTTCACTACCAGACTCATTCGCTTCGTTTTTTATCAAACCTGGAGAATACAGAACTGACGGCACGGTTGTTAGGGCCTATGATATCACTATTATAGGTATACGGCAGCAGTTGTATACTCCTCTATTTAGTTCTGGAGCTCATATTGTTTTCTTCAGCATCAAATTGAAGAAATCCACGATAAGGAATCACCCTGTCTGAAACCTCCTTTGATATCGAGTGGCTCGAAATGGTCCTGCCCAATTCTGACTGGGCTTCTAGAGTTTTCCAGCGTCAGTTTACACAGCCGTAAAAGTTTTGGGGGATACCAAAATCAGACATAGTGGCGTAGAGGCAGCTGTGCTCACGCGTCTTTTCCAAGATTTGACGCGTGGTGAATATCAATAGTGGTCTTCTCGGATTTAAGGCCAGTTTAGTCTATCAAACAGTACACTCGATAGAACCTTATATGCGATATTGAGGAGGCTAATCACATGATAATTGATTACAATCGTCAGTGATAATATTGACAACAACAATACCTCTCATTCAAATGCTTAAAATACCACTGAATATGCAAATCTTAAGTCGGCACATCCTGTAATCCTGTAATTCTCAGTTTAAAATTTCAACACTACTTTTGTCATGGCAGGTAATATCTCCGTCAAGAGAAAGACTGCCCCTCTACAAGAGAGATCAGATCGAAAACTGTGGCTATTGTCACCTTAACCTTCAGAGTTTGAAAATTTGCCATTCAAGCTATCCGCTTTTATTTGATCCATACAATATATCTAAAAGACAAAGTTTTACCTCAACTGAGAAATCCGAAAATAATGAGCTTTTTACTCAATTTTTTCTTACCCTTTAACTTGAATGACTTAAAATGTAGCTACATACTCGTACATAGAAATTGTGGAATCGTAAAGAGGAATAGCAAACAAGTTAATTACCGTGTAAAAATAAAATAACTATTCGAGAGAAAAGGCAAGTTGCTATCTGACTGAATAATACCACAAAAACGTAAACAAGCTGTTGTGCAATTCAAGCTGTAAGGTGGTACAGTGGGATTGCAATGCAATGTTATCAGAGAAAATATAAAATTTATGAAGAGACCAATTGTATACGTCTTTCACCATTTTACATGGTTTCTTTGATCCTAAGCACTTTTATTAAGAGATCTATTCGTTTCTCAATATTTTCACCATTCATTTGGAAAGTAATCAACATTATCTCTCTCTCTCTCTTTCCCGCTCTACCCTTCTCTCTCCATCTCTCTCACTCTTTATCTCTTTCTTTTTCTCTCTTTTACTCCCTTCTCTCTCCTTTCTCCTCTCTCTCTCTCTTTCTCTCTCTTTTAATCCTATCTCTCTCACTTTCTCCTCTCTCTCTCTCTTTCCCTCTCTACCCATCTCTCTCCATCTCTCTCACTTTCTCTCTCTTTTACTCTCTTACTTTCTCTCTTTCTCCCCTCTCTCGCTCTCTCCTTCAATCCCATCTCTCTCTCCATATCTCTCACTTTTTCTCTCTCTCGCTATTTTCTCTTTCTTTTACTCTCTTCTCTCCCTTTCTCCTCTCTCTCTCACTTTCTCCTCTCTCTCTCTCTTTCCCTCTCTACCCCTCTCTCTCTCCATCTATCACACTTTCTCTCTCTCTCTCACTCTTTATATCTTTCTTTCTCTCTCTTTTACTCCCTACTCTCTTCCTTTCTCCCCTCTCTCTCTCCTTCCTTCTCTATTTTTCTACTCTCTCCCCCTTTTTCTCCCCTCTCTCTCTAAGCTTCATCCAGACTGGAAGCGAATCGAATACATTCGCTATTGGATGAAGACAGGGCTCCGAGTGACTGATTTCGTCTACTAGAAACTAAGGAACACCAAAACACTAAGTTGGTTATAAGATCCAATTCATTACTAACACCACCTCTTGAGCTCTCTTTCAGGCTACCCGATTATTATTCAGCCTTTATGCAGGCAGGCTACATTGGAACTGAAATCACGAACAAGGATATCAGAACAGATTATCTCGCATTTGGGTTCCTGGTCGCAGAGACATAGAGGGAAATTATAGAGCATACGAACTCTAACTCTCTAGAGTTGTAGAAGTCTCAACAGGTCGCTGCTTGATAGGACGACATGAAACGGTCTTTAATCTTCTTCTATGTGACTCCCTGCTTTGGGCAGAGCTAGCTTCCAATATCTACGAGCTGTTTTCATTGATGATTTGTACGAGATAGCAGACATCAAGGTAAATTATCATGAAATTTTTAAAAGAATAGAGATGGATAGGTAGTGATCGGATAACTATCGTGGTATCGCAATAGGTCTACGCTGGCTTAAAAGCATTGATGCTCATACATCAATAGCCACTTCAACCTAACCTAACAGGAGTTACTTCAGATTAGGTAGATAATTCAACAAATAAAATCTTCTCGTGAGCCGCTCGTCAAATCTGTTTATGGTGAAGATGCGTGTGCTATGGCAATGTTGGATGAGATGACAAGAAGTCATGGAATATATATGGATATATTCTGACTATTTAAAATGCCGTATGAATGTAAGTTCTCCAGCCAGCGTTTAATGTAGGAAGAAAAAGATCTCCACTCTGCCGGAAAAGTCAAGTTTTAGTTAGCAAATTAGTTAGTTAATTGACGAAAATACGTTCTGTACTTCTTTTTCTTTAATGGCATAGACACGGCTTACGCTTTATCAACCTACTCACCCAGCGAGGTTGTACGCTGGATTTGGAGGCGTCAATAGTTTTACAAATTCCATCTTTGAGATCTTGGATCAAATATTGTCCTGTAAGCGTAGACCTTATCTTTCACGTGGTCCCAAAAGGATGCATGATATCATTGTTTGTATAAAGTTCAATGTCCCCGTCGGACTATAAATCGCACCAAACAGTTACATGCTGAGGACGGAAAAACTTTTCAATAATAAAACTAGGGTTTTACAAGCCCCAGATGCGACAGTTTGACGTAGCCATCGAGGTGGAAATGGGTCTCATCAGTCAAGATGATTTTTTGTTGAAATCCGGAATATTTCCATGCATTTCAAGGAACCAAATAGCAAAGACACGACATTGTTGATGATCGGCCGGCTTGAGTTCTTGTGTCAACTGAACTTTATGGTACAAGCCTTAAGACTCAAGTCTTTATGCAAAAAACGGTGTAATGACATTTGTGGGATGACCCAATACCAAGGAACGACAAAGAATGGACAAGCTTGGGTTTTATTCAACACTTTGGGCTGCAGCAGCTCAGTGGTTCTTGAGCGGCGTGCACGTGTTTTATTCTTCACATCACTAACTTGGCTATTAGGCGGGGCCTCATTTTTCTCCACCAAATTCTGTATTGCGGTCCGAAAAGATGGTCACGACGACTGAAAAAATGTTTCAGTTTTACGAACCGTCTCTCTAAGGTTTTCACAATTTTAGTAGTGAATTTTAATAACAACAATGCGTTGTTGAAGCGTGTATCGTTCCATTTTTATTACAAAGTGACCGGCTCTTCTTGTGGGAAAACCCTACGGAATGTGAGCACAAACCATCTGGAATTAAAATATTTGTTTTTAACTAAAATATATAAATAAACGTTCCACTGTACATTGATGGACTCTCAGGGCAAATGCCAAGTACCCGAAAGGACATTCAGTAGAGGCCAGTAAAGGATGGTCTGTGGAATGCGACCGTTGATACACCAAAAGGGTAGCCATATGTCCTTGTAACACTTTTTGTTAGTTTTTTTTTTTTTTTTGTTCTTAAGTTTATTTTGTCACAATGAATTTTGTTTCATTTCTCACGTTTACGTTCATTGAAGATTTCGTGGAAATAGCAACAAAGAACTGAAGCTGCTCAAGAAAAAAAGATAAAGAGCAAAAGAAGGACACTTTAATGCCAATCGCTACAAGTAGCAACTACTGCTGCCACCTTATGCTAGCTAACATTGCACTTGTTGTTGTTTTGTACATTTTTACGCTTATATTTATTCTTAAAGAAACCGACACCATTAAACCCCATTACTCCTGCCCATCGAGGGTTGCAATATTTTTTATCATTTTTTTTTTTTTGCTTTTATAAAATCTCTTTTTTTCTTCTTATTCGTGATAATTTTAGAGAGTCTGTGAATCGTACTAAAGTATCAGCAGAATAATATCTAATTCGAATGGAAGCATTTCTGTAGTGACTCTTCAAAGCAGTAAGAAATCAGTTGAGGTGCAAGTGCAAAAATATTTCTTCACTCGAATTTTTTACTTTTTTTTGCTTTTTTGTATTCTTTGTTGAATTATATGTACGGGTATGTATATATGTTTTATTTTATTACGCTTGTTATCTATTTTGGTGCGATTTTTGAGGCAGCTTTATTGCTTTCTAAGCCTATAACGAAGACAATGGGCGGTCGCACCCGCTTGTCGCCGGGCTGGTTTGCGCGTCGCACGCTGCGTTGTTGGGTCAACAGCGGCGGCTGATGGCCATAGTATACTCGTACTCGTACTCGTAAATACGAAAACAATTGCGTTGGTTGTGGCGTGAAATTGAGAAACAATGCGGAAAAGTGGAAAAAGGCGCGTCCTTAACGACTAACGACTAACGACACGAAGGCAAGCGCGTAAGCAAACGGCAAAAATGGTGAAATTTTCAGTACAAGTACACTTGTAAAGCTCGGTGATGACGGTGATTGTAGTGTCTTTGGCATTACGTAAGTAAATGTTTAATTTTGTCCTTTTATTTTTCATCTCTTCTAATCCTCAACTAGAAATTTAATTACATCATTTGTTTTGGGTGGAAAATTAACGCTTGGAGCAGTGAGCGGATGTATTGAAATTTAATTTATTACGAGGCAAATTTTTAGTCATATATATTATATGTACGTATGTAGGTCGCCTGCATTAAATTAAAGCCTTCAATTTACCAAAGTTGGAATTATCCGATTTCTGTTCTGTTTTGAAGATAATGTCATTATGACTCTCTCATAGAAACCCTTGACCCTGTTGGCAAATAATTGGGACAAACGATTTTGACAGGCTTTCCTTGAGGCCAAATCTTTACAAGCCAAATCATTGGCCATGGACAAGAACAGATAGTAATCACTTGGTGCGGAGTCCGGACTATAGGGTGGATGTATAAGAAACTCTCGGAGCTTCTGGCGAGTCACCACCGATGTGTGTGGTCTGGGGCTGTCCAGATGAAATACCATTTCCCTCTTGTTGGCTAAAGCTGGGCGATTTCTTCCTTCAGATTGCACAAATGCTCACAGTACAGATCCGAATAAAGAGTTTAGACGTAGAGGAGCAGCTCATGGTGTACAATTCCCTGCCAATCCCACCAAACACACAACGAATCCTTCCAGGCCATCAATCCTGGCTTGGAGATCTTTTTTGACGGCTCATTGACCTTAGACCACAACTGCTTTCGTTTGACGTTGCGGCACATTTCAAATACCTACATGTATGCTCTCAAACACTACTGAGTTAAGCAATATATTTTTTTTTATTACAAAATATCATCTTTCTAACGTCATCTGGTGTAATCCAATCGCACTTATAGAACGCGAGATACAAATCACTAGATCTATCTATTGCAAAAAAATAGTGGATTACTTTATACTATATCTGAAACTTCAGGGAACAAACTGTTTCTAAGGGTACGATTCAGAGGGGACAGGTGTTGGATGAGTGGGATTTAGTTTGCATGCAAAGATTTCTATCTTGGAAGCAGTATTAACACCAACAGGTGCCACTTTGGAAAGGGTAGGCAATTGAAAAATAAATTCTTCTCCCAACAAACGAAGACCAAACTCTACAAGTCTCTCAACATTCCCGTCCTGCTATATGGTGCAGAGGCGTGGACGATGGAGTCGGCCATAAACAGGTTTTGCGTAAAATGTGTGGTCCTCTACGAGTTAGTAATGGCGAATATCGATAGAACAATGAGCTGTACGAGATATACGGCGACTTTGACATAGTTCAAAAGACAGACAACAACTGCGCTAAGCTTGCTGCTAAGTCATGTAGTCCGGATGGAAAGAATACTTTAGCTTTGAAAGCCTTTCGATGCAGCACCCGCCGATACAGTAGGTCTCTACTTCGTTGGAGAGACCAGGTAGAGAAAGACCTTAGTGTACTTGGTATCTCCAATTGGCGCCAAACAGTGAAAAGAAGAGGTGAATGGCGCAATGTTGTTAACTCGGCTATAATCATGTAAGCTGATATCAAAATATCCCCGGCCAGCTGTTCTGAACCTGTATCTGATTACTCTGATGATACCCGTCATATGGAAACGGAATTTAGTGCCCCACTAGTAAAACCTGGGATATCACTACTATCAACCATTGAAGGTACCACAATTCCGTCATGGATGAAGAGATGGCTCATGAATACCCCGAGTAGTCGAGAGTCATCGGTTGAATTTCAAAGTCGTAACTTCAAACATAGAAAGCTTAAACAAAGAGCTCTGATGTCCTACCAATCCATAATCCGTAAAAGTCATTGGAAACCCAACGCTACTTATGTATTTACATATGTATATGTACAAAAAAAGTGCTCGAATTACTAAGCAATATCCGAATAATCAGAGCACAAGGGCTGCTCTTATAGTAGACTTAACTTTTACTAAACCACCCTCGGACCCGACATAGCCAGCGCATATTTGGCATGCAATGAGTGCCTACCCTACACTTTACATATGCCGTAAACACCCTTTTGCTTCGGTCTCGAGATAGATCACTTCAACTATATATCCTTTTTCTTAATTGCTACAACAATACAGAGACAATTGAAGAAGTTTTTCCCGAGCAATTTGTGTAGCGCAAATGTCAATGTTAGATATTGACAGAGGTAGTGTTTAATAGAGGAGAACTCTTCTTCGACCTACAACATTGTCATCGACATCATCTATGAGCGCCGAGTGTAAGACGAGGCCTAAGGGTTCAAGAATTTGCCTACGCTAAGAAAAGCCTGTCGTAACAAGTGACTAAAATCCAACAGATCCCAGAATATGACAGATTTTTTGCCGACCAAGGGTTCAATCCAATCTTCAAACCGGTTTGAGGAATTTTTGTTTAAGCTACAACAACAACACCATGCGACGACTTACCCCCCTGCGTGTTAGGGGTTCAAGAATTTACCAGCGGTAAGACATGCCTGTCGTAAGAGGCGACTAAAATCCAATAGTTCCCGAGACAGCCGGATCTTTATACCTAACGACCCGGATTTTTATCCGGCCTAAGACTGTCACTCCCGCAATATTCCCCGAAAACCGATTCAGGGAATAATTTGCGGTTACAACAACAACAGACGCGACCCCAGCATACCCAACGTATGCCCTGCATGTGGAGAGTCTCCACACCACACTAACCACCTCTTCACATGCTACCTTAAACCGACTCATCTAACCTCCCTCTCCCTTTGGTCCAACCCCGTCGAAACAGCACGTTTCCTGGACCTCCCTTTAGATGATCTCGGCGACTTAGACTGATAAAGCCTGCCCTAAGCGGGATTAAGGAACCGCTACTACAACAACAGTGCATCTTGAATGTGCTCAACACTATACGAAAAGAATGCTGACCCTACATTCAACGTGGGTAATTGGAATTTTCCAATCACGTGAGTTGTTCACATGAAATTTCGATATTCCAATTAGAAAGTAAAGAAAAGCACCACAAAAACTACATATAAATTTGGAATTTTGACCAACACAAACCCCTTTGATGATAATTTGAACGTGGGCTCCAAGCACTGCATGTCATCTCTGCTATGAAAGATCAATTTTTAAGTAAAAGAAAACTCCATATTTGGACAAATAATTGATACATACATACATACATACATACACGAATACGAAATGACTAAAATTGAGGAAAGTTTGTTGATTGTTCGATTTTATTATAATTATTTCATTATAAGTAGTTTAAATTACAATAAACTAAAATTACTAACAAACAAAAAAATAATAAAATATATATTGTGTTGATAAAAAATAGCACAAAATACTTGCAATATAAAATGACAATAATAAACTTTGTCATTGTAGCATTATTAGTAGCATAGTTCAATGTATTTATTGTTATTGTTATTGTATTGTTTATTTGTTGATTGCAACAGCAGTAAAGTGGACCAGAATTTCTATGCGTAAATATATTTATTAATACAAACATAAATAAATAAATGCTAACGTTACAGTTTTTTTGTTTTTGTTTTTTTTCTCTGAATTAACAATTCGTATATAGAAGAATTTAGCGAAAATGTTTACACACAATTATCCAACAATATGTTGCCACCTTAACATTTATACATACGTAGTATATTTATTTCCATTCTTGAACCTGCTTGGCAGTGCATACGAACAAAATTCGTTCGTATTTGTGCATACGGTATTCAAATGTGATCAATTGCAATTAACTGTAAAACCGTTAACTGTTAAATCAATTTATATATATATATTTTTTCTATTTAGATTAAAGTAATGCTTTGTTTGCATATTCAAAATGTTTAGGTAAATATATTTTACGGTGCAGATATTCAGCGAGCAAATTGCAGCAAAAGCCACTAAAAACAACTACACACACTTTTAGCCTAACAATTTGGGGAAATCCTGATGTGTCCTTTGCCTTATTGATACGCAAATTGTCCAAATTTCTATTGTACATACATACATACATACATTTCTCTGTTTGCAGTTGTTCACTAAAGCTATTGCTACCAATACTATATGCATATCTGCGGTTTCTTTGCGAGTTTCAAATATTTCATTTACATATTACATATAGACGAATGTGTGTGCTACTACTTCAATACTCAATTGTGTTGGGTTCACGTGGTTTACGTGAGTATTTTAAGCCTAGTCTATCACTGATCTCGTCGATGACTTCTAAAGCGTAATCTAATTGTTCTTTGGTATGTGCTGCCGACAAGCAGTAACGTATACGCCCTTCCATAATTGGCGTCGCTGGGAAACCAACACCTACAACGGCGATATGGCGTGTTGTCAATGTGCGTACAACGGCGCTGAAAATAATTATAATTATTAAATTACATACCGTGCACACTCCGTGAAATGTGTTAAGATATACTTACCCAATTTTCGAAAACAAATACACCAGCATAGGCACTACCGGTGAATCTTCGTGCCCGTAGGTTATTACACCCATCTGAGCCAAACGGCGACGGAAGTAGCGTGTATTACGCGCCAACTGATTGATCTTCTGACGTCCGGTGTCGGTACCATCCAGTCCCATGATAATACTCATCGAAGTGTAAATCTGCTGAGCAATGGGCGGTGACATACTGCTGGCATAGCAATGTGCATGACTATTTGTGCGCAAAAAGTCAATTAGACGCTACGAAAAATAAGTGAAATATTTAGTATACACGAAGCAATGGGAATATTGCATGAAAACTAACAAATTACCTTCGAACCGGCAATATAGCCACCAGCGCTACCGAAACTCTTCGTAAAAGTGCCCATTAATATGTCGATATCCTTAGGATCTACACCGAAGTAGTCAACGGCACCACCACCATTCGGACCCATAGCGCCAATACTGTGTGCCTCATCCAAGTACAAGTATGCTTTGTATTTCTTCTTCAAAGCAATGATCTCTGGTAAACGTACAATGGAGCCCTCCATACTGAAAACACCTTCTACCAGTATCAATATCTTCTTCCAGGGTTTACCACCATTTTTGGTATTGCCATGTACCACATTATAACGTAACACACGCTCCAAATCGCGCATATTATTGTGTTTAAATACTTTTGTAGTGGCGCCCGACAAACGTAGACCCAAAATGATAGATGCATGATTCTTTTCATCGCTCAAAACAAGACAACCAGGCGATATGAGTGATGGTAAATTGAGTGCGTTTGTAGCGAAACCCATACCAAATACGATGGCATCTTCTACACCCAGATAACGTGCAGTCAAACTTTCCAAATCCAGATGCAGTTGTGTTGTACCCAACTCAACGCGCGTAGTAGTCATGGCCAAGCCCATTTCACGTGCTGTTTTTTCCGACTGCTCTGCACAGGGTCCTTTTGCATCAGCGAAACCCAAATAATTGTATGAACCTAAATTCAAACAACGCGTCTCAGTGCCAGTAAACTGAAAACTCCAACCATAATCATTGGTAACACGATCCTTAAGTGTGACCTCATCACCAGGCACACTGCAAATGGGACGATTCCAACAATCACGCACACGTCTATAAACATAGCGCGAGTAAAAACTCTCAAAGGCATCATAGAGCGTAACGTAACCTTCACGATTCTCCTCCTTGGCGACCTTCGGTACGAATAGTAGCTGATTTATATAGCCAAGTATCATAAGCAAATAGAAGCCTAGATATGTGAGACAGGCAGTATGGAGCGGCACTTCCTCGAAAGACGTCTTACGCGTATGCTCCGCAGCCACTTCGGATAGTTTTTTCGCTGGTGTATATAATGGCTGTTTGCTGTTGCTGCATGCTATCCCATTTGCTGTAGCACATTGTGTGGTGTTTGTGGTGCAGTTCTGTAAAAGAATGAGAATTGAAAAGTTATAAAGAAATGCTTTTAAATCTGGTGTTAAGAAAAATTGTTAAGTTTATAAATAAAAGTTTTTTTTAGGTATGCCGCTGATCATACATTGTAATGATGATTCGTTGCATTCTTTTTGTTCGAAGAAATCACTGCAAAATATTAACAGAGCCCGCAATATGTTTTGTAGTACATACATATTTGCATATTTTGCTATCTTATAATTGAGTAAATTAATGCAGTCTACAAGAGGTCAGAGAGCAATGCTACTCGTAGTTCAAGTTATTTAACAAAAAAAAAAATCATATGAGTTTAATCAAAGCATTCTGTGATATTTTAACAAAATGTAAGTAGTAAGGAATAATTTACTGCACATTTTTTTAATCAAAAATTTATGAAATTTTAGAAAATTGGGTCATACAGCGCATGTGTTCTTACGTACATATTTATGTGCATATAAAATGCAGTATAACAAAATATCTCATGATTCATATAGATATACATTAATAAAATATGCGCTGATTAGATAAAGTTCAAGTATGAACATATTTACATACATACATACATATGTGCATTTCATTGGCATTCACATTTTTTTACATACATACATAAATGCCTGCCAGAATTTTTAAAGCTTTCCATAGAATTTATTATAAAAAAAAATTATAGATAAAGATTATTGTGTGACATCACACTTAACAACGCACACTTATTCATAAAAAAAAAGTCATACGATATGCACACATATTAGTATCCAATAAAAATGCTGACCACCACCATAGTTGGCGATATGAGCTTTGATTTGAAGCATTAAGGGCAATAGATGTAGCTGACAGTGAAGCGGGTGACAATGCCACACAATTGTACTTCTTTCTAAGAGTTGAAATCAATGCCTTGCAAGGTCAGCTAAAAAAGTTTGTCGTAACTTCGATGTCATCAATGGATACATCATCATGAGACAACATTATTATTTCTATAAAAAAAACAATAATCATCTGGTCATAATTCATTACTTCAATTATTATATTGCTCTATCAGGAAATAAACATTTTTAGCACTGTGCAATGACATGAAATTATCGCTTGTTTGAAGCTCGAATTTCCGCTGCCCCTGCAAATAATATAAAAATTATAAAATATTTTAAAAGAAATCTAAAATTAAAACGCCGGTTTGCATGAGTCATTACAGTGAAATACCGGAAAGTGGTCGACGTTAATAACTCACAAGCTTACTTATCGCAAAAACTCAATCTACTGATAAGTAATCAATTGATTGACGATTCATAAAAATCCCTTATCTCGAAATAGCACATTGGAAGGTTTAGAGGGAAACGCATGATTTTCAATTTTATTTTAACGGTTTCAAAACACCAATAATTTTTTTTTTTAATATCCTGCATGGATTTCCGTTTCAAGCAACGGCCTCAAACAAAAAGGGAAATGTCAAATCTTGTTTGTGCTTCCAATGGGTCTCGCTGGAAAGCGGCAAACACAAACAGCCAAATAGTCACGCAGTGTAAGACTATTAGGAAACTTTAATTACACTTATGTATATGGTTTATAGCACAAATAATAGACAAATTAACGCTCTTGTCAGCAGACTAAATTTAAATGTAAGACCTACTACTAGAACACCGCATTCTTTTCAATATGAAGGGTGTGACATGAACATACACATACTTTTATAAATATATATACGGGCATATGTACATATGTTTATAAATCATTACTATTCCAGCACATGTAAAAGCACGCATATTCATACAAAGCTTTGGACCCAAAAAAAATTCCAGCCTTGTCCATTTTGACTAGTACTATTTTATCACTATGCGAATAAATGGGCTCTTTGCACAAACACTTCACGTATGAATGTATTTAAATTTCTGCACAAACACACATAGACAACTTCATAACTTGACTTAAATAATTGCAATTACTTTCTATTAACGTAAAACCGCAATCAGCTCAAAAAACTTGTTCAAAGTTATTAGAAAAAACCTCGTTCGGAGTCGTACGCCCTACCTTAAGGCAACCATTGGCAGGTGCGGTTTCTACCACATTGGCCTTGAATCCATTTTTACGTGCACGAAGTTCTACCGTAGAAGTACCACAATCTTTGGACATATTTTCCTCAGAAATTCCTTGCATTTTATTCCAAGAATTAGAAATATCAGAATTCCGTTGATGTTCTTGTTGAACTTCACCGCTGTCACCATTTGAGTTGCCCATTCTGCCTGTTTCTTAACACTAATTTTAATTTATTTCATTTTTCATGTGCTACTTTCCTTTACTTCTTGTTTGCATTTTCGCCAAAGAATAACATTCGAAGAGCTGTAAGTGCGAGCGAGAAAACTATGCAGTACACTTACCCTTCAAATATATTGGTGCTACCAGACCAGACGAAATCGTAATACTCAAAAAAGCTTAAAATTAAATAGACTTCTATCATTCATAAGGAAGCGTACATGAACTACCGTATATCAGAAAATCCAGGTAACCCGCAATGAAAAGCGGTATGGGTTCCGACAGCCCTAAAATGTCACCTCATGGCTTTGTACAATCCCTAACTGGACTTCAACTGTTAGGACGGGAATCATTCTCAAAGCCTGCGATACCTGGCTTTGAATTTATGGTTAAACGGGAATATATTTCTTCAAAACCTGCATATTTAATGTCTCTTAATTATCAATTCTTTCAACCGAAGGTTATTATGATTACCCCCTGCGCGTTAGGGGTTAACGAATTTACCCGCGGTAAGGCATGCCTGTCGTAAGAGGCGACAGTAGTTCCCGCGACAGTCAGGTCTTTATATCGGAACGATCTGGATTTTTTCCAGTGTATTTAGGACATGAAATTAAAGAAAAAAAACCATCAACCGTTCGGAGGCGGCTATGTATGGCTATCCGCTCCAGTGGCATTCGCTTCGAATACCTTATTCACTGGAGCTTCATCACGTCATACGCACAACAAGTCCGAGCCATCTTAGACGTTGTGTCGTGATGCGGTGCACATTATCGATATCGTCGTAAATCTCGTACAGTTCGCAGTTTCTTCAAACACGATAGTCGTTTCCAATTGGAACAGATTTTGCGAAGTATTCTTTCTCTTCACACTCTAAGCGTGGCTATATCCGTCTGCGACAGAACCCATACTTCTGCGCCATATAACAGCTCCACTAAGGTGAGCGTCTTGAGAATCGTTAGTTTTATCTTAGGAATTCACAATTTTGTTCATGACATGATCTACCGGACGTGAAACTATTCACACAGAAGCAATGAAATGTAATTTACCTAATAGTCCTCCATACCAAATCGTGGAATCATATGAGGTAAGGAACATACAGCCGAGCGGTTCAAAGGGATTAATCCTTCTCGACGACTAACAGTAAAGATAAGCATTTTTCAAACTACAAATATTTCATTCGCGGGCAAGTACTCTCGGTCAAACGGACTTCAAATCAATTAGAAAAGTTCTGAGCTATTTTTTACGATCGAGATAAATGAACGCTATTTGAAGGAGAAAACACACATTTGCAAATTTGGAGCAATATCTCTCGTTCTTTAGGTATGGCATGGTTTTCTTTGCTATTTTCAGCGGACGCTTTTGCAGAAAATGATCTGACAACCATCGTAGAGGTTTACCTCTAAAACCTCTAAAACCTCTACGATGTTGACAACTTTCTAATGTTACTCTGTCCTACTTTGTTCGTACATTCAACGAACAGACCTTTCTAAGTTGTGGGAGTCATCTGTTTTCACAAGTAAATCCAATTTGCAACACTTGATTTCCATCCAGCTGACAATTGGGTTTTCCACGAACTTCCCAAACAAAAAGCAAATACACAAATAAGCTTTCCGCCAATCCAAAAGTTTTGGAAGTGTTTGAAATTATGTAGAACTGAAAGATTTTAGTTTTGTTTGAATAAAATATTGTCTTTGCTTGAAAATCATATAGTTTGTCCAATGGAAGTCATATTTTACGCCGGCAGATAAACAAGGTGAGACTTTTGTTTATTTTTTTTGAATACATTCATTATAGTTTAACAACTGTTCTGTTGCCACTGGAGCGAAAGACACAAACAGTTGAGCAACATGTGTTAAAGCGAGAGAACAATAGTTGGTTTCATCGCCAGTGGGCAGCAAAGAGCAACCGCAGTTGCAAGAAATCTTCTGTATTTCCTCTACATTTGTTTCATTTGCAGTTTGTTCTTGATATTGCAACAACGTTGGGGCGAGTGAGCTGGAGAAAAAAATTTACACCGTGAGTTGAAGAAAAAAATTTCAATTGATTTGCAGTAAAATATATAAACTGATTGAAGTGGCACGTATAGAACTGTCCCAGTGTGTCAAAGAAAAAATATAATTAGAGTAAATTGTGATAAAATCGAACAATTCTGGAACGCAAAAGTCTGACTAATACGAAGGAATAAAAAATTTTCAACGGGAGAAAGCAAATAACGAAAAGAAGGAATTTGAGATTAAAAAACATATTTGACATTGAATATATTTAAAGAAATTATTTAACGGTTGGTTTTTTTTTTGAAATTGTAATTGAGGGTAGTGCGGATTTTACATAAAAATGGATTTTAATTTCGCTGATTTGAAAAAGGAGGCAGCTGCCACCACTGAGGACATGTTTTCTCACACCGCAGATGAAGCGAAAAAAGCAACAAATGCTGCATTTGACTTACTAGCCGGAGGTGGAGGTGGACGAGGTTCAACCGGTGCACAAGATGATAACTCACATACAGAACACTATTTCGCTAATGAACAGAAGGACATCGATTTTGAACATGTTGATCCCCAAGCCTTCGTACAGCGTATGTCTGCTGGTGCAAGAGAGGCGCAAGAGGAGTTGGATGCCAAGTTTACACACCAACCGGACATTAGTGATTTTACCAACAATTCCTTCGACCCTTTTGTTAAATTTGAAACACCAGCCAGCTTTGAACACAAACAAGCTGCACATGATTTTTTGAGCGCTGAGCGCGGCGTATTTGGTGGATCTGGTGAACCAACTAAACCAGTTGGCCAGGTATCGGCACCTACAGCAGCACCAATTGTATCCAGTAAACAAACAGAGAGCGCTGCTATCACAGAAGCTGATTTATTGAATTTCAGTGTTGGTGATGTGGCTGAACAACATGCGCCACTACAACCGTTTGAAGAAGATTTTGGTAAACACTCCGAGTCAATTGCACCAGCAGCTCCTGCAGCAACAACAAAGACATTTTATGATGATGATCTTTTAATTGGTAAATCTTCGCATTCTGGTTCCGCTTCCAACAAGGATTCGGATACTGACTCACCATCTTTATCATGCAATCCATCACCGGCTAAGAAAAATCCAGTGACCGCTGCACTCAGAGAACAGGATAATGACAAATTCATATCCTCTGAAGATCTACTTGGCGACTTTAAGGCAGAACGTAACGCAACATCTGACTTCCAGACAACAACCACATCAGTCAAATCTGCAACTACAGTACCGGCAGCTGAAAAAAAACCAACTGCTGTACCTGTTACAGATTTGGATGCTGAAGATGAAGCATCTGCCGTGTTTTCACAAGCCAAACATTCACAATTTGAAGATGTTATTGATGATGAAATCGCTAAGAAATCATCGGCATCAGTACCGGTACCTAGTGCTCCAACTGCAGCTGCGCCTAAGCCAGCCGCAGCTAGTGAGGCACCTGTCGCAAAGCCGCTCGCTCCTACTACAACAAACAACTTTTCGACAGCCGAGGTGGTCAAACCTAAAGCAGCACCACCAGTCCCTCCCAAGGAACAAAAACCAACTCAACAGCACTTGGATCAACCTAAAATTGTATCAGTTGAGGAAATATTCTACAAATATGGTTTGGGTAAGTGACAAAATTTTCATCTGTACTTTAGTAGTAGTGAGATCCTAGGAAGCATAGAGTGATTGGCACAATTGTCAAGTTTTTGTTAGAATTGTTAAAATCACTCTTAGTGTGTGATTACGTTTTAATTTTGAATTATCAGTCGAACAGCTTTCGGCTGTGAATTTACATATCTCAGAGAGTTTCTTTATTTGATAGCTTTATTGCGAACACGCTTGTGAGTCATCAAATATATCATTAAGTAGGCATTATACACACTAATACATATATCGATATAAAATCATGATTTATATTTACCAATGCCCTCAAATTGTTTCATATTTATTTGTTAAATTTATTTTATTTAAATTAATAATTTTATGTTGATTTCTACTGTATGCCTCGCGGGGAAAGTATTCACTTAGTACACACATTCATGGTGCATATAATGTCAACGTTAACTCATTAGCAAAAAATGATGTCATATGTTTCTAACCAGTTGTATGCGTGTTTATCACTCGGGATTTTGACAATGGCATAAAGCGAGTGTAAGATAAAAAAGGAAATTGCAAATGCTTTTCTTCACCAGCACTTTTCTTGCATTGACATACTTATTCCTCGCCTCGCATACACATTTATTATTGCATCAAGGTTAAAGTCATGTGCCGACAGCAAAGTGCCAGCGCTTGTCGGTGAAATTCGTTTATTAAAATGGCAATTCGATTAATAATACTTTATATACATATTTCTTACTTTGTTTATTTACTTATGTACCTACTACATATGTACATATGCATATGCATGTAGGTATCACCGCCCAAACGCTGCTGCCGCATTAGAGTACATTATACAATTCTTTTTTTTTTTTCTGTTGTCATTTGCATAGCTATGCCAATTCACCCAAACTGTAGCCGGTATATGAGTCATTTGTTTTTTTTTTTTTTTTTATTCGCTGCTTACTGCAATTTTTTTCACCGGCCATTTGGCACTACCTTTCACAGTACTTTTCAGTATGATTTTTAGCAAGCCGTTTGAATATAGGCCGTCTGCACGGTAAAGTAATCGCACAAACATGCCATCTATTCGGTCCAGTGCCTCAGCTTAGAGATTTTCATATTCTATTATGTATGATATATGTTCATATATGTATGTACATATATGTTTGTTTGTATGTATGTAAGTATAGCAAGTAATAAGTGCACATTCATTGATTTCATCATGCTATTTAATTTCAGACGTGTATAATATTTTCATTATGGTTTGAAAATACAAAACACGCACACGACGAGCTTCAGACAAATTCAACTATTCATTACCAACCATAAGGTTGCGAGTAAATTCTATGTATATCTATCTACATATATAAACCGTAGATGATTCAGTACAATTTGTGGCTACGATAGTGTTTTGAAAAGTGTTGCTACACTAGGAAATAGGCTCATATAAACATAAGTACGAGTACATACCTACATATAAGGTATATACAAATTTGTACATATACCTGTTTGTACGTTTGTACATACATATTGTACATAAAAAAATGACTAATAATAAATTATTTCGCTATTAAATTTTTTATTTGGATTTAATCGTCAGATTAGCTAATTTAATACCAGGAGATGTGTATATACCATATTTATGCATATTCAAAATTTTCAAAACTGTTTATATTGACTTTATTAAATCGTGTATTCATTTATAATACAATCCTTAGAGTTATAAAAAAAAAAGTTAAAAGCGAAGCTCAGCTTAGAATTTTAAAGAGAATTTGATATGTACTTACATTAATATGTATGTACTCACTAAAAATATTTTCTAAATCATCTTTATACATGCATACATATGTACATACTATATCTTCGCATTCTTATTATGGTTGGCATAACAATATAGTTTTTGTTCTGGTTACTGGCTTACTGTCCATTTTATGGTCTATGATGATATATGTATGTACATAGCATATATATACATACATATGTACGTACATATAGAGAATTGTAAATGCTTCCGATTTACGTAAATACGTGACTATAAAAAAATATATGTATATGAATGTAGTTACTTATGGACCTCAGCGTGTTATATGCACATACATACATATGTACCTCCATACAAAAGCGTTTCGCGATGTACACAATGCAATGAATTTGCAAATTTGTTAGTTATAAAATGTTATATACATACATACATATGTACATAGGTAATAATTTTATTTACCAAAGAACATTTGAGCGTTCCACAGTTTCTGCTTTCCATTCAATTGTCTGACTAATAATGGCTAAATTTTTGTTTTGTATGTATGGGTACGCGAAGAGAAAAGTAGAAAAAAAACTATTCATAATGCAAACGTTTTAATGGCCCCCCAAAAAAATTGTGCGAAAGGTAGAAGGAAACTGTAAAGCTTTGCAAAATTATTTGCTATTTCTTTTTTTTTTTTTCTTCTTTCGTCGTCAAAGAGTTTATTGGACTCTTGTAGTTCTCTATACAGGGTACAATGTTTCGCTCAAATTTTATATTGAAAAATATTATTTTGGAAAATTATGTTGAATTTATTAATTACAACTAATTGTACGGAGTTTCTTTAAATAATTGTTAGCAGACTGTTATTACCTACTTACATATATATGTAAATTTCTCGACAATCCAGCATTTATCTTAATGTGTCTATTACACATGGTAATCGCTGCATTGTTAACCTTCACTTGAGTTCTTAAAATAAAATTCAGCATCACTCTGATCGGAATACCATCTGAAGAATGCTCATTCTTTACTCACTTTTTATTTATATAAGGTTTTATTTTTAACAAAATAAAATGTTCTTTGTCTGTCTGAAAGTGCATTTAACTCGCTACAATTTGATGCATACTTACATATGTATGTATGTAAGTATGTAAAGATCGCGTTGAGTTGGTAATCGATTGATCGATCACTGCATTTAAATAGCTTCGCTTTGGTCCATACTCTTAGGTCACGGAAGTATAAGAAAACATATGCCTGACTATGTGTGGAAATACAGTAAAACAAAAGATAAATGGATATACATACGTAAGTATTATATGCATGTATAAATAAAAAAATTAAAAAAGATGTTTAAAATAAATAAGAAATAAATACAAGTAAAAAAATAACTATAAGAAAAAAAGAAAAAAATTTAAAAATAATAAAAACGTAATAAAAATGTGTATAATAAAAAATAAAAAAAAAATAAATAACAAATAGAATATAAAAAGTAAAAATAGAATTAAATTAAACAAAACGACATCAAATTAAATAAAAGAAAAAGAAAACAATAAGTAAAAAAATAAAATAAAATAAAAATAAATAAAATAAAATAAAATGAAATAAAAAAATTAAATGAAATAAAAAAATAAAATGAAATAAAAAAATAAAATAAAATAAAAAAATAAAATAAAAAATTAAAATAAAATTAAATAAAAAAGTAAAATAAAATAAATTAAAAAAATAAAATGAAATAAAATAAATTAAAAAATAAAAAAAGTAGAAAAATTTATAAAAATTAATATGAAAACAAATGAAAGATAAATAATAAACGAAATTAAATAAACTAAAGTGAAATAAAATAAAATTAAATGAGATAAAATATAAATTAATTAAATAAAACAATTACAAATAAACAAACAATAGATTAAATAAAAATAAAAATTATATTAAATTTAATTTAATTGATATAAAAATAAATTAAATTAATAACAATAATTGAAATAATAAAAATAAAATAAAAGTAAAAATAAGCATTAAAAAATAAACATAATAAAATTATTAAAATAAAAATTAAAAATAGATAATAAATATAAAAATAAGCACTAAATAAACATAAAAATAAGAATTAAATAAAAATAAAATATTGCATTAAAAAAATAAAAATAAGAAATTAAAATAAATATCAAAAATAGAAATATACTAAAATTAGTATATAATTTATAAACGGGAAAATAAAATTGAAATTTAAACTAGAAAATAAAATTAAAATAGTAAATAAAATTAAAAAAATATCGAAATAAAAATGAAAACTAAAATAAAATAAAACTAGATACGAAATAACAGAAAAAAATATAAAAAATAAAATGTTAATTATAAATTAAATAGAATAAAGTAGCCACGAAAAAAATTTACAAAATAAAGGAAAATAAAAAATAAAATGTAATTAAAATCAAAAGAAAATAATAAAATAAATAATATTAAAACCTACAAAATAAACAATAAATACAATGGTAAATATAAAAAATAGAAAAAATATTAATAATAAATAAAATAATTAGCAGAAATAAATAAATACAAAAAATAAATAAAATAACTGAAAATAAAAAGTATACAAACAATAAAAACAACCTTGAAATTAAATACATTAAAAAATAAAGTAAAATAAAAATTATATATATTTATAAACATAGCATGTCGTAAAATTTAAATTAATAAAATTTAACGTAAAATAAATTAAATTATATAAGGAGAAATAAATTTAAAAAACAAAAAAATTGAATAAAAAATAAAATAGAACAAAAAATAAAATAGAACAAAAAATAAAATAGAATAAAAAATAAAATGAAATAAAAATTATATAAATTAAAAGATTAAAAACCACAAATAAAAAATAAAATATATATTATGTATATTTATAAATTTAGCATATCGTAAAATTTTGATTAATAAGATTTAACGTAAACTAAATCAAATTAAATTATAGGTAAAAAATAAATTAGCTATTCAAAAAAAAAAAACAAAAAATGTATGAAATAAAGGAAAATAGAAAATAAAATGAATTGCAAAATGTAATAGAAACGAATTTAAAATCATTCAGAAATAAAATTAATAAACTAAAATGCAACTAAAATAAACTAAGGAGGGATAAGTCATCGTACTATTACATACCATCAAAAAAGAAAAAAACTTTCCATAAATTTTATTTGCTCTGCAATATTGAATTACTTGTTATTATTATGCCTTCTACAAAGAGAGGGTGTGGCGCCAGGAATTCTATATTAATCAAAAAAAAAATGCTGTTCATATCCTCATAAACACACACCCTTAACCAATTTAACCGCATTTTCTACACAAGGCAGTGGGCTGTTTTGGCTCAATTAATGAATAACAAATAATTTCCATTTAAGTTAGATACATATCTACAGTGTTACAATTTCTAACCATTTTCGAAATAATATTGAGCATGTGCGAAAAATCATTTGTAATGCGCATATTCCAACTAAAGAGCGTAATTTTTAAATACTACGTAGCTATTTATTCTAGTTATACACCACACTGCAACGCGGAACAGAAATGCACTAACAGCGAAAATTCGTAGTAATCAAAGAATGAAAACTCTACATACCATAGATGAAAAAATCGATAATGTAGAAATGCTTCCTGTCACAATTTGGGCACGACGAGTGCCTAATCAACCGAACCTAAATTGCAGCCAAACCGACGGACGCTCTTTCACATCCCTGCAATTTGCTTGATTTTTATACCTTTCTCTGGCGGTTAACTGTTGTATTTACTATAGGTGATAGGGGGTCTTGAACTGAAATATATGTAGAATTTTTATAAACAAATTTAAGAAAAAAAAAAAAAATCGAAGAATCTTCAAAGTCTCCAAAGCAACGATTGACATTTATTATTGACGTACATGCAATGCGCAGGCTTTTCCTGGGCGCCCATTTTTTTTTTTTTTGTTTTTTTTTTCTGTGCTTTTGCCGAGTAGCCAGTGGTGGTGGTAACTGTTGCCAGGACAAAGGCAAAGAATGCTCAGTTACTTGTACACGTATGTTGGCAGTTTAGCTCAGAGTGAGACAGTTTGTAATAAGAATTGGTGCAGCGAAAACTTATAGCGGCGGAGGCTTAGCTCATAATATATGGTGACATTCGATTATTACAATTGTAAATTGTAAAATTTTACAAATAGTAAAAAATACATACATATTTACATATATAAATTGAGTGTGGGGATTTTTATTGATAACTCAAAATTACACAAAGAAAACAAAAAAAATATTGGAAGTGAAACGAAAATCATAAAACCGAAAAAAAATAATAATTTGAAAGCGCAGACGTAATAAAATTTTGTTTTGGCATTGCTGACGGCGAAAGAAGAAAAGAATAATTTTCTTTTCCGTATCAGTGCAAATGCATTTTTGTACATCCTTTTAGTAAACGTGTTCATGTCCTTTTTATAATTGTGCTAAAACCAAAAAAAAATCAGTTTTTTATCGTGTGCGATAGAAATTAAAATATAGAAAAAAGTTTTAAATTCGTTGACCAAAAAGAGAACAAAAAAAGATAAATTAAAAAAAAATGGATTCGAATGGAGAAATTGCACAGAACGGCGTTTACAAGCAGCGGCCACTGATTTGTTCGCTTTTAGATCCCCGTAAGTGAAAATATGCATTCATAACTAACATATAGACATACATACATACATACGTGCAATCATTACATAGCGCATACCTGTATCATAAGCGTACACAATAGGGCTCGGCTCTCTTTCAATTAACACGCAAATATACATACATACATATGTACATATATAACTTTATTTTCACATTTATATGTAATTGCATACATATATACATACATACATTTACTGCATATGCACCTGTACTAACCTATGTTAAGTGGTATGGTGTTTGGTGTAACTAACATTAGTGTATACTCTATATACATATGTGCTATATACTAGTAACTAATGTACATGTATATAATTGCTGACATGCAATTATAGACTGCTGACTAATGATTTCTTAAGTTTAAAAGTCATAGAACTTTTCTTCTTCATCTCTTTTCTCTGCTACGCGTATGTGGCGCTGCCCTCTGGCGTGTTTCTTACACACAAATTTCCTCTTTTGGTTTCCTAATACTTCCACTAGTTAGTGTATTGCTCAACAAAACTTTTTTATTTATTTAATTTTTTATTATTTTTTTTTTATTGCTTAAATTCATGCAGACTGTTAAATAGTTTAAAGTAAATTACGCAGAGAAAGGTGGCAGTAACAACATATTCATGGGAAATCTAAAAATCTGCTCGTCCATCTCTATACATACTCGTATGTACATACATATGCATATGTACTCGTATATAATAATCACTTTATTTCATTTCATTTCCTCTCACACATTTTGTTGTTTGTTGTTGTTTGCTTATGCTTTTGTACAATTCTTTTAAAATGTTCATTTAACATTTATTCCCCTCATCATCATTTTAGACTAATTCTTTCCTCTTATACTTTTATACATACGTATCTATCCACTAACTATAGTCATAAGCCAAAAAAAAAAAAAAAAAAAATCAATATATATGTATGTATATATTTCAGATGCCTGGTTCAAGCCGGAGCGCTTACATCCACGTGGTAAGTATTTTGTCGATATGTATTGTATACCATATGTATGTAACTACTACAATAAATTCTGATGACTAAGTAATCAAAGATCATGAATTGAGGACGACAATTTGTAAGTTTAAAGTGCCTATATACATATATATACGAGTATATAAATATGTATGTATATCACATACCTTATGCACAAGTAACAGTTGTTTTGGTTGCTTTACTTTGCAATAATTTGGTCATAAACGGCGTATGAGTTCGCTGATAGTGGTCATTCGCAGAAAAAAGCTGCTTTGAACTGAGATTTCTTGTCCACATTTCAAGAGATTTCTTCACATTTCAAGAGATTTCTTCACATTTCAACAGATTTCTGCTTATTTCAAATTTTTTCAAAATAATTATAATGACGAGACTAATGGATTCTATTCAGTATGTTATACTGAAATAAGTGCGTCAAGTTAATGGAATGTAGGGTATACAAATATGTAGATATAGATATGTTTATTAAGTCACTGTAACGATAAAAAATAATAAAAAAAACATTTGCTTAATTTTCACGAAAATTAAATAGTATATGTATGTACATATAATATTAACTTTGTTCCGTAGTACATATGTATTAAAGTATCAGACGAAGAAAGGTTACACTCACCAAAATTTATACCCGATCGAACCAGATTGGATCGACTATCTGTCTGTGTGCAAACTAGTCTCTTTGTTTTCGGCATCTTTCAACCAAACTTAGTAAGCAGATGTATTTTTATTCACTATAAATAATTTGTCGGAACCAGCTAGATCGGACCACTCACTATAACATTTAGCCTCCATATAACCAATTTTTTTCAGCTATGAAGCTTTGTGTCAAAAATCAGTCAAAAAAGCAACTAAGCACATAAAATTAGGTATTCTACATACATATGTACATATGTACATATAATGAAATCCACATTGGCACTAAAAATCATCGAATTGGTGGACTCGTATCGTATTATACCTATTAGGTCAAGTAAAAAGTTCGTTCGGTTTTTTTTTTTTTTGATTTTTCAAAATATGATAACTTTATGACAATTTGTCCGATTTAAGTCAAATATGCGCCATTTTGTTCGTAAACTTGTTGCCAACGAGATGCCAACTTCATTATACCTCTCTCGTAGAAGGCTGCTAAAAACTCGGAGAGCCAATTTTCACAGGCAGGAAAAGATGGTAATCACTTGGTGCCAGGTCCGGACTATAAGGTGGGTGCATTGGGATCTCCCATCCGAGCTCCTGGAGCTTCTGACGTGTCACCAAAGACGTGTGTGGCCTGGCGTTGTCCTGAGGAAACACAATTCGGCCTCTGTTGGTCAAATATGGCCTCTTATGGATGAGTGCTGTCTTCAAGCGGTCCAGTTGTTGGCAGTAGAGGGCCGAATTGAGCGTTTGGCCATAGGGGAGCAGCTCGTAGTAGATGATTCCTTGCCAATCCCACCAAACACAGCAAAATCTTCCTGGCCGTCAATCCTCCGCTTCACGTTGTCGTAAGTGAACAGTAACAAAAACCATACACGTAAAATCTGGCTAAGAGAGAGTTAAAAAATCTCTTGTATGTAAAAATCGCCTATACAAATGACTTACTTTTAGATAACATCCATGAACTTCAACAATTTCCATAACAAAAATTTTAAATATGTTTCCTTCGTATTTAAGAGGTTCCACAGGTTTCCCAGCTTCAAAAATTCGATATTTTATAACGGCATTTAATTTTTATTACATCTGGTGAGAATCTAATGTTCCAATTTGTGGTTTTTGCGACTTGATGATTTTCCAACAAATGGAGGGACCTACAGTTTATACTTATAGCCACCTCCGAACGGCTGATGGTTTTTTATAAGGAAAATATTATCCTAAATTTTCAAGTCGATCAGAATAAAAGTATCGGAGATACAGTCTAAGGAAGGTTCGCGCTCAAAACCAGGTAAACTCAGAGCTTTTAACTTTGAGCGCGTTTTCCTCGAAACTGTGCTTCCAAAGTCGGTTGTCAAAAGTTCTCGAAAACTACTCAAGAAATTTTACACAGACCTTCGAGATACAATTCAGGAGGAATTGGACGAACAATTTTTGTCTTTGAACCACAACTGTTAAGCAAATTTGTCTTTTTTTATGAAAAAGTCTGCCAAAAATTCAATATTCAGTTTTTTCCTTCCCTTCATCCAAATGCTAGTTAATGGTATTACCTAAAACAAAATTTTCCCGTGGATGCTGTCATGAGTTCTACTGTCAACGCAGATGCACCTTTTTCCGAGAGGTCAACGGAAATGACGTCACAATGGCGAAGTTATGGTGATTTTTCTTTGAAATTGAGTGAAATTGTTTTTCAAATGTACATATACATATGTATATTAAAGACAGTAAATAGTTTGAATATATATATATATATATAATTTATATTGAAAAAAATTATTGAAAATAGAAATTTTTCTGCCCGGATAAACCCATGTAAAACATCTTAAAAGCTGAACTCCTCTATTCACATTGTCTGCAGTAATCCTTTCAGCAAATCTCTAATGAGGTTACCACTACCTAAATAATATCATTGTTTGTTTGTCATGTACATTTTAATACATATGTATCATATTATAAAGCTGTAAAAATTTAGGACACGCCACGGCACTGCAATGCGGCTTCTTTGGTTGCTTGTCTGTAAGCTATCGTCCTGGAGGGCGCTGGGAGCGTCAGTTGTTAGCAAAATAAATTTTTTTAGTTTTGGAAAGTAAAAATGTTTGGCGAATTAAATATTTTTTTTTTTTGGTTATAAAAACAAATATAAAAATAATTACATTATAAATATTTCTTTTTATTATTTATTCATTACAATAAAATTTTTGGCGAAAAAATATTTAAATAATTTTTTTTATATATTTTTTCTATATTATATTCTAAAAGCAAATATATAAATAATTAAATTATAAATATTTTTTTGTTTTTATAAAAATTCATTGCAATAAAATTATATAAAATTTCAGTGGCAACTCTTCAACTGCTCATCGCCGTCCGAAATTTTCGATATAGTTTTAATTAAGTTCGGTTCGCGGTTGTATCTCTTTATGATCGTTTCGCCTTATAAATAACTCTTTCCATGTCTTAATTTTGACAAATGTCGCTTGTCGTTTGTCGCACAGTCGTCACCAAATATTCTATACTTTACTGCCTCTCTTTTCACTCTTTAGGCATGAGGCATAAGTGACATCTTGTATTGGAATGTAGAGCTCTCCATGCACATGCACTCAGTAATGTATACAACAAATTTCATAAAGCCGCTTGTTTGGCATATACGCCTAAAAGTAGATATCTATGTACATACATACGAGTATGTTCATAGCAGTCTATGCTACAAAGTCATATTGAATTTTGTAAAAGTTTTACTCTTCTTCGTTGGTTGCTTACTTATGCAAAAACGAGTGTCAATGCTGATTTGCTGTTGAATGCATAAGCTGGGCGCTTAGTATACGTAGTTCTACTATTGTTGTTATTGTTGTTGTAAGCAACGTTCTGCTGCCATAACCCTCTATAGGCACACTATTCATATTTTCAATTGGCACTTTGATGAGTGCAATCGTTTTTGAAAATTGGTTAGGTCATTCGATGACTGACTAGTATCATTGCGCTACTTTCTTTTTGCTGGGTCTTTTTTTTTTAGCCTGAGTCAAGGTGATGTGCAAGAGGCATCGTTCTTAATGAAAAAATTAAAAAATAAATATTTTACAGATTTTTTAGTTTATCGAAAGGGTGTGCGTGTAGCTTGTTTGTTTGTTCCTAAAATTAGTTTTCATTTATTTATTTAAAATAAACTTATATCCACGACTTCGCTCTTTATTTGCTGAGTTCAATGAACTCCAATTATAAGTAGGAAACCAGCGAGTTTTACCGTTATTTTATATATGTACATAAATCACTTCCGACTGCGCTTTTGCTGGAAGACCGTTGTATCCTGTACGTTGAATCAAATGAATATTTTATTAAGTTAGAAATGTATACTTTGAGTAAAGACGAACAACACGCAGAACCAAGCAAACGAAATGGTATACATACGAGGGGATTAACAAAAGTTCGATTAGTTCACCAGAAAAAAATTTTTTTTTATTTATACGTAATTTTGGCCTTCTTTATCTTCTCTATGGTGATTATCGTAGCAATGCATTTCTTAAGCCTATAGATTCACTTCTGCAAACTTTCTTCAAAATCTTGCTTTTTAAGCTTATCAAGTTCAGCATTAACCGCATTAATTATCTCCTCGTTGCTATTAAAGACCTTTATTTTTAATTTTTTTTAATTTTTGGAAATGACTAGAAATCTTCGTCCATTTTGGACTTCACCAGAGTTACAGTGACGTCATCAGTGGAAGATTTTGGTCGACCTTCTCGGGGCTCGTCCTCTACGGGAATATGTCCGGTCTGGAATCTTCGGAATCACTTAGAAATAGCGGTGCAATCGTTCCATACACAGTTTGGCATTCACTGAGTATTTGAATTGGTTGTAAATTACGCCGAAACCCGAAGAGAATGACATGGTGAATTTCTGTTTGCGTTGGTAGTGGAATTTCCTCCGACCTACCCTCAGCTATTTTGCGTTTTCTCATCTTGACAGAGGCTAATAAAGTAATTGCAATGGATTTGGTATTTTCAGATTTTACAAAAACAAATTGAAAGTCATCAACTGACCGACCTTTTGTCAATCCCCTCGTATACCTACATATGTACATATAAGAGTATTGCAATCCGGGTGAACAAATTCTTACGTACATATACTCAGAAACTTAATATTTGTAGAATTTCAATACGCTTGAAAAAATCGTTAGAAGTGAACTGCACTATACCCGCTTCATACATAGGTATACCTATATATATGTATACATGTATATAATATGTACATTTTAAAAGAATTGCAGAAGTTAGTTATGATTACGACGAAATACTAAGGCAGTTTAAGACGTATTCTGGGAAGATTGTTTAAAAAAAATGGGTTTTAAGAAATTTTGAGTTTTGTCACCTTTGTATTTCGTACGTTTACATATCTGTTTATATAAGAGGTTTTGCTCTGAATGACTGACAGACCAACCCACAGCCTAAACCATTGAACGTAGAGACCTGAAACTTAGAGAAATGATTATCCGGCAAGTGGACCTAGGTCCGATCTATTCGAAAAGATCAAGTTTGTTTTTAAATCGTTTGATTTACATTAGACTTGGTACACAGAAAACTCTTTGACTAAATTGATATGTGTAGCAGATTTTCTTCCGAGAAGGGAACCCGAGACTGATGTTTTCGAAAATTTTGTATTTATCATTTCTTTTAAATAACATTTGATACAGTAGTAGCTATGAGCTCAAATAACTGTTGGTAGCACACTTTCTTCCGTGAATTAACCCTGAGGTGGATCATATCGTATTTATAATTCGATTGACATGTAAAACGACGGGAAATAATAAAATCGATTCGATGGTTAATATGTGGAACGTAGATGACTCTTAGCAGGGAGATTTTTTTTTTCGGGACCAATCTATCTGAAAAAAAAAGAAACACCGAAAACTCTTTGTCTAGGCTTATATGGGGAAAACTTTTATTCCCATTTCATGCGTTTTAACCTAACCTAATAGTTTATATGTTATAATAAAATAAATAACATAAAAAGCTAACAAATGTCTTATTAAAACCTACTTGAAGTTCCAGTCGCGGGAAAATCTAGTACATACAATATGTATATGCTATATGTACATATAGTAAGTCAAAAACTATATGTACATGTGGTGTATTTGTACATATATTTGTATATACATATGACGTGTGTAAATTAAAATTAAATGTTAAGTAGTAAATGTCTCCTTTGCGGCTGTATTTATTTAAATTTACAATTATAGTTTGTATGTATGTATAATTTCTGCAATATATACAGTTACTCACAAAAGTATTTTGCAATATAATCATAACTAAGCGTAAAAAACTTAATTCATTGCTCACAAAAGCACAAGGCGGTTTTGAAAATAAAAATAAATGAAATGCATTTACAAAATTTTTTTTTTTCATAAATTTTTTTTTTTCATAAAATTTTTTTTTTCATAAAATTTTTTTTTTCATAAAATTTTTTTTTTCATCATCACTTAAATGGCTGTCTCGCATTTTTCTCCAAACTTCGATCCGTTTGAGTTAATTTTCGACCACTTTTTGGCACATATTGGGCCGTAACTTGACGAATGTCGATTTTCAAGTGCTTAAGAGTTAAAGGTTTATCCGTATAAATACGGTCTTTCCCCCAAAAAAAAAAGTCCAACGGTGTCGAATAGTACGATCTCGGTGGCCAATTGCCATCGTCAAGACGAGAGATTACGCAGTCGGGAAATATTTCTCGCATAAAATCATATTCGATCGTGTTTTGTGGCCTGTGGCATCATACTCGTATGTATGGTATATCGTCCAAGTCATGTTCTTCAATTGGGGCAGATAGTAAATTTTTTATTCAGTTTAATGACCTTTTTTCAATTATTTGAGGATTCTCGGAGTTCTAAGTGCGACAATTTGGCTTATTTACTTTTCCCCCGCGTGGGAAATGTGATTCGACGCTGAAGAAAATTTTGTTCGAAAAATCGCCGTCCACTGCTTGTTCTTCAAGCACTCAATCGACGTTATGAATGGTCATCTAGCTTCAGTGTTTTGTTACCTGAACTTAATATAGATTTAGTTCTAAGTCCAAGTGCAAAACACGGCATAAAAAAGGCTATTGAGGTCTTGAGCTCTTGAGAACGTCGATACACATTCGGATTTTCGGCTACAGGCCATACAATATCTGTAACCGATTCAGTTTCTTCAAATATCCTTAAAATTTAACCAATTGCCTTCAATAGTTGGACGATTATCCTCTTAAAGGACGAACAAAGCTACGTTTGAATAACCATTTTTGTAGTAGATTTTAACAATTGTAACGCATTGAGCTGTTAAGCTATCCATTTTCATAAATGCCTGACTTTGAACTAAAACAAAACATTTTTGGTTTGACAATTAAGTTAAGTGGAAATCCAAGAAATTTTTTTTTTTTCGAAAATTAATTTCCAAATACTAGGAAAAATATTACGGTGAGCACAAATTCTCGTCGCCTCATAATTTTTTGGTGTTGTTTCATACGAATTTAAATTTATTAATTGTTAAATTTAATATTTCTACAAACTACTACTTTTGTGAGTAACTGTGTGTAAGTCACGGTTTGGTTTTCTAAAACTGCACAGATTGTTTTTTTATTATTCTATTATTTTATTCACTCATATGTAATCTCATTTTGCTTTTGTTTATTTGGCACACGGTGACGTTCATTGCTATATCAGGTGCTGCAGCTTAGGAAGTTTTACTTTAGGTGTTATATCCACTTGCAAAACAAAATAAATGCTCTTTGTTAATTTTTTTTAGAGGCATTTTATTCTATAAGTTAATAGAAAATTTGTTAATAGACATAATTTCATGTAGTTTAACAATAAACGATTCGTTTTAAAAAATATTGGATCCTCTTGTTCCTGTAGCCGATCTCCAGAAGGGCCTACGAAAAAAGGTGTCTGGCGGTGAGGAAGATATTTCTGCTTCAAATTATCTGAAACCCGAAAACCAAAAAAAAAATTTAGTATTATAATAAATGAATACAGGTAATGATCGAAGGAATAGTGGGAAAAAAATTAATTTTTTGTGAGAAGTTCTACACTTCAAAGTGGCTTAAAAAATCGAAATTATTGTCAAAAATTTTATTCCTTCGATCATTACCTAACAAATATGTCTTAGAAGGTTTTAAAAGAAAAAATACAAATTATGTTGGCAATTAATTTATGGATAAAAATGATTAAAGATATTATTATTCTTGTATACATATTCTCCTGATAAAAGAACTTTAAAACTAAAATTGTAATATTAAAATATCTTTGCTTCCTTAATTAAGCCAGTTATCATAGGAATACAGTTAAGCTCTTGTTTTGTTACAAAATGTATTTTTTTTTTAGAAAAATAGGTCAATCTTTTATTTATAGATTTTTTTTTAAATATTTGTTTTTTAATTTACCACTTAAGTATTTTTCAACTTTTTTCACCTTTCTTTTTCTTCTGATTTCTGTTAGCTTCGAGTGCTTTCATGAAGTACAATTGTTTGTGATAGTTTATATATTGAAAACCATTTATGGACATACCGTTACTTATTACGTGGGTTGCTTATTGCAGAAACAAGTGTATTTTTTATGCTTGAATGAGTTCATTTGACAATGTAGTTCATTCTCTTTTTATTAATTTTTCACTACCTACATTAACGTGCATAGCTTGTTGAAACATGTTTCTTTTTTAGGTATTTACTATACCTATATGCTTCATTTAACAACATGGAGATTTCTCTCGAAACATTTTCCTCCAATTTAAAAAAAAAAAAAACAAATCTTGTGTCAAGTGTTTCGGGTGGAAGTTAAGAATTTTTTTGTTGTTTTAATTTATTATTTAAACATTCTATAACTTTTAATTTTTATATACTTAAATATTCATCCACAAATACATACACGTATATATATATTAACAGAAGATAAAACTTTTTTATTGAAATATTTATTGGGATCTTAATAGTCGTTTCCAACCGTAAATCTCTCCTAAATCCTTTTCCTCTAACTATTTGCGCTCAAATTAAACGCATTTTTAGCTCAAAATAAAGCTCTCTTTTATCCGTCTTCTTCATTAATATCACATTTTTATTACTAAACTAGAGCTTACTCGCGACTTCCTTCGCTTTGAATTTAAAAATGGTTCTAATAAAAATTTTAATTGATTATTTTATTAAAATATTTATATAAATTTTTATCTTAAAATGTTTGAATTTTAACAATTTTTTGAATGAAACAAATCCAACCATTAAAACGATGTTTTCGAATAAATCGGGCTCAAATTCTCTTTCCGACAAGAAAAGATATTTACTCGTATATATTAATCTATGCAAAAATATATCTGTAATCCATATATTACATTAGGCAAAGTGAACTAAATCCACGATTTTTTTAAAATGGTTGAACTCAAATCCATTACTCGGTGGAGAAAGTTCGACTCATATTAAACTAGGCAAAGAGCCGCCTACATATGTACATATGTTCTACACATTAAGCCAAATCGAACTATAAATACGATTTTTTTTCGAATAGGGCAATCCAAAGCTCACTTTTCTTCTTTCCATGTGAATTTAGGCAGAGAGTTATCTCTGTACCAAATTTCATAAAGTTCCAACGATTTAAAAAAAAAATAGATGTTTTCAAACAGATCAATCTCAGACCCTTGTTTTTGAGATATTTCAACCAAATTTGATGAGCAGATGTATTTTTATATATTATTTTATATATATTTATATATTATTTTATATATATTTATATATTATTTTATATATATATTTATATATTATTTTTTATATATTTATATATATTTATATATTATATTATACCTATATAATATACACATACAACCGATTATGTAAAAAATTCGTCAAAAAAGCATCTAAGAGCATGGAATTGGTTTTTAATTTTAAAGAAGTTATAAATATATAGAAAAAAGTCTACCGTCAATACCTTAAAATGTGTAAATTAAACCCTTGAAAACTTATATATATATATATATATATGCATTGAAATTTATTATAATTATAATTATAATTTTTTAACTAAAATGATTACCTAATGAAATTATCTTCGCTCTCTCTCTCCCAAACTCGATTACCCGATTTTTCCATTGTTGCAAAAAAAAAAAATTCCAATTAACATCTAACAGTTCTAATTCTCGTACAAATTGAAATTCTGAAACGTAAAATAAATTCACAATCAAATTATTCATAACAAAGGCATCTCATTGCCTACCCGCCTGTAGAAATGGGTGAAGAATACTGGCAAAACTGTTTATTTTAACGATTTTGTTAATTTGCACTTTTTTTTACAAAAATCGGCATTAACGAATTCGTATACTAGTATACATACATACTTATGTATAAGGAGAGAAGTGATAAAAAGCGAAAAACAGTAATTATATGCAGTGGGACAAATGAGGGTGGGATTAAGATAAACAAAATATGCTAAAAATAAATATGTATATCACTATGGACTTTCACATTTGCATTCCTACTCTTCTTATCACATTCTTTGATATTGTTGTATGTATGTATATATGCTAACAGAATAAAGAGAAAATAAAATACTAAAAATATTTTTTAATATACCTACAGTAGATTATTCACAGGCGATAAAGGTTATAAACTTCTCGGAGTAGCCATTAGGATGTAATTTTTATAAAGGGTTATTCATATCGAAAATAAAAGTAAATAACAGGAATTTAAAATATTTTTTTTTTCATGAAATTCCTTTTTTATTACAAAATTTGGCATCATGCAAATGACCCTCTCGCGAATTTTTGGCAAACCTCGATCCGTTTGAGGTAATATTCGACCACTTTTTGGGCCAAATTGAGCAGTACCTCGGCTACAACTTGAGGAATGTTGATTTTCAAGTACTCAAGAGGCAAAGGTTTATCGGCATAAACACGGTATTTCGCGTAGCTCCACATAAAAAAGGCCAACGGTGTCAAACCGCACGATTTCGGTAGTCAATGGACAGCGCCAAGGTTAGAGGTTACGCGGCCGCAATAAATACTATCCAAGTCTTGTTCTTCGATTGCAGGCCAAAAAACCTCGGTTATCATACGACCATAACTCTCCGAATCGACAGTCTCGCCGTTGTCGTTTTGAAAGAAGTGAGATCCAATCACACTTCAGGACCAAAGAGTGCACCAGATCAATTATTTGAAAATTCTCAGAGCCCCAAATGCGACAATTTTGCTCATATATGTAACACACGAATGAGAAATGTGATTCGTCCACTGCTTGTTGTCCAAGCACCCAATCGACGTATACACGCCGTTGTGAATGGACAGCTGACTTCATTTGTTGTTTTTGCTTGACTTTATACGCCGTAGGAAAGTCACAGCTCGTGAGTACGTCGGGGAAATAGACGCATTCGGGTATTCGTTACACTTTCACTTGCAGTAGCTTGTGGTGGAACGAGCAAAACGGTAACACTGTAACCGATCCAGTCTCTTCATATTTCTTTAAAATTTAACAATTACTTGAATAGTTGTGCGATTATATGCATCAAAGTCAAATATATATTTACATATGTTATATAGCTGTAATCAATTATTTACAGACACAATTTTATTTATTTTTTTACAATCACTAAAATTATGAAGCTATTTTAAAAATTAATTTAAATAATTTATGGCCATATGTGCACATAAAAATATATGGCAATCACGAAATGCTTCAAACATGTTCAATGCTTGTAGTATTTTGAACGCAACATGTTCTAACAAATTCATAATTTTGTGTTTTGTTTTTTATTGAAATCAAATTAAAAATCTCTTTGCTTAACGCTCACTCATTGCTCATTTCTTAATTCATTCATTAAATTTTGCTTGTCTCTCTTCTATTAGCTATTTCTTTTCTAAAATTTAATTTTTCAAATACACTCAATTAGAACGCTTTTGTTTAATTTTCTACAGTACTACACTGCTTCTATATAAATATGTACGTACATATATGAGTATATACAAACGAGTGTACATACATATTTCGGCACTCCACGTATTTAAGTCTAATTTTAGCTTTTCAGGCATTTTCGTTCTTCGCACACGGTGCAGTCGGTCCAACGGACATGACATTTAGTTTTTGGCAAATCACAATAGATTTTCTAGCCATTAAAGTGCTTTAGTATACATATGTATGTATGTGCTTATATGTAGATGCATACCAAGTTATATGTATGTATTCTTAATGTAAATATTTAATTTTATATTCTTCGGTCTAGTGCAACAACAAGCGCTCTTTGTCGCCCCAATCAAGTCCAACATGAATGATCAATGTCGTAGTAACGACCTGTGACGATCACCGAAAGATTCTCAATTTAATTAATTAATTTCAGCCAATTAGCTCTCGTCAGAAAATCGTGGAAAATTTACCTTTCGCCTCGTTTAATTGATGGTTGTTTAATGGAGTAATTCATTTTTCAGAAGAGTTCCAGATATTGGCTATTTGTAAATGATACTAAAAATTAAAAAATTCTTTACTTTTTAAAGTACTCAATTTTATTTTCAATAGAGTTCGTGTTGATCATTTTTATACCTCAGAATTTGTCATCGCCATTCTAATGATGCAAAATTTCACTCCTTAACTATAAAAATAACAATAGTAAGCATTTAAGAGTCGTATTGATACTTGATCGCCTTACAGAACCGTCTTTGTAACCCCGGAAGCAATTTTCTATTGAGCACACTCCAATTTTTGATGCGAGTCCATCAATTGGAGAAGCCTGGATTTAATACTAAGTAGCCTCAGAACGGCCGATTGATTTTTATAATGAGCTTCTTTCAGGTCAGATATACAGGGCTTCACATTCCCTGCCGAGGGCGAGATCAATTAGAAAATTTAACTTCATTGATTTATTTCAATACATTTTTTATAAGTTTTGATATTGGTCGAACCGAGGACTCGAACAATGGCGAATCATAATACACACTGCTAATCACAGGGCTAATGCAGCCTTCAAATGGCTGACAAATATTACTCGTTCACTACCTATTTAGCTTTTATTGGCTCATCCAAAGACTCGTTACGTACCGATCTAAATCAATAATACATATATGATATACGACTATATCATAATTTTCAAAATGAAGCATAATGAATGAATGAAAAAGTGTTCGCATTTTTAATTTAGCCAAAAAGCTATCCCCGCACAAAATTTCATGTAAATCCAAAATAAATAGATCGATTCCAGGTTCACTTGTCGGAAAATCGTTTCTTATGCGTTCCGATCTCCAAGTTTCAGATCTCCACGATCAATGGTTTAGGCTGTGAGATTATTCGACAGTCATTCAGGATAACTTATTAACTAATATGTAAAGATTTTTGGAAAAAAAGAAAAGTTTTTCACATCTAAGCCTAGGTAAAAAGTTTTCTTTGTACTAAATTTCAACAAATCGAGCAATAAATATGACCCTTTCAGTTAGAGCGCTTACGAAATGAAAATTTTTCCACATATTGACATTGACAAATCCACTTTCCGAAAAGAAAAGCTATTTATGTGTTAATTTAGGCAATCTCTGTTTCAGATATGAATCAAACCGAACCAGAAATGCATTTTTTTCTTTGGAATATATCGCTCCATGTACCGCATAGTATGCCTTTTCACATGCCATCAATATGATTACTTTAGATAGATTGGTCTCGGAAAAATTCTGCATGCATTGACATATTCAAAAAAGAAAATAAAATCTTACTATTACGATTTTTCCGAATAGCTTGGTCCGGCAATATGCCTTCCAAGTTTCAGGTCTCTATTAGTAGTTTAAGCTGTGGATTGGTCCGTCAGCCACTCAGGACCAAGCCTTTTATATTATAGGTATATATAGATATAGAGGTACAGTGGATATATTCATGCCGAGAATCATCAAAATCGACAAAGAGTCTATAGTTCTCCTTCAATTGAAAATTTGTCTGCTTAAGATCGATATGAGTAAATATACAATTTTGAGTTTACACATCGGCGAATGGTTTTTTATGAGGAGCTTTTATTTCATGTCAGAAATACATTCATTCGAACCGCATCCATATTTTTATATCAGCTCCCTATTTAAACTAAAACGCAGGGCGTGGCGCACAGCATTTGTCGAAAATTGTTCAAAATAACATTAAAATGCCCAACTTTTCCATGGAAATTGTCCGCATTGAAAATGCTCAAGGCCAGAACTGCTGTACCTATAATGGGTTCAAGGGACTGCCTTTGAAAAACACAGGCATATTTAAAATTTCAAGTGCCCTTCTCTTCTTTCTTTTCTTTATTTTATTTATTTTAATATTCATATTTCTTTGTGAGGCTGGTACTCGTATGTACAGTTCAGGCATTAGACATTAGACATCGTAGGTGAAAACTCTTCCTAAAGATAATACAAATGAAAATTCCACAAAAATATGTACATACGTGTATGTAAATTTTGATAAGCAACAGACAATTTTTAAGGTTCAAGATAAATATTTGTTTTCCAAAATATGCCAAAACGCTGTTGTTATTGACATTGCATTTTCGCACATGATAATAACTGATATTTTTTTTGTGTTAAATGTAAAAGTCATTATTTTAATCACCAAAATGCAGAAGATAAACCCATAAGTACAAAAAGATCGATTTTCGTAGAAATAGATGCTTTGCTCTTACAGTAGAGGTTTTACCCCACCTTTCTTGAACATGAAATGGTACATATATTGTCTTTGGTCCGAAGCAGGTAAGTACTAGAAAGAGAAGAGATAGACCCACGAAAATGTTTAACGATAGGAGCGGTGTGACGAGCCTGAGTGGATTTAGCCATTTCCGTCTGCTTGTACGCAAACTAGTCAACTTTTGAGTCAATTTTTGAGATATTTCAACCAAACTTGGTGACGGTTTGTACGGTATTGAGTATTTGTCGTACAAGGCTAGATCGGATCTACTAAAACATATAGCTGCCATACAATCGATTTGTTCAGATATGTGATTTTGGGTCATAAATACTTCAGTAAAACATCTAAAAATATAAAACTTGGTATTCTTCACACTTATAATGGATTGTACATTGGTACTAAAAGTCATGGACATCGGTGGACTATATCATATAGCCACTCAATTTGTTCAGATATTTGTTTTGGATAAAAAATTGGTCAGAAAACATCTGGTATTCTGCAAAAAAATATTGCCACCGAAAATCATCGAAATCAGTAGACTATATAATATAGCTCCCATTTTGGTTTAAAAATTCGTCTAATAAATTATCGAAATCGGTGGACAATAAAGTTTAAATGCTCATGAAAGATACAAAGGCATGGTTGCAGACAGCTGTTTTACCCCGGAAACCAATTCTTGGAATATTTTGCAGTTAAAACAACAACAATAGCAGCTCTTCTTTCTTTTTGCCACTTATTTTCTGTTCCTGCCTAGAGTTTATAGCATATGTTTTCATTTCCATTGCAGTTCCTTGCTCTAAATATTGTTGTTTGTGTAACCCTGCAATGCCACAGCACTGCTCTCGCCCAGCCAATGCAACTGAGCAATTGCAGTGATTTCATTTGACAGTGTATGAATGAGAGAGCTGCTTGCTCTCTGGCATTACTGTACTTGGTGCATAGTTGCACATGTGTTTTCCTCTCTTTTCTACGCTGCTCTTTATACGAATGTTCATATGCATGAAATACATATGTATGTATGTGCATATACGAGGCCAGCCGGCCTGCATGGTTGGCTTCCCTGGTTATCTTGCCTGACTAATTGTCATACTGACGGTGCCTGACTTGGGTGTCTACATACATGCACACACACACACACTCACATGCATACATACTTGTAGGTAAATGCACCGCTTTTATAATGTTTACATTTACAATTACTTTTAACCTCTCTGTTTATATAAGGGTACCTACTATGCATGCATGCATTTATATATGTACATATTTTAAATAGAAAAAATAGAAAATAAAATGAGAAAAAATAACAACAACAATAGCATACGAGTATAGTACTTCTCGTTACTATTATCGCGAATCAGCTAAATAATGCACTATTGTAGTGATCATATAGTCGAAATGATATACTACGTATACTATTTGTTAAAAGTACACATACATATGCGTATACATACATGTATTCATATATATGTTTAAATATATTCATATATGTAAACTACAACTTTTTTGCCCTTAACTTTACTTTATTCAGCTTCTTGCTCATTTTGCTATATTCGCTACTGATCGTAGTTATACAAATATAGTATTTATTTATCATACATACATACGTGTATATATATTGTACATTCGAGTAATTATTTTAAATCAATTTTATCGTGCCGAACAAAATTTCATTTCTATTCTATTTCACGACAAACGCCCAAATGTCGTCACATCGTCGCTACGTCGCACCGTTCGTTGTTGTGTCGCTGGTGCAGCACCTCCCTGTCGTTGTCACACCGTCAGCGCATTGTTTATGATCGCTGTTGCTTGTTGCTATTGTTGTTGTACTCGTTTGTAAATTTTTATTTTTGTTATTTTTCGGTGACTGCCTGCCTGCTCCTCAATTTTTCTGTAAGCAAGCAACCAACCAACCCCTGTAGTAGAGCCTCTCTATTTGTATGTACGTATGTATATGTATGTACCTATATGTGCTGAATTGATAGTGTGCGTCGATCGTTGTCTGGCTGAGGTTTATGTTCTAGTCGTCAGCTGTGCGTGCTTCATGTAAGATACATTTTTTCGAATCTCTAAATTTTATCGTAATAGTGTTTTGTCGTTGTAATATAACAAATTTTTACATACAACAAAAAAAAAATTACCTAAATTACTTATAGTGAAGTTCGAAAGTGATTTTTTTTTTATAATATTTCCATAGTGGGTTGGACGAAGAGTGCGTAGTTTTTAAACAAGTGAGAAGAAACAGCTATTAAAAAAATTAAATAAATATAAAACAAATTAAATTAAATTGATAAATGTAAAATAAATTAATTTAAATAAGAAAAAAATAAATTAAAATTATATAAATAATAAATAAATAGATAAAACGTAAAATTCATTTGTCAAAAATCACGTTTTTCTCAATATTCTTGCCTGCTAGTGCAGCAGTTAAAAAAAAAATACATACATACTCGTATATACATAAATTCTCGTCATTTTTATAGGTTAGTTTCGTTGAATTTGCTAAAATCTTGTCAAATTTATTCTGTTCGCTGGTATCTATTTTAGAAAAAGTCAGTCTCGTTTCTTGTTGTTGGTATAATTTATGCGAATTTTATATTTTTTCGTATGAGTTGCTTTTGTGCGGAAAATAATTGTGTGTACGAGCTGTTTTTAATATAGATCGAGCCAAGCGAATCCGCTTGTTGCCCTTCAGTCTGTCACAAAACGAAAGTAAGGCGTACGTACGTACGCACGCACACAGACCGACAAATCGTACAATGTAAAAAAAAAAATAATTTAAACAAATTAACTATTTTTAATGTACATTTTTTTTTGCAAGTGTTTTGTTCTTCTATATCCATTTTGTATTACAATATTTAAATTTGTTTAATTAAGACACCTACACCGCTCCTTAAAATATGCCTCATTTCTTTATTATATAATTCGCGCTCGCGTTTGATCTTCGTCCAACCCAGTTAAGTGTAGTGTGTATGTATGTATGTATGTAAAAATATATGCATATATATCTCTCGCTCGTATCGATCTTCGGTTTAAGCGCCGCCTCGTCGCGCTGCGCCTTGACACTGACGTCAGTCAACGTCATTTATGTCGAACTGATAATGTCGGTTGTTGTAGCAGAGTGTTGTTTTTGTTGTCAGTAGCCAAGCAGACATATGTATGTACATAGGTCTTTATCTTTCCGCCTAAACGGATAGTTGATAATGATATGTGTCCGCGTCTTTACTGTCACTTCTATCGTCGCCGCCGCCGCCGCCGCGTGCATTTAAATCTTCGCTCGTAGCTCTTAGACGAAGCATAATCAGTTTTACTTTTAGTTTTTAAAAGACATTCAACACCGGCAGTTGCATTCAGCAGTGAATTTGAGTTTTAAATTTTTATTTAAATTTTGCAGTGATTTTCAGAATTTTGTTTTAAAACAACATCGGTGCCTAAACGACATTCAACAAGTTTCGAAAAATATTATTCAAGTGAAAGTGAATAGTAAAACAAACCAAACAAAAAAAAAATAAAATATTTTAATTAAATACACATACAATACAATACAAAAAAAAACTGCCATGGAACACGCTCAAGCTCTTCTACAAACACTCTCCGAATTAAAGGATTTACCGCTTAATCGCGAATCTTGTAAGTACACCACATAACTTTTTTTTTTTTGTTTTTTTTTTTGTATTTTTTTTTTGAATTTTTTTTTTGTTTTTTTTTTTTGCAAAGTAGAAGTGTTTAGCAAGTTTAAAATTTTTTATTTTTTGTATTTAATTTCTTCTTTCAAGATGTTTTTTAATGTGAAAATTTACGTGCATGCAACCCTGTTTATGAAAACATGCTCTACCTGAGTTTGTTATAAAGCAAGACAAAAGCAGGTGCATTCATTTTTTTTTACTGGGTTTCCATCAGCTGTTGCCCTTTTAGTGTTTTCGCATCGACTTGTGCTGTGCGCTCTCTTCATTTGCAAACACTCTCTCTAGTGCACTCTCTTAAGCGCAATGCGCCTTGTTTGATATGCTCTTGATAAGATCGTTCGCAACACATGTGAACATGTTTTGAGTTACACTCATGCGCTAAATAAATAATGATTTGCAAAAAAAAAAAAAATGCCGTCATGCTTGTGAAATCTTAAAATCCGAAAAAAAAGTTTAAATTTATTTAATAACTTTTTAGTAAAATTTGACAGAATTTTATACTGATTTTAGTACGAACATACGTACATATATACATGTGTATATATGTATGTACATAGGCCTATAAATTGCTATTGACATTCATCACACCGCCATAATTTATTTCCTTTACTGTAACTTTTTATAATATACATATGTATATAAATAAATTATATTTTGTGATGCGAAATATTTAATGAGATTTATTTAAATAATTTATTTTTTTTCTAATTTCTGGCAAAACGTCAAATTATGTCATCGAATAATAATGTGTTAAATGTAGAAGGAAAGAAGAATTTATTTTTTGCAGAGCAGCAAGGGAAAGAAATAGCCAAGTAGGTTTTTTTTTTGCCAATTTTGCAACTTTTAAGGAAAATTTTTTGAATATAAAGGTTAAAAAAAAAATAAATAAAATAATGTATAAATAAATAGCATAATTTAATGTAAATATCATATGAAGTATGGATAACATGATTTCTAGGTAACATTAATAACATTTTTTCTGTTGATTATAAAATTAAAATATTTCTTTTTCAATATATTTTATATACACCTATACTTACATTATGGCCTAAGGAGATTTTCCCAAATAATCGTGACATGACAGATTGTGTGGTCCTGATAATTTATTTATGAAACGAATATGTGTTTCTGGTATTTGAATCTGTTGAGTCATCATAAGCGTGTATTCTTTAAGGTCTCGTTAGAAGTAGCAATAAATTAATTTCGAAATGCATATCAAAATGACAATTTTGGAATATCAATCTCAAGAGCTGTACCATAAAAAATGTCATGGAAATTTAATAAAAATTTTTGGAATACACATAGCTTATTCCACAATAATTTATCAAAAGTCTTCCTTGACACAACTCTAATCCTTTGTCGAAATAGATATCACCACTATGCACTTATTTCTTTAAGAATTTAATAAACACACGTAATTTTTGAGCCCAGCGACTTCCTAAGGGGTTTTATTCACTTGCGAAACAAAATAAATGCTTTTCTTTGTTATTTTTGTTTTTAGAGGCATTTTATTCCTTAAATTAATGGAAAAAATGTTAATAAACAGAATTTAATGTAGTTTAACAATAAACGATTCATTTTAAAAAATATTGGATCCCCCGGTTCCTGTAGCCGATCTCCAGAAGGGCCTCCAAAAAGAGGTGTCTGGCGGTGAGGAAGATATTTCTCCTTCAAATTATCTGAAACTCGAAAACCAAAAAAAATTAGTATTATAATGAATGAATACAGGCAATGATCGAAGGAATAGTGCAAAAAAATTAATTTTTTGTGAGAAATTCTACACTTCAAAGTGGCTTAAAAAATCGAAATTATTGTCAAAAATTTTATTCCTTCGATCATTACCTAACAAATATGTTTTAGAAGGTCGTGTGAAAATTTTAAGCCGATCGGGTTACCCGTTTCAGAGAATTTTTCCTCACCGACTTTTAAAATAGCGTTTCGAGAAAAAGGCATTTAAAGTTTTGCGAACCATTTACACGCCAAACGAGACGTCCTTAATGATACGATCATATCTTCGAGACTGTTTGTCGGATCAACTTCAGATTTTCGGAAAATATTCTCAAATATATGTGCATTCGAAAAATTGAAAAAAAATATATATTTTTTAAAAACACAAGTGGGTATAACCCCTTAAAGCAATATAGTGCTTTATCTGTATATTATGTATAAAAATCGTATGTTCATTTGTAAAGATGCAGAAATCTCTTAAAAATTACCGACTGATTGTATTTAAATTTTGTAAGATTATTTAAATTTTTCGGAAAGTAGATCAGTGTCTAACCTATGCGAAAAAAAAACTTTTTAGGTTTCGATTGACTTGAAATTCGGTACATAAGTCGCCTTTTGCTTAGGTTAATAGGAAGACTACTCTTCTCTTCAGAAAGTCGACCAAGGACTGACCTATTCAATAAAATCGTATTTATGGTTCGATTTACTTGAAATTCGGCACGTAGGCGATTTTTTGCGAAAAATCATTTTCATAGTACTTTTTGCTTAATTTTTTTTTTTGCGGGAATCAGATCAGTCGCACTTCTTAGACGGCGGTGATGTCAGCCTTCAATTTTATGAGGACATCAACCATTTGGGCAGCGGCACTTTCCGAATTAAGGGACCGGATATTCCAGGCGCATGCTCTAAAGTCGTAATCCTTAAAACATTTGCGGGGGTCGTCATCAATAGAGGGTTTTATCATCCGAGACATAAAATAGTTTATTATTGGATTTGGGTTTTCATGTCGTGGGTTCCAAACTCTACGCACAACCGCATAGGATTCGCCTTCTCACTTTAGCTCACCTCCAAACGTATGTTTGTTGGCTACCCAAGAGATACCTTATCTAAGACCGGAAGTCCATATGCAAAAGAATCGTTTCTGGCAACTCCCAGGTGAATGACAGTCAAAAACTTTCCTCACTTGCGTGAACTTCTGCACATGGCTTCATCCCCCAAAAAAGGATAATAAACAAGGCAAAAAGATACGTACCAAATTTCAATCAAATCAAACCTGGACCCTGGTGTATGTATGTATGTTTATGAAGACAAAAGCAAATAAAACCGTAAATATTGCACCATTTTTCGAATAAATGGTAAAAAATAATTTCCAGTGAATCGAACTATAAATACATTTCTTTCGGATAGATCGGTTCCAGTTTCATATTAAATTTCAAAGAAATTGAAAAACCAGCAGCCGCGCTCTTTCAATTTGAACGATGTTTGAAATTTTCGAGGTATCTTCAGGAAACCATTCAAATTATGAATTTTTAAATAAATAAATAATTCTGCAAATATCAGAAAATTGTTAGAAAAACATTCAGTGAGCAAAAACCAACAACTTTAGAACATTTTTGTCCCTTTAACATCTAGAGAATATTTTCAAAACATTAAATTTTTAGACGTTTTTGATTTTGTGTTTATTAATTTGTAATTCAGAAGTTGAATTTTTACATTACATACTGATTTCCTAATACTTTAAAAAATGGTATCTTCATTCTAATGACTAAGACTGTGCATCAAATTACTAGTATTGAATAAATATTTGTACATACAATACTTTGTTTGTGCGTGTTTGCTTGCGCTCTCAAAAACAGTGTGAAACCACCCCAGAAATTGTATTCAGACCATATAACCAACGCCTGTTTGGTTATTATGATGTCATGCTTTGGGTTAAATTATAAGGCTTCACACACCAAAGTAATATGCAAAACGAACGAAATAATAAAAATAATAATATTTAATAATAGTTATTTATTCGACGCAATTTCACAGTGTGAATGTGTGCATAGATTTTTAATGATGTCAAGTGAAACGGTATGTGAAATTATTAAAATTATAATGCAAAGAAAATGTAAAATTTGTATGAAAGTTTAAATTAGTATATACAAATTCTAGTGCTGGACTTGTTTGTAAAATATGAAATCATATCAGTTTATTATTGACAAATATGAAGTAGTTCCAGAGGATTGCCCGTACAACACGTTATCATATACAATATATTTTAGGCCTTCCGGCACGTTTCCCTTCCTTCATATATGTATCTTAATATGGTCTTTCCTTTGGATCTCTTCGTCCCCCTACCTGATATTACATAGTTATGTTTCACTGTTCTTTCCGTCATCTACTATATATTTATTAAGAAATATTTTATTTTATATATAATGCATTCCATTATATGTATATATATTTTTTGTCATACGACGTAATAAATATTACGTAACAGTTAGTAAATTACGTATTAAAAATAATCCATTCACTTATAAATATTTGTTTCATCAATGGAATCGTAGTTTTGTTCTCACTTCCTCCCCACGATGCTGTGGATAAAGCGCAGCATTTAAACCAACCCCCATCATCTCTTAGCCGCGCTACATGGTTTATGAACGCTCTCTAGTGTATATTTTTAAGTTTTGATCAGAGGTTGTTACTGTTTATTGGGTGGTTAAGTGACCTGACTGCAACCGGTCGCGCTCTAGCCAGAGAGTAGGCTCTCATTATGCTCCATACCATGCCCATTAGATTGTGGAGATGATATTTTAGGGATAGATTTCACGTTAATACACCCACAAGAATACCAAGTTCCCGTTGGTGATACGTTCTATGGTGAAAGTGTTCCAGGACCTTAAGTATTGCCCCATGGTCTACTGCTTTAGACCCTATTTGAAGGCGCTGAAATGTCTGATATAGCCGATGGTTAGTGTACTAATTTTGCGGTTGATATTTTTTAAACTTTTGCCATTTTGGTATTTCCATATCCATGACTGAACTAGTATTTAACTAGTATGAATTTGATGCATTGACGCACAGATATTTCTTAAGGCCGCGTCATATTCAAAATACCAATCGCTAACATAAAAAAACCTACGATGATGGAACTAGTTATGGTTATAAATGACAACTAGTAACATTATAGTATTCAACTAGTAGCATTATTTATGGGGTAATTATTGTTTTGTAAATCAAAATTAAATGACGTTTCATCTTATTTGAAATAATGTAATAATTACGACGCAATTTCCAACTCAAAATGCTCTTGATCTTCACACATTTATGGATGTTACAACACGCAGTGCCCATGTGGAGATTTTAGTATGAGACGAGAATACATTGCAGCTACTGCTGCACATATGTATATGTACATATATACACACATCGTAAGCGCTGCATACATCAATAATTTTCCACCAGATAATTGCTGTCATTCACCTCTGTCTTCTGCTGTACTTGCAGCTAAATAATCATTACATCTATCCAAACGTCCACATGACTGAACGCGCCCGTTCAATGACCGTTCTGTTGTGGTCAGTCTTGAGTAGAAATGCCTATTATTATTTGAATATTTTACGCATGTGCATATATTTGTTTGGAAATACTTGCATTGGTCTATCTACGGATGGAAGCCCAAGTAGTCCATTTTAATACGATACTGGTCTATCACTGTCTTCGAAATGGAAATATTGGTTGATTGGTTAAAGTGGTTTGCCGGACATCAGCACACTTAGGCCACCAAACGGGTCCATTGTAATATCACTGAAGATCCTAATAATCCCCATCCGCCAATAAAAAGAATGCGTGGAGTTGGCAAAACTGAACAATTTTTGTATATTTGTCTCTGCCATCTCGCTCAAGTCTCCAAAGGTTTTCGGCCCTAGAGACTACAGCCTATTCCTTCAAAGTGTGCGGTGTTCGTAAAGAAAGTGCCTTAAGGTTTCACATTTCTCTTCTTCGTTTGGAACTTATGCAGTAGTCGTTAGAAGGTTCACCCGACATCTCTGCGTGCCTGTCCAATAGAATATGCCTTGTAAGAAATCTATAACTATAGATATCTCCTATCTTGTTAACTCGATAAGGTCACGTGACCTTCTGGCCACATGGTCCTGTTCACATTAAACGTATTGATACTTCTCCAGCTTGAGTTAGAATCTTTGATGAATAACTCTCCTAAAGCGAGCTTACAAGTGGAGAGAGGCATGCCCAAACTCTTCCATGATGAAAGAGAAAATGGAAGGCTAGTGGCTTTCCTTGCAAGCTCTTCCGCCACCCATTAGTTTTGGCAATGACTTCTGGCAATATATACAGCTATTTGAAGTCTCCAAATCCACTGGATTTCGTTAATAGAGTTTTTTGCCAGCGGATCCCAACAAATAGCGGAATCCACGACTTTTTCTAAGCCGTCTCCAAAGATCTGACCGAAATTAGAATTTGTTTCTATTAATTTTAGCTGCTGAGCTGGCAAGGATCCAAACCCTTCCGCAGGGAAGTACGCACTAGTACTCAGCCTTAGGTATTCTGATCGCATCTCAGAATAGATTTCTCAAATCAGAGAGAGAGAGCCAGACAGACCGCGTATAAAAGCTCTGCGTAGAATCGGGCATACGTGTATATTCCCAAAGGATTCTCGCTACTTAAACCCCCGTGTTACGTGAGAGATTTCGCAGAATAGTCTGGTGAAAAATTTAAAATTCTTCTCGAAATTCAAATAAAATTCTGTGGTATTTTTTTGTTTGAGTTTATCATCTTCACAATTCTCATTGTTTGCCGTTAAATAACAATTTGCATTGTATTTATAAAAATCGATCATAGCTCACGCGCTGATACCCAACTGAGCAGGTCATCTATTATGATCTCACTACAAGCAACGGTCTCACGGAGCTTTTGCTTGCTGTTTGCGAATAATGTTGTCATTTATCAAACCGTGATTACTCATAAACAACTCCATGCCGGTCTCAGAATGACGCACTATATGTAGCGCGCTTTCCATATACAACTACAACATTTATTAATTGTTTAATGTGCGTGCTCCCTTGTATGGTTTATTTTTTTTTTTTGCTCTCCTTTGCTCATTTTTTCTCTAAATGAATCACATTCATTGCAACTCAGAACCCCACCCACCGCTTTGTAGAGATTTTTTTATTTTCGCTAACAACTTTGACGTGTATGCGTGTATGCGTGTGTGTGTGTTTTCTGTTACTCTCCACAAATGGCCGGCCAACAGTAGCACACATTGTGACGACCAAACGCTCGTAGACGAACTCGTCGTCAGCAGTGACAACTCGGTTTAAGAGGCAACACAATGACACGTCGCAATGCGGTTATTCGGTTTAATTCCATATCAACCTCGTGTCTGCTGGTCTGTTTGTGCTATATTTCAGCTCGTGTTTTTTTTTTTTTTTTTTGCCAACTTCCTCTTTTCCAAGGTGGTGAGCATTAAATGAAGTGCTTTACACTGCGAAATGAGTTTCTTTGCACTTAAGTGCGCCACGTTAATTATCAGCAGGTAGTAAACAAATTTTGGGCGCTTGTTAGATACTTTTCACTCAATTGCAAAGTTTTCTTTTTAGGAGCAGGCAATGATTTTCTGAAAAAAAAAAAAAAAAAATTCCATCGCAATTGCTGCTTACTTATTACCCCCAGCCAGACAGTAGGAGGGGTGTTTATTTTAGATTATTTGCTTTTTAAGATGGTGATTATTTATAGAATAAGTACATACGTTTGTATGTATGTATGTATATTTGTATACGCTGTGATGCTTACTCTCAGCTCGCTTTTTGGGTAGTCTTCAATGGGTTCTAAAGAGCTCAAAAAGTACATATCGATTTGGCATTATGCACAGTGAACTGGTTGACTTCATAAATGACTTAAAATAATCTTTATTAATGAATTTTTTTTAATTACACAGTCAGAGTAATCGCATCAAGGCAAGAGACGACATAATTCTACTCTTTAGTTTAATCGTTTTAAAAGCTTAACATTAGCCGGTTTAACCAAATCCATCTATTACTGCGCCTCTAGCGTAAATGTCATCTATGCAGACACTTGTTCTGAACCTAACCTTTTTCCCAGCAAATTAGAAAAGTGCATACCTCGCCACGCGGACTCAGTACAGTCATACTAATGGAAACGGTTGCACTCCATGATCTACCAATAAATCTGTAACGCCTTTCATGGAGAGTCAATTAACAACTTCTTCAACACTCTCTCCATATGCGAAGTCATTGGAATCCAAGCATCACTTATTGCGTACAAAGAGTTCGAGTTCGTGTCTTGTAAGATCCACTTCATCTTAGCACAACTGTAGAGCCGGCATTGACGTAATCAGTATATGTACGAGCACGGTACCAGTCAACTTTTTATATCTCATTAAACCGACTTTCCCTCTGTTTAACTTGTTTAAAAGAGAACTGGGAGCGAGAAAATTCTATAAGTAAAAATAATTAGTGGGAAACCTCTAAAAAAACAAATCACGCTGTCTTGAACTCTCGCTAAATCAGGTTTCATGTATCATATTTCTTTGGCGTGGTACCGTTAGATGTATTCCATAACATTTATTAGAATATTTTTAATAAACCTCTATAAGTGAGGCAAACTTCTCCTGTATCTCTATAAGCTAAAAACTCGGATGAGTGAGAAATCATTTAAAAAATCAGGGCCCCTTGAATTCTCTTTTAATCTGGTTTCCATGTAACACGTTTTTTGAGCATCCCTTTAGATGAACTCGATGATATTTCTTAGTGGAAACAACTTGCCATCAAACAAAAGAACCTATAAATTTAGGCCAAGCAGCTTCCAGTATCCAAGATCACAATTAAAATCTGAATATTGTAGTTGACTTAAATATTATATATCCAGACTTAACCCCGACGAATACCCAACTTATGTGCTGCATGCAATGAAATCTCGCACGCCAGATCTAACCCTCCTTTCCCTCTCTGATCTTAACCTATAAAAACAGCTCGTTTCCTGGACCTTCTGTTGGATGACTTTTATGAATTAGACTAGTCTCACCTGCTCCTAAGCGTGGTTAGAGAATCGCTACAACTTCACACGATCATTTCTAGACAAAAATTATGGATTCGAAGGAATGCAGGTTCTAGTATGTCTAGACAGTTTTAATAACTCTTTTTTTACTAATACTTTAAATCATAGCCCACTGTAGACAACCGACTCCACCAGCATACTATCAAAAAAAAAAAAAAAAAGAAATATTTACACTCGCTCATGCTAGCTCTCGGGTCTACATACATACATATGTACCTATGTGCCAGTACGGAACTCGTTTCGTAAAACAAGTCGAAGTACCAAAATGTGAATGTGCAGAGTATTAAGCTAATGAGCGACGAGACTGTTTTAAGTTTCAAAACTCGTTTCAACTTTTATTGGGACATCAACAACATGTTGCAGTTTTGTCGTCGTAATGTAGATAAAATAAAAGCGGAACTGTTAGTGAAACTGAGAAAGGGCACAAATTGAGAGATAGAAAGAAAAAGAGAGAGAGAGGGAGAGAAAAGAGATATAGGTTAGACGACTAAAGACATTGCAAAGCGCGCTTACGAATTCCAAACAAGCTTTCAATGGTCGGTGTAGGCAGCAAGTTTTTTTTTCTTCAGCTTTCATTTGCTTGAGTTTAGCCTCGAATTTCTTCAGCGCATTCAACAACAGCATACGAGTATTTTTACTTTTGTTGTGGGCCGTCGTTGCTGCCGCCGTTCTTCGCTTGCCATTCACTCGCTCACTGACTGACTGGCTTAGTTTAGTCTCCAAGTGTACGTCGGTGTAAAAAAATCGTCTGGCGGTCTGCTGTATCGCGCGTATTAATTACTTTTACTAAAAAAGAAAATATATTTTATAAATATATATTTAAACAATTGCCATTAGTTAGTTGGAGGTGTACAAATTCAGCTTTTGTTTTTGTTTTTTTGAGGTGTTCTTTTTTTTTCGTTGTTATTACACTTTAACACGCAATATCCAGCTGCGGGTCTGCAAGGAAACAAAGGAGTATTCAACTCGCCACAAGTGTACTCGCCACTCAAACTCTACCCTACTTCCTTTTCATATACATACATATTTACGTATAACCTTTTGAATAATAAACAATAATGGCTGGTGGTAATAAGCGCTACTCACGCACCAACTCCAATGGCAATATCACAAAGCTGCCCGAACGTGGACCAGGTAAAATCAAGTGCTTACAAAAGCTTTAACAGAATTTATGAAAAAAAACCATTTAAAGTCTTTCATTTAAGCAAAATTAATGAATTATTGCGTGCAAATTATTTTATGAAAGTGTTTAAATAAAGTGTTTGTATGTATTATTAGACCACAAGCATTGTTGTTGCATACCTGTGCAGTAGCACCGAATTTGTCAACGTGGCCCCCACCACTTACCGTCGTCGATCACTTCATATCTGCGCAAATACTCACACTACAGACACATACATACATACATATATACTCAAACTACGTAGGCAGCCCGAAAAAACACGTTCACTTAACCTGAAGTATAGTATTTAAAGATTGTGCTTGTCAACATTGTTGTTGTTGTTATTGTTATTGTTCGGTTTTTTTACGTTCCTCATTTGCGCTCAAATCATGTCTTTTTTTATCAAAAACTTTCGAATTGGTTTAATTTGATTTACTTCTCTGATTTTTTGTTTGCCACGCATGCACGCATACAGACGCGTCTATGCAGGTGAGGTGAAGTAAGGTAAGGCGCATACACGATGTTGTCGACGTCATCGTACGTGTTTAACACCGCCTTCTTGCCACTTGGCAACAGACAGATAGTAGTAAGAGACAGAGAGAGAGAGAGAGGGCTGTGCAGACAGTTGCTAATATTTGTTAACGGTTGTGTAAATAGGTATGAATAAAGTTATTTAATAGCAGTTATCAAGTTTGCTTAACACGTCTAATAGAAGGTTAATTATCACCTGTGCAGCTGTTTTTTCTCTCATTGAAATTTAAAAAAAAAACTGCATTCCGAAAACGTCAATTCAATTCATTTTACAATTTCAACATTCAATTCACTTTATAAAATTTTTTTTTTAATAATATAAAGTTTATTTCACCACTTCTACAATCTTTCTCAGTCAGTGATACCTCAGATATCGATAGAGTTTCGAGGGAAATTGAGAAGTTGATTTTTAAAATCAACTCCTCAAGGAAGCCAATCTTCATTTAAGGATTTATATATTTATCGCGTCAGTAATTTAAATATGTAGCCATATACATATGTACATACATGCGAGTACATGTATATACATACATATATTTATGTGAACCTCACCTCTTGTCGATACACCTTATATTCTATAATGGATGTTTCTTATCTTAACGTGATAGACACGACAAGTGTTTTCTACAAAAATACAAATTCGAAGCACCTTTAAGATTTCATTAATACACCAATGTATATCTACATGTGTGTAAAACATAAAAATTTTAGTTAAACATTTATTATCGGTAAAAAAAAGTGGAAAATTAGAAATTTTTGCAATTCATGATTTTGATGCGTTCATGCATTGCATAATAACTAAGAAATTTTTGGAAAGTTTTTTAACAGGGTTTGGTCATTTACATTCTTGGTTAGTATTTATATGTCAAAGAAGAAATATGTTAAAATGCAAAGAAAATATACAAAAAGCATAATAATTGATAAGATAAAAATAATTAATCAAATTAAAGAAAAAATTAAAAGTCCAAAATAAATTAAAAGCGAAACAAAGTTAAACACATATATTATTAAAGAAATTAAAGAATAAAAATAATAAATATTATTGAAGAAATATAATATATAAAATTTAGGAAAAAATTAAATAATCTTAATGAAAAGGATAAATAAAATGAAAGAAAATAGTACCTATGTACATATATATATTAATGATATTAAAGAAATAAATCAAATTAAAGATAAAAAGTAAAATTAAGACAAAAACTAAAAATGAAAAAAAAATAAATAAAACTCAAGAACAAAATAAAGTTAAGGAAAAAATAAATAAACAAAAGTTGAAAAAAATGAATAAAAAAAAATTTAACAAACAAAGAATAAAAATATTTAATAAATAAAAATTAAATAAAAAAATCAAAAAAAAATATATAATGAAAAAACCCTAAGAAAAAATATAAATAAACTAAAAATCTCATATAAGAAATATAAAAAAGTTAAAAAAAATAAACAAATATAAATAACATAATATTAAAGTATTATGTATATTATATAAATGAAATATATAAAATAAAATATATAAAATGAAATATATATAAAATAAAATATGTGAAAAATATATAAAAAAGGCATAAAATAAAAAAGCTAAAAACTATAGAAAAAAGATATAAAATAAGAGCTAAAAGAAAAAAAAAATAAAAAAAGAAAGCTACAAGAAAAAAAATAAAAAAAGAAAGCTAAAAGAAAAAAACATAAAAAAGAAAGCTAAAAGAAAAAAAAAAATAAAAAAAGAAAGCTAAAAGAAAAAAAAAATAAAAAAAGAAAGCTAAAAGAAAAAAAAAATAAAAAAAGAAAGCTAAAAGAAAAAAAAAATAAAAAAAGAAAGCTAAAAGAAAAAAAAATAAAAAAAGAAAGCTAAAAGAAAAAAAAAAAAATAAAAAAAGAAAGCTACAAGAAAAAAAAAAGAAAAAAAAGAAAGCTAAAAGCAAAAATATATAAAAAAAGAAAGCTAAAAGAAAAAATATATAAAAAAAGAAAGCTAAAATAAAAAAAAATAAAAAAAGAAAACTGAAAGAAAAAATATTTAAAATAAAATATATGAAACAAAATATATAAAATAAATATATATAACATAATATATGAAATGAAATATATAAAATAAAATATATAAAATAAAATATATAAAATGAAATATATATAACATAAAATATATATAAAATAAAATATATAAAAAAATAAAATATATAAAAAAAATATATAAAATAAAAATTTAAAAACAAAATATTCAAAAAATTCAAAGAAAAAAATATATAAAAAAAGACATAAAATAAAAAAGCTAAAAACTATAGAAAAAAGATATAAAATAAGAAAGCTAAAAGAAAAAATATATAAAAAAAGAAAGCTAAAAGAAAAAAAAAAATAAAAAAAGAAAGCTAAAAAAAAAAAAAAATAAAAAAAGAAAGCTAAAAAAAAAAAAAAATAAAAAAAGAAAGCTAAAAGAAAAAAAATAAAAAAAGAAAGCTAAAAGAAAAAAAAAATAAAAAAAGAAAGCTACAAGAAAAAAAAAAGAAAAAAAGAAAGCTAAAAGAAAAAATATATAAAAAAAGAAAGCTAAAAGAAAAAATATATAAAAAAAGAAAGCTAAAATAAAAAAAATAAAAAAAGAAAGCTAAAAGAAAAAAAAAATAAAAAAAGAAAGCTAAAAGAAAAAAAAATAAAAAAAGAAAGCTTAAAGAAAAAAAAAAGAAAAAAAGAAAGCTACAAGAAAAAAAAAGAAAAAAAAGAAAGCTAAAAGAAAAAATATATAAAAAAAGAAAGCTAAAAGAAAAAATATATAAAAAAAGAAAGCTAAAATAAAAAAAAATAAAAAAAGAAAGCTAAAAGAAAAAATATTTAAAATAAAATATATGAAACAAAATATATAAAATAAATATATATAACATAATATATGAAATGAAATATATAAAATAAAATATATAAAATAAAATATATAAAATGAAATATATATAACATAAAATATATATAAAATAAAATATATAAAAAAATAAAATATATAAAAAAATAAAATATATAAAAAAAATATATAAAATAAAATTTAAAAACAAAATATTCAAAAAATTCAAAGAAAAAAATATATAAAAAAAGACATAAAATAAAAAAGCTAAAAACTATAGAAAAAAGATATAAAATAAGAAAGCTAAAGGAAAAAATATATAAAAAAAGAGCTAACAGAAAAAAAAATAAAATAAGAAAGCTAAAAGAAAAAATATATAAAGAAAGAGCTAAAAGAAAAAAAAAAATAAAAAAAGAGCTAAAAGAAAAAAAATAAAAAAAGAAAGCTAAAAGAAAAAAAAAATAAAAAAGAAAGCTAAAAGAAAAAAAAAGAAAAAAGAAAGTTAAAAGAAAAAAAATAAAAAAAAAAGAAAGCTAAAAAAAAATATATATAAAAAGAAAGCTAAAAGAAAAAAAAAAATAAAAAAGGAAAGCTAAAAAAAAAAAAAAATAAAAGAAAGCTAAAAGAAAAAATATATAAAAAAAGAAAACTGAAAAAAAAAATATTTAAAATAAAATATATGAAACAAAATATATAAAATAAAATATATATAACATAATATATAAAATGAAATATATAAAATAAAATATATAAAATAAAATATATAAAATAAAATATATAAAATAAAATATATAAAATAAAATATATAAAATAAAATATATAAAATAAAATATATAAAATGAAATATATATAAAATAAAATATATGTAAAATAAAATATATAAAAAAATATATATAAAATAAAAATTTAAAAACAAAATATTAAAGACAAAATATTCAAAAAATTCAAAGAAAAAAATATATAAAAAAAGACATAAAATAAAAAAGCTAAAAACTATAGAAAAAATATATAAAATAAGAAAGCTAAAAGAAAAAATATATGAAAAAAGAGCTAAAATCAAAAAAATAAAAAAAGAGCTACGAGAAAAAAAAAATAAAAAAAGAAAAAGAAAGCTAAAAGAAAAAAAAATAAAAAAAGAAAGCTAAAAGAAAAAAAAAATAAAAAAAGAAAGCTAAAAGAAAAAAAAAACAAAAAAGAAAGCTAAAAGAAAAAAAAAATAAAAAAGGAAAGCTAAAAAAAAAAATAAAAGAAAGCTAAAAGAAAAAATATATAAAAAAAGAAAACTGAAAAAAAAAATATTTAAAATAAAATATATGAAACAAAATATATAAAATAAAATATATATAACATAATATATAAAATGAAAAATATAAAATAAAATATATAAAATAAAATATATAAAATAAAATATATAAAATGAAATATATATAAAATAAAATATATATAAAATAAAATATATAAAATATATAAAATAAAAATTTAAAAATAAAATATTAAACACAAAATATTCAAAAAAAATCAAAGAAAAAAATATATAAAAAAGACATAAAATAAAAAAGCTAAAAACTATAGAAAAAATATATAAAATAAGAGCTAAAAGAAAAAAAATAAAAAAAGAGCTAAAAGAAAAAAAATAAAAAAAGAGCTACGAGAAAAAAAAATAAAAAAAGAAAGCTAAAAGAAAAAATATATAAAAAAAGAAAACTGAAAGAAAAAATATTTAAAATAAAATATATGAAACAAAATATATAAAATAAAATATATATAATATAAAATATAAAATGAAATATATAAAATAAAATATATAAAATAAAATATATAAAATAAAATATATAAAATAAAATATATAAAATAAAATATATAAAATAAAATATATAAAATGAAATATATATAAAATAAAATATATAAAAAAATAAAATATATAAAAAAATATATATAAAATAAAAATTTAAAAACAAAATATTAAACAAAAAATATTCAATAAATTCAAAGAAAAAAATATATAAAAAAAGACATAAAATAAAAAAGCTAAAAACTATAGAAAAAATATATAAAATAAGAAAGCTAAAAGAAAAAATATATAAAAAAAGAGCTAAAAGAAAAAAAAATAAAAAAAGAGCTAAGAGAAAAAAAAAAATAAAAAAAGAAAGCTAAGAGAAAAAAAAAATAAAAAAATAAAGCTAAAAGAAAAAAAAAATAAAAAAAGAAAGCTAAAAGAAAAAAAAAATAAAAAAAGAAAGTTAAAAGAAAAAAAAATAAAAAAAGAAAGCTAAAAGAAAAAATATATAAAAAAAGAAAACTGAAAAATATTTAAAATAAAATATATGAAACAAAATATATAAAATAAAATATATAAAATAAAATATATAAAATAAAATATATAAAATGAAATATATATAAAATAAAATATATATAAAATAAAATATATAAAATATATAAAATAAAAATTTAAAAATAAAATATTAAACACAAAATATTCAAAAAAAATCAAAGAAAAAAATATATAAAAAAAGACATAAAATAAAAAAGCTAAAAACTATAGAAAAAATATATAAAATAAGAGCTAAAAGAAAAAAAATAAAAAAAGAGCTAAGAGAAAAAAAATAAAAAAAGAGCTAAGAGAAAAAAAATAAAAAAAGAGCTAAGAGAAAAAAAAAATAAAAAAAGAGCTAAGAGAAAAAAAAAAAATAAAAAAAGAAAGCTAAAAGAAAAAAAATAAAAAAAGAAAGCTAAAAGAAAAAAAATAAAAAAAGAAAGCTAAAAGAAAAAAAAAATAAAAAAAGAAAGCTAAAAGAAAAAATATATAAAAAAGAGCTAAAAGAAAAAAAATAAAAAAAGAGCTAAGAGAAAAAAAAAAATAAAAAAAGAAAGCTAAAAGAAAAAAAAATAAAAAAAGAAAGCTAAAAGAAAAAAAAAATAAAAAAAGAAAGCTAAAAGAAAAAATATTTAAAATAAAATATATGAAACAAAATATATAAAATAAATATATGTAAAATAAAATATATAAAAAAATAAAATATATAAAAAAATAAAATATATAAAAAAATATATATAAAATAAAAATTTAAAAACAAAATATTCAAAAAATTCAAAGAAAAAAATATATAAAAAAAGACATAAAATAAAAAAGCTAAAAACTATAGAAAAAATATATAAAATAAGAAAGCTAAAAAAAAAAAATAAAAAAAGAAAGCTAAAAGAAAAAAAAAAATAAAAAAAGAAAGCTAAAAGAAAAAAAAAAATAAAAAAAGAAAGCTAAAAGAAAAAAAATAAAAAAAAGAAAGCTTAAAGAAAAAATATATAAAAAAAGAAAACTGAAAGAAAAAATATATATAAAAGGAAACCTAAAAGACAAAAATATGTGAAATATATGAAATAAAATAAAATATATATAAAATAAAATATATATAAAATAAAATATATAAAAAAATATATATAAAATAAAAATTTAAAAACAATATATTAAAAAAATTCAAAGAAAAAAATATATAAAAAAGACATAAAATAAAAAAGCTAAAAAATATAGAAAAAAGATATAAAATAAGAAAGCTAAAGGAAAAAATATATAAAAAAGAGCTAAAAGAAAAAAAAATGAAAAAAGAGCTAACAGAAAAAAAATGAACAAAGAAAGCTAAAAGAAAAAAATAAAAAAAGAGTTAAAAGAAAAAAAAAATAAAAAAAGAAAGTTAAAAGAAAAAAAAATAAAAAAAGAAAGCTAAAAGAAAAAATATATAAAAAAAGAAAACTGAAAAATATTTAAAATAAAATATATGAAACAAAATATATAAAATAAAATATATAAAATAAAATATATAAAATGAAATATATATAAAATAAAATATATATAAAATAAAATATATAAAATATATAAAATAAAAATTTAAAAATAAAATATTAAACACAAAATATTCAAAAAAAAATCAAAGAAAAAAATATATAAAAAAAGACATAAAATAAAAAAGCTAAAAACTATAGAAAAAATATATAAAATAAGAAAGCTAAAAGAAAAAATATATAAAAAAAGAGCTAAAAGAAAAAAAATAAAAAAGAGCTAAGAGAAAAAAAAATAAAAAAAGAAAGCTAAAAGAAAAAAAAAATAAAAAAAGAAAGCTAAAAGAAAAAAAAAATAAAAAAAGAAAGCTAAAAGAAAAAAAAAATAAAAAAAGAAAGCTAAAAGAAAAAAAAAATAAAAAAAGAAAGCTAAAAGAAAAAAAAAATAAAAAAAGAAAGCTAAAAGAAAAAAAAAATAAAAAAAAGAAAGCTAAAAGAAAAAATATATAAAAAAAGAAAACTGAAAGAAAAAATATTTAAAATAAAATATATGAAACAAAATATATAAAATAAAATATATATAATAAATATATGTAAAATAAAATATATAAAAAAATAAAATATATAAAAAAATAAAATATATAAAAAAATATATATAAAATAAAAATTTAAAAAACAAATATTAAACACAAAATATTCAAAAAATTCAAAGAAAAAAATATATAAAAAAAAGATATAAAATAAAAAAGCTAAAAACTATAGAAAAAATATATAAAATAAGAAAGCTAAAAGAAAAAATATATAAAAAAAGAGCTAAAAGAAAAAAAATAAAAAAGAGCTAAGAGAAAAAAAAAAAAAAGAAAGCTAAAAGAAAAAAAAAATAAAAAAAGAAAGCTAAAAGAAAAAAAAAATAAAAAAAGAAAGCTAAAAGAAAAAAAAGAAAGCTAAAAGAAAACATATATAAAAAAAGAAAACTGAAAGAAAAAATATTTAAAATAAAATATATGAAACAAAATATATAAAATAAAATATATATAATAAATATATGTAAAATAAAATATATAAAAAAATAAAATATATAAAAAAATAAAATATATAAAAAAATAAAATATATAAAAAAATATATATAAAATAAAAATTTAAAAAACAAATATTAAACACAAAATATTAAAAAAATTCAAAGAAAAAAATATATAAAAAAAGACATAAAATAAAAAAGCTAAAAACTATAGAAAAAATATATAAAATAAGAAAGCTAAAAGAAAAAAAAAATAAAAAAAGAAAGCTAAAAGAAAAAAAAAAATAAAAAAAGAAAGCTAAAAGAAAAAAAAAAAAAGAAAGCTTAAAGAAAAAATATATAAAAAAAGAAAACTGAAAGAAAAAATATTTAAAATAAAATATATGAAACAAAATATATAAAATGAAATATATAAAATAAATATATGTAAAATAAAATATATAAAAAAATAAAATATATAAAAAAATAAAATATATAAAAAAATAAAATATATAAAAAAATATATATAAAATAAAAATTTAAAAAACAAATATTAAACACAAAATATTCAAAAAATTCAAAGAAAAAAATATATAAAAAAAGACATAAAATAAAAAAGCTAAAAACTATAGAAAAAATATATAAAATAAGAAAGCTAAAAGAAAAAAAAAATAAAAAAAGAAAGCTAAAAGAAAAAAAAAAATAAAAAAAGAAAGCTAAAAGAAAAAAAAAAAAAAAAGAAAGCTTAAAGAAAAAATATATAAAAAAAGAAAACTGAAAGAAAAAATATATATAAAAGGAAAGCTAAAAGACAAAAATATGTGAAATATATGAAATAAAATAAAATATATATAAAATAAAATATATATAAAATAAAATATATATAAAATAAAATATATATAAAATAAAATATATATAAAATAAAATATATAAAAAAATATATATAAAATAAAAATTTAAAAACAATATATTAAAAAAATTCAAAGAAAAAAATATATAAAAAAGACATAAAATAAAAAAGCTAAAAACTATAGAAAAAATATATAAAATAAGAAAGCTAAAAGAAAAAATATATAAAAAAAGAGCTAAAAGAAAAAAAATAAAAAAGAGCTAAGAGAAAAAAAAAATAAAAAAAGAAAGCTAAAAGAAAAAAAAAATAAAAAAAGAAAGCTAAAAGAAAAAAAAAATAAAAAAAGAAAGCTAAAAGAAAAAAAAAAATAAAAAAAAGAAAGCTAAAAGAAAAAATATATAAAAAAAGAAAACTGAAAGAAAAAATATTTAAAATAAAATATATGAAACAAAATATATAAAATAAAATATATATAATAAATATATGTAAAATAAAATATATAAAAAAATAAAATATATAAAAAAATAAAATATATAAAAAAATAAAATATATAAAAAAATATATATAAAATAAAAATTTAAAAAACAAATATTAAACACAAAATATTCAAAAAATTCAAAGAAAAAAATATATAAAAAAAGACATAAAATAAAAAAGCTAAAAACTATAGAAAAAATATATAAAATAAGAAAGCTAAAAGAAAAAAAAAATAAAAAAAGAAAGCTAAAAGAAAAAAAAAAATAAAAAAAGAAAGCTAAAAGAAAAAAAAAAAATAAAAAAAGAAAGCTAAAAGAAAAAAAAAAAAAAGAAAGCTTAAAGAAAAAATATATAAAAAAAGAAAACTGAAAGAAAAAATATTTAAAATAAAATATATGAAACAAAATATATAAAATGAAATATATAAAATAAATATATGTAAAATAAAATATATAAAAAAATAAAATATATAAAAAAATAAAATATATAAAAAAATATATATAAAATAAAAATTTAAAAAACAAATATTAAACACAAAATATTCAAAAAATTCAAAGAAAAAAATATATAAAAAAAGACATAAAATAAAAAAGCTAAAAACTATAGAAAAAATATATAAAATAAGAAAGCTAAAAGAAAAAAAAAAATAAAAAAAGAAAGCTAAAAGAAAAAAAAAAATAAAAAAAGAAAGCTAAAAGAAAAAAAAAAAAAAAAGAAAGCTTAAAGAAAAAATATATAAAAAAAGAAAACTGAAAGAAAAAATATATATAAAAGGAAAGCTAAAAGACAAAAATATGTGAAATATATGAAATAAAATAAAATATATATAAAATAAAATATATATAAAATAAAATATATATAAAATAAAATATATAAAAAAATATATATAAAATAAAAATTTAAAAACAATATATTAAAAAAATTCAAAGAAAAAAATATATAAAAAAGACATAAAATAAAAAAGCTAAAAAATATAGAAAAAAGATATAAAATAAGAAAGCTAAAGGAAAAAATATATAAAAAAAAGAGCTAAAAGAAAAAAAATGAAAAAAGAGCTAACAGAAAAAAAAATGAAAAAAGAAAGCTAAAAGAAAAAAATAAAAAAAGAGCTAAAAGAAAAAAAAAAATAAAAAAAGAAAGCTAAAAGAAGAAAAAAATAATAAAAGAAAGCTAAAAGAAAAAAAAAATCAAAAAAGAAAGCTAAAAGAAAAAAAATAAAAAAGAAAGCTAAAAGAAAAAAAATAAAAAAGAAAGCTAAAAGAAAAAAAATAAAAAAGAAAGCTAAAAGAAAAAAAAGAAAGCTAAAAGAAAAAATATATAAAAAAAGAAAACTGAAGAAAAAATATATATAAAAAGAAAGCTAAACGAAAAAATGTATAAAAAAAGAAAACTGAAAGAAAAAATATATAAAAAAAGAAAGCTAAAAGAAAAAATATTTAAAATAAAATATATGAAATAAAATATATAAAATAAAATATATAAAATAAAATATATAAAATAAAATATATAAAATAAAATATATAAAATAAAATATAAAAAAGGAAAGATATAAAAAAACATATACAAAATAAAAATTTAAAAACAAAATATTAAAAAAATTCAACGAAAAAAATATATAAAATAAGAAAGCTAAAACATATATAAAAAAAGATATAAAATAAGAAAGCTAAAAGAAAAAATATATAAAAAAGAGAGCTAAAAGAAAAAAATTTGTGAAATATTTGAAATGAAATATAGGTATGAAATAAAATATATAAAATAAAATATATAAAATAAAATATATATAAAATAAAATATATATAAAATAAAATATATATAAAATAAAATATATATAAAATAAAATATATATAAAATAAAATATATAAAAAAATATATATAAAATAAAAATTTAAAAACAATATATTAAAAAAATTCAAAGAAAAAAATATATAAAAAAAAGACATAAAATAAAAAAGCTAAAAAATATAGAAAAAAGATATAAAATAAGAAAGCTAAAAGAAAAAATATATAAAAAAGAGCTAAAAAAAAAGTAAAAAAAGAAAGCTAAAAGCAAAAAAAAAAATAAAAAAAGAAAGCTTAAAGCAAAAAAAAAATAAAAAAAGAAAGCTAAAAGAAAAAATATATAAAAAAAGAAAACTGAAAGAAAAAATATATATAAAAAGAAAGCTAAAAGAAAAAAATATGTGAAATATATGAAATGAAATATATGAAATGAAATATATGAAATGAAATATATGAAATGAAATATATGAAATAAAATAAAATATATAAAATAAAATATATATAATATAATATATAAAATGAAATATATATAAAATAAAATATATATAAAATAAAATATATATAAAATAAAATATATAAAAAAATATATATAAAATCAAAATTTAAAAACAAAATATTAAAGACAAAATATTCAAAAAATTCAAAGAAAAAAATATATAAAAAAAGACATAAAATAAAAAAGCTAAAAACTATAGAAAAAAGATATAAAATAAGAAAGCTAAAAGAAAAAATATATAAAAAAAGAGCTAAAAGAAAAAAAAAATAAAAAAAGAAAGCTAAAAGAAAAAAAATAAAAACAGAGCTAAAAGAAAAAAAAAATAAAAAAAGAGCTAAAAGAAAAAAAAAATTAAAAAAGAAAGCTAAAGAAGAAAAAAATAATAAAAGAAAGCTAAAAGAAAAAAATTAAAAAAGAAAGCTAAAAGAAAAAAAAATAAAAAAAGAAAGCTAAAAGAAAAAATATATAAGAAAAGAAAACTGAAAGAAAAAATATATATAAAAAGAAAGCTAAAAGAAAAAATATATAAAAAAGAGAGCTAAAAGAAAAAAATATGTGAAATATATGAAATGAAATATATGAAATAAAATAAAATATATAAAATAAAATATATAAAATGAAATATATATAATATAATATATAAAATGAAATATATATAATATAATATATAAAATGAAATATATAAAATAAAATATATAAAAAAATATATATAAAATAAAAATTTGAAAACAAAATATTAAAGAGAAAACATTAAAAAAATTCAAAGAAAAAATATATAAAAAAAGAAAGCTAAAAGAAAAAATATATAAAAAAAGAAAACTAAAAGAAAAAATATATAAAAAAGAAAGCTAAAAGAACAAATATATAAAAAAAAAGAAAGCTAAAAGAAAAAATATATAAAAAAAGAAAGCTAAAAGAAAAAATATATAAAACAGGAAAGCTAAAAGAAAAAAATATGTAATAAAAGAAAGCCAAAAGAATAAATATATATATAAAAAAAGAAAGCTAAAAGAAAAAATATTTAAAAAAAGAAAGCTAAAAGAAAAAATATATAAAAAAAGAAAACTAAAAGAAAAAATATATAAATTAAGAAAGCTAAAAGAAAAAATATTTAAGATAAAATATATGAAATAAAATATATAAAAAAATATATATAAAATAAAAGTTTAAAAACAAAATACTAAAAAAAATGTTTAAAAAAATTCAACTAAAAAAATATATCAAAGAAAAAAATATATAAAATAAGAAAGCTAAAAAATATTTAAAAAAAGATAAAAAATAAAAAAGTTAAAAAATGTAGAAGAAAAGAAATAAATACTAATATTACATAAAAATATAATATAAAATTATAAAAAAAAAAAACTATGAAAAATATAAATGATAAAAAAAAAATAAAAAAATATAAATTTTTATTTTTAAACAAAATAAAAAATTTATAAAAATCTATTGAAAAAATAAAAAAATAGAAAGAAAGATAGTACAAAATATAAAAATATTAAATTAAAAGGGAAAAAAATTGAACTAAAGAGGAAAAAAATAAAAATAATGATTTAAAAGAGTAAAAAATATAAGTATATTGAATTGAAAGATTAAAACAAATATAAAATATTGAATTAAAAGAGTAAAAAAAATATATAATATTGAATTAAAAGAGTAAAAAAATATATAAAAATATTGAATTAAAAGAGTAAAAAAAAATATAAAAATATTGACTTAAAAGAGTAAAAAAATATAAAAATATTGAATTAAAAGAGTAAAAGAATATAAAAATATTGAATTAAATGAGTAAAAATAGGAATTGAAATAATTTATAAAAAATAAGAAAGATTATAATTATAAAAAAAATGCCAAAAAGAGCAATATGCAATTTAAATTGGTTTGTGCTTAAGAAACTTATGTATGTTTAGGCAGTGTTTTTTGGTAATGGCTAAAATTAATCATTCATTGAATCTTCCTTATATGCCAATCAATGTACCCAAATAGCACATGGTATTCATACGGAGGGGATTGGTTTTCGGCTATAAAAAAAATATATAAAATATAAATTTAATTCGTTAATATTTTCATGCAATGAATATGCCCGACTTACGGCAGAAAGCCGCCAATCTACTCTGGCTGATAGCGTTCTCGCATTTCAAATGTCCAAAGTTTATTTTTCGATCTCATTAATATATATATTGATCTTCATGGATATAAACTTAATAGACAATATTGAGTTTTTTTTAATATTAGGTTTTTTACTTCTTTGTTGCATAATTTAAATGGCAGCCCACGTATGCACATACATTAAAATCACTTTGAGCAACACCGGTTTAAAATAATGAATTATGCATAAGCCGTCAATTAGCTAATGTCTTTCTTTGTTTTCCGTGTTTTTTCATATATTAATATACACATGTACATACACTTTCTAAACTAATTTGTTTAAATATATAATATATAGCTTAAATATTTTTATTGTAACTAAAATCTCACTGAATTCCTTTAAACTAGCAGACAGTAAAAGCTTTGTTTTAGTTTAATTTTAGTTTGTCTTTTGTACAATTTTTTTTTTTAATTTAGCGTCATACATGCATATATTCTATACATTGTATTTGTTCAATTTTGCATATTTTGTCACCATGTCGGCATTACTACTAACTTCTCTAATTACCTTGGTTTAGATGTTTACAAAGTAGGATTAATTTAAGAAATCCTATATAAGTGAGGTTTTGTTATAAAGGGTGTTTTTAATTTTTATATATGTGTGAAAAGTTTGGCCTCATTACAATGATAAGGGTTTGTCATTATGTTTTCAAAATGATTTCAGGCAAGTGACCGAATATTATGTTCCAATGTGTCAATCGTCTTGGTCTTATCTGCGTAGACAAGCGACTTGACATAACGCCACAAAAAATAAGCCAACTGTATTAATTCGCACGATATCGGTGCATGTCACAAATTCCCCGACACGAGATAATCTACTCTTCAAAAGTTACCTTCAATAAATTGATTATACATATATTGATATAAATTGACCAATGATTGCTTTTACACATAGAGCACACCAAACAGGGATTTTAGCGACGTCTAAACAATGGTTTGTGGATTACCATTACCCCAAATACCCATTCAATCAATAGTGAGCTTCAACTCTGAACAAAATTTTCTTGTTAAAATTGGACCGTTTTATACCAAATCACTGAACTGAATGACTGACGGTTCAACTTAAGGCCTAAGGAGGCGTGTAACTTGGAAAGTGTATTTTGGGAGTGGATCTGCGACCGGTTGTATCCAAAAAATTAGAAATTGTTCTTTATTGAAATGCATTCCATCAGTTCGTAATTTATTCATATTTGTTTGAGTATGAAATCAGCTGATTAAAAATGCAAACAGCTGATCTGGTGTAGGGTTGCATTTTGGTGTGAAGAAAATGGTTGAGAAAATTTTGTTTTGCATATGTGCATAAATATTATAAAAAATTAACGAACTGCCAAAGGGAAAGAAGATGAAAGAATTTCTAAAGAACACATTCTCTCAGTAACAATAATTTTACATGATAATTTTTAAACTCAACGTAATGTTGGCGAATTTCTTTTATTTAATCAGGCAGTTTTAATGTGAAATTTGCAAAAGGCTGTAATTTATCTTTTTTAGAGTGACTATGCAGTAACTTCGTTATCGTTATAATTTTGGCGGCACTTTTAACTGAATGCTGCTACTCTCTAATCTTTGCCTGTTTTTTCTTTATTTCAGCTTAAAATTATTTACTCTTCGAATTATATTGAATATAGAATTAAATGCTTAAATACACGAATAGCCTATTGACCAATTGGTCTACTTTGTAAAATGTGTAATTTGCGGTTTATATGTATGTCTATCTGCTTAGAATAGCTCATCGCCACCTACACTTTTACTACCAATAATCTTTTCCGATTCAACATTAAACAGCTGTGAAGCTCTTTGTTGTTTATTTTTAATAATAAAATATTGTCTGCGTAAAAAAAAAAAGTATTTTCTTGCTTATTGCCTTGCCGCCTTTTTGTTTGCGCTTCCTCTCTTTCGTAGCCTCTCTGACTTTCCACCGCCCACCCAACATTCAATTTACTGCCAAAAGCGAATTGCCTACAGGCTGACTGGCTGACTGGCTGACTACTGCTTGCTGTTAGCTGCTTTATTAAAATGAAATGAGAAATGTGAATTCAGGAGAATTCTCTTATTCATTAATTCGAAAAAAAAAAAAATCACAAGTCACCAGTCACCAGCCACCAGTAAAGCGTCTTACCTCATTTCCGTCACATTTGTTGCGGCAAATTTTTGTTCTACAATTTCTTTCTTAGTTCTTCGCACGGTAGTGAGTGGCGCGTTTCCAGCTTTAATATATATTTAAATATTATTTTAAATATTTTATTTAAAAAAAAAAAAAAACGATCCTAAAATTGTGCATTCTTCGAATTTTCGCGTGTTTCTAGCAAATAATTATGTCAAAATGTAACTACAATTAAATTAATTAGCAATTTTCTTTATATATCTATCTATAGTCATTTATTTTTTTGCCTTTTTTCGTTAGTTCATACATACTCAGATGTATGTATATAGTGTTGGTTATTGTTGTTGCTGTGTATGCTACCTAGTGCTGCCTGAATTTGGCACTTTTGCCAAATCGTCGATAAAGTGTAATTTAGAAAGAAAGAAGTGCAAAGAAAATTTACATTAGATATTTGTGAAAAATTATGCGAAAATCGTATTGCATAATTACTCGCATTCTGCTTAAGATATTTACAAATGTATATATGTGTGTGCATATATGTGTATATATACGTGTATGAAGATTTCAACTGTTGCTCTATACTCGTTTTGTGTGTTCTCATGCGGTTTTTTAACATACATACTCGTACATATCTACGTCAATATTCGTATATCCCAAGATATGGTATATATACACGTATATATGTATTTATGTTCATTTGTACATATATACTTATGAGTGTTTATTTTGGCAACATTCTCGTGCGGCGATTATAATTTTTAAAAATTTCTCTCTTTTTTTTTTTGATCGTGATTCTTTAATTATAAATTCTTTATTGTTTACATACGTTTGTATATACAATATATTGAATATAGAATTATGTGTCCTATACTTAGTTTTTTTTTTTTAATTTTTGACAAAATAAAATAAACATGCGTTCTTTTGAATTCTTAGAGAACGTACATATGTATGTACAAAAACTAAAAAGTGAAATATTCAACTGTATGCTTATATGTACATATATACATAAATACGTACATACTATAGATACTTGAGTATCGAGCAGTGCGATCATTTTAATGATTTTTACACTTTGCATAAATAAATGGAAAATGAGAAAGAAGTCAAAATTTTTGTTAACAATACTAAAAAAAAAAGCTTGATTTCCTTGAGCTCGTGTATCGAAAATTTTCGAGCAATGAGAATTTGTTGCTCAATTGCTCGAACTGCTTGAAAAAGTTCGAACAAAATCTTAAGATTTTTATATCAAAAATAAAAAACTTAAAAATACTTCACATTTGAAAAAGAATTTCTGTAAATTTCAAAGTAAAATATTCACAACTCCACTATTGTGACTTCATTTTCGGTGACGCCTCGAAAAAAGGGTGTGTGTCTGCAATAACAGTAAGAACTCGACAGAATCAACCGAAGTGAAAAAAATCCTAAATATCATAAATATGAAATTTTTGTTAATTAAAAAAATGTAAATTTTTGCAAAATTATTTTTTTTAAATAGCTATGATTAAAAAAACACAATCTCTCGTCAAATTCCTCGTGAGTTGTATTTCGAAGATCTGCGTAAGATTTCGTCAAGATCGGTTGATTAGTTTTGGAGTGCTTTTGACAAACGACTTTGAAAGCACAGTTTCGAAAGAAACGCGTTTAAACTGTAAGCGTTGAGTCTATCAGCCTTTGAGCGAGTCCCTTCACAAGGCTGTATTTCCAAAACTTTTATTGGAATCGACTTGAACATTTGGCATAATATTCTCGAAATGTTGTAAAAGACAATAAAAAATTTGATATTTTGAAGCCCTTATGCAATTTTCGGTTAAATTTCTACATCGATGATGTTTTTCCTAAAACGTAGATAAAAATAAATTATCATTTTAAATAAACATCTTTTAAAAAGAAATTAAATCAGTAGGATTTCCAATACAAATATGTGGGTAAAACTCACATTTATCCATACTTCGTACTTGTATTTTATTTATTTATTTTTTTAATTTTAGTTCCACACTTTATAAAAATTCACTCAACCTAACCTAAAACAGAAAATCAACTCAAAAATTAACTAATATTCAGCAGAGTCGCTTTAATTGTCGCAGTATAACTGGCATAACAGTATTCTTTCAGTTAAAGAAGACTGAGATATAAGAGTTTTTTTTTGTTGTACTTAAAAATGTTTTGTGTGTGTACTTTAGGAGAAAAAAATCGACTTTTGAAAAAAATTGAGTTGTATCCTTTCTTGATTTAGATATGTAAATCATTTTTCTTTTTACTTTCTTTTTTACTTGAACTCATTAATAATTTCTCTCCTTAAATTTTCTGTTTACAGTGGAGTCTTTGATCTATTGGCGAGATGTCAAGAAATCCGGCATTTTCTTTGGTGCTGGTCTCATCACCCTCCTCGCCATCTCATGCTTCTCCGTCATTAGCGTATTCGCTTACCTGTCATTACTGACATTAGCCGGCACAGTGGCGTTCAGGATTTACAAATCAGTTATGCAAGCCATACAGAAGACACCCGAGGGACATCCATTCAAGTAAGTATAAAAGTGAATAACTGGCTAAAAGGCTACAAATCAGTACGAATAGTAAAATTGCCTCGGAAAGGTGTATCAGGCTTATTATTTTTTTGATATTTTGTTACCAATAACATACTTCGTACTGCAAGTGTTAGATCTCTATTACTATTTTCGGAAAAATATATTGTAAAATTTCCTCAACATTAAGGGGTTATATACAGTTAATGGGCCAAAAAAAATTTTTTTTTTGAGAAGTCTTCAGAATTTATTGATTCAAAAAGTTTACATACTTATTATGGTATTATTCAGCAATATTTTAATCCTTATAACTAGTAAAAATATTTCTCTGGAGAAGAGCTACAGCTGATCTCCAAGAGGTCCTCTGAAAAAAGACTCTATCTCTGAACTGGATCATCTGAAATTAAAAAACCAAACAGATTTCATTAAAGTAATGTTAAATCTAGTGATTAATCATGAAGAAATAAGCAAAAAAAATTTTTTGTCAAAATGGCGCCTTCTCAAAGAAAAAAGTCGATTTTCAGCGAAATTTGAAAACACCATTCTGAGAAAAACGCGTTTAAAGTTCTACTTATACTTCCAAGCGCTCCGAAAGGTCTTTACAAATGTGCGTGTAACTTCGAAAATAATTGCCGGATCGATTTGAAATTTCTTGCGTGTATTCTTAAATATATGTAGATACAGAAAATAAAATAAAAAAAAATCGATTTTTTGAAAATCATAACTGTATATAACCCCTTAAGAAACAATTTTTTCCTTAGCTTATGAACCAATTGATCTACATATGTACATATGTATATAATACATACATTCCTTGCGAATCCCAACAAACACACAATAAAACATTTCTGGCTTGGAGACTATTCCTGCTGGCTCACTGCTCTTCGACCACCACCGTATTCATTTGACGTTGCTATAAGAGATCCACTTTTCATCACTAGTCATCATGCGTTTCAGAAATGGGTCGATTTTGTTACGATTCAGCAGCGATTCCCAGACGGAAAATCTGTCCTCCGTAGGGATTTTTCTTATTAACTCATATGACACCCATACAACGAGCTTCTTTATGAATTCAGACTTTTTCAAGAGGTTCCAAACTGTTTTTCGTGCAATGTTTACCTCTTGGATAATGGAAATAGTGCTCGCATGACTGTCTGACTCGACGATTCTCATTATTTTTGTCGACATTTTCGACAATTGTCCTTCTCCACCGTGAATCATCTTTTACATCACAATGACCGGAACGATATCGATGACACGAAAATTTTACATGATTGACAATACACAAAATGGATGAATCTGCAAGTTTATTCTAAGCCGTCACCAAGCTGATTTTTCTGAGGAGGCTCTATTTAATGATATAGGCTTCGAAAGCTTGACATTCCTTGCCGAGTTTCGACCGCAATTAAAAAAATTAATTTTCTATAATTTTGGTTGTTGGTCGAACCAGGACCTTCCACTAACCACTTGGCTATTGTGGCCACCGTATTAATGAAATGAGAGAAAAATATTGGAAACCAAAAAATTGTTTTCAGAATATTTTCTTAAATATTAGCCTAATACCTTTCTGTGCCCGAATCACTGCATTTATCGTTATATAGCTCTTTAAAAAAATTTTTTTTGAGCATTACCAGATTAGATTATATTAAAATAGCTGGAAATTTTTTCATTAAAAAAAGTTCAAATAATTTTTTTTTTACTTTTTTTGTTTTTGTAATTAAGTGGCTACACTCAACGTAAAAAACTAGTAGTTCAGATTTTTGCACCTAAAAGATGCATAGATAAGATAAATATTACTTTATTTGTTAATTGGTTTTTTTTTAAATTAACTTGGCGTTCGCTACTCAAATCTGTTATACTAACTGGCGGTAAAAAAAAAATATGTATATTAATTAATAATAAATATTTCCTCTTATTTTTTCACAGAGAGTACCTCGACATTGATTTGACTCTATCACAAGAGAAGGTTCAAAACATCGCTGGCGTTGCTGTTGCACATGTAAATGGATTCGTTGCAGAATTGCGACGATTGTTCCTCGTGGAAGATTTGGTTGACTCCATTAAATTCGGTGTTATTCTGTGGGTTTTGACTTACATTGGCGGTTGGTTCAATGGCATGACTCTGGTCATTTTGGGTAAGCGGCATTCTTTCTTTCTTTAATTCTTTTATATACCAGTTCAGGCATAAATTAATATTCATATTCCATTTACCAATTCATTACAGCCTTCGTCTCACTCTTCACCTTGCCAAAGGTGTACGAAAACAATAAACAATCAATTGACACATATTTGGATTTGGTACGAAGCAAATTGACAGAAATCTCAGAGAAGTGAGTAACAAACAAAAAAAACAACAAAAAACAAAAAACAATCATCGAGTTTTTATATTTTCACTTTACTATAAATATTTCTTTTCCCTTTACAGAATCAAGGCCGCCATTCCAATTGGCAAGAAACCAATTGCTGCAGAAACAGACAAGGACAAGTAAAGCACTTACATTGTACATGTATATGCAAAACAAAAGCAAAAAAACAACAACAACAACAACAAAATATTAACAGCAAATTTTTAAATATTGTCATTGCAATTACTAAAACTTAAGTAAAAACTCAACAACAACAAAAACAACTTAAGAACTTGAGTAAAAATGGCGCGGGCACACACACACACATTTTACGCCGGAGAGAAAAGAAAGAACATCTCGTGAAAAAAATTAAAACAAGCAAACAGATGTGAAAGATATGTGTGTACGCCCCCGAGGAAGTGGAGTATAATAAAATAATAATGCATTCAAACAGTCTACACAAACAATAAATACAATATATATACATATATATATATATATATATGAATAAATTCAAACATCAAACACACAAAGTAATCTTTGAATAACGAAAAATCTTAAGCAAAATGAAAGAGCATAAAAGAATAAGAATCGATAAAAAAAAACCACAACAGTAAGAAAAAAACTAAAAACAAATCAAAAAACCAAAATATAAAAAAAAATTACTATAAATTGTATATGCTTAGAAAACGACTAGCTTTTTGTCCTATATAATTTCAATGGGAAATTTTTAGTTTTATTTCTACTGAATTACATTGATTGCAATGCGTCAAATTTGTTTTTATTTGCTAATGATTTACAATATTATATATGTATTATATAATAACTACAACAAAACTCCTAACTAAACACAGCAATATACAAACATATAAATATATTTGGCACACAATTGGTTATAACCTCAATAGATATTTTTTTTTAAATAATAAAAATGCTTATACTTTTTTTTTTGGTTGTATGTAAATGTATTTTAAAATGATAATATATTTTATATAAACTGTTAAAAAAACAAAATATATTCAACGACAATGCCTATTAATTTAATTATTATGTTTATGGACTGTTTTCGATTAATTGTAGTTATAAAATGGAGAAATAATATTTATATTTCTTACATCCTTGGTTACAAGTTAAGATTTAGCCGAACAATATACAGAAAAGAAAACAAAAAACAAATAACAAAAAAAAGATAAAAACCTAAGAAATCGGATTGAGAAATGTGCCCGAAATTCTACTGATGATATATGTATCTATCGTATGTATGTATTAAGAGAAATTTGCACAGCGGACATAATGCGTTTGTTTTCTATTTTAGATCTATGAACAAAGAAAAATTTAATTAAAACTAAAACAAAGAAGGAAAACACATACATACATACATATTGATTATGTTGTTATATTACGATTAAAAAATAACAGAAAGTAAAAAGTAACATCTTAGAATTTAATGAATTAAAATGAGTATATATAATAAAATCAATATTTCGAATGTCCAATTTTCATTTGGTTTTCATTGCTGCACATTTTGGTGGATACACAACTCTGGTAAATCTTTTACATATAATATTCATAATTCACAACAAATAATTCAATGAAAAGAATAAGCACTTTGAGAGGAAAACAACAGCAACCAAATCATTAAGGAGAAATCTCATATAATGTATGTATATTTGTACGTTTTGATCCGTCACTCATCTACAACTAACGTTAAATAAATAGCTAAACACATTATAAAAAAACAAATACATATTATATAATAAAATAGAACAAATACTAAAGCGCTTTTTTTATTTAAAATTATTAACTATACCAACTATAATTGCATACTAATACACACAAATATAAAATTAGTAATTATGTATTTTGCCTTTTAAATGTGTATGTGTGCAAACACTTATTACAGTGTAACAAGCCTTTTTAATGACAATTATTTTCATATTAAATATGTACGTATGTATATTATTTTTATTAGTGATCATATTTGAAACTACGCAGCAACAAAACTTAACTATGTAGGTAGTGGTTACATTTCTAACTGTAAATGAACAGAATTTGACAAACCCACATAACCATATACACATACATACATAATAACTGCGAGCAGCATTAATTTGAAAAAAAAAACGCTGATTTTAAATAAATATTTGTTGCAATTTTCTAGTTTTGCATATTAAAAATTTTTAAATAAAATTCAAATTAACTAAAAACAAAAAAAAAACCCAACTGTCATTAATTAATTTCTCCTTAATTCATACTAGGAATGCATTTTATTGTTTTTTAACATGACCTTAGCTTTTTGGCGGTTTGCATGTACTAAATTCTTAGAGAAAATTGTCATCTGCTGCAAAAATTCTGCAAGCATTTGTTTGGCGAAAACTTCCAATAGCGCTTCTGGTCTTTTGCGTACAGTGTGGAGTATGCTAAAATTTTATAGAAAAGATTTTTTAAAGATGGTTTGCAGGCAATGTTAATACTTTCGAGTGTATTTGTAATAAAAAGGTAATATCTTCTCCCGAAATTCTATCATCTGCTAGGAGGTGCCTTTAACCAAGCTAAAACTTCAGCAAATGCCGAAAATCAAAGGAAGTTACGTCAAGATTTGCTTGATCCGTTAATTCTTTGACCAATAAGAAGAGAAATGCTAATACATACATATTTATATTGCGTTTACTGAAGGGTATCAGTTAATTATTCATTCATTTTAGGAATGTAGTCAGTCAGTCATAAACTTTTCGGAAACACTCAGATGATAAAGACAAATCGCCAACGCAGAACAAACATTTGAATATTAGATTAGAGTTATTGCCTCAAAATTTAATGCGGTAGGACCACCTATCCGGTATATTTAAAACAAAAATAAATTGAATGATTTAAACTTTTAAGTGAAGAAAAAAATTATGAATAACAAGAAAGAGTCAAGAGCAACCGGCGAAAATAAAGTCCCTCAGTATCGAGTTTTGACTTTGTTATTAGAGTTACTTCTCTGGAAAAGGTAAATTCTGGAGACGATCGCTGATTACCTTTTCACGTACAGACACTGCCACGGTCACAGTCACTCCAAACACCCAGTATAGTTATAATCTCTTATTTTTTTGAATATTGTCTTTGAAGAAAAACATAATTAAAAGATACCAGTTAAGAGGCCTGGTCTGTAGTCTGCACGAAAGCAAGATAAAAGAACTATCTTCCGCAATCTTTATACCTTTCATGACCATATTAAATATCTGGTATTCTTAAGGAAGGAATATTAACTCTCATATCTAAAATAAAATGATTTAAGAGGCTATATGGTAAAGTCTTCCGATTTCAATAATATTTGGTGCTAATATATACTCGTATATACATTCATAGGGTAGAATACCAAATCCAACGCTGTTAGATGCTTTTTAGACGAATTGTGAACACAAAACCGATGTACAATTCTTTACATGTATATAGAATACCAAATCTCACGCTTCTTTCTTTATTTATTGAATTATTTATGGCCTAAAATCTAAAATTTGAAAAAATCGGTTTTATCTAGGCCACATCATATATTCCTCGATGATTTTCCCTATAATAAAAATAAATTTCATACTTTTAGATGCTGTTTTGACGGATTATCGATCCAAACCCTTATCTGAACAAATCGGTTGTATGGGAGTTACATGTTATAGTGGTCTGATCTCACCGGTTCCGGTTTTATTGAACTATTTCAAAAACTGTCACGCGAAATGTAGATAGGTAATTGTAGTAAGAGTCCTGACAAACACAGTCTCATAGGACTATATACAGAAAGGGACTGCCTGCCTTCATTGCATATTTATCTCAGTTAGCAGATGTCAAGGTCAAAAAGCTAATAAAATAATATGAGACAATCGAAGTGGATGGACAGTCAGACTGTGTTCCTTAATCCTGCTTTAAGAATATAATACAAGTTGCAAGGCTAACCAAAAAGAGCACATTCTTCTATACAGGAGTGTAAAAGCACACGAAGGTAATTTAACTTCTTTGGGCCTAGCAATAACACCAATAATAACGTCTGTCTCGAAATTCAAAGTAGATTCACTATTGCCATAAGCTGTTACTTTGGATTAAGTAACCGATTGAAAACTAAATTCACCTCTAGAGGAGCAAATATTAAACTCTTCAGTTTCCGGCTTGCTATATTGTGCAGAAGAGTGGGCTATGACAATTCCCATGAGTCGTTATTTGTGGTTTTCGAAAGAAAAATTTTGCGAAAAATTTATGGGACCTTAGCTTACTAGCGATGGGGAATACCATAGCCGATGGAGCAATAAGCTGTATGGAATAAACAACGACATTATCATAGTTCACTAAGAGGTAGCGTCTACACTGGCCAGGACATTTTGTCTGTATGGACGAAAACTTTCCAGTTTTCAAAGTTTCCGTCGCAGTACATGTCGGTGGTAGACCTCTATTTCGCAGGTTAGGAAGGATCCGGTAACAGTTGGTTGGGAAAGAAGAAGCGACTGGTTTGATGTTGTTAGCGCGACTTAATTGCTTAAGTGGTGTCTATAACAATTCTTCGTTTAGCCACTATGGAGTATATTGGAAAAGTCAGCTTGGAGTGGATAGCTAAGAGGTTGAAATTACATTAGTTTCTAAAGAAATATTCAATTTCTCGCTTTTTGAAAATCTAAAAATGCCCAATTCAATAGTTGATAGGCCCCTTGAGAATTGTTAAGGAACAGTGGAGTTTATGCAAAACTACAAATTCAAGAGGCAATACGTTTATGTCAATTAACCACTTGAGTGTTGGCAGCCAGCGCCATCTGTTGGCACCTTCGACCAAAAAACAGCTGTCTTTGACTTTTAGGCCTTAACAAATTACCATTAGAGAGCGCTCCACTCGAGCCATATCCAAACCAGCTATGCGCTCCTCCAACTGCCAGATACTAACACAACAGAAACAGAAAGTATATTCTCAGATAAAAGAAATAGGTTTCGCTTTTCATGGAGGAATGCATTATCCATAGATATAATGAGTCAGGCGTATTCCATTAGCGTGTCGGGTGCTCTTAATTCGCTGAGTGAGAAAGTCGGCGGCTAGCAGCTGGTAGCTAACAAATGCCGACACTGTGTCCACACATACATGCATACATACATACAGAGGTGTATGTTTATAAACACCACTAGCTGCTTGTTTGCGCGTCCAACTGTATACGCATGTATGACCTTCTGACAAGGTGACCGATGAAATTTCTTTGAGTTCGAAGAGAGAATGTAGTACATGTATGAACTAGTAGTGAGGACGGGTGGAATGGAGTCTCTAATATTAACTAACTGCATGGTTTAATAGGTTATCATTAAACAGATTGGGTGGGATGAATAAGGAAGGAATATTTTACTGATTAATGCAATTGACAATTTCATTTATAAGCAGATATTTCTACCCCAACCGGTTATCAGTTGACGAACTCTACTGCCACTATAGAGCACCACAGAAAAAAAGAGCCAATGAAAGAGTGTAAGAAAAGTATTTGATAAATAGAGGAGCGTAGGTAAACGAGAGAGTTTGTTATTAGAGCAGAGTGTAGCGGCAAGGAGACGAAACTTATTTTTGAGGGCGAGTGTGTTGTCACCAAAGAAAAAGTTTTCGCGCTGAGAAGTACTCCAGAGCTCGTAGCAAACGGTAGTCGTTCGTTGTCATCTGTGGTCGTCCAATAAAAATATACATATACATATATAATCGTCGTTGCCTTTCCACTACTACTACGGTGCGGTACGGTGTGCGGCTGATCTTGGATCAGATTCTTTTCGGTTAAGTAATAAATCTACTTGTATTTGCAAAGATACAAAGGAACCAAAGAAGGAAACTGTGAAATATATATTTTTTTCGTCAAATTCAGTATTTAAAGTTAAATAATTAAGTGCAGTTAAAAGCGAAGAAAAAAGAGAAAGCAAATTTTGCAATCATGTCGAGGCCACAAACAGATGAGGAACGTCGCAAGCAAATCAGTGTACGCGGTATTGCCGAGGTCGGCAACGTCACGTTGGTCAAGAAGAATTTCAATCGTCATCTGCATTACACTTTGGTAAAGGATCGTAATGTGTCCACTATGCGCGATTATTACTTTGCCTTGGCCAACACCGTGCGCGACAACATGGTCGGTCGTTGGATTCGCACCCAGCAGATGTACTATGAAAAGGACCCCAAAGTAAGTTAAACTAAGAGAGCCATATAGCAATTGTTGAGCTACTAAATAGCGAAGTGAACTTATGTGTGGGTCATATCCCCATCTCCATCTCCACCTCCATCTCCATCTCCTTCTATTAATGACTTAATTGTGCATCCCACAGCATACATCAGCAGAGTCAGTGTTGCTGAACTGGTGTAATTATACCCGGTGTCCAATTGCGGCCATCTACCCAAATGGTTAGGTGGCTGGGTTAGTCCTTAAAGAGGTTAATTGTAGGGAAATATGAAATATTAGAATCTTTAGGCGTTCGCAAGTGTAAATATGTATTGCTGACTTGGATTTCTACCAGTGACTAAGGTATTATTTTACTTTGAAGAAATTAAATACCAAATAATCAATACTCTGAATTTTACATAATAACCTCATAAATTAATGCATACATATATGTACACATCCATACACATATGTATGTATCTACAATCATTTTGCACACGCAAGTGGATTTACCGATTTGTATTTACTACCTTTTTATAATTAGATAAACAGATAAAGTATATTAATATTTGGTAAACTATATATTTGTACATACAAATATACAAACCTAAGAAAAATAGTACTTGTCTACCCACAAATTTTACAATGATTGATTTCCATAACAACAAAGGAAATCTACCTTTAGTACCTTCAGTACATACATACTATGGGTATGTACTTACACGCATCCTTGCCTTATTCGTGAGATTTTAGGTTTTCGTCAAGGTCAAGTTTACCAAATGTCAATAAGTATCTATTGTGTTTTAATATATATTTGCAGCAACTAATAGTAATTTACAATGCTTTTAAAATAAAATGAAAATGAAATAAAATAATGAATGAATATGAACAAAATAAAATAAAATATAATAAAATTAATTAAAAAAAATTAAATAAAAGAAGAAAAATAAAATAAATTAAAATCTAATAAAAAAAATTAAATAAAATAAACAAAAATAAAATAAAGTAAAATAAAATAAAATGAAATGAAATAAAATAAAATAAAATGAAATAAAATAAAATAAAATGAAATGAAATAAAATAAAATAAAATAAAATAAAATAAAATAAAATAAAATAAAATAAAATTAAATTAAATTAAATTAAATTAAATTAAATTAAATTAAATAAAATAAAATTAAATTAAATTAAATTAAATTAAATTAAAACAAAATAAAAGAGAAAATAAAAGAAGAATAAATTTAAATAAATTAAAATAAGAAAAATAAAATATAAGGATCTAAAGTAAAATAGAATAAAATAAAAAAGTATAAAAATAGAATAAAATAACTAAATTAAAATAAAATAAAATCAAATATAATAAACAAAGAGCAAAATAAAATGAAATTAAATTGAATTAAATCAAATAAAACAAAATCAAAAAATAAAATAACATAAAAATTACTAAACTGAAGTAAACTTTAATAAAAAATATAATAAAGTAACTAAAATAAAATAAACAAAAGTAAAATAAAATATTGTGAAATAAGACCAAATAAAATAAAATAAAAAAATTAAGTAAAATTAAATAAATAAAATAAACGAAATGAAATAAAATTAAATGACACGAAATAAAGTAGAAAACAAAATGAAATAAGTTACAGAAACATAAAGCAAAATAAAGAAAACAAAATTAAATTAATTTATATGAAGTTAATTTAAATTTAGTTCGATTAAACTAAATAAAATTATACAACATATAATATAACTAAGCTAAACAAAATAAAATAACAAAAATAAAAGAATAAAATAAAATAAAATGAAATAAGATAAAGTCAAATAAGAAAAAAAAAGAAATTAATTAAGTAAAATAAATGCATTTAAACTTAATTAAATAAATTAAATTAATTTAAATAAAATAAAATTATATTAAATATAATAAAATAGTAAAATATTACGAAAAAATTAAAATTTGTTTCGTTGTAAAATAAAATAAAATCAAGCCATATAAAATTAGATGAAGTTTAATAAATATAAAATAAAGTACAAAAGTATAATTAAACAAACAAAAATACAATTAATTCAATTTCTTGGTTGTTGAAGTCAATTTCTAAGTATTTAGGTACACTCGACAAACCTTTCTTTGGAGTTATAGATAGAACTACTAATGAATTAGTAACAAGGATTTTTTCTCTATCCTAATAAAGTAATGAAATTGTTAGATGTTGGTGTTCCAATTAATTTCAAATTTAATTTAAAACTTTCTTCAGCAGAGATTTATATTCACCTCTGCACCGACGTAATTAATTTATTTTATGCGTAATTAATTAATTGTTATTATTATTAATTAAAATAATAAACGTGTATAAAGCTATAATAATTGGTAAATCAATTTTATTTTCATTCGAGTTCACTATTTTTTCATAAAAATTTTCAACGCAAAAATCTGCAGTGATGTTGTAATACTTTTCGTTTCTCTTATTTTTCTATTTTTCTTCAACTTAACCTAAATTTTCTACAGCTCTAATTAAAATTCATTGCTAATTACAAATGTATGTGCGTACTTTGCTATTTTTCTGAAAACAAAAAGTCTTTTTTATTTATTGACTGTATCTGCTGTTTATTTAAAATAGAAAAAGAAACAAATAACCAAAAGTTGTATATAATGAGAATTTTAGCACACTGAATTTTATAAACAAAAATTAAGACAAATTAAGAAAATGTCTAAAGTAAGAAATAGATAAATAATGTATTTTGTAGAAACATATGTATGAAGGTATGTATGTAAATACGTGCATATCTTACATTGTTGTTATATGCACATATGCATGTTAAAGCAAATTCTCAAAGTGCATATGCAACAAGTCGGCGTAGTGCCAACCTACAACAATAATATCATATTAACAAGAAATGTTGTATATACATACATATGTACATAGAGCCATAGCTACATGTTAATATTTTATAGGAGGTGCATAAAATATCTGACAGATCAATAAGTGTTTAAATTTATTTGGGAAACACTTTTACTAAAGACAATAAAGTAAATTTTTGTCTCCTATATACTCGTATAAATACTATTTAAAATTTATTAATTAGTATTTGTCATATAAAGTGAGAGTGTACGTGTATGTACAAAACTAATCTTATCTCAAATAAATAAATTCTTTAATTTGCACTATAAATGAGATTTATATTTTTAGACATTTCTTGGTTTAAATTATACTTTGGCATCAAAAAATCAATCACCTGTTAATTCAATTAGCAGGTTTTGTCAAGTCTGTCTAACATCGTACATTGTTCGGATGGACATTGAAAATATGTTTTCGCATCAAAAACCAATTTTCACCTTTTCCAGCAACTACACAATAGTTCTGTTCGGTGAACTGATGGGCAGTAACAATTTTTACCAATTTTTACAAAAAGCCAGCAAAATTTGCTCCGAGAGAGTGCAATTTTGGCTAATTCTTATTGACTGTTTATTTACCAAGAATATATTCGAAGAATAAATGTCAAAAACTTATTTGGGCAAATAAAAAACAACTGCTAGCTGTTAATTTCTCATTATACAACCTAAGAAGTGCCATTACTTATTAAATATCTTATCTAAAAAATCTGTAAGAGGGGCTTTATGACATAGTCTTCCGATTTCGAGAACTTTCAATATCAATAATCATTGAAATATACATATATAGTACGCATGTATAATACCAAATTTAAAATTTTTAAAGACTTTTTGGCGAAATTTTTTTTTTAATCTAAATCCTCAATTCCGAAAAATCGGTTGTACAATATAAAAACACATCTACTTAGCAAGATTGGTTTAAATATTTGGTCTATTTATATTTATGTCTGAATGTTTTTGCATTCTCAAATGATCGGCGAAGTGATACGGCTAAATTGCTTAGTGTTTGCAATGGAATTGGCCTTCATGAGGTCCAGTTTAGATATCGGACTACCTAATTTGTTTTCCGTATTCCTATCCTCGGCTCCCTGGAGCGGTATGCGCAGCGTCAGATGTCTTGTGTGTTTGGGTAAAGACCACGTTTTGATATGAGATTGGTGCTCAATTTGAAAACATTTCAACATTCTTCCCCACCCGCTTTGACAGTCGGTGTGTGTTAATTTATGTTTATATTGTTTTTAGAGTTAAAAGTTCATATTATTATACAACAGTACATATATCGAAATCGAGTTATGGAAAATTTTATTTGATATTTTAAATAAAACTTTCTACATGACATTTTAAAAAATGTTTGCAAAAAATTCGGCAAGGGTTTCAACTCCCTGTTCAAGACCGTCCATGAGGTTTTTCCTCGGTAACTCATGGGATACTTAGAATTCGTACTTCTTTGTGTATCCAGCCTTTCTCAAGTGGTTCCGGAACGAAATCGACAATTTCAGATGCCTGAGTAGAATGGAGCGTATTTTCTCTATGCCGGTGTTCATTTTTGAGATGCCCTCACACACTACTGAGTTAAGTGATCAACACTTTCCCATTACCTTTTTTAGCGCAAAATATCATCTTTTATTTCATGCCTGAGAGATACTTGGAGGTGTTGACATTCTCTGCCGAGATGCGACCACAGTTAGATAAATTTATGTATTTAATAGAAAAATTATATGAGTATGCATTGCTAACCACTTAGCCAATGCGGTAGCATACTCGAGATGTACATGAGTACAAGGAGCAGGGAACTTTGTGTGCTCACAACCATTTATATTTTCTTTTTTGTTAAATTTTGCCTTTTAGATTATATATTTGTTTGATTTCATACCTACACGAAGCCGTAGTGATGGGTAAAGAAAACACATATGTATGTGTATATGTATATATATAAATATATATATTTTTTTTTAATTAGAAACTAAATACTATAGGAATATTTTTAAAATTCCCACTTTAAATAATAATTTAATTTATTCTCCTTAACCAAGTCGAGAGTGTGGGCTGAATGTACGAACACACACACACACAGACAATTCATATGTAAGTGAGCCATCACGTGACTATACGAACTACAAAGCAGCTGAAATATACAAAGCGCATAAAAACGAAAGTATTTCATGTTTTTTTTTTTGCTAGCGAATAAAACTATTCACGTATGTATGTTGTATGTACATACTTACAAGAATACACCCATGGCTTGAGAAAAAGAACAGACAGCTGTTGGCAGCTAATTGGGAACCACAAAATTAATATAACTTTTTTGAATATATAAGAGATGAGTTCAATTTCATTCTCTTTTATAAATATATATACATATATATATATATGTGTATGAAGCTTTTGTAACCGGTAAAGCGATTCTCGGCTGAGCTCCTTCTCCAATAAGTAGTTTGATGTTTTTCTAACAAAATGGAGGGACCTAAAGATTATTCTAACCCGCCTCCGAATAGCTGATGGATTTTTATGAGGAGCTTTTATCTTATGTAAAAAATACACTCAAAGGGTTTGACATTCTCTGCTGAGGGGCGAACGCAATTCGAAAAATTGGTTTTTGGTTGCTGGTTGAACCAAGACCCGAACGCTGGCCATACGTACTATGTTAGTAGGCAATGCTATTTTATTAAATTGATTTTCCATAAATCTATATTTCAGCCGGAAACCGGAAAAATTTTCGAAATTAATTAATAATTTAACTCCAAATAAAATTAAAAACTGTCTGAACAAAAATTCTCTAAATTAATTTACACCCAATCATCTTCCAAATGCTGTGAACTTACCTCCAAACAAATATTTAGGTCGTTTTTACGTACATACATTCCATATATAATTATTTATATGAAAAGTGTGTATCTCATAGATATTCTATAGATTTGTCCTTAGTGAATGTCAAAGCTTGTTTTTCGCTCATTTTTCGTTTCTATTCTAAAAAGCATGTATGTATATGTATGCGTATACATACAAACATTTTATGTTTTCATGCATGCACATATATGTACATACACGTATACACACTGCCATTTGGCACTTTAATAATTTAGTAGAGCAGAATAAAAGTAAAATTTAAGAGAAAAATTTCCACGCTGTATATATGTATGTATGTATGTACTATATGCGCTTAGTTAAAACGAATTTACTGTTAATATATTCATGTACATACATACATGCAACTCGCGAATTTCCCTACAGTCTAATATCTATATTATGTGTTTGACACTAAAGTTTTGGCAACAATTTAATTTTAAATCAGATAATTTGGCTAATAAATGTTAGACTCAGCCGCACACGTACATACACATACGTGTATGTATAGACATACAAACCTAAAATTTTTAATCATAAAATATTGATATAGAGAAATTATTTCATCGCCCATTGAGTTCTCCCATTTGTGTAGTAAATTAATAGATTTTTATTAAAATTAAATAAAAATTTGATCTTCTCAATTGTCTTCTTGCACTCTGTGCCTTTCTTCTATTATTTAAATTGTTGATATGTGTCTTGAGTTGACGAAAGAAATTATGGCATAAAATTATAATAAAATATTGTATCATAAAAATTTCCATTGTGTTGTCAAGGTCATTGAAAGGATGCAAGCATGTGAAATTCGCCTGATATTTAATAGAAAAACTAGAAACATTGTTATATACATAAATAAGTTTGTATATTAGATACCCTACTTTTGTGTAGATCTGTGTGGAAAAATTGAAAATTTGAGCTTAAGTACATTGTTGGATTTTGGATTTTTCTTTTTGTACTACGCAGTCCAAAGAAATTTCAATAGATTTATGTTGACTAAAATTTTAGAAAATTTTAGAGAAAAATTCTATAAAATCTGAAACTCATTATAAAATCATTGATGGGTTGACCAGGGAAGGTTAGATAGGGACTTCGCATTTAGGCCTTTGTTTATGCATCTATTGTGCTACCCTGCATATCCCAACTATGGGATTTACTTGGAGTCTGGAGCATCGTAGATGCCTTCTCAATCGCTTGAAAGTCATACACTTGCTAAGGTTGGTTCTTTCATTTCGTTCTCTGCGGCATTGGTCCTATTCTACCTTGTAGAAGACATGTCGGCAAACTTTAACAAGTATATTAATTTTACTTTTGCTCAAGGCAACTGACAGTGTGTCGATGGTTGTGGCACCGTAAACGCAAACTAGTTCGTTCAACTCATCAAACTAGATATGTATGTATAAAAACCTTCAAAATTATCAATAGACTGACTTCTCTACCAGAGAAATAGCAATTATCGAATAGACTTCCGGTGCGTTTACTCAAATACTTCATAATGTGGCATCAATGACCAGTATGTAGCCTACATTTCAGAGGTTTCATGCAGCACTTCTAATTCATGGGGATCTTACGACACTTGTGTCCAAGGAAATGCTTTCATCTTGGCGTAATTAGCATATCTGTTAAAATCTGTTCACCTCCGATATAAGATCACATTGGAATGGTATTTTACGATGTTTAATGCTAAATTGACAAATTTTCCCTTTTAGACAGATATGTTTTCGGAATTTGCTGTTTTACAGAGTTTATAAAAAGTTTTTTTTCTGACACCCTTGAACTTCACCACACATCAGCATGGAAACTCAGAGTACTTTAGATTTTGTTCGAACATTTTCAAGTAGCCCACACATTTGAGGGACAAAGAAACTTGTTGAATGCTCATTACCAAAAAAAAAATTACGATTACGGGCATTTCGAAAGTTTACAAAGTCAACGTAATGACGTTGCGTATGGGTAACCTTCGAAGAAGTGTTGAATATTTAAACCAGAGATGCTCAACAAACGCATCAATATCATTCCGTTTCGTTCACAAGAAAAATTTACTCAACGAAATGAAATACATATTTAACGTTGAAACTAGGCAAAACTCATCGTGAACATTAATTTTAAAATGGCTGCCAGCTATAAACACTTCAATTTCAACGTTTAAAATTATCTGTCAATGATTTAAAATTAACGACAGCATTCCGTTTCGGGTAAAAACGCAAAGAAATTTATTTTGGTAACGGCTTTCACGTTAATATTTCCAAATATTTAAATAGGTACGATAGAAATTTTAACCTGAAATTTATCGTTACGATTAAAGGATTTAAACACTTTGGTCTACTTTTCTTGGGGTGTCCGTTTTGTCAATCTTACTGCAATAACACATTAATTTTGTAAAAGATGTTTCTTTAATACATGAAGATTGCGAGAACAACTGATAGAGAAAGCTTGCCTGAGGAGTTATATAACACATGGATCCAGCTGCTAGGCTTACAAAAGAGTTTTTCATAAACATATTTTTATATTTATCAATTCCAAATCCAAGAGTACTTCAAATAGAGCATACTATTAAGTACATAACAGAGCATCTCTAATACTTGGTTTAAATTATCAGAAATGAAAAAAATATAAAAATATAAAAATATAATACTGATAAAGTAGCGTCTAAACCTCTACACCATTCTCGGCAGAGGTGAACTACCACTTGACTTTCTGCTTTTACAACACTTTATCGACAACAATCTCAGAGAGGAATGAATCCAAAAATGCAAAAGCTCAGGATCGATAAGCCATAGCCATTTTCATCGACGGCTCTAAACTCGATGGCAGAGAAGATTGTGGAGTTTACTTTGAACCTTTGACTTATGACTCAACTAAAAGGCTTTCCGTCCATTGCAGCATTTTTCAAAGAGAACTAATCACATTCGTAAGCTTATTCATAAAGAAATAGCGTCTACGTGTATTTAATAAAATTGTACGTTTTTGACTGAAAATTTCGTTGCGAATTGTTAAATAAATAAATAGTAAATTTTTTTTTTAAATATTTCTTCGTTCAATACCTGAGGAATATGCCTAAAAAAAATTTTATATCGTTAGGTTTAGCAATTTCTGAGGTAGTGTTATTATGGCTCTCATAGAAACCCTTCCTTCCTGTTGGAAAGAAAGTGGGACAACCAATTTTCCTAGGCTTCTCTTGAGTCCAATTTTTTACCAGCCAAATCATTCTAGCGTAATTCAATCGCACTTATAGAATGCTAAACAATATGTGTGTACAATTTTTGTTCAAAATAGTTAGAGCCATTTTCGAGATAGATCTGGGTTATATGTACACATGTATGTGTATATATCATTGTGTATATATCATTGTATATCATATAATAAAGGATGAACTGCTAATTTGAAGTAAGAATACAAGATATTGATTCAAATATAGCAAAAATAAATCCGCATAAACCAAAAAGTATTTAGAAAATAGTACTACTACTAGTATACCTATTTAATTTTTTAATCGTTGTTTCTATGCCATTTGACAGTGTAAAGATAGAATTACTATACTCTCAGATCACGAGATTACCTAATGATTTTTTCATAATTTTAAACCCTTAAGCGTTGATAAATATTGTTTGTAATGACATAGGATCAAAATAATACAAAATTGTTTATGTTAAATCGAACCCCGGAAATGTATTTTGAAACTTTTACGTAGGTAGGTAGGTAAGTATGTGCATAATATGCATGTACAAACAATATGTTTGATAACCTCTAACACAATTAAAAATACTTTAAATCATAGGGAACCCAAGAGGTGCATTCAAGCGATAATAAATGCAATACATAGTTGTATATATGTACATATAACTAATTAATTGCAACACGTAAGCATAAATCTAAATATTATGATGATTATGAATACATTTGTTGCCAACAAAAATTCCCACAAATTTGTTTATTATTGTATTTGATGTACTAACTACAACTAAAAATGAAATGTTTGCGAATATGATAAGATTTCACCTTGAGAGGTCAAATTCTTTTTCAAATATGCATATGTTGGAATTTGTTCAAATATTTATGCAGACATAAATATAATAAAAAATTTATACGAACACATTGGTCATTTGATTCAGAAAAAAATAGCAAAAATGTTGGCGAAAGAGATATGTACGATATTCTAGGATTAACTGAATTTTTTTCCAGGAGTGCTATTTTTTATTTTAATTTAAATTACTCATTTTTCGCGACACATAAATTTGGTTAATTTTTTCAGTTTTTGTTTTTTAAAGTAGAGCTAAATAGATAGATAAGGAGATATGGTAAAATATTACGGTATCTGAGCTAATAATAAAATTATTTTTTAATCGTATATAAATGTTAATGCTAATATTTGTATTTAATGAGTCAATATTTCGACGAATGCTGCATGATTTGAAACGAAATTAATTTGCAACTTGTTTTTCTATTTGCTTTTTTTTATTTATTTTTGGCCTTAATTAACTAACCTACTTTGCAAATTAATTAAAAAAAAAAAACAATATTTAAAAAATAAACAAATACCGGCAATTTCTTATCTCTAGCATGCGAGTCACATCATATTCATACTCTTTGAGCACGCTACTTTCAAGTGTCTGTGGTGATTAACATCTCAGAGCAACCGGCAAAATCTGAATTAACTGATAACTAAATTCTTACATACAATTAGAATATTTATAAACTTACATATATTTAATATATGTATGATATTCATTGAAATATTTGCATACTTATATTCAGTAAATATAATAGTATACATATATTTGGATTCAAAGAAAAATTTAAAAAATATATTTAAAAATAGAAAAACAGAAAAATATGAAACAAATATAAAAAACTAAAAATTAAAATTAAAATAAAAACAAAAAAATAAAAACAAAAATATAAAAATAAAAAATAAAAAGAAAAAAAAACAAAATTAAAATAAAATAAAATAATTAAAAAATTAAAATAAAATACAAATAAAATAAAAAGTTCAAAGGCCAAAATTATATTTGATTACATAATAAGATGAAGAAACTTGTGAAATTTATTTTTGAATAACACTAGCTAGTTTTTAGAAAAATATGGGTATTTTCTTCAAACAAGAATAGCCTTATGATCGGGATGCATTGTTATCCTTATAAAGGTCAATGAGTATAACTTTAGATATTGAAAGAAATAAAACCACACTCTTATGTATGGTGCCCAGAGAAATCAAAGACTGCAAAGTGCAAAGTAGAAAAATGTAGTTTCTGTGAGTTGAATACCGAAATCCTAGCGCTCATACTGTTGGTGTACGAAAGCTGAGCTGGAAGTAGAAGACAGAGCAGCCATGATCCATCCTTCATGCCTCGTAAGGTTTTTGAGGACCTTAAGATTAATAGACCGTTTGGCACATCCTCCTCTCTAATTTGTCTATCTGCCTCTTATAGGATGAAATTAATTCACCTCAAACATTCTACTAACATGAAACTCTATAATATATTATAATTATTTATAAATTAATTATAACGATATCAACGGATATAATTTTATTTTGGTATCGGTTTGGAATTGGTTCTAATTTCAGAAAATATTAGGGATACATACTGATGACGATTATTTTTTACCATAGCATGGGTTAAAAAGTGAAAAGTTGGACGTATACAAAAATTCTAAAATTATACTAATTGGTTTGTATAGCAGTTCACAAGTGAAAGAAGAAATTCAACGTATATAGGTCCGCCGCCGAACGGTCTTTGCTATGAGAAGCTTTTTATTTCATGTCAGTAATACACTCTGGAGTTTGGCATTGTCGAAGGCCGATCGCAATTAGAAAAATTATCTCTCTATATTGAATTTTTACAATAGATTAAAATTTGAAAGTTAGGAGCGCAATGTCGCTAAGATTATTATTGAATAAGGGTTGAATCTTTGAAATATTCAAGAAGAAATATATTTGTTTATGCAACTTCGAAATCTTAAGACTTTTTATAAATCTGAAAATTTTCCCTAGTATTTTCATGCGCTGGACTTATCTACGATATAAGAATTTTAACTAAATTATATAGTAAAAAATATAATAAACTATTTAAATAATTCGAAATAAACTAAATTAAATATTTTTATAATATGCCGAAGTTTTTATACCTTCAATGACCATACCAAATTTAAAGTGTTTCATTTAGGATTAAATTCACGTACAGTGGCGGACTAAAGTCTACATACGATCCATTTTTTGGGAATTCAACCCGTCCTATAGCTTTCACAGAAAAAATAATGATGCAGTTTTGTTTTAAATTCAAGTATATAACAAAAACTAAAATTTCTCATTTATTCAACATTAACTTTCAAAGTTATTAACAAAAAATGGAAAAAAGGCACTGACAAAAGTGAACATACGATTTTTTGCTTAGCTATTCTAGGTAATCATATTAATTTTAATAACTAAGTTAATATTTTGTTGGGCCACCATGCGCATCGATCACCGCTTGCAAGCGTCTAACATTGAAAAAAACCAAATTTTTCAGCTCTTCTCCTGTAATGTTTTGCCACTCTTCTTGAAGTTTCTCTCTGAGCTTTGATGCATTACTTATAGGGTGTTTTCAAATTTTCCGCTCCAATATTTTCCATACGTGCTATGTAATATTCAATTCCGGGCTTTGTGGTGATGAGTGCAACTGCCGCGGAGCATAATACAGCAGCCAATCCTTTACAATTTGCGCTGTGTGCTTAGGATCATTATCCTGTAGAAAGATCCAGCTCGAGCCAAGGCACAGTTTGTCCACAGATAACTTCAAATTATTTTCCAATATGGTCTTATACTCGAAGCGATCCATATTTCCTTCAATAAAGACCAATTTACCCACCCCAGACGCTGCAACTGCTCTCCAATCCATGACACTCCCACCACCATGCTTTAAGGTCGAAATAAGGTGCCTGGGATCCATGGCAGTAATGGATTTTCTCCAAACTTTTGCTCTGCCATCGCATCCAAATATGTTATATTTTGACTCATCCGTAAATAGCACGCTTTTCCAGAACTCATGATCCTTCTTTAGATGCTTTTTAGCGAACTCCAACCGATGTGCGCGGTTTTTCTCGCTTATGAGAGGCTTCTTGCGAGGAGTTCTGCTGTAGAATCCTTCGTTGTTAAGAGTTCTTGTTATTGTGCGTAAGTGCACAACAATTTGGGATCATTTCGCTAGCTTCTGGGCCAAATTGGTAGCATGTACCTTGGAATTTTGGCTTACTTTATTACGGATGAAAGATATGTCCCTATGGGTAAGCTTCTTTGGACGGCCACTTCGCGGCTTACTCTCGAACGAGCCCGATTCTGCAAGTTTTTATAAATTGTTTGCACCGTCGCTTTTCTTAAATTTAACAATTTAGCTATTTTGCCGAACGTTTTCTTATCATTTCTGTGTTTTATAATCAATTTTTGCACAGCCACCGGGATTTCCGTTCCTTACGACATTTTCGCGATTGTATTTCTTTTTTCAAATGATGGAAAACAATAAAGATAAAGCCAAATACCAAGAAAAGTATAGAAAGAAAAAAAAAACGGTACTTGACCGCTGAAAACAATAGCTGAAGTAATAAACGAAACAAATTAATGAAACGTATGTTCACTTTTGTCAACGGCTTTTTTGAGTTTTTTGTTAATAACATTGAAAGTTAATGTTGAACAAATATGAAATTTTCGGTTTTGTCTTACAATTAAATTCAAAGCAAGACTACATCAATACTTTTCCTGTAAAAACTATGGGACGGTAGGGATTCCAAAAAAAGGGGTCGTATGTAGACTTTAGTCCGCCACTGTATCTGTACAAATCGGTAGATATCACATATGGTCTTATTTGATAATTTCATGAAGGCGTAAAAAATTGATAAATCATTCTGCTGAAAATACAAAAATCTTAATTGTCACTTGAACTTTACACAGGAAATTGGAATTCTTCAGCCTTCCAAGTGAAGTTAGTACACTTTCATATGTGTTGGCTAATCATCACTGATACATAAACTTGATTGAGCTGAAGAGCTCACTAGATACTACTTAAGTCAAGTGTATGTTTTCTATATGCGTATGATTGAGCCGCATTTAATCATGTTTTGACTGCCTGTTGAGGAAATAAAAGTCTAGATGTAGAGTATCAGAATTGATCTACGTTTTACTTTTGAGAGAAAGCAGATTGCAATTCGGCATTTGGCTATTCTACTTTCAACTTCCTTGTTTTCTAAGATAAAATTGCCATGTTCGGAAAACCGAATCCACATAAAAATATATACTTACAAACCATTCCAAAATTGCTTGCGAAAAACATACGTATTAATAATACAGTGTGTACTATACATCTGTATGATTTCCATGAATATTTAGCAAAGGACTGCAGAACGGTTGATAAAGTAATAATGGAACAACTGTGTACGAATGAACTCAATTATAATGCTTCCCGCGCAACAGAGACAACGTAAGTCTTATATGCACTTCGAGCCCACGTACGATACTGACCGTCGTCTTAAGCCAACTCATTCAAGAACTATCTCTCTCTTTGTGGTCTATCGAAACAAATCATTTTTTGTTTGCTTCATTAGATGTGCTCGATGACATTAGTTTAGCATTCCAAGTGAGGTGTATCAAAAGACTGTAAGATCATATATTCAAAGAAATATTGGTTTTCCTTATTTATCACTCATGGAGTTGCATCTGTTTGTATTTTTTCTTCTTCAAATCCAGTTTTTTTCATCTTACGAATTATGATATTTTTAGAATTTTATTTATGTAACTAAAATTACATTAACTTTTTTTTGCTTGAATTTCATTTCACCTTCTTTTCTTTGAGTAATTTCTTCTTGCGAATCAAATTGCACTTTTCATTGGCTTGTAAAGAGTAGATATATTCCAAAACTCCAGCAATTCAAATGAAAGCATATCGCTTGAAAGTTATATAATATATATTTATAATTAATGCTTTGTAACCGTTGAAGCAACTTTTGGCGTCTTTTCTACTTCTCATACACTCAAAGAGCTTGACATTCCGCTTCGGAGAGGAAATTTTATTTTTAATTTTCTATAATTCCGAATGTTGGTTGGATTAGGTCGAAGCCTGGTCTGTCGAATGGTTCTAAAAAACCGTTTTTTTTGATAAAAATAAATTGCTTAAAAGTGAAAGTGTATCTAAAACTTCTTGCAAGCTAGGTCCAGAGTCTGAAAAATTTTCGCCTCTCTTCAAAGATTTGTTTAGTAACTTCAATTTCAAATATTCTATACCATCCGGATTGTGTACCCAAACTATCGCTCTAATATCAAATGGAAAATTATACTGTTTCTTATCAATATTGCTTATTTCACATGCTCTTAAATACATATGTATGTATTATGTTATATATTCGTATGTATGTATGTATGGTGCTTTCAATACTGTGATTAACATTGTTATCAGTGTGCATTTATTGAAAAATATATATGTATGTATATTTATAATATCTGCAACTAGTAACTATTGATATGCTATAAATGTCCAATTAGAAAATATAATTAGCGAATTAAATTTATGTGCGAAATATATATAAAAAATATGTACAATCATCACTATGGCGACGACCTATTTTTTAAAGGCATTTTTTTATGCATTGCAAAAGCTAAAAGCAGTTTTGTAGACAAAACAGGTTTTAAATGCTGTTATCAGAAAAATAATTATAAATAAAAAATATATATACACATATGCATATATATGTATATGTACATATATACGTGTATATTAATTAGACCAAAGTTGATTCAAATGTTTGAAGTTGTTTATTTACTCAAATGAAGAGAGTTGAGATATGAAGAGCGTATTAAAGAGCAAGAAGAGTAAAAATTATTGTCAATAACGCTCCCGGCTGATATTTGTTTTGTTTGAATTTTTTTAAATAACCAATTTGTTATTCGTTTTGGATTTTTTTCTTGAAAGTATTAACAGATTTTTTGCTGTTTTAACTTTTACCCGGCATTGATAAAGCAAATCGAGAATGATAAAGAAAGAGAGAGAGAGAGAGAGGGATATAGATATAGAGAGTTGATCACTGCAATGTAACGTGATCGTTTTATGTTCGCTAGTGTTTATACCTTTCAATACATGAAATGTTTTACTAACTTTGGTCTGATGTATGTATGCAAGTTCTTTCTTAAAATACAGGGTAATCCAATTTGCGGTTTCGAAAATAAACACAAATAAAATACACTTAAATCAATTTTTTCATGAAATACCTTCTTTACTTGATAATAAACCTTTATATATATTATATTATATGTGAAGTCCTACATTCAAATGACTTCCTCGCAAATTTTCGCATACCTCGATCCGTTTTCGGTAATTTTTGACCACATTTTGGCACCTATTGAGGTCGAATCGCACAATTTCAACGAGATGATATGCTGCCGAGAAATTTCTCTTACAGCAAACCTAATCGTTGGCACCATCTTGTTCAATCCACATATTGCCCAAGTTGTTTTTTTTTCATTTGCGGATATAATACGACGATAATACTGCCAGTGTCAATCTCGCCATTATTTTCAAAGAATTTAAGCGCAATCACATCTCCGGATCGCAGAGCGCACTAGGCAGTAAGTCTGGGTGTAATGGCCTCTCTTTCATTATTTGAGTGTTCTCGAAGCCCTAAATGCGACAATGCTTAGTTACGTATCCCTCGCCTATGTAATGTACTTCGTCGTTGAGCAAGTTTTGTTCAAAAAATCGCTTGGACTTTATATAGATAGTATAAGTGTAAGTCCAAGTGCGAAAAATGCTATAATTTGCCGTAAGAAAGGCCCAGCTCTTGAGAACGTTGAGAAAAATGCACATTCGGGTCTTCGGGTCTTCGGCCACACTTTCACTTTGAGGTGGAACGAGCAAAACGATGATGCATAGGCCTTGAAATATTTGTAAACGATCCAGTCTCCTCAAACTTCTATAAATTTTTACAAATTCCTTAAGTATTTGGACGATTATGTGCACCATAATCTCCTCTTAAAACACGAAACGTGGCTATGTTGGAATCAAATTTGAGATATTGCTGTTGAAAATGTTAGAAATCGGAGAACTATATCATTATAACCTCCATAAAACCAATTTGTTCAGATACGAGAATGGATGTTTAATCCTAAAGTGAAATAGCATAAATTTGAAATTATCATAGAGGGTATAAAGATTTCGGCATGAACGAAGACAGCTTTTCTATCATGTGTTTTATTATTATTTTTTGATTTTGTTTACGTTCATATCTACGTTTATAGATATTGGAATTATCTACATACATACATACTTGTATGTGTATATAATACATAAATAATTACGAGTGCACAGGCTTGTATAGGCTACCCCATTAACTCTCAAGCGCCAGTGTTTCAATTTTCATTACCATTTTCCAATCAGTTTCGTTGCGCTTGAACTGCAGTGCAAATGAACGTGCTTAGAGTATTATCTCTAGTAGCCATGAATACATGTAGGCTACCTTGTTTTAAGTTCATTTAACATGTCTGATGAATTTATGAAGTGTACACGTGGCTGATATTTGTTTTGTTTGAATTTTTTTAAATAACCTATTTATTATTCGTTTTGGATTTTTTTCTTGAAAGTATTAACAGATATTTTGCTGTTTTAACTTTTACCCGGCATTGATAAAGTAAATCGAGAAAAATAAAGAAAGAAAGAGAGAGAGAGCGAGAAAGAGAGAGAGAGAGAGAGAAAGAGAGAGAGTTGATCACTGCAATGTAACGTGATCGTTACTACACATTCATACCAGCTTTTATGTTCGCTAGTGTTTATACCTTTCAAGTATTGTACATGAAATGTTTTACTAACTTTGGTCTGATGTATGTATGTAAGTGCCAGAAAAAAAGTTAGATCCATCAAAAATTATTTCGATCGGATCAGAATGATGAGTTGAATTTATTTCATCTGTCTGTTTGTACGAAAAATAATACTTCAGTTATTGAGTTATGGTACACAGATATGCTGTTATATTGAAATGATCATTTATCGGAACCGGCCAGAGCAGGCCACTATAGCTTACATGCATAATATTTTAAGACTGTGTGATGAATATTTCTGTTTTTTTCCGTTCTTTCTTAAAATACAGGGTAATCCAATTTGCGGTTTTAAAAATAAACGTAAATAAAATACACTTAAAATAATTTTTTCATGAAATTCCTTCTTTACTTGATAATGAACCTGTAAAAATATTTTATTATACGTGAAGTCCTACATTCAAATGACTCCCTCGCAAATTTTCGCATACCTCGATCCGTTTTCGGTAATTTTTGACCACTTTTTGGCACCTATTGATGTCAAATCCCACAATTTCGGTGGCCAAGACGAGATGATATGCCGCCGAGAAATTTCTCTTACAGTAAACCTAATCTTTGGCACCATCTTGTTCAATCCACATATTGCCCAAGTTGTTTTTTTTTCATTTGCGGATATAATACGACGATAATACTGCCAGTGTCAATCTCGCCATTATTTTCAAAGAATTTAAGCGCAATCACATCTCCGGATCGCAGAGCGCACTAGGCAGTAAGTCTGGGTGTAATGGCCTCTCTTTCATTATTTGAGTGTTCTCGAAGCCCTAAATGCGACAATGCTTAGTTACGTATCCCTCGCCTATGTAATGTACTTCGTCGTTGAGCAAGTTTTGTTCAAAAAATCGCTTGGACTTTATATAGATAGTATAAGTGTAAGTCCAAGTGCGAAAAATGCTATAATTTGCCGTAAGAAAGGCCCAGCTCTTGAGAACGTTGAGAAAAATGCACATTCGGGTCTTCGGGTCTTCGGCCACACTTTCACTTTGAGGTGGAACGAGCAAAACGATGATGCATAGGCCTTGAAATATTTGTAAACGATCCAGTCTCCTCAAACTTCTATAAATTTTTACAAATTCCTTAAGTATTTGGACGATTATGTGCACCATAATCTCCTCTTAAAACACGAAACGTGGCTATGTTGGAATCAAATTTGAGATATTGCTGTTGAAAATGTTAGAAATCGGAGAACTATATCATTATAACCTCCATAAAACCAATTTGTTCAGATACGAGAATGGATGTTTAATCCTAAAGTGAAATAGCATAAATTTGAAATTATCATAGAGGGTATAAAGATTTCGGCATGAACGAAGACAGCTTTTCTATCATGTGTTTTATTATTATTTTTTGATTTTGTTTACGTTCATATCTACGTTTATAGATATTGGAATTATCTACATACATACATACTTGTATGTGTATATAATACATAAATAATTACGAGTGCACAGGCTTGTATAGGCTACCCCATTAACTCTCAAGCGCCAGTGTTTCAATTTTCATTACCATTTTCCAATCAGTTTCGTTGCGCTTGAACTGCAGTGCAAATGAACGTGCTTAGAGTATTATCTCTAGTAGCCATGAATACATGTAGGCTACCTTGTTTTAAGTTCATTTAACATGTCTGATGAATTTATGAAGTGTACACGTGCTTAACAGTTGTTCAAATAGTTAAACATACACACATACACACGGTACACGGTAGACAAAAACGATTGTGCCCAAAATTATTTAAATGGGTTTCACTTGACATAATTTTTATTTTTTTCTCACTTGAATAGGATTTATTTTTATTTTTTTTTAATTTACTCAAGGGTAAGCATATACCTAGTTGACATATAACTTTTAAATTCAGAAATTTTGTAATATTAATGCATTTATTATTCAGTATAGTGTTTCAAGCACCTTATTAAAAATCTACTTTTAAAAATTTATGTAACGTTATGGTCAAGAATTTAGATTTATTATAAAGATCAGGGTTTGTCATTATTTTCTAAAAATGATTTCGAGCCGCAACTGGTTCGAATAAAGTCCAGCCGAGAGGCACAATTTTCGACCATATTTTTTAGCAATTGAGGCCGTATGTCAGCGATAATGCACTGAATATTCTCTCCCAAGGCGTCATTCGCCTCGGGATTATCTACATAGAAAAGCGGCCTGGCATAACCTCACAAAAAAGTCCAACGGTGTTAAATCACACGATTTTGGCGACCACGAGACCCGAGATAGTGCGCTCGCAAAAAATTTCTTTCGATAAATACATTTTTTTGTTAGGTGAATGGTTTGTAGCGCCGTCTTGTTGGAACCAAAGGTCGTTCACATTAAGATTTTCCAATTCTGACACGAAGAGGTCATTAATCTTGGCTATATATCGTTCCTCGTTGGCTGTAATATTATGATCGGATTTATTACTGAAAAAATATAGACCATCAGCCCATAGAGCACACCAAACAGTGATTTTTTGGAGGATGTAACGACGTTTCAACAATGGCTTGTAGATTATTATCTCTCCGAATGCGATAGTTTTAATTTAATAATATACCTACCCATTAAAGAAAGGTTAGCTTCAACGTTGAACCATTGAGCCAGTTTGAGAGAGCCTTAATGTCCAATTTTTAAACATCCTCTAGTCCTCTTAACAGGGAAGCTTCTACTTGCCTGCCTAAACTTCATGCAAGTATCACTGCTACTAATACCCTTTCTGCTCATGTGCAATGTCAGTAGGTTGTGATCTATCGTTAAGTCTCCAAAACTCTCCCATCGCTCTTTCTGAAACGTGGAAGTATGCAGTGTGTGAGGCTTTCCTTCGCTGCCATTGCTCAAAATCCTGACGATCTTGGCTTCGCTTCAGCCTGAAGGTGTTTCGGAAATTTTGATCCTTTGGCGACTTTTACGCAACAGGCCAGATGTTCATGCGCCGTGCACCCTTTTCCGATGTGGCTGGATGGATTCTTTTCCTGATAGATCCCCATGCCTGTGTTCTATTTTGTCTACAATACTTTTCTTTTGTGGAAAATTCATCTAGAATTAGGTAGATGGTAGGTTGAGTACTCTCTTGAGTGAAACTGTTCGACTATCGCTATTAGCCTAGCTGTTTTTTTGATTAGACAATCTACATACGTGGCGGTAGCAATAACCGAGCATTGCTTACTGCCATTCTGAAACCAGAGTTCGAGTCCTAGTTTGACCAAAATCTAAAATTATAGAAAATTCTTTTTTTTTTTCTAATTGCGATAGCTCCTCGGCAGAGAGTGTCATGCTCTCCGAGTGTATTTCTGATATAAAATAAAAGCTTCTCATAAAAATGCATCTGCCGTTCGGAGGCGGCTTGGAATAAACTGTAGGTCCCTCCGTGCGCACCTTCTATGCCTACGTCTTTGTTTGGCCTTTGAAACATCAACTGACTTGCGTTTAAGCCTACTTCGGTTCAAAGACTTCTGACTTAATAGCAACGTATTCGTAATAAATATTATGTCTCTATGGGTTCACTTTGCAAAAACATGAAGTAAAATGTCTTCTCTTGGATCACGCAATCTAATCTAATTTTTATTCTTTCTTTCTTTCTTTTATTTTTTTAGCGCGTCTACTATTTGTCTCTGGAATACTACATGGGTCGTTCCCTACAAAATACGATGATCAATCTGGGCATTCAAAGTGAATGTGAGGAGGCTATGTACCAGTTGGGTTTGGATATTGAAAACCTCGAGGATATGGAAGAAGATGCTGGTTTGGGTAATGGTGGTTTGGGTCGTTTGGCTGCTTGCTTCTTGGACTCCATGGCTACACTCGGCTTAGCTGCCTATGGTTATGGTATTCGTTATGAATACGGTATTTTCGCACAGAAGATCTTAAATGGTGAACAGCAGGAGGAACCCGATGATTGGTTGCGTTATGGAAATCCATGGGAGAAGGCACGTCCTGAATTCATGAAGCCGGTGCACTTTTACGGTCGTGTCATTGATACACCCGAGGGCAAAAAGTGGGTAGATACACAGGTTGTGTACGCTATGCCATATGATAACCCCATTCCCGGTTATGGCAACAATCACGTTAACACTTTACGTTTGTGGTCGGCTAAGAGTCCGGTCGATTTCAATTTGAAATTCTGTAAGTTACTGTTTGCACGATTTTTTTGTTGGTTTTAATTGCTCACGCACGTTTTTCTATATTTTAGTCAACGATGGTGACTACATCCAGGCTGTATTGGATCGTAACTTGGCTGAGAATATTTCGCGTGTGCTCTACCCGAACGACAACTTCTTCGAGGGCAAGGAACTGCGTCTTAAGCAGGAATACTTCATGGTCGCTGCCACCTTACATGACATTGTGCGTCGCTACAAGGCCTCGAAATTCGGCTCACGCGAAAATGTGCGTCAACACTTCGATCACTTCCCCGATAAGGTTGCCATTCAATTGAACGATACCCATCCCTCATTGGCTATACCCGAACTGATGCGTATTCTCATTGATGAGGAGCATTTAGAGTGGGAGAAAGCTTGGGACATAACTACACGTACCTGCGCATACACCAACCACACCGTCTTGCCCGAAGCCTTGGAACGCTGGCCCGTTTCCATGCTTGAGTCGATATTGCCCAGGCATTTGCAGATCATTTACCACATTAACTTCCTGTTCATGGAGAAAGTGGCCAAGCAATATCCTGGTGACTTTGATCGCATGCGTCGTATGTCGCTGGTTGAAGAAGATGGCGAGAAACGCATCAATATGGCTCATGTGTCCATTGTAGGCTCACACGCTGTAAACGGTGTGGCGGCTATTCACTCGGAGATTTTGAAGAAGGATCTCTTCCGTGATTTCTATGAATTTGAACCACATAAGTTCCAAAACAAGACCAACGGTATTACGCCACGTCGCTGGTTGTTGCTCTGCAATCCCGGTTTGTCCGATCTAATTGCCGAGAAGATTGGTGATGAATGGCCAGTGCACTTGGAGCAGCTGGTAGCGCTTAAGAAATGGGCCAAGGATCCCAATTTCCAACGCAACGTGGCACGTGTGAAACAAGAGAACAAACTGAAGTTGGCTCAAATCTTGGAGAAAGACTATGGCATCAAAGTTAATCCCGCCTCCATGTTCGACATTCAAGTTAAACGTATACACGAGTACAAACGTCAATTACTGAACTGCTTGCACATCATTACGCTTTACAATCGCATTAAGAAGGATCCCACCGCCAACTTCACGCCACGCACCATTATGATCGGTGGCAAGGCCGCACCCGGTTACTATGTAGCCAAGCAGATTATTAAGTTGGTCTGCGCTGTGGCCAATGTTGTCAACAACGATCCAATTGTGGGTGACAAATTGAAGGTAATCTTTTTGGAGAATTACCGTGTCACTTTGGCTGAGAAAATTATGCCTGCTGCCGATCTGTCGGAACAAATCTCCACCGCCGGTACTGAGGCTTCCGGTACTGGCAACATGAAATTCATGTTGAACGGTGCCCTCACTATTGGTACCTTGGACGGTGCCAATGTTGAGATGGCCGAGGAGATGGGCAACGATAATATTTTCATTTTTGGTATGACCGTAGAGGAAGTTGAGGCGCTCAAGAAACGCGGTTACAATGCCTACGATTACTACAACAAGAACCCTGAGATCAGACAATGCATCGACCAAATACAGGGTGGCTTCTTCAGCCCAAGCAATCCCAATGAATTCAAGAATATTGCCGATATTTTGCTGAAATACGATCACTATTACTTGTTGGCCGATTACGAGGCATACATCAAGGCACAAGAATTGGTTTCGAAGACCTACCAGGTGAGTTTACATTGAAAGATATTTTTTTGAATTGGAATGTAGAGAATAAAATTGTTTAATTTCTTTTTTACAGAATCAAGCCAAATGGTTGGAAATGTCCATCCACAATATCGCTTCCAGTGGTAAATTCTCTTCGGATCGTACCATTTGCGAATATGCAAGGGAAATTTGGGGTGTCGAGCCCACTTGGGAGAAACTGCCCGCACCTGAGGACACACCAGCTGCAAAATAAATTAATTTTGATATTATTGTTACATACATACATACATATATACTATTCTTTTGAGATTTAACTTTATTTTTATTAAACTTCATTTATGCGGAACTATAATTTAATTAAAAAAAACAAAAAGCAAACCACAAAAAACAAAAGAAACCCCTATTTTATTTTGTCCAAATTTGTTGTATTTCATTTAAGTAAATCACAAAATTGTTTACTGTTGAGCTAAAAAAAAGTTTGTTAAGTAGAAAACGAATTTCAAACGGCCAAAGAACAAACGAATATATTAAAAAAAAAACTAAAAATAAAATTAAATGAAAAGTAAAACCAAAATATGCCATATATTTATATGAAAATCTTCTACTGCAACTAAAAGCCTACCGCAACAGCTCAGGAAATACAAAACAATACAAAATATATATTTGAACTGTATGACATCAGCATAAATATGAACAACGTATAAATTTACAAACATATATACATATATTTTAAGATATTTGAATTGATGTTTTTATTAAATATTAGTAAACAAATAAGTCTTTTATCAAATTGTTAAGTAAACGCCACGAAATTTTCAATTCAAAAATCACGAATGATACACAAAATACATACATACATAGATATATGTGACTAAAGAATTGCAAATAAATTTAATGTAAAGAGATGCTTAGAGATCGTTAATAAATTTGATCCTCAAATGAAAATAAATAAAAAAAAAATATTCTTTTACTGCTATGCGGACTTCAAATGGGAACTTAAGATTACGGTGGTATACGTGTACATTTCCTTTCCGTTTTACAATGGGCTGAGTACACAATTGAAAGGTGAAGTCCTCCCACGGCGAACCAAAACCAAACTATACAAGTCCGTCAACATTCCTGTTGTTGGCTAGATCAGTCTAAGTCATCGAGGTCATGTAACGGGAGGTTCAGAAAACGAGCTATTTCGATGGGTTCGGACCAGAGTTGGTTTTAGGAGGCATTCAAAGGAGTGGTGGTGGCGTGCGCGGACTCATTACAAACAGGACATACAGGTTGGGATAAATAGGAGTTTAATCTATTTAGTTTAATCTGTGTTACGCCGGATTTTCGAGGTATATCGAGCTTGTCGTCTGCAATAGGTGGTGGTTTGACTGCGAAAACGCCATTCACAGGGAGGAATGTCTCTCGGTGAATGGCGCTTAATGCCTATCTATACGACGTTCTGTCCAGCGGTTGTTGTAGGTGATGATGAATGGGTGGTGGTTCGGCTTCTAATGAACATGCAAATATGCTACGAGTTAAGTGATGCTCTGGCGACATCAAAAGGTTTCCAGTCACGGTCTTGAGAGCGGTGTTTTAGCAGGCTTGTATTTTTTTCAACTGCGTCTCGCTAGTTCCCGGCGCCCAGATCGGTGCAGCATAGTTTACGACCGGCCGGCCAATTGACTTGTAAGTTGCCAGCAAAGTTTCTTTGTGTTTCCCCCAAGTGCGGCTGCCTAACGTTTTGAGGATTTTGTTGCGGCTCTGGAGTTTTGTGGTAATTGCAGTCGTATGCGGAGTAAAGGAATGCAGGCTATCGAATGTGACTCCCAGAAACTTTGGGTTGTTTATAGGTGGAATCTTTACGCCATCGACTTTCATATCGAGTTCGAGCCTGTACTCCTTCATCGAGCAGATGACAAGGGTAGCCGAGGATATTGTCTTTTGTATTTTTAATTGTTTTGCAGTGAAACAGTGTGGAAAAGTTGTCGAGATAGCAGTTTACTTTAGAACATAACTCGTCGATATCCTGGTCAGACGCCAATATCGAGCAATCATCGGTATATGAGATCAGGGAAACCCCTTCCGGACTATAAGCTGTACGACGAATCGACATAGTTCAGAGAATGAAGAGACAGTTGGCTGGGTCATGTCGTCCGAAGGAATGAAAGCACTTTAAATTTGAAAGTATTCGTTGGAGTGCCCGCTGTCGGAAGTAGAGGAAGAGAAAGACCCCCACTACGTTGAAAGAATTAGATGGGGAGTTTTCACTGGTATTTCAAACTGACGTAAAAGAGCGCGATATTGTTGATTCGCCAATAAAGAGGAAGAAGAGCACTCAACAGCATCACGATATTAGGTAACTGTGGAACGGTATTGAAACCACCCTACTTTCCGCCGCTAGAGAAATATTGATTTGAAAAAACGCCAGAAGCAGAGCTGATGCGATGAGGATTGTTCAACTGCAGTGGAGAGAAAAAATACAGCCCATCTCACAACCAGAAAGAAGCCGAAGAGAACTTGAGAAGTTGGTCGACAGGGGTAACCCATGAAACGATGCGCCGGCTTAAAGTAAGTTCCAAGGAACCAAGAAAGTAATCTGATGACCGACGACCAGAGCGTAGTTGGTGTATGGAGAAAAAACTTCTGCAACCTGTTGAATGGCAGTGAAAGGGACAGACAGGAGATGATGATAAACAAGAATATTCGATCGATGGTGATGGAATAGACTTTATTATCAATAGCGCATATAAAGCTTTTTATGGCGCATTGTACAAAAGAACTGATCAGCCTTTAAAGGTGTGAGTAAGAAACTGGTAAATCTAGCATTGAAAATATATTCACCGATCATAAAATTTAGACAAAAAAATCTGGAAGAAAAATATCGACTAATTACAACTCTTCCTCATTTTTATAAGTACATTCGACGACACGAAAAAGAGCAGCCTAAAAACCGCTATGCTTAAATGTGATATTCTTGCCAGAAGCCTTACTTGAATAAGAACTACTTCTCCGAACCGTTCGATACTAAACGAGGTTTCAGTGAGAGTTACACATACTACCATGCTGGTAGTTCTGCATTCTTTAGATTAGACAAGGAAACGAAGCGAATGGGGAATAGTCAACGATGACAAGACGAAGCATTTCCTGTTATCAAACAAACAGTCGGCGCATTTGCATCTTGGTTCCCACGTGACTGTATAATCGCTCTTGCCAACAGATGCGGGTTTGGACTGAGTAGGTATATGAAAAACAATGTGTTACCTCGACGAACAAAGACCAAACTCCACAAGTCCCTCATCATTCTCGTCCACTATAAAGCTTTGAACTTATACCATATAATACCCGCTGGTGGAAGCAGAGGAGAGGAAGTCCTACACTGCATGGGTAAATTCTGGTAGAGAAGAATCTGCCTTCACTCTGTGCCTCCGATTGGTGCCGAAAGATTAGAAAAGAAATGAATGTCGCGCTGCTGTTGTTTCTTGGTTGTTTAGTGTGAATTGTTTGCCGATCGTTCCACTTTTGAAGTAATTAAAGTCTAATGCGAAAATACGTCATCGATATTAAACAAAACTAAATATAAAAAACACTTAATGATATGCCATCTGCACAATTAACTGAATACATAATGATCTACGAAAACTAGCAAAGCTAATAAATTATGATTGTTTAATAATTTTATTGCCAAGTAAACAGTTATTTCTGATAAGATTAGATTAAAAAATAGGCAATAAATCGTACAACAGGTTCAAAGGGAATAATCGATTTGCACTAACAAAACAATGTTTATATGGGAAATTTGTTGTTAAATTTATATTAAATAATTAAAACAATTTATTCGTGTTTAGTGTAGGTATTTATGACAGTGATAAAACAAAAACCATGCACAAATGGTGATTATGTTAAATGACTATGCATTTTATAGAATTAAAATTTGGAATTTAAGCGCAACCATTATCTGAATCACCACTGAGCTACCTGTAAGTGAGCACAGTAGTCGAAAATTAGAAAAAGCTTGCTCTATTATAAGCAGTGTTGCCATAACTTTTTCAGTCCATCTTTCCATCTAAATGACCCCAAAAGGAATGCTAAAAGCAGCCAATCAAATTTCTGAAGAAATATACTAAAAGTTTAAAGTAAATATTTTAATTGGTTTTTTGTTTTTAAGAACACAACAAATAGGAAATTCATACATCTTTTTTGAAAATAAATTAGTTTAGTTTATTAAGACTGAAAATAGAGTAGAGCAGCTCAAGTTCGAGCAGAACAGAGCAGCTGTCAATAAAATAAGAGAGCAAGTTAGAGTAACTCGTAGCAAAAAGCTCTTTAAACATTTTTAAATAAATAAAATAAATAACTTTTATTTTCACTTGTATTTAAGTTTTTTGCTGAGCACCGTGAATATTTCATAGTCAAATTCTGCCCTTTTTCGCCCCAAGTTCTTCTTCTTCTTTATTGGTGTTGGCACCGCTTACGCGATTATAGCCGAATCAATATACAAGCGCCATTCATCCCTTCTTTTCGTTGCCTGGCGTCAGTTGGAAATACCAAGTGAACCCTGGTCACTCTAAACCGGATCTTCCCAACGCAGTGGAGGTCTTCCTCTTCCTCTGCTTCCACCAGCGAACACTGCATCGAATACTTTCAAAGCTGGAGTGTTGTCATCCATTCGGGCGACATGGCCTAGCCAGCGTAGCCCCTGTCTCTTCATTCGCTGAACTATGTCAATATCATCGTATAGCTCGTACAGTTCATCGTTCCATCGTCTGCGGTATTAGCCGTTGCTAATGCGCAAAGGACCATAAATCGTTCGCAAAACTTTTCTCTCGAATACTCCTAGAGCCGACTAATCAGATGTTGACATCGTCCACGCTTCTGCGTCATATAGGAACACCGGTATGATGGGCGACTTGTAGAGTTTGGTTTTCGTTCGCCGAGAGAGGACTTTACTTTTCAATTGCCTACTTTACTTAGTCCAAAGTAGCACCTGTTGGCAGGAGTGATTCTGCGTTGGATTTCAAGGCTGACGTTATTATTGGTGTTAATGCTGGTCCCTAAATAGACGGAATTATCTACGACCTCGAAGTTAAAACTATCAACAGTGACGTGGGAGCCGAGTCTCGAATGTGATGACTATTCGTTTGATGACAGGAGATATTGCGTCTTGTCTTCGTTCACTCCACACCCATACGCTTACCTTCTTTATCAAGCCTGGAGAAAGCAGAACTCACGGCGTGGTTGTTGAGGCCAATAATGTCGATATCATCGGCGTACGCCAGCAGCTGTATACTCTTATAGAAGATTATACCTTCTCTATTCAGCTCTGCAGCTCGTATTATTTTCTGCAGCAATAAGTTAAAAAAGTCACACGATAAAGAGTCACCTTGTGTGAAACCTCGTTTGGTATCGAACGGCTCGGAGAGGTCCTTCCCGATCCTGACGGAGCTTTTTAGTGCTGCTTAAGGTCAGCTTACACAGCCTTATAAGTTTTGCGGGGATACCAAATTCAGACATAGCGGCGTATAGGCAGCTCCTATTCATGCTGTCGAAAGCGGCTTTAAAATCGACGAAGAGGTGGTGTGTGTCGATCCTCTTTTCACGGGTCTTTTCAAAGATTTGGCGCATGGTGAATATCTGCCCCAAGTTACACATTTTTTCCGCTTAGACAATACTGATGAAACAAAAAGTAGAGCAAATAAGAGCAAAAAAGTTTCCATTAGACACCATTTTTGGAAAAAGAATAACCTAGAGCAGATTAATAAACAAACTCATTATGTCATTTACGGAAATATTACGTTTTGCTCGTGTCATTATTCCTCTCACATAGAAACCCTTGGCCCTATTGACAAAAAATTGTGACAATCGATTTTCACAGGCTTCTCATGAGGCCAATTCTTCACCAGACAAATCATTTGCCATAGGCAGGAAGATATAATAATCACTTGGTGCGAGATCCGGACTATAAGGCGAATGCGTTTTGCGAGTTGCGAGTTTCTGTTGTATCAGTATCGATGTGCGTGGTCTGGCGTTGTCCTGATCAGACACAGTTCTCTTCCTGTTGGTCAAAGCTGAGCGCTTCTGTGCAATCGCTTCCTTCAGACGGGACAATTGCTGACAGTACAAGTCGCAATTCCCTTCCAAGACCACCAAACACAAAAACAAAACCTTCCTGACCGTCAGCCCTGGCCTGGAGACCGTTTGCGCCGGCTCACAGTCTTTCGACACGACCGTTTTCGCTTGACTTGCTGTTGGTGATCCACTTTTCACCACCAGTCACCATTCACTTTAAAATCGTCGAAACCGAAATTTTTCATTTTTTTTGTCAAAGGTCCCCTTCTCGGAAAATCCTTTCTTATATTTCTCGAACTTTCAGGTTTCTACGATCAGCGGTTTAAGCTGTGGTTTCATCCGTCAGTCATTCGGAACTGATATATAGATAAGTATCCTTCTTTTGGGTGGGTCTGGCCTTTGTTGTAGTTTTACCACCATTTTTATGGCAAATATTTCGGCGTCGAAGATTCTACGGAGGTTTGGCAATTTTAATGACTTTCTTAGCTCTGGCGTAGTGACGCTAAAATATATGTATATGGGTAGAGTAATATGTTCTGGTTTTCAGCTGATTTAAGACGCAGCCTCGCGGCTACTAACTGATCTTCGACTGCCTAAAACTCTTTCCAGGTTTTTTAGATACGATGCTTTTTCTATAGCTTTCCAGCTAGCCATAATACCCTATGAAAGTGTAGGCTTAACGATCGCTACGAAAATTCCAGTCGCTGCAAGTATATTTCAGGCATGAATTACAAAAGCTCGGCCGAAAATCATACCTTTATAATAGCATTTTTTCTCGGTTTTTTGCATCTAAAATTTTATTTAGATTTTTTTTTTCAGAAGCATTCAAAATTTTATTGTTTTAATTTTTTTGTTTTTTTGTAGTTGAACACTTCTCTGTTGTTATTAGATTCTCTCTTATTAGCTTATCAACTTTTAACACTTGTTTTGTTTAATTTAGCGGTGTTACAAATATTTCACTAAACGTGACTACAAACAATCTCGTGCATGAAAGTGTTAATTTACTCACAAAACAATCACCGATTTTTGCTTCTTCATTTAAATTAATCTGTACTTCACGAAATCAAACGTTAAGCTGAAGAGTTGACCTATTTTTTTCTATTTTACACTTCACATGCCTGCCACAGATTAATTTTCTACTAATCAAAAAAAATTTTTTTTTCTCTGAGCATGAGAATTCAATTAGAACAAAAAAGCGGTGCGAGTTTTCTTCCACTTATGAATGCTTTATACGTATATATACATATTTATCACCATAAATATATGCATACAGGGATATAAATTCGCGGATTAATCTAATCTTAGATTAGGAAATATCTGGTATTTAGTGCGATAATTGCATAAATCAGTTTAATATTCTAAAATCCATGAATTTTGACTTCCGAAGAGGGAGAGAGGCAGCGCAATTTTCATATTAATAGCATAAATAATTCTTATTCGTTTCCTTCCAGTACTTAGTAAAGTGCAAGAAAATTAAAAATAGAATTTTCCTTTAATCTTTACATCCACTGAAAAAATTGTACGATATATTATATGATACAAAGTTCACAAGGGCGCTAAAAATCATTGTATATTTGTGTATGCCAGTTTTCATATTTTTGGAAATTAAGCACGATTAACAACGCAAAATTTAAAATATCTTTTACAATAAACTTACTTCCAAGCGCTTGTAATACAAATATGAGTAAACGAGACCAAATTTCCATCAGCGAATTGCTGCTGAATCGTAACAAAATCGACAAATTTCTGAAGCGATTGGTGCCTGCTGATGAAAAGTGGATCCCTTATAGCAACGGCGAAGGGCAGTTAGCCGGCACAAACGGTCTCCAAGCTAGGACTGACAGAAAGGAAAGTTCTGTCATGTGTCTGGTGGGATTGGTAAGGAATTATTCATTTACCCTGCGCCCAAACTCTTAATCCGAAGTTGTACTGTCAGTAATTGAACCGTTTGAAGGAAACAATCGCAGAGAAGTGTCCAGCTTTGACCAAAATGAGGGAAATTATGGTTAAACAGGACAACGACAGACCAGACACATCGATACTGACTCGTCAGAAGCTTCAAAAATTTGGTTGGGATGTTCTTATGCAGCTACATTATAGTCCTGACCTCGCAGCAAGTGATTGACATCTGTTTTTGTCTATGGCGAATAATTTGGCTGGTGAAGAATAGTTTGATAGGGGCACAATGGCATTCCCTCCAAAATGGCAAAACATGTCAAGCAAAACGTTGCATATTTGATATATGTAAATCGGATGATTTTAACTATAGTAAATAAAGCTCTTAATTTAAGGCAAAAATAATGGATTACTTTTTACTAAAACCGTAAGATCTTTTTGTTTCAACCCTCGTTTGCCGTCATGAGCAGGAAAATAACAAACTTGATCTTCATGAAATAAAATTGAAAGATGTACATAAATATATACATTTTTAATTACGTAAATGTTGTAGAAATAGGAATATTTTCAAAAACCTACTTAGTTAACTGCTTGGTCCTACATTCTTTTATTTTTATTTTTTTTTTCAATTGCCAACACTTTTGCATAAAAAGTGCCAATTTCAATGAAGCTAGAGGCTAAGTAATCGACGTTATTATCAGCCATTTTACCATGCAAATTCTATCATTCTTACTAAGCTACTAAACAGTACAGTCAAACGAACATCTTCCATGCTGTTGAAGATCTTGACCAGTCTGTAATGTGGACCAACCAAATCTGCTTCCCGAGCTGTTCGCGCCGCATTTAAATTTCTCTGTGGTAATATTATATTTCCAGTAAGTTATAGGAATTGAAAAAATTGTCGAAATATAGGTTATGCCCAGATTTAGTCAAACTCTTACATATCTGAATGAAGAACTGTAGCGAAAGAAAAACCTACTGTGCAGACTGGGTTCTCGTCGAGGTTAGAATTTTTTGCCTTTAGAAAGAGTTCGAATTCATAAGTAAAACTAAACATTCCACATTCCACTTTCTTTAGATGGCATAATCTGCTTATCATTCCTTCACTTCTTCATTTTTCATCGTTCTAATTGAAGTATGAATTTTGAAAAAAAAAATTGAGAATGGTATCGGACTCATCATTTCAGGGCAATACCTGAATACTGTACATTTAAAGTCTCTATTTATTACCATTTTCGAAATACTTACAATTTTATTAGCATTAAGAAGAAACATTTTTCTCGGGATCTTGGGAAGCCATTTCTCTAATTTTCGCAAATGTTCTGGATCACTTCCTATAGGAACTTTTAAGCATGTTAGGATTCTGGAACTGAACGTTTTTTTTTTGAATTCATCATTCAATTTTCTGTAGACTTAGAAGTATCGTAAGTTTTCAAAAACGATGCGTAATATTGAAAAAATTAAAAACTAATTTTTTTTTTACAAAAATCGATTTAGTTTTATGATTTAACTAAGGCTGCATCGCAACGATAAATTTCACGATAATAAAAAAATGTTCAATTGATTCGGTTGAAACATTTGGAAATGTCAACGTTAAAGCAATTATCAATGTAATAATTTTATTTCGTTTTTACCCGAAACGAAATGCTGTAATTAATGTTAATCGTTTACAGATAATGTTAAATCGTTAAAGATAATTTTAAATCGTTAACAGATATTTTTAAATCGTTAACAGGTAATGTTAAAACGTTAAAATTGAGCTGTGCTGTAAATATCATAACAAGCAGCTACTTCAAAGTTAACGTTAACGATTAGTTTGTGCGATTTCAGCATTAACAATTTCATTTCGTTTCAATAAGATGGCGCCAAACTGAAACAAAATCATTTCGATAAGTTAATTTATAATAATAACAAAACGAAATTAAATCGTTTCGTTAGTTGAGCATCTTTGGATTTCACCAATGAAATAACAAAAAATAAAAAAAAAATAAATAAATAAAAAATAACGTAATTTATTTGATTACTGCTTTATTACTTGTAACTAGCACAAAACATAACAACTTTAAAGTATTTATTTTTAAGAATGATTGCTAGTGAAATCGTAATATTCGGATAATTAAAGAATAAATTGTAAGAAATTATTTTTCCCATACCCTAAAAAAATAAAACAAACACGAATTTTCACAATCAAAATAAAGGACATTTATTATATTGTATTTAAACCCAAATATATGTATGTATATCTTTAACATTGACTACACAATACACTCATACATATTAATTATTAATTTATTAATATATTTATTGCAAAATATTTAATTCAACTATACAATATGTATGTATGTAAGTAAGTAAAAGAAATATGTCTTTTTAACAAAATCCCTTGAATAGTTGTCTGTATGTTTTATTTTTTCTTTTGTTTTATTTATACGATAATAAAGGCAATTTTGATTTTTATTAAATGTTAATTATCAAATTTGAATGCGTTGCCACTATCCATTTTTTTTTTGTTTGCGGAGAAGGGCTTGCATTATGAGTTGTACATATTCGACATATACATATTTATTATGCGCTATGTAAAGTATAACAAAGTTACTTACAATACGTATGTAGTTATGTTTGTTTTCTTTATTTTTTTGTAAAAGAAAAGATATTCAGTGTATACATATGAACATTTAAAAAAATTTAATATTTTTGATATTTGTTTATTTTTTTAATTTTATTCGACTTTAATTTTAATGCAAAAATGCAGTTTCCAAAATTGTTTTTTTAATTTTTTTTGTTTGAATACATAAAATTTTAAAATTGTGTGTATACGTGTATGCAAAATTTCAAAATTTCCTTACTTTTTTTTTTAATTTATAAATATTTAAGTATATGCCAAAAAGTTTACATGTAATTTTGTACATACATACGAGTATATAGCTTTGTATATATTTACTTAAAAAGAAAATAGCAATATTGCAAAATGTATGTATGTATGGTATGTTTACTACTTTACTGTTGATTATTTCTTATTACTTGACAGCTTTTACGTAGACACGCATATACATGTATTTGTTGTTGGTATTACATATTTGTAAAATTAAAATTTTTAAGGTACATCGAGAATTTTGCTTTTTAATATTTTTTCTGTTTTTTTTATTATTAAATTTTATAAGATTTTGCCTACAAAATTTTTTATTATTGTTTGATATTTTGTTGCCTCTAAATGTTAAATATTATCAAATTATAATTTAAGATAACATTATTACTTATACATACATATATATATTTTATTTTTCAAATATGTATCTAAGCGAAAAATCCTTCCACCGCCAAAAAAGCATACATCTATATGTATGTACGTAGTGTAATTTGCATATTTTTACATTCAACTTTCCTATACACACATATGTATGTATGTAGTTATGTGTTTTTTTATTCTTTTAGTAAAATTTATATTTTTGACATTTTCATTTTTTGGTTTTGTACTAAAAATAAGCGTATTACATGTATAATATTAATTTTTTTCTTGTAAACAAAATAATAATTTTTGTTTGGTCATTTATTTTTAGCACTACAACATATGTATGTGTGTATGTATGCTTGTTTAGTTTTTAAGATTATTTTAAATTTTTCCTTAATATACAAATATACATATATGTACATATGTATGTTTAGTTACTTATATATAATTTTTCTTTTTGATTTTTCACTAAAAATTAAACAATTGTCTATTAAAAAAAATATATATATATATTTAAACTTTGGAATGCGTTACGAAAACGGTGCAAGAATCAAACAATGAAACGAGTCATTTAAATAAATAAATATGTTTTTATGTTTACATACAATAAATATGTATGACGTGGGTTAAATAAAATCATTGACAATTATTACAACATAATTTTAAAATTTTTTAATTTATTTTAATTTAATAATAATAATTATTTTGATGCATATGTATGTATGTATTATATATGTATGTAAGTAGACATTGTTTTTTGCATTTGAAACATATGCAAAATGCATGCACTTGCTTATACATACATAAAAATGTCTACTAAGTTTTGTGTGTATGTGTATGTGTGTGTGTGTTAAAAATATTTCATATATATGTATGTATATACATACGAGTATATTTGTAAGTATTTTCTCAATAAGGAGGATCATTCTGTGAGGCAAGAAGTGGTTTTTGATATATTTAAATATACCTAAATATGTATGTATGTTCTGTGTGCTGATTATGATGTTAACATTTTTCTTAGGTTTTGTTGTTGTCGCACTACATATGTATGTAAGGTGTTTGTGTGCTTATTTAAAATATTACAAAGGCGCATACATTTATTTGGTGTTAAAAAAACAACATACTACAGCTGGCTTACTTATTAAGAGTGCTTACTAATAAAGAATGTCTACATGAAGCTAATTGTTACCGTTATCTATGCTTGTATAGTAATATACATTTTACATTTTACTAAAATATTTAATATAAGAAACGTTTTTTATGCAATTATATGTATGTATTATTTATTCTAAGCATTCTTGTATATATATATGTATGTAGATATATTGTTGCACATAAATAACATTTCTCTGTTTTGTTATTTTTTTTTGTATATTTTATATAGATATTTATTTAACACTATGATCTTGCTTTTTATTTACTAATTATTCTTTAGGTATATTCCTCAGCTAAACATATGTATCTATGTATTGTATGTATGTATATTCATATATATGTATGTATATATTTTTTTCTATTTAGTAAATAGTCTCTACATGTTGGTCTTTTTTTCACAGTACAATAAAAGCTCGCAATTTTCTGTTTTTTTTTTTTTGTTTTTTTTCTTTTTTGTTTTACTTCATAACATTTAATTTTAATATCTTGTATATATATGTACATATACATATATTATATATTTATTTTAATTAAATTTTATATGCATGTTTTTCATAGTTTTCCTTTAAGAAATGTCTTTTTTTTCACTTAACAAAAAATATTTAAAAGCGCTGTATTTTGTAAAAAAAAAACTTATAAGAGCATGTATGTATGTATATATATATAATTGGCGCTTTGTAACCGCTTAAGCGATTTGTATGTATGTATGTTTGTATATAGTGGCTTCGAGAAGTAAATAAAATAATTAAGAAATAATGTTCGAATAGGATTTGAATTTTAAATCTTTTCATTTAGAGAATTCCTAGAAAGAAGTGAAGGCACATTTCAATTATTTGTGTCCAAAAAAAATAAAACGATTTTGTTGCTTTAATTCATAAATCCATGAATTAATTTTATGTTGTTTTCCCTACATACTTTATAAAAAAACGTTATCATTTTAGACCATTATAATGTTAACTGTTGACCTAAACGGCGATTAGGTCGCTAAAAGGGTGGCACCCCTTGACCAGTTAAAATCCGGGTCAACTCCGGTGACTTGATATCGACACATTACCGCATGCAATGAGACCCCTCACGACAATACCCACATCTTTGCATGCCCCTTGAAATCTACTCATCTAATCCCCCTTTCCTTCTAGTCGGAAGGTGTCGAAAAAGCTCATTACCTGGACCTAAAAAGTCGGAAGGTGTCGAAAAAGCTCATTACCTGGACCTAAATTAGCACTTTGTAGCCAGAAGCACTTTTCGGCCGAGCTCCTCGTTCTTTTGTAGTGCGCAACAAAGCCGTAAGTGAAGCCACACCGACATATTTGGTTTAAGGGTTCGCTAAAGTCTAATAGCAGCGTATATTCACCTGAGATGCGGCTGTAAACGGGCGTCGGTCACTATATAAATGTGCAAACACATTTAAATCTACTCGGTTAGCAAGGTTGTGTGCTGGGTTTGAGACCCGTCACCTAGCACCAATCAGCTCCAATGAAAAAATTAGCAACTCCTCGGATGAGATACCCTCTTTCTGATGACGACCGCTGTCAACGAATTAAGGATCACGCTTTGAGGGCATGCACCTGGAATGTATGATCCTTTAATTGAGAAGATGCCGCTACCCAGCTGGTTAATGTCCTTACAGGAAAAAAAAGCTCCGTACAGGAAGTGCGATGGACGGGACAATAACAGAGATGAGCAACTTCTTGTAGCATTTACTGCAGTGGACGTATAGAGATGTCGGATTGGTGATGAGAGAGAGACTTCGTTGCCGAGTACAGGCATTCCGTCCGGTGGATGAACGTCTTGCCATAAGGACGTTGTGACGAAGAATACCTTCTATGAGCGCTAATAGCATACTCATGAACGATGTCTCGGACCTGGTTCAACGTCGACGTAGTTGCAATCACAATAGACAGCCAAACGGTATTCTACTCGACTTGTACGAACTGCTTTCTGAGTGTCCTCATCAGCACCTGCCACAGTCTGCGCCAATTACCGTGGGATAAGCCTCCTCAATTACACCAGAGTTTGAAATCGGTACTATCGAACATATTGTATTTCAAAAACCAAAAGCCCACCGACAACAAACTAATTGGACCTCTTCAATGTGACTTTAGATCTGGTAAATCCACCGTTGACCATAAATACACGATGTTTTAAGAAAAGAGGACTCATTTTGAAGCAGCTTTCGACAGCGCGAAGAAGAGCTGCCTATACGCCGCTATGACTGAATTTGGCGTTGTGCTTTTGTGCTTTCTTCCGACTGAATAAGGAGGCAAACCATAAGGGTCTGGTAGTGAACGTGGGCAAGACAAAATATCTCCTGCCATCAAAAAATACTTTCACTTCACTTTTGCCAGTCATAACATTGATAATTTCGTCTATCTTGGAATTAGTATTAATAGTAACAACTTTATCAGCCTTGAAAACCAGCGTAACATCACTCTTGCCAACAGGTGCTCCTTTGGACTGAATAGGCGATTGAACAGTAAAGTGATCTCTCGGCGAACAAAGACCAAACTCTACAACTCGCTCATTATTTTAATCCTGCTGCGGTGTGGTGGAACGGGCGAGGACAACATCTTATAACTCCGTATGGGGAGATAAAGGATTTATGAACCTCTACGCGTTGGGAACAACATATGAGGAGACATTGACATACTTCAGCGAACCAAGAGACATTGGCTATGCTGGCGAAATGGATGAGAATATGTCAGTCAAAACTGACGAAAAAAAATTTCTTGTGATACAAACAGCACCTTTATTTATTCTGGAACACAAATGTAGAAAAAAAATTAAAAATATTTAAAAACCCGCAGAAACTTAATTTGTTGTGATCGCAAAAAAAATGCGCTAAATTGCGCAAATACACTTGTTTTACAATAACTAAACAATATGGTAATACAACTGTTAGTTATTTTGCATGCAATTAGTGTTGTTGTTATTAAAAACCTTAACTAATTGTTGCTGTACAAGTGTGTGCAATGCAAATGTAAGAAATGTAAAGCAAAGTCTGTTAAAAATGTATTGCAACGAAACGAATTATTTGTAACAAATGAGCAACGGCTGGAAATATAATTAGGTTTTCCGCATTTTAAAATTAATGAAGCAATTTGAAGTTGGAACTAATATCCTCCCTTGAGGCGTATTTGTAATTTATATACCATTATATAGCATTCCAGCATTATTTGCATGCGAATATATATAAAACAAAATCGCTTTAACACGGCGGAGCTGGAACTATATTTTTATTATTAAAAAGAAAGAAAAAGAAATTTAAAAAAAATTTAAATTAGTTTAACACAACTTCTCGGCCATTGTATGTAGAAAAATCGGCAAGTACTTTGAAAGTAAAATAATCAAGACTGCATCATAGCGGTACATGTATGTATTCCACGTTTGGAAATATTGCCGTTAAATAAATTATCAAAATAAATTTTATTTCGTTTTTACCAGAAACGGAATGCTGTCGTTAATGTTAAATCGTTAACAGATAATGAAATCGTTAACAGATAATGTTAAATCGTTAACAGATAATGAAATCGTTAACGGATAATGTTAAATCGTTAACAGATAATGTTAAATCGTTAACATATAATGTTAAATCGTTAACATATAATGAAATCGTTAACAGATAATGTTAAATCGTTAACAGATAATGAAATCGTTAACGGATAATGTTAAATCGTTAACAGATAATGTGAAATCGTTAACAGATAATGTGAAATCGTTAACAGATAATGCTAAATCGTTAACAGAAACGTTAAATGGTTAACAGATAACGTTAACATTGCGCTGTGCTGTTAATATTATAGCAGGCAGCCATTTTAAAATTAAAGGTTAACGATGAGTTTGCGAGGTTTCAACACTAACAACTACATTTCGTTTCGTTAAGATGGCGCCGAAACAAAACAAAATCATTTCGTTTCGTTTATTTTTCAGATTAACAAAAGGAAATGACATCTTTTGGTTAGTAGAGCATCTCTGAAAATAATAAAAAACAAAATGCTATACAGGCATTGCAAAAAAAAAAAAAACATTTTTAGCACATGCATTTCAACAATTAGATATTATTAAAAAATAAAGCAAATATTTTTGGCTAAGTATTTTGTTTACAATATTTTACCAACCACATAAAATGGTTCAATAGATCGCTTAATACAAATAGTATACTGTAAATGTGCGACAACAAAAATGATTCCATAACTTTATAACTAAAAACTACTAAAATTAATTACAATTAGTTGAAAATATTGTAATATTATACCATTGCCGTTTGCTTATAACGCAAAATATCCGTTTCCCTAGACAGTAATACATGCAGTTGAATTTCCATTACAATTAACAATCAAAAAAACATTAAAATATATATATATGTATATATGTACATATAAGTGTACTTATAGGTAAGTAGTAACTACATATGCGTTTCAAAAAAGATAAAATAATTTATACAATTATGAATAAATAGCAGTGAACAGTCGCAGAGCTGAGCTATTTTTAAACGCACTCATGTGTATACAAAAAAAAAACAAAATAACAAACAAGAAAAGATTTTATCTTTTGTTTTTACTATGGAAAAAATTAACTTAAAAATATTTACAATTAAAAGCAGACTATATTACTACAAATACTATGCGCTTATGTTCGTTAAATTACATTTTAAAACAATTTAATATTTTTTATTTTTGATTTTTGATTTTTTTTGCACTTAAAAATACACAATATACGATATTATATTACTACAGCCGTTGAACCAACAATCTACCGTTGACAAAAAAATTAAAAAAAAGAATGTAACTCTATATAAACAATATGTTAAATACATGTGTATATTTGTATATGCATATTACTATTTTTAGGCGACTTTTACTTTATGAGATTCTTCGAACAATAAAAAAGGGTTACCAATGGCAAACAACACACGTGTGGTAATGTATAAGTGTCTTATTGTGTCTTTTACTTGTACAAATAAGTAGGAAGGAAAATACATATATTATATTATACATATGTATGTATGTATGTATGTTTGAAAATGTGCTGCCACGTGCCACTTATAAAGAAATGGAAAAATTTTACTGACTTTCAAATAATTTTACGCTTTCAAAACCGCTAAACATACATAACTATTAAAAGCAACGCTAACGTTAAAGCTCCAATAACGGTACTATATTTAAACTTTTATTTTCAAATATACCTATTTATCAAAATTTAGCATTTTTTTGTACGTCTCTTTTAGCACATAAACCAATTTTACATAGGCAATTTTGTTACCCGCCAACCAATTGCTCACCTCACACCCGCTCTCTCTCCCTCCCTCTTTCTTTCTCTCTCTCCCACTACTTCTCCTCTTCAGTATACATGGGTCTTCCTCAATTCGCGTTCTCTAAATCTGCTTATCAGACATTGCAATATCCAACGGTGTATATATTTTTTGAGCACACGATTACCATGTTGGGTCCTAAAATTGACTCGTTTCAAGACATATTTTTCACGCAAACTATTGTATAATACCTGTCGTCTGTGGCGTCGGTAATCGTGTGAGACAATTTCTTCATGGTGTATAGCGGGAAAATCGTATTGTGTATTATTAAGTGAATCATCATTGGTAATTCTTAACTCGTCGTCAACGTAATCTAGTGTATGTGGTGGTGTAATGTATGCATTTAAAGCTTCTAATCCACTACTCTCCACTCTCAACCCATCCTCCTTCTCCTCCTCCTCCTCCTCCTCCTCCTCTCCCTCTTCCTCGTGTAAGCTCATAAAAGTTTCATTAAAATTGTTTTCGTTTAGTGTTTCATTAGTTATTAACATCACTTCTGGTGTATTATCTAAAATCATAGCTTCTTCAAGTATTTCACTATTTAGTTCTCTTTCAATATTTTCAATACTCTCTTCCATTGGCATGGGTTGCGCATGCGCAACAACACTGAGCACATTTTCATTCATATCACATTGTAAAACATATAAATCACTATCGTTAACTAAAATTTCTTCTAAATTAATTAGTACCACATCTTCTTGTTGAGCTTCTTTCTCATCGGCATCACCATCTTCGGGATCGGATGTGACGCCAGCTTGTCGATACATTTCGGCTAAAGCTTCTTCGACGCTTAATTCACGCTCAAGCGGTTCTGGCGTATTTTGGTTTGTATTATTATTGGTGGTGTTAATTTCAAAGGAACTACTTAAGGCAATTTTACAAAGGTCACTTAGCTTTGGTATTTTACTATTTAACGCATCCTCAGTTCGGTTAATCATTTCATGATCTTCATTGCATTTTTCTCTCTCCAAATAGACCAAGACTATTTGCTTTAAACTCGGCACTTCGTATACATCAAGGGCAGCTGTTGTTGCTGCACAATTTATCGTAGTCTCGTGCTGTATTTGATGCTCATCAGTTTCAGTTTGAAGCTCACTTGCCCCATTCTCAACATCGCACAGTTTAACACACTCTTCCGCTCCACTGACCGCACCCTCCACCTCTTCCTCAGAGCCACGCGCTGCCACAAATAACTTCGATTCGCCATTGAACTCAACGCTTTCGTCAACTGCCATTGTGATCTTATCTTCGCGTATGACATTTTCTTCATTACCATTTTTATGTTTCAAAGCACTTACTATCTCTTCAACAGCATGCGCATTTTCTTCCATCAAAGAATTGTTTTTAATTTCCTTAAGACTCGTACTTATCTCTTCGAGGCCATCACTATCACTTTCTAGTATTTTTTTCAAGGTTTTAATATCATTTTCTGTTATCGTTTTATCAGCATCAACAGTGCACACCTTCTGCACGCTGTCATCACTCTCATTGTAGGCATTCACCACAGTCTTTTCTTCAATTTCATTTGCGTTTAAATGACTAAATTCATTTGTTTGATGTTGGGAGAGCTCTTTTTCCAGTTCTTTCATTTCATTGAAATCGCTTTGCACCGTTGATATACTACTACGGCTATCCTCTTCATCGGACGACGAACTGGAACTGGTTGATGAAGAACTAGCTGATCTACGTTCAGAAGCTGTTGAAGACGACGACGAATCGGTGCTACTCGAGGAACTGCTATCTGTGGTATTCTCATCAATATCCGTAGGCTTTTCGAAATAGTTTTTCGAAGTTGTTGTGTAATACTCGGCACTTTTCCTCGCCCCAAACATGTCAAGACTATTCTCCATTTCAGATAAGTCTAATTCACTATTGAAGTGTAGTTGTTGGCTGGATGTTTCATTTGGATCTTCTTGTTGTGGGGTGTGAACGTCTAAATCCTTTTGCAAAGTTGATATCTCAAACTGTTTGTGCTGTGAAAGTTCTTTATTTTCGTCAGCGGCGACCTCAACTAACGGTGTATTGAAAGTTTTATGCTCAACTTCAATTTCATTCTGCTCATCTTCAATTTCATTAGTCTCCTCTTCAATTTCTTTAGGTTTAACTTCAATTTCTTGAACTGTTTCATTTTCAAGCGCGCTATTAATGCTGTCGGAAGGTGGGTCAGTCTGTCTTTCAACTAGATTTGCATTAGTGCCTTCATTATGTGTAGGTTTTTCTTCGTGTTCTGTCACCCCTGTTGGTTCTATTGAAGTTGCAGTTTCTAAGCTCTCAACATTCCCAGCTGTCAGTTCAATCGTTGGGCATTCAATGACTTCTGATTGTGTTGTGCTGTCCAGCAAATCTTTCGACAGGCATTTAATATCTTCAACTTCTTCCGTCTGCTTTACTTCGTCTTCTGCGGCAGACTCTACGTTCTCCATAGATTTATCAATATCAATAACGGTCTCATTAATGTCTGCTGATATGTTTGCCAGATTTGCAACTTCAGCTTCAATTTCTTGATTTCCAACATCCTTTTCAGCTGTTGAATATATAGAGTCTTCATTGCACTTGTTCTCCAAATCAGCCACTTCTTCCTCAGCATTATTATTGGCAACTTTGTTTTGTGTGTTTTCGCTTACAAGCTGTGCGGAGTCTTCTACATTGATCGTATCAAGATTAGTAGTTTCTGTTTTAGGTTCATCACTGTTCACACAGACTTCCAGATTATTTTCCAAATTGTAAAGGTTTTCGGTTTGTTTCTCAATCTCCACTTCGTCAAGTTGCTGAGTTTCAAGCAATTGTTCACCTAAACCATTTTCCACAACATCAAGAATATCATTTATGTCCGATGGCTCAAACGCATCCAGACATATTATTTTCTTACCAACCGTCATGGTTTCATTTTCTAGTGGTGTCTGATTGGTTATTTCAAAATTGTTTTCGTTCTCCGTCTCACCACAACTCTCCACATTCGCCGTCATGCATACGCTCATAACTACTGACTGTTTATCGATTTCTGCAGCTTGTATGAGTTGCTCTTGAAACAGTGCCGAGTTTATGAAATCTATGCTGAGCGATTTTAGCGTCTGTGGATTATAGTTTTGCTTCGTTTCATCCTCATCTCTATTGGAGTATAGTGTTAGGCTTTTTCTCTTGATTAACGGTAAACTACTTTCCACCACACGTGCAATATCTTGACTAATCACAGCGGTAAAATCGAGACGTTGCGTAGTAATTATATGCCGACGACGTAGGGAGCGCAAGGTACGTCGATAGTACGAACGGAAATTGAGCTTCTGTGCTTTCATGTATTTTAGACGATTTGTGCGGGAGAACTTTATGCTCTTCAAATGTTTATTGTTTGTAATGCTTTCTTTATGAACAAGCACCTGTTGTTGTTGTTGTTCATGCGAGATCTTGGGAATTTTAGTGTTATCTTTCTTGGAATCGGAGTCTTTTCGTTTGCGTTTGTAGAATTTCGAAAAACTTTTGATTTTATGTGCTATCTCAAGATCGCTGACGGCATTTTCCTTCAACGGTGTTGTATTCAAAGTACTAGCGTTCTTAACTGGGCTGAGTTTGTCGGTTATTTGAGACGTATTCACACTACTGTCGTTATTACCAACGCCAACGGCAGTGTAATCAAAATCATTGCCGATTTTATTTATAAAAGTTTCATACTCTTTTTCGAATGTAGAACCATTCGAACTGGTCGTGCTATCGCTTTCCATATTCCTATCAAATATATGATCTGTTTTAGCTTGGACGGTTGATGAAGCTATGTCTGCTTTGTGCTCCGTGGATATGAAATCTGCTTCCATTTTTTCCAAGGGTTCGACACATGCGCCTATTGAGTCTAGACCCTCAAATGGTTTTAAACTTTGTGAATCATCTTTGACACTCTGCATAAGTCTTTCGTGCATCGTTGCTGTAGCAATTTCCAAAGCTTCAGCTTCGGGTTTCACTATAACACTACCACTGCGCATGGGCGGTGTTTCGGTAGTTATTTTTGAGCGCTTAATCTTTTTGGTTTCTAATTCGTCAAGTTCTTTCTCCACATCGAAGCAGTCATAGTTCACAGGCTTAATATCAGTTTTTTGTGTAGCATCAGTCATGTTAGTCTTTGTGTTGCCTCCCTGTGTGCCATTGGATTTTTCAATATCGATTATAATATCAGGCAAGTTTATGTTTGCATATTGGTTTGGCTCTACGCCGACCGCGGTAGCTGTATCTACATTTTTGAGTGCTGGGAAACTTGTAAGATTTTCAGCTAAAGGCAGTTCAGGGGGTTCACCAACAATATACGAGGTTGAAGCACTAATTTCTGGCAGTTCTTGCAAGCAGGGCATGTCTTGTTTCACTTCAACGCGATTGTTGGTGTGATCCAATGTGCTTATTGCCTGCTCCACCACCTGCTGCCCGCTCTCCACGAAGCTCAGCTCGTCCCCGCCACCGTAGTCCTCTTCATCTTCATTCCATGTGCTAAGGAAGTCACGTAGGCTCGAGTAAGTTTTGGTTGTGGGTGTTGTTGGCATGCCCGACTTTTCCGTACGCTCCACTGTTGATGCGCTCTTAGCATACATGCTTACATCTAGTGGACGTAACTCGCCGCCGAGACGGTAACTATTCTCGTAATGGCTCATGTTGATGGCCATGTGCTCATCTAAATTCGTTAGGGTCGGTTCGCCTATAATGCAATCGTCACTGGTCGTTACGGCAGACTTGCGGTAGTCGATTAAGGAATTTTTCGCCGCTGTGTTTTGCGCGTAAGAGGAAGGTAAATTCGATAGGTGATCAACGCGTTGCACTAAACTTTCGCGTCGTTGTTGTACTAGCGGCGTCGCCTGCAACGGACTCATATAGTTGTCATAGCAGGTCTGCATGTTGAGATCATTATAGTAAGCAGTCGGTAAGTCGTTATGTTGACCGGTGGTTATGTTGTGATTGAGCGGCTGATGTGCCATCACAGCGGCGGGTGTGACAACATTGGAGTATTGCTGATTGTGTGCAACACCCGCCGGATATGTGTGATAATTCATGTTGCTGGCCTCATATGTTGGCGTTGTGGCATAAACATCATTTGTGTTGACCTTGGATTTGGCGGCATGACCATATTCGAGTAGGCCATACTTCATGCCTACATTGCTGTTATTGCTGCCGCTGGCTACTAGCCCCGTGCTACCATACGGCGACGCTTGCACATGCGGGTTGTATGTGTTGGGCAGAAAGTGTGGATGATGTGGCGTGCGCGTATAGTAACAGTTTTGTTGCTGAAATGGTTGTGTGCAACAGTTTTGGCGAGCAGCGGCTGCTGGCGTAGCTTGTGGTGGCGGGTAAGGGTGGTGGTGATATGCTAGGTTGGGATGTGCGCTTGAAACGCCGCTTGGAGGTAGTGGTGCATGGTGTGTGTATGGATGTGACAGACGTTCACTAAGTGCGGGTACCATGTGTGCTGAGTTGTGCGGCGAATTCGGCCAGACACCACGTCCGGACGTATTGGCCGCCGCCGCCGCCGCACTCATATACTGTTGTTGCTGGTGCTGGTGGTGGGGGTGGGGGTGGTGTTGTAGGTGGTGTGGACTATTAAAATAAGAATTGTACTTATCATATTTGTTGTTATATTTCTCAGATGTATAATATATAGCATCACGATTGGCGGCAACTGTGGCATTTGTGGGCACATAACTGGCATTCGTAGGCGGTATAGTGGCGGTTGGTATGCCATTGACGGCCTGTGTTGGTGCTGGTGGCGGCGGTGGTGGTAGTGTACGGCAATTACCATTAGCATAATCCATGCTCCAGTGCCATGTCGATGATGATGGCGTTGTCTTACGGTATGGATCGTTGGGCATTTCGGTGGCGTACTGTGGTGGGTGCGTTGCGGGTATAGGTGCTGGTGCAGTGGCAGGTTGCGCTGTGGCGTATGCGACTGCATTATACGGCATTGTCGAGATATTGGCGGGTTGTGTTGAGGTGTAATATGCCGAATGCGCGGCTGTGGTCACTGCGGTGTACAGATATTTATCGTATTTGTCAAGGTAAGCGCCGGCGCTGCCATTATTGCTGGCACTCAAACTATTGCTTGTTGCACTGCCGATTGTAACGCCGACTGGTGGCGCCGTACTGCCATAATGCAAACCCAAACGCTGCTGTGGTCCGCGTATATTTGGTGCGGTGTTGTAGGGTTTCATTTGTGTTGTTGGGCTTGTACTGTAAGCGACTTCCGAAAGTGTTTTCGCCGCGTGGTGTTGCGGAAAATTTTGACTGTAATTCACTGTGTTGCTAGCATCTAACGGTTGTTGACTGTAATTAACGTAATCGATGCTGTGGTTTGGCAATTTTGTCGACATTTTGTATTTGTATGCTTCCGGAGACGCATTGGAGTCGCTCGCTTGCAACGCTTGGGCGTAGAAAGGCGTTGCGGTCGCTTGTGGTTTTGTGGTTGTTTGTGGCTCACCAATGCGTTTCAAATTGTTCAGGCTTAATTCGTTACTGTTAGTATTGTAGACTTTATTGTTATTGTTGCTGCTGTTGCTATTGTTGTTGTCGCTGGCAGTGTGACTGTGCGAATGTAAAATCGGCTGTGTGTGTTGTTGCTTAGTCGGTTTTTCTGGTGTTGTGTAATACGCCGTGGTGTGTCGCATTTCCAATAAATTACGTTCAACACCACTGGCTTGCTGATAACTTTCCCCGACTGCCGTCGTATAAGCATACGCACTGTCGTAGCTGCTGCTGTTGTATTGTGTTGGAGCAGGCGATCCCAACTGTTCTTCACCTAATTGATATAAACGCGTTGGCTGTTCTTGGTAATGCGACTGCTTCGGTGGATAATGCTGAGATTGATGCTGCTGCTGCTGAAAAGTTGACTGCTGTTGTTGTTGTTGTTGCTGGTGCTGATGGTGGTTGTGGTGGTGGTGTTGTTGTTGTTGTTGTTGAAACGTTTCATTATAGTAAGGCGTTACGGTCGCAATGGTGGCAGCTGCTGGTGTGGGCTCGACCAAGCCGACAGGTGTGCTGGAATGTGAATCCGAATATTGACTGTGACTGCTGCTGCTGCTGCTACTATTGCTGCTACTGCTACTACTGCCAGCCGAGGCGGGATTAGTGGGGGTGGTGGTGGCGCTCGCATATCCACTACTAATGCTACTACTACTGCTACTGCTGTTGCTGTTGCTGTTTTTATTTGGTGTGCCACTGCCAAGTGGCAGCATTGTAATAATAGATTCAACAGAAGTAGCGTCCATATTGAGTTGCTGCTGCTGCTGCTAGCGGTTTGGCGTTTAGGTAAAAAGCCAACTTCCGGCTGCAAATGGTGAAACTGTAAATAAAATTAATGCGTTTAATCAGTGGTTGTCATTTAAAGGTGGCAGAGTGGAAAATATATTGAAATTAGAAATAATTATTCGAGCACCCACCGCGCACACATAGAGAAGGCACTTGCAGGAAAATGTTCGAAAAATTTATTAAAAAATATTATACTATTTATTTACATAGATACATACGAGTATATGTATGTATGTTATTTATTATATTTTCTTTAACAAAAAATTAACGCGCTTGAGTACTTTGTTGCGCTCACTTTGCTTTACGAAACACAAATGCGCGACCACTTTCATGGAAAACCTTTGATAAATATTGGAAAAACCAAAAACGAAATGAAATGAAAAAATATGTGTACTGAATTGGTACTTTTATGGTAGTCAATGCCTGACCAATGTCCCCGCAATATTTATGTACATGTAGGTATGTGTGTATGTAGGAAGATAATCTGCCGTCATTTACTAAAATGTTCATTAAATATTAACGATTAACTGTCATTTTTGTTGGTCAACTTTACGGCGGCCTCACACATTACACCTGACATACATTTATATACATACGAATACATACATACACGTACATGCATACGCATGTATATATAAATATATAATGTACGCCTTATATGCAGGTGTTCAGCAGCGTTCTGGTTTCAATTGACTATTACCAACACCCAACCGCGCACGCTTCACGAAGCCGCGAAGCCACTATTTTAAGTGACCCGACACAATTCAATTTTCAGCCCCCTTTTTGTTGTGGCAACCAACCACTTGGCGCACAACAAACCCTTTAACACATATGTATACATATGTATGCAAGTAGTTCTTAGAAAATAACAGTGTTCCAACATTGACCGAGAAGAACATATGAAATTGTTGCAATAGCAATCGAAATAATTTTTTTTTAGAAACACTGTACTATAGGGTAAGCTTTAAAAAGACTTAACTCGAAATTAGGAAAGTGCATGCGTTTAAAGAAAAGAGCAGGATCACTAAGATCTTTCCTTAATTGTAAACGATTTCAAAGAAAACTATTTTCACAAGAAAAAAAACCTTAACGAAAACGTGTTTGATTTCGGAAAATGTAGTAAATTAAAACGTCACTCTCTTTCGTAGGGCAAATACTATGTTTTAAAAGAGAAACCCAACAAATCGGTGTAGTATTTTTTGTGTTAAACCAGTGTAAGCACTCAAAATATGAGCAGTTTCACATAGTAAGTGTAGACTTATAAGAAATGTATATAAGAAATTTACACAAAACTCACATTAATTATTTATATAAACCATCCAGAAGAATCACTTTATACATGAAGGAAATCCGCATAAACATCCCATCAGCAGTTTTTGAGTTTATCGCGATCAGACAGACAGACACGGAGGACAGGGTTTTTGTTTTATAATATACCTATAATGCCACCATAAATTATCAATGTACAAAGCTAATGCTTCAACCATTCGTCATATTCTGTACACCCATAAGAATGCTAAGTTCTCTTTTGCTTAATGCAAATAACAGTTTGGTCTGTATACTATCCACGCTGTCTCACAATAATTCAGTGATACGTCCCAGGTGTGCAGAGTTCCAAGGCCTCAAGTGTTCCCCTATGGTTCACTGTTTCGAACAAATTTTGAAGATGCTGAATGAGCTGAGGCAATCGGTAGTGACAGTCTCGCCAGCGCCAGCTAGCTCATCCGATATTCTCAAATGATATTCACTGTATTTTCCAGCGATAATCTGTTAATTGTCGCTTTGCATGTTCTGAACTTTGTGTTGACTGGTTTAATTGTCGCTGTGTACCAGAAAGCTGATAGATTGCCCCATTAGTACCTTCAGAAATGACCACAATCCCTTCTTGGAATACAACTTGAAGCTACCTTGATTATTGGCGGGGTCATAGAAGAACCCTGCTCTTGTACTCTTACAAAATAAGTATTTTTATTAAGAAAAAAAATATTTACATATTATTTGTGAATTTTTCAAACGGTATTTTAAAACAATATTAAACAAATAAATATTGTTAAAAACCAGTTGTATCCCATTTTCATTTAATTAAATTACGATACGACTCTTGAGAAAAAAAAATCAAACCAGATTTTAAATAAAAAATACTCTATATTTTTTTCTTTTCTTTAATTATATTTTAATTGTTTTCTTTTCATGTTTGCAGTGTATAATTAACATTCGTTAGCACATTCCTATAATAAATATAAAAATGCACAGAAAATTCTATACATAACATGAATGAATTAAAACAAAAAAAAATAAAATAAAGAGCAGATCGTTTTACAATTAATTCATTATAAAAATTGCGCGGGCGCATACATTAGAAATGCTGAATTGGCCAGTAATTTTAGCAAAAACAAAAGAACTGCATAACAAAAAGTTATTTTTTTAATTTACTGAGAACGGCTGTGACAAAAGCAAAGTCAAGCAATCGTGCTGTAAATACGTGTATGTCGTATACTATTTCCGAAAAGAAATACATAAGCAAAGTAGGAACACAAAATATAATAATACAAGAGGAAAATATAAAATTACAAACTGAACTGCTGACTTCCCAACAATTTTGGAAAAATGATGCTTTTAAGTAACACACAGTTGAAGCGCTTTTTTGGGGGAATAAAATAACATCTTTTCGCTGCTGCAGAGTTCTTCTTTAACTAAATAATATGAATAATATATAAACTGGTGGCTAATGCAGCCGAATGGGTGGTCATACCAACATTCAAATTAATGAAAACAAGAAAGAAGTATGAAGTATGAGGTGTGAATATGAGGGGGCTTTTATATTTCGCGATTTGGCAATCCTACAAGGACCAGTGTTTATCGATGGTGTTGTAAATTCAATTGAGATCGTAGATCACACCAAGACGAATTTCGTGGCAGCGAATAACTTTTTTTTTAGAAAAGAAGAGATCAATGTTTTTTGAGACTTCAAGCGGTGGTTGATGAGTTCATAACTCATGTTTTGGAGATACCTCAATCCGAGTGGCAAAAGCGTTTCGACAACTGGTTCAATCGCATGCAAAAGAGTTTAGATCTTAATGGAGAATATTTTGATAAACAATAAATCGATTTTCGATTATAAGTATTTGTTTTTGTTCTCTAATCGCGTGGTACGTCTGTTCGGTTCCAATAAATGATCGTTTGAATATAACAGTTTAAAGCGGCTTAAAATTGTAGTGCCCTCAATTTGGGGGAATACGAGTAAATATAGACGCTGGCCGCAAATCGTAGTAGAAACTCCACCAAATATCGCAATATTTTATTTTTATATTTTTTTAATTTATTTTTATTTTGTTTATTTTTTCCAACTCTGATTTTTATCGTGAATGAAAAAGCGTATTAGACCAGAAAATTGAAATTCGTTTTTAAATATTCACTAATTATAATGACAGCATTTAAAAAATGTTTATGTTAAATTCCGTAAATGCATATATATAAATATAATGTTTTTAGCTACCAATCGCAAATAGTTTCGCCTCGTGTTTGAATGAAAAATTGAACAAGCATTTATCTGGATACAAACGTTAATATTGTTTAGCACGCGATATTTGTATGTACAATACCTATAATATGTATTTATCCAACTCAAGATCATTTGTAGCAAAAGGGTTGTACATATATATAGGTACATACATTTTTTTAAACTTTGTGTGACATGCGAATTTACAAACACGGAACTAATATTATTAAACAGAATTTTCACCAAAATTCCTTTATGTTTTTGAAAAACTGGCATAATTTAGTGAATTTATACGACATTTTTATTGTTTAGTATTTATGTGAGTAAATATATAAATCCGTTTGTATGGTGCGGTAATTCACTTAAATTAAATTAAAAAAAAAAAGAATTAAAAAACAAAAAAAATATAAATAAAACTTTTAAAATATTTTCAGTAAGTTAATATATTTTTGGATAATAATTTTAGACCAATTCACGATTATTTTCAGCTCTCACTTTAAGTTAAAGTAGAAAACAAAGGCATACACACACACATACCAACCCCTTTTCTGTAAAACTTTCACTTGTTTTCACCTTTGAGTAGGAAAAAAATGGAAGTCCATCGTAAGCTCATTGCCGTCATAATTCAACTCACACTGTTGCGGCTCAACCCAATAATTATAGCAGCAGTAGTTTACACCCTGCAAACATTTGTGGACTATATTGTCCATTGGAGTGTTACACTAGGTACTCCTCTGTAGTGTACTATTGGAGCAACTCACGTCTCGCTACTGATTTGTTTTTAGCCGATGATTGCTCGTGTTTTTTTTTAACAAATGATCGCAATTCGTTTCATTGCAGTGTTGTCTGATAGGGATACATATTTAGTGCTAATTGTCGGGCTTTTTTTCGTTACAAACAAATCCTATATTAAATTGTGTGATTATTTATATATAAATTAATTTTAAAAGTAAAGATTATTTGCAATTGTTTCTGAATTATTATTAGAACATATTTGGAAAAATTATCTTGTCTGGCTACGTCAATAAGCAAAACTATCGCATCTGGGGCTTAGAAAACCCAAGATTTATTGTTGAAAAGTATCCCTACCCTCAACGTGTAACTGTTTGGGGTAGTTTATGGTTTGGTGTGGTCCTTGGACCTTATTTTTTCGAAAATGAATGGATTGCACTATCGAGAGATGATTAATGCTTTTCTATGGCCGCAATTGATCTGGACAACGTTTATTTTCAACAAAGCAACGAAACCATCGATATTTTGAGGGAAAAGTTTCTATAACAACTCTTTTTGGAAAACCCTTGAGAGTGTATGAAATGAACTATTAAATTTATCTAAAATAACCAAAATCTGATTTTTTCTACAATATCTTGTTGAATTTAGAAATTTACTTTGGTAAAGATGAGAAGGATCTTTACTTGATTCAGTTAATCCAAAATTTTAAAAGATACCTTCGTACAAAAATTCTGCAAAATCAAAGCATAAAACTATTTGTCTCAATAACATCGGTATCTGGTGCGATTCCTGGAAAAAATAATTTTCAGGAAATTCGAACCATTACCACAATTCTTATGAATGTATCGCTTCCTGGCCAGCTTCCCGGAAGAAAAAGTGGTTTTTATCTCAACAAATACCATAAGATTTTTTTTGTTCCTAAAATAATTTTTTTTCGATAAGAACTTTCTCAGTGCTATGAAGGAAATACTTTGGAACAGAGGTGGAATATGTGGTCAAGCTCTATAACCTCACAATATTAATAAGACCATATTTTTTATATGGACTGTGGTTACTTTTGGGTTACTCTATTGCCCGCGTGGAGTATGTACATATGTACAAGATTTCATGCGTGCATGGAGTACTCGCGTTTTTCGCAGGGTAGTATTGTAACATACCAACAAAAGTACAAATATTATATATAGACATAGGTACATATGTATGTTTGTATGGTATGCACATGAAATACAATTTAGCTGAAAAATTATTTATCATTTTACTATTTGCATTTAAAAGTTCCACTCTTGTTCTTTGTATGCATTTGCATTTCCGATGCGTTCGCGGTAATTTCACATTCCTCCCAATGTGAGGTGGGAGTAACATAACATATATGAACATATATGTACATACGAGTATGTACGTATATGTATAGATTAATGAAACCGATGGAAAGTAAAATTACATTTCCCACATATCATTATAAATAGTAGAACCCTTAAGCATGTAAGGGAGCATCAAGCACAAGTGGAGTCGAGCATTAGTTTATCAGGCATTTGAATTTGTAGGGTAGAAGGCCGATTGTGGTCTTCTTTCAAATAGGTTTTTGGGCGGTTATCAGACTTTAAAGTAAATTAAACTTTAAAATTAGTTAGCTTAGGTTAGGTTATACTGGCTGGATGTTATGAATTACATCTCCTTCAGAGTTTATCGCTTTTTGGTGCAAGTGTACATTTGCCACTAGGAGTAAATGGACGATTTGATCATTGATCTTAAGTCTACTTCCTTGTTACAGCAAATGTAAGAATAGCCGCACCAACATCCAAACACCTAAGCCAAGGTGTCCATGCTGATGGCTGAATTGTTAGCGGGCGGATATTGAATGGCTCATAGCAGATGGTCCCCGGGTGAGGTCCGACTTATAAATGCCTTCTCTACGCATACCGGCTTTGGTGGACGAGTGACCTACTCTTTCCGGCTTACTCGTGGGACTAATCGTATAAGTGTATATGTTTATATTCACATATATAATTGGCGCTTTGCTACCGCTGAAGCGATAGGAGCCGAGCTCCTCTTCCAATTTGTGATATGCATCTTGATGTTTTTCCAACAAATGGAGCCACCTACAGTTTATTCTTAACCGCCTCCTAACGGCTGAGTGTTTAAATTATGAGGACCCTTTATTTCATGTCAGAAATACACTCGGAGGGCTTGACATTACCTGCCGAGGAGCGACCGCAATTAGAAAATATAACTTAATTTTCTATAACTTTTGGATGTTACACCGGAAATTCCGGAAGTTATAGAAGTGAATTAAACGACAATAATCTCTCATAAACTGCGAACAAAAAAAGGAGAGAAATATTTTATCTATGAGTATCCACTGTGTGAAAGAGAGACTCGTCATAGATCCATAATTTGTTATTCGAACGGCGGATAATACTGGGATATTTCTTATCATTCCGCTACTGTGCTAGTTGAGTAGTAATGGTGAAATTTTAGACTGACATAACCGTCAACCAGGAGTTTTAGGGAGCGGAAAAGGATGGACCGAAGAAGGTAGGTTCCTTTGAGATTCACTGCAAAGAAGCGAAAACTCGCTATTGAATTTGAGGTGTGGAACGAATTCTAACAACGAGTACTGCCATTCACTCCTATAATGGAAACCTAAACCACCAACCGAATACAATTAAATAACTTAGACGCCTAAACGCTATAGTATAGCGTAGTTTTAATAGAAATATCACGATTAGAACCTGAAGTGTCCCACTCAAATCAGGTGAGGAGGGATTCTACATTCTGCTGTTTATCACCTATTGGACCTTAATAGTTTAAATCTGTTGGATCCTCCAATGACCATGCCTCAAAACATGGAAAGACCCTTAGAATTACGTCGACTGATATTACAGCTCTACTAGAACTGGCATGGTTAGCAGAGCTGTTTAGCACGAAATAAAGTTTCGGGCATGTCCTACGAAATAGCCATTGTCAGATTTTAGCCAGAATTATACTAGTCTCAAACTAATTTGAAACTAATAAACAAAACACAGGAGATCACAGAAAAATAAAAAGTCAGAGATGCTTTTTCAGGTCATTGTAATGTTGAATTGTTTTTGGGTTTTCGTTTAAATGTTTTGGACGGTAGAAGTTATTGTTGTAATTTTTTCACTATTTTCAAAAAATATATGGTCTGAAACAGTTCCATTTAAACGAAAACCGAAAAAGTCAAATGATTTCTTATCTAATTCTAGCATATAAATTTTAATTAATCCATTCGTAGAATCACTTTTTTAGAATTGAATTATGGCATTTGCCCCACGCGATTGCTTTATTTCTAATTTCTTGAATAGTAACAAAATAATCAATGCTATTTATTTCGCTAGTGTCGTTGGCCTTCTTACAAAAAGAAAAAAATTAATATTAATTCAGCTGCTAATTTATTGATACACATACTCATACATACATACGAATATTTGTATATTGGTAACTTCCCGACTAAGTTCATTTCTTCTGTCGCGGGAAGTATTTGCTTTTCATTATGCAAGTGTTAAATGACACATACATATAATCCATACAAATATACTTGCATATGTATATGGATTGTGCAATTATACAAAAAATGTCACACACAAAAACACATATTGTACAAACATAAATTTTCGGTTTTAATTAAATAGAAATACAAATTTAATTATGTTCGATTGTAAACAAAACAAGCAATAATCAATTGAAGCTGATTTACTTCATGCATGTACATACATACATAAAGGGTGCTTTTTAGACTTATGGTTATCAAGAACAAATAAAAATAATATAATTTAATGTTATTATCAAGAATTTAGCTTTTTTATGAGGATAAGAGTTCGTCATTACGCTTTATAAATGACTTCGAACGTGGTCACTTGTTGCGGCTGGCTAGAATGAAATTTAGCCGAGAGCCACAAGCAACTGTGGCTTAATGTCAGTAATAACTCACCGAATATTCTCTTTCAAGACACTCATCGTCTCGAGCTTATCTGCGTACAAAATTGACTTCACATAACTCGAACAAATAAAAAATAATAATAATAATCCAGCGCACCAGGCCCACAGCACGAGATAATTAGGTCACCAATAGTTTTCTTCAATAGTTTGAATGTCCCGCTAACAATTTGACATGCAGGGCCGTCTTATTGGAACCAAAGGACCCGAAAAAGTCATTCATTATGGCTCCATAGCGTTTCTCATTGACTGTAACATTGTCTGTGGTCTGCTTCTTTTTTGAAGAAATATAGATCAATGATTGATTCCCTCTGTCTATTGAGCGATACCAAAAGTGATTTCTGGAGGACTTAACGACGTCTCAATAATGACTTTTGGATTATCGTCCCTCCAAATGCGACATTTGGGGTCCGTAATAACCGAGTCTTGGTTCGACCAATACCCAATAGTATAGAAAATTATTTTTTTCTAATTGCGGTCAACCCTCGCCAGGGGATTTTAAGACCTCCGAGTGTATTTCGGATATGAAAATCAAAGCTGCTAATAAAAATCCATCTCCCGTTCGGAGGCGGCTTAGAGTAAACTGTAGGTCCCACCACAAATTTCAGACGGAACTCGGCCGAAAATCGCTTCAACACTAACAAAGTTCCAAATTATTATTATTATAGATGCGACAATTTTGTTTATTAAAGTAGCCAACCTAAAGTGACCTTCATCTTTGGGTCTTCTTCGATACTCTGCTTCACAGCAGCAATAATGCTTTCAGAGCGCCCTGTTTGGCATCTCTGAGGATGCACAGTTTTCACTAAAGTAAACGTAATGAGAAACCGATCCATGGTTGCTCAAATTACATCCTTTTCTGGCTAATTATGTGTACCGAATATTGAACTAAGGTTACCTGATAAACTAAACGGTCTTAGTTCGCCAAAAAGGTAACAAGTCTTGTACTCCAATACATAGAACCGGCTATCGGGAAATCGGCGTTCTCGGAATCCAATCACCATTGTAGACGAAGACTCGAGTAATACTGGTACAATTAATAGCTGGATATTGTAGTCGACTTAATACCTACTTATCCAAACTTAATCTCGATATACCCAACGTATGTCTTACATGCTATGTTACCCCGCACGACACTAGCCAAGTCTTTGCATGTCCCTTAAAACCTACTCATCTAACCCTCTTCTCCGTCCGATCTCTCGTTAGATGACCTGGATGATTTAAACTAATCTCCGGCGCTCCTCTGCGGGGTTGGATAGTCGCTAGAACAACAACAACCATCCCGTGTCCCGTGAGCTAAAGAATTGTTTTGGTAATAAATTTGCACAATTTGCAAGCGTTGTTCTGGAGAAAGTTTTTTCATTATGAAATAGCAAACCAAACTGAGTATAAGTCAAGTAAAAGCTGTCATAAAGACAAACTCGGAAAAGTATTGCCTTATAGAAAGTATTGCCATACGAAAAAAAATACACCCTATTTATGCATATGTATACGTAATAATATAGCGCTTTGAAAAGTTGTTGATTTCATATCCGAATCGTGTTTAGAAAATAATTTTTTAGTTGTTACTCTACATCAGTGCCCGCCCAAAAAGTAAATACTTATATGTAGGCATTCAAATAACATCAAAACTGTAAATTATAAACAAAAATTCAACTGATAAAGAGAATAAATTGCACTTGGGTCAACTTCGTATTTGAGTAATTCTTCGAAATTTGTCCATTCAGCAGAATTCGGCTTTGGTGATCTTTGAAATTTGATATAGGAGTGGGAATTTTTTCATTTCTTAAAAAATTTGCAATTATTGTGTACTCTTTGACATTCTTCCACTAAATCATGATGCGATATGACGACATTATGATGAGAGAAGTTGAACATTAAATAATTTATATGTAAGTAGACTTGAAATGGAAATAAAGTTTCATGGTATCAAATTATAGCAAAAAAAAATATATTTTTTAGACCAACAAAGGCTGAATATTCTGTAATTCTTGAAGGTTTCAGTATTGAACAAAACATATCATCTCATAATTTATAGTCGAAAATCACCGTAAATGTGATCGTGCAGTGCTAAGGCGCTTTTCGATCAATTCTTAGATCAGATTTTCGGCCGAGCTCCTCCACTAATTTTTTCAAGAAATAGAGCGACCTATAGTTTACCGTAAGCCGGCTCCGAACAACCGATGGATTTTTGTGAGGAGCTGTTTTTAATTTCATATCAGAAATACACTTGGAGTGCTTGACACTCCCTGGCGAGGGGCGACCGCAATTGGAAAAACTAATTTTCTATAATTTTGGATGTTGGTCGAACCAGGACTTGAACATTGGTCTTCAGAATGTATGTTGCGGCCTTGTTAGTAGCAATAATTATACTATAACGCAAATCCTAGAGAGGGAAGAATGGAGCAAATGGAGAGTTGATGGAGCTGTCTTCTCAAGAGACTCATCTTTTTAGCACTCGTTCAGGTTACTCGCTCATTGCAGTGTGAATCAGCCCTTACGGACGTAACAAACTACATTGGAACTGGATATCTTTATTTTAAGCGGTAGTCAGACAGCGATTAAGTCGGCTGACTCGCTTACAACGATTTAAATATTTGTGCTGGACTCTCGCCGATCTCTACAGATGATAGCCAAACAGAACAGATTAACAGATTATCTCTCATTTGGGTTTTTGGTCAAAGGCACTTAGAGGGAAATTGTTGGAATCTAACTGCTACTTGCAGAATCTCTATACGCCAACTTGGTTGGAATGAGAACGAAAAAGGTCACCTAAATTATACTCTCTCAATAGGGAGGCCATCTCTAAGGTTGTAGGAATCTTAATAGGACGACATACGGCGAGATTCGGTCTTCCTTTTAGGAATTATTGTAGTACATGGATAGCAAGAAACGGTTTCTCGTCTTCCGCACCGTGAATTTCGCCGACTCCAAACATAATAAGAATCGAAGCGCAAGATTCTGGCGGTGAACGAAGGCAAGACGAAATATTTTGTCGGCTTTAGGAGTTTTTGAGGGAAAGATTTTGAGTAAGATTTATGGTTCTCTACGAGTTGAGAACGGCGAGCACCGCAGCCGATGGAACTAGAAGCCGTATGAGATTGCATAGTTCAGCAAATCAAGCGCCAGCTTCGCTTGATAGTTCATGTGGCCCGTATGGTTAAGTATGTATACTCCAGCTTTGAAAATTTTCGGTGGAGTACTTGCTGATGGAAGCCGAGGAAGAGGAAAATCTCAAATCCGTTGGAAAGAACAGGGGAAGAAGGATCTAACTACACTTGGTATTTCCAATTGGCGCCAAACAGAGAAATGAAGGAATGTATGGCATCCTGTCGTTAATTGGTTATAATCACGTAAGCGGAAGAAGAAGAAGATATCAATTAATTAATCACTTGCTCTACTTGCTCTCCTTAATTTGCGCATAAAAACTATGTCAAGGTTTTTGTTGCTGCAAAAAAAAAAAATACATTTTTACCAAGTTAGGCAGGCAGAATATGGTCAGTTAATACCGAAACTATAGGGTATGTAGGTGGTTCTATGATTTTATTGCACAAAAATATAAAGGGAAGTCTACCCCAGACCATGTGAAGTATGTCAGAATATTGTCCATTATTACACACTTACGCCACCTACACACGAATTATCCAACAAATTTTTAATTTGCAATTAAATTTGCTCCCAATTCACATATAAAACAATACATACATACACGTACAGATGTGTAAGAATTATAGGCCTTTTATAACAATAAACATTTTCAATTGTTCTAAAGTTTACAAAACCAAAAGAAGTAAACAAAATTGCGCTAATACAAAAACAAAAATAAAAATAAAAATAAAACAAAATGAATAATGTCTGTATTTAGATCATTGAGGTCACTCCGCTTGCATGACTCCACTGAGTATTGAACCATTAACAAATATCGATTGATGTCCAATAGTGGTTGCTGTGACAAAGAAGGTTGGCAGAGGTCATTTAAGTCAATTAAAAAATGCAATGAAATTGTGCTATATTAATTTTTCCACCACAACAGTTTACACTATGAATTCATAAATATTTGAAAGTATTTACTCAATGATAACGAAAAATAAATGGTTTTTGTTTATTGGATTAGAAGTTAAATATTTATTTAATAGTAACAAAAAGGTGAAAAGGCTTGTTCAGAGAGTAAAGTGTAGTAATTTGATGAGAGCTTGTGTTTTCACACTTCGGCGACGACATGACAGCGGGAGGGCTGCCTTTTATATTTCCGTATTTGGTAACCCAATAGTATTTCAATTTCGATTTTGTATATATTTAAAGCATTTTGGCACAAGAGCGCTACTTGTGTTGTTTACAGTAATTTAGCATATTCATCTCGGTCAAAAATTAATAATTAAATTAAATTAGGTTATTAGATACAACTATCGACGTGGATTAACTCGGTAAGAGAGTCTCGATGAACTTAATTCAATTTTTGGCGATAAAGCTGCATCAAGTACCAGTGCTTATCGATGGTATAATGAATTTTGTCGTTGTTGTAGATCATTCCAAGACGATTTTCGTGAAGGTCGTTCAAAATCAGTGGTTGTTTCAGAAATTATACGATAATGCAAGAACATCATGCGACCTATCGTGAGTTTGAGACAACTATAGACTTTAGTCAGAAATTGGATGAATATTTGACTGTCAACAAATTTGGCCACTTTGGATCCCACACAATTTGTGAATCGCTCGAAATAACGCTCGTGTCGATTGGTCGAGGGAAATGTTAAAAAATGTCTATGAGATCGTGACAGGTGATGAATCGTGGATTTACGTGAATGAGTCCGAAAGTAAATAGCAGTATGTGTGTTTAAAAATGAGTCGAATCCAAAAAAAGTTGTTCCCACACTGCGAATCACTTTGAAACACTTTGAAGTAGACGGTTGCCTGTCTTTTCTATTGGAAAAATTAGGCATCTCACAGCCGTACCTTTTGAAAAAGCAGAACATAAAATTCTACATGATACAAAAGCTTTTCTTTGTCAGTTGCCTTTCAAGAAAACAGGAAACCCACCAGTATAGGACGGATCACACTTCATCACGATAATTCCAGCTCCACACATCGACTAAAACAACTGCATTTTTGAGCGCTCAAAACATCGATTTGATGAATCATATACCGTATTAGGCATGACTTGGCACCGAATGACTTTACTTATTCTTGTACGCAAGAAATAATCTCAGAGGTCAACGTTTTTCGATAACTGAAAAGCCATTTGATGCGTTCAGAACGTATGATTTGGAGATACCTCAATCAGAGTGGCAAAAGTGCTTCGACTATTCCTATTCCTGCTTCCTCGTTGCACACCTTCTTCAGCCGTGGAGCCACTCCGACATTTTCGACTTAAGGTATTGGAGTGTAATAACAGCGTCTGTTTACCGGAGGTGTTGTTGCGGCCATCGGTCTGCGGCTGTTCTTTTCAAGTTATGCCTCTTCGTATCCATGAAAGGGATAATGCAGACTCGGATGAGAATATTAGGAGCGCTGATCAACAGCTCGGTATAAGGGAACTGTAGGATGACTTTTCAAGCCCCCTATGTACCATGGTTTTCAACAAAATTGTTAGGAGATCTAGTACGAAGTGTAATGTTGAGCTGCACTGTCGAAAAAAAGTGTCTACTTCGTAACGTAGCGATTGACTACAACGCGTGCATCTTGGGATAGAGACCAGAGGATTAAATGGGAAGCTAGACGCGTTAGCAGAAAGCGAGAGGTTAAAATTCGTGAGTAAAAAAAGCTTGAGAAGCTGTTGTTGTTGTTGTTATTGTTGTAGTAGCGGTTCACCAGCCCCGCTTAGGACAGACTTAACAAATCTAAGTCATCTAGTGGGAGGTCCAGGAAACGTGCTGTTTCGACGGGATTGGACCAAAGGGAGAGGGCGGGTTGGCTGTGTCGGCTTAAGGGGGCATGTGAAGAGGTGGTTAGCGTCGTGCGGAGACTCTCCACATGCAGGGCATCCGTTGGGTATGCTCTTAAGACAGCCGGTTCTACGCACCGGAGCTGACCCGAATTTTATCCGGCCATGAGCTGTCACCCTTTCGGCGATATAACCTCGTTTGGGTCAGCAGGTAAAGCTTGAGAAGCTAACCGACAACGGTAATGCTTAAGTCGTGCCAACTCCAATTAAGTAGAAGAAAAAGAAGTGCCTATTATTATTGTCAGCTGTAGTATTTCCTTCTTCTGCTAGCGCGAGAATTTATTTTTGAATCGTTTTTAAAACATTTCAATTTGAAAAAAAAAAGAAAATTTCAGCTGCTAATCAACGCCAATGGCACCGCAGACGGAAAAGTTCTATGTAAACTGGCCTTAAAGTCTCCAAAGCATACAAACGATTGCACATTTATATTTATTATTAGTACGATTAGAAAAATAAAAAGTATAAAATTCATTTATTTGGCACACGAGATAAATTCAACACATGTTATTCGTATGTATATATGTATGTAAAAGTCCCAAATTTCTCATAATTTGACGAACTTGAAACACTGATATAGTAAATTAGGAGCCGTGTGTCTGTTGTAAGCAAAGAAAACGTCATTGTGATAATAATTAGAGGTTAAATGCCTACGTAACAGCGACCATGTACAACATATGCCTTACAGGTTTTAAGAGCACAAGAAAATTTCTTGTAGTTACAACATTCAATTCAATGTCAATTGGACACCACTCTCATATACCTTTCATGAACAAGAAATGGTTTAATAAGTTTGGTTCGAATTATGTAAGTACCAGAAGGTGAACAGTGAGAGAGAGAGATCCACTGGTCGAATCAAAACGACGTGCTAAGTAGATTTAGCCATTTCCTTCTAATCTCTCAGTTTTTGAGATAGTCGGAAGTGAGCAGAACGGACCACTAGAACATAAAGCTCTCATACAACCCAGTTGTACAGACATGAGAATTGATATTAAATCCTAAGAAATCCAAAATTTCACCAGCTAAATCATTCGTTATAGACATGAACATATGGTAATCAGTTGGTGAAAGGTACGGACTATAAAGTTGATATATAAGAAACTCCCAACCAAGCTCTCGGAGATTCTGGCGAGTCACTACCGATGTGTGTGGTCTTTCGCTGTTCTGATGAAACACAATTTCCCTCCTGTTGGCCAAAGCTGAGCGTCAATCCCACCAAACACACAACAAAACCTTCCTTGCGTCAATGCTGGCTTGGCAACTGTTTGTGCCGACTCACTGCCCACCGACCACTGATCCACTTTTAATCATCTAATTCGGCTTCAGATTACGATTTGCCCCGATTCGCCTATGGAAATTTCTTCCTTGAGGGGTTTTCTCGTTTACTCCTGTGGCACCCATATATCAAGCTTCTTAGTGTACCTAGCCTTTTTTAATAGAACTAGACGAGAATTATGAATGACTTATAAAGCTAGACTTTTGGTTATCAAGAGAGAACTACCTTACACTGTTAGTCTTAAACGGATGACATTGTCGACAATTTTAAAGTTTTGACTGTCAAAAGTAATGCGAAAGTCAAGACATAAGAGCCCTGTTTCTTTGATGGTGATTGATAATTAAACTCACTGAAACCTCGTTTGATACCGAACGGCTCGAACCGAATGGAATCGCTACTAGATACTCCACTGATATTCATATAAATGAAGTTCGCTGATCGGCCAAAACTAGAAAATCTGTTATATGGCATGCAAGCCTATTTCTGGACCTATGTGAGCCGTTTTTGGTAGGACTTTAGTTCCTCCACATGGCTTTCATTTTGAGTTAGCATTTGCTAACTTATCGCCAGTGGAGAGTGGAGCGAGAGTGAACTGCCATTCCTTGCAAGCTCATCTACCATCTCATTACCCGGTATATTATTTTTCCTGGATACCATACTGGGTTCAGAGGGACTGTTTAATCATCACGTATCACTAAATGACAGCAATAAGTCCATTAAATGAGACAAAAATGTAATTGCTAGCCGATCGCGCTATATTTCAATTCGTGTTTATAGTAGAACATGGGAGTTACAAATTTGATTGAGTTGTGTGGAAGGTGCCACTCCCACCAGAAGCGAAGCGAATGGGTCTGGTAGTGAACGAAGACAAGACGAAATATTTCCTGCCGTCAAAGAAACAGTCATCGCATTCGCGACTTGGCACCCATGTCATTGTAGACAGTTTTAACTTCGGGGTCGTAGATAATTCCGTCTATCTAGAGACCAGCATTAACACCAATAATAACGTCAGCCTTGAAATCCAACGCAGAATCACTCTTGCCAACAGCTGCTACTTTGGACTTAGTAGGCAATTGAAACTCTACAAGTCGCTCATCATACCCATCCTACTATATAGCGCAGAAGCGCGAACGATGTCAACATCTGATTAGTCGGCCCTGGAAGTCTTCGAGAGAAAAATTTTGTGAGCGATCTGTGGTCCTTTGTGCATTGGAACGGCGGATACCGCAGATGGTGGAACTATGAGCTGTACGAGTTATACAATGATATTGATATAGTTCCGCGAATTAAGAGACAGCTTCTACGCTGGCTGGGTCATGTCGTCAGAACGGATGAAAGCACTCCAGCTTTTAAACTTTCCAATGCAGTATCCGTCGGTGAAAACAGAGGAGGAAAAAGATCTCCACTCCGTTGGAAGGATCAGGTGGAGAGTGAGCCGGTTCCTTTTGGTATTTCCAACTGGCACCAAACAGCGAAAGGAAGGAATGAATGGTTAATATTAATATTAAAAAAGAAGAAGAAGAAGTAAGTTTTAAAGTTAGAGACGTTTAATAGCATATTTAGTTAATGATAAAGGATGATTTTCATACTTTTCAAAGTTACAGTTATTTTGGAGGTTGTGGAGAACTTGATCCGATTCCACCCATTTGCATTGGTGTCCGTACTTGTGATCCAAGGAAGGTGTGAACCAAGTTTTATCAAAATGTCTCGAGCCCTATTTGGCCGTTGCATTCGGAAGGCCAGCGGCCGCGGTAGCCGAGTGGTTAGCATTGCGTACTGACATTCGGAAGGCTCGGGTTCAAATCTCGGTGCCACCAACATCCAAAAGTTATGGAAAATTAATTTAAATAAAAAATTAAGTTAAATTTTCTAATTGCGGTCGCCCTCGGCATTGGTCGGCAATGTCCACCCCTCCGAGTGTATTTCGGACATGAAATAAAGGCTCCTCGCACAAAAACCATCAGCCGTTCGGAGGCGGCTTAATATAAACTGTCGGCCCGTCCATTTGTTGGAAAAACATCAAGACGCACATGACAAATTGGAGTCAGCCGAAATCGCTTGCTCTCTTCAAGGCATGAAGTTTTACATATACAGATGGGCATGTTCATATTTAACTCGATTATTTATTTATGCCATTACATACACATATAGAACCATAGTGTACTTAGTACAGACGTGAATAAAAATTTCGAAATTCGTTATTATGTTTTCAAAACTAACGAGGGGTGGAGTTTGTGTAAATCGAACTTTTTTTCTAAATAAATGAAGAATGTGTTAGAGAAAGTATGACGGGGTTGGCGCTTAGATATACACCGTCGTTTCTGTATTGCACAATTCGCTTTCCATAAAAAAAAGTTAACTGCTGCTAGAAAGCATAACTATAAATATTAAAATAATCGAAGATTTATCAGCACGAGAATATTGCAAATGCTACAAAACGCTGCAAAACCGTGGTAGATAATTAGAAGCCAACAACAAGGTATATACCATATATATACGTACATATGTACGTATGCAAACTCATATGTATTCAGAGCCAACAGACTCGGTCTATAAATAAATTTACTAACGCATTTCTATGGATTCACCTTTTACTAAGGCACATACTCGTATGTACATACATAAGTATGTGTGTATATGTATATTTAATTATATTATATACGAGTGTAGCTGTATAAAAAGGTATTATTAAAATACAATAACAACTTAACTTAATGACTTCACAACTTCTTTCGTGTTGGCAGAAAAACTTCAAGTCTCAAATGTCAATGACTCTATGACCCACAGAAAGAGTCAGAAAGAGTATCTACGTAACATAAACAGCGATTTCTCTAGCTATTTTATATACCATACTAGTACATTTGTATGTATTTGTTTATTTTTCACATGCATATGATTATTGTGTACCTTTATTATGTACAATACCTTTATTAATTATGTACATACTTACCATATATACATATGTACATATCAGCACATCTACGTATACTCATATAAATTAACATAATTTGGATTAAACTACACACATGTATGCACATATGTATATATGTATGTACGTGTATGTTTGTATGTGCCTTTTAAACTGCGGGAAAACACTGTCAATTTATGATAATCGAAATGAATTCTGACACATGCACATTGTTTTGAAAAATATAAACACAAATGTGAATTGGCGCTTAAAATCATATACGCTTATCTACCATGTCAACAACAAATTGGATCGAACGCAACGAAGAATTTGCATGTGTCAGCAGCCAACTAGCTTCATTGTTGTTGCTACATTAAATAGCGATAAACAATCGAAGCGAAGACGATTAATTCGGGTACAAAATTAACATATACGTATGCACAGGATTGGATTTCATTTTATTTTTATGCTCGACATAAATGTGCTGAGTGAGTGTGTGTGTGTGTGTCTCTATGTGAACGAATTATTTTGTGCTAAGGTAAAGGCGAAGACGCTTTAGCAAAGCACTCCCACTCAGTCGGCGCACGTATGTTTAGAACTGAAGCATAATTTTATATACAGCCATGGGCAGAGATTTAGTGTTCTTTCTATTGTACATTACGTTAATTTAATTTAATTTAAACAAAAGCAACTCACTTTTCCCCATTACAAAATAAAATATCTTTTGATAGCAGACCCGGTCCCACGTTGTTGGGGATTTCTGTATTATGCCCACGTTATATTGTAATTGATATTGCAAGGACCGATAAAAAACCATAATTAAGCATCATTCAAGTGGAAATTTTAAAATTTTTATTACATTATTTATCTGACTACTCATTTGTATGTGGGTGTCACGCCATCGCCTTCCGATCTACGCTTATTGATCGTAAATATTTACCTGTAACTCAAGCATTCCTACGCACGATCTTTGCCTATATCCAAATCTTACTAATTTTTGTAAATCTGTCGATGATATTTTTCCCGCAAGGAAAGTACTTCCATTTCCAAGAAACAAAAGTATTCCATTTATCAATCCACTTCCCGTAGAAAAAAAAAGTTCAAGTAAATCAAACCATAAAAACGATTTTCCCAAATAGTTAGGTCTGGTTCCCGGAGAGAGTAGTAGTCTTCCTGTTATATTTAATTGGCGCTTTGTAACAGCTGAAACGATTTTCGGCCGATTGTATTATGCGTCTTGATGGGTTTCCAAAAAATTGAGGGACCTACTAAGCCTCCTCCGAACGGCTGATAGTTTTTGTACGAGGAACCTTTATTTCATGTCAGAAATACACTCGGAAGGAGTGTTTTACCGCAATTAAAAAAATTAATTCTCTGTAATTTTGGATGTGGGTCGAGCCTGGGCTCGAACTGTGGTCTTCAGAATGGCGGTCCGCCAAATGAACCATAAGTAAGATTTTTTCTCGAAGAGTAAGAAATAACTGGAAGTAGACTGATATATTTCATAAATCATTTAAAAAAAAAAAACTTTTCGCTGGGTACGTGACTTTGTGTAGAAGCCGTCTTCGACATCGAGCGGCAAAGCTACTAGATAGATAACTAGAGAATCCAGACAACAGAATCGGCCTTTGGAATCTATAAGTTTCGTAGGCCAAGGGCTAGATCATACGTACAATATTTGATATGCTGGAGCTTCGCAGGTAAAGGATCCCACTTAGATATCTAGGAGCTTGGCAGCTCAAGGACTACAGAACCCGTCTAAGCCATCTAGAAGCCTTGCAGCTAAAGGAATAGAAGCTTCACAGTTAAAGAACCAGAAAATCTGTCTTGAACATCTAGAAGCTTCGCAGTTCAAGGAATAGAGAATCCGGCTTAAATACCCAGAAGCTTCGCAGTTCAAGGGATAGAGAATCCATTTTAGATATCTGGGAGCTACACAGCTCAAGGACTAGAGAATCCGTCTTAGGCATCTAGGAGCTTAGCAGTTAAAGGACTAGAGAATACGTCTTAAACATCTAGAAGTTTCGCAGGTAGAGGACTGGAGAATCCGTCTTAGACATCTAGAAGCTTCTTAGCTAAAGGACAAGAGAATCCGTCTTGAGACATGCAGGAACTTCGCAGCTTAAGGAGTAGATAATCCATCTTAATAATCTGGAAGCTTCACAACTCAGGACTAGAGAATCCGTTTCAGGCATCTATCAGCTTCGCAGCTCAAGGACTAGGGAATCTGCCAGGAGCTTCTCAGTTAAAGGACTAGAGAATACATCTTAAACATTTAGAAGCTTCGCAGCTAAAGGACTAGAGAATCCGTCTTAGGCATCTAGGAGCTTCGCAGCTTAAGGAGTAGAGAATCCGTTTTAGACATCTAGAAGCTTCGCAGCTAAAGAACTGGAGATTCCGTCTTAGACATCTAGAAGCTTCGCAGCCAAAGCACTGGAGATTCCGTCTTAGACATCTAGAACCTTCGCAGCTAAAGAAGTGGAGATTCCGTCTTAGACATCTAGAAGCTTCGAAGCTCAAGGACTAGAGATTCCGTCTTAGACATCTAGAAGCTTCGCAGATAAAGCACTGGAGATTCCGTTTTAGAAATTTAGGATCTTCGCAGCCCAAGGACTAGATAACACGTCTTAAACATCTAGAAGCTTCACAGCTAAAGGACTGGAGAGTCCGTCTTAGACATCTAGAAGCTTCTCAGCTAAAGGACTAGAGAATTCGTCTTTAGACATGCAGGAGCTTCGCAGCTAAGGAACTAGAGAGCCCGACTCCCGTTAAATGTAACCTCTATCTGGCACCACAAAGAAGCAACAAAGATCTATGCAAGGTGCCAGCCAGCCAGTATAACCTAATCTAACTTAACCAGACCTTTTTTGAATCTTTTAATCGTGAATTAGTCTATTGATTTTTTTCATGATGAACATACATTTTGACTACAGAACCATTACTTAGAATTTTAGAATATAATTTTGACATAATTTTAAGAATTTTATTAGAATGTTTCCTTAACATAATTTTAAATTTATATATTTTTTTATATTCAATATTTCAGTTGTAAGTGCGCCAAATATCTATTCATGGCTGTACATATGTATGTATGTATATACATACGATAAATGGCATTGGCATGTCTGTCATTCTGATTTTCTCCAAACTTATCGGATATTTTTTTGCTGTTTTTGTTTATGTTTTTGCTTTTATTGCCCTATTGTTGCATGCAAATTGAGGAAATTCATATCGAAATTACCTACTTTTGCAGTGACAGGCAATTTATAAACATTTGGCAAATTTTTTTCAGCTGCTTAACGTAACATATGTTCAAATGCACGCAGCGTTGTAGATACATACCATACACATAGCGTGCCAAGCAATCAACAATTTTTTATACAACAACAAAATACACAGAAAAATACATGCACAAGGGCGCGCATAAGTACATACAAACACACATACAAATCCATACAAGTGTATGTATAGTACATACCGATACACTCGATGGCTACCCGCGCCCATTGGGCTCAACACTGCCACAAATATGAACAATATGTCAACGTATCCGGTGAGTTTTGCGAATGCCACTGTAATTGTAGTTTTAGTTTGATGTCACAAAACAAAAAAAAAAAAAAAAAAAACAAAAAAACAACTACAACAAAAACTGTAATTGGAATTTTAATTGGAATTTACGTATTTTGATATTTCGTCCTTTGCTCGAACGTCAGTCACTGCGTCTTTATTGTGTAAACATTTTCATATTTACATATTTATGCATACATATATGTATGTATGTACGTGTATGTATGTATGTACATTTATATATTCAATATATTTGTGTATTTTCACGTTCACTTTTCAATTTTCACTCTTTTGCGATTGACAAGCAGTGGCGGTGCTATGTGTCAAATACGTCCAAACAAAAGCGCGCTCACGAAAGGACTAAAAGCCTAAAATGAATGCAACAGCAAAGGAGACATGTGTACTTATGTAAATATGTATGGACATAGCAAAAAAGGGAAATATACAAAGCGCATGGTGCGCAATGTTCGTACAGTGGGTGGCATATTGTGAAAAATACGCGAAAAACGAAATTGAAGTGTTCAGCGTTCAGACATATGGGCAACAGAAAATTAAGAGAAAAAAATATTTAAAATATTATACTATGGCATTATACATAAATATGTAAAAAATTTTGTCTCATTCCACTCCTTCTATTTTTCATTGGAACTTATTCACAAATTTTAACAATCTACTCTGCTTTTTGAGTGAGTTTAAACCTGCTTTCAATATTTATGGTGGAATCTATAAGTACTTATATATGTACATATATATTATATATAAGACTAAACAAAAAACACCTAACTTGATTTCTATGATGATGAGCAACTCCGCTTGGTCTCCGGCCAACAAAAAGAATACGAAAAAACTCCGAGTAATGAACCAGTTACCGAACTATTCGAAAAAAATCCTTTTTCTTTTTTTGTTCGATTTAATTGAGTTTATTTTTTTCCCAGATTCCGATAGCAATCTTTTTAAACCAAAAAATTTTTATTATTAAAATTATATTTTTAGTGCAGTTCGGTTAAATTTTTCACAGGTTTCGCAAGCCATGAAAAATTGGTTAAATATAAGAATTTAAAACGCAAACGACTTGAATGACTGAACTGTTGGCAAACAAGGTGATGCTATGTATATGATGGAATCGGAAGGGCAATGTCCTCTTGGCGAAACAATCAACTCTGAACTCTACTACCAACAATTCACTAACTTACAACGAGCTCTTCAAAAAAGCGTACATTAATCAATTAAGGAAGTAGTTTCATTTGGAACACGAAAGATCGTTTTTTCAGCAATTTTTTATTTATTTTTTTTTTTTGAAAGGGAAAGAAATTATTGCGAGAAACGAAGTTTTCAGATAATAATGTACTATATTTAGCTTCAAAAAACAATTTTAAGCATAAAAAATATTGGAGTTTTTCAATGTTGTGATGAGTTTTCTGAATCGGCTGCAGTCGGAACTCGTGAAACGGTGGCGATGATGGAGGTCGTGTGTTGCATCAGAAACAGTCGAACCAACTTTTTTGTAATTATCAAGAACTAAAAAAACTGAAGAGTTTGCCCAACTTTTTTAGATTGCTTTAATTATTTTCAATCCGACATATATTACGAATATTTCTGCTATCTGCGGCACTGTTTTCTAAGCCTTGTAAAAATTAATTGAGAAAACGCACTTCAAAGTTCTGCCCGAGCATACGAACCTGCTCTCTGTTCTGCTATTAAAACTGCCCTATCTTCTAAAAATATGTCGAATTGCCCACTGAAATTTTGAAGACATATTCTTGGTTAGTTTTAAAATAGATTTAAGAAATAAAAATGTTTTTTAATGCCTCTAAAGCAGACTACTACCTTAAACAGATGTTAACATTACGAAAACACAAAAATCTATGATGACCCTTGATGGCTTGGTTGGGAAATTTCGGTGCTCGCAACAAATAGTCCGGACTTTGCAACATCTGACTACAATAAGTTTCGAGCTTTGCAATGATCTTTTGATGGACGACCAAAGTGGAGATTTCTCTATTGAGTGCCATCTATAAGAGATAGAGTGTGCTGGTACCAAGATTTCAACCGATTTACCTTTCAATTTTAAGTAATTACAGTTTCCAGCGTGTCTGGCATTAACAAAGCCCCAGGCCAATTATGAAGTGTCACTGGTTTGAATTTATAACATAAAAAAACTGATCTAAGAAATAATTCGTCGTGATTTCAAGAACGGAGCGTAATCTTACCCGATTATGACAAAGTTCGAAAATCGATTACTCGCTTGAACAATATCGACGGAGATCAGTGACTTACCGGTTGACCTATGCAAATACGGCAGCGAAAAGTTGTACGATGATTGGAAGCTGCGTGTGATCCATCCAATCCATAAGAAGAGATACCACACAGTTTGCGCCAATTATGGTGGATTAAGCCAATATTGCTTGTAAGTTCGTATTTAGCGTCTTGTATGAAAGTTTAAAGCCCACGTCATCAAATTAATTGTACCTTATTAGTGTCGCTTCAAACCTTTTAGATCCATTATAAACCAAATGTTCACCATGCGCCAAATATTGCAAAATACCGATGAACAAATGATCGGCATACACGCAACCTCGCCGCCCTTGCTGCTAAACATTCTCCAAGTATCTATTAGCCTGAGGAAGCACCCATCCGTGCCGTTTAATACTAAACAAAGTTTCAGACAAAATGACTCTTCATCGTGTGGTTTCTTCAACAAATGCTGGGAAAAATATTAAGAGCAATTTGAAATAAAAAACGAAGGTACAATCTTCTAAGAGAGCGCACGGTTGCTGGCGTTTGCTTTCTCCTGGCTGAACAAGGAATAGAAGTGGTGGGTGTGGTAATATAATACTATACCTATGTTAGTTGAAATTTGACGGCTTTTTCGATAAAGAGAACATTTAATTTTCAGAGGAATCTGAAATTTTATTTATTCAAAGTATTGACCATTGGTTTCAACACATTTCGCCCATCTCTCAGGCAAATTATGGATACCATTCCAAAATAACTTTTTCTCTTTCGAGGCAAACCATTCGACGAGCCATTTTTCGACTTCTTCAAAATTAGCGAAGCTCTGCTCTGCAAGGGAGTGTCCCATCGATGCGAAAAGGTGATAGTCGAACGGGGCGAAGTCTGAAGAGTACGGCGGGTGCGATAATATTTCCCAATTAAGTGTTTTTAATGTGTCTTTCACCAGTTTAGCGGTATTAGACGGCGCATTGTCATGCTGCAAGATAACTTTGCCATGTCTTCGGGCCCAATCCGACCGTTTTTCGATCAACGCATGATTCAAATTGATCATTTGTTGTCGGTAGCGATCCGTGTTCACCGTTTCACCAGATTTTAACAACTCGTAGTACACCACACCACACTGGTCCCACCAAACACAGAGCATTGTCTTACGGCCAAAGCGATTTGGCTTTGCAGTCGATGGGCCAGCTTCACCAGGGGAAAGCCATGATTTTTTTCGCTTCGGGTTCTCAAAATAAACCCATTTTTCGTCCCCCGTGACGATTCCTTTCGAATCGTTGAAGCAGCATTTCACAAACGGTTTTTCGATTTTCCATTTGTCTATCGTTCAGCTGGTGTGGCACCCATTTTTCCATACTTCTGGATCTTTCCCATGGCTTTTAAACTTTGGCAAATTGCTCCTCGAGTCACATGTAGTGTTTCTGCCAATTTTTGTTGCGATTGGGTTGGATCAACATGCAATTCCTCTTCTGCGAACTTTTTCGCTGCACCAGGATGTCCATTGTCTGTCACATCGAAATCTCCACTTTTAAATTGACGAAACCAAGTCTCACATGTTCTAATCACTGGAGCATGTTCACCATAAGTTTCTACCAGCAACCGGTGAGCTTCAGCTGACTTTTTTCTTTTGATGAAATAAGAAAAGCCACGAATGCCGCAAATGCGATTTACTTGGAACGAAACTCGACATATTCACTGAGGTAAACAAATATGACGCTATTATTTTGGCGGAATTCGACTTGCGTATTTTTGTAGGTTAATGTCAATAGAAAAAAATCATAGAAATTTATACATATTGCTAGCGACATCTACTAGTAAAACCGGCACACTTCAACTAACCCCTATGTATAAGAAGACAACAAGACCCACATCTCTCTTGATAGTTATTTGAAGACAATTTCGTCTATTTGGAGATCGTACTACTTTGGACTAGAAGTCAAGATTTTGTTCGAACATTTTCGAGCATGGTTCATTGCTCGAAAATTTTTGAGTTCCGGTAGCCTTTTCGATCATTTTTTGGGCATTTTGAATAAAAAAACTTACTTTTCTCTGAACTTTTTTCTATAATTTTAATTTTATTTATGCAAAGTGCAAGACTCATTTTATAAGCCACACAAATGTACATATGTATATAGTTTTCTGAAGCGAAGGGTATTCCCTAGTAATGGTATAATAAATTTAACTGATATAAACAAATAACTTTATTTGCATTAAAAGTTATTAAAATACACTGAAATGAGTTCAGTTTTTACTCCTTGTATTCGCAGACAAAATCAAATTAAATGAAATAAACACCACTCATTCCATCACATTTGGCCCACGATGGGTTAAATTATGCATATTACATTTTAACATAAATGGGAAAATTAACGGTAAGCACGTGAAGTTAATGTTAGTAGTATATATATACATACATATTTATATATTAACTCGCAAATCAGTATTGTTGTTGTGATTTTCGGATATTCCAATTCATACAAAAAATCAATGCAAATGCCATTTTCATTCATCAGGCAAACAATTTTTCCGAAGCCTAGCAACTTTTGTGTTGGTAGCATGCAGCGCTATCTCTATTCATATTGTTACATATATACATACATATGTATGTACATATGAATGTTATAAATATGTATGCACCCGTATGCACGTGTATTTGTACGTAGGTTAATAAATTATGAAAATAAACTTATTTAATAATCTGCCAGAGCTTCGGGTATGAGTTGCAAATATAGAATAAACAAGTAAATATGTATGTGTATTTATATGTAAATGAAATAAAAATATTATTTATATTTACATTCCTACAAACTCGTTATGTATAAAAATAAATATATGTATGTATGTATGTATGTTTTTTTTGCAAATAAATGAATGTCTAGGCATTATCTACATACTGAAGTAGCGAAGTAGCTGTGATGCACTAATAAGCCTCATGCACCAGTTGTGTTGTAAAATATTTTGAGTTTATATGCGCTTCATTCGCGTTGTGCATTGCTTTCTTGGCCCATTTTCATTTATTTATATTTGGTTTTTGTTTTTTTTTTTTTTTGCTTAAAATGGAAGCTTTTTTACTGAATACCGGAAATTTTATCAAGATCTTGGGTTATAACCGACGGGCATTGGGCACAACATACTTGCACTACGCGCAGTCGTGATTAAATAGCAAAGTTATAGTTTATGAGTTTAAGCCATTAATGCTAAGTAAATCTTTCTCATCTATGTATATATGTAGAAAGTAAATAAACATTGATAGTAACAAAATGTCACGTTTTTGAAATTTTTATATAATATATTCGATTTTATAATATTATTACATATATATTTATGAGCTTAATAAAATTACTCTAGTGATTGATATACACATAATTTATGATGAATTAATAGTTCTACAAATAATATGAAGCAAAATTTATTAAATGTTGTTAAATACTAAAAATAAAAATTCATGTGATATAATCGTAATATAATATTATCCTTGTTATAATTATTGGCGGCCAAGCGAATTTTAACACTACAAACACTATAAATAGAAGTTTGAGGGTGGTAGGACGTAACAATTATATTAGGTCAAGTAAACAGTTCGTTCGGTTTTTATTGATTTTTCAAAATATGATAACTTTGTGTAAATTTGTCCGATTTAAGTCAAATATGCGCCGTTTTGTTCGTAAACTTGTTGCTAACGAGATGCCAACTTCATTATACCCCTCTCGTAGAAGGCTGCGTCCCTATTGGCAAAAAAAAGCTCGGAGGGCCAACTTTCACAGGCCTCTTTTGAGGCCAACTTCTCACCATTAACCGCGTTCGCCATGGACAGGAAAAGATGTTATTTACTTGGTGCCAGGTCCGGACTATAAGGTGGGTGCATTAGGAACTTCCAATCCGAGCTCCTGGAGCTTCTGGCGCGTCACAAAATACGTGTGTGGGCTGGCGTTGTCCTAATGGAACACAATTCGTCCTCTGTTGATCAAAGTTGGCCTCTTCTGGATGAGGACTGCCTTCAAGCGCTCCAGTTGTTGGCAGTAGAGGGCCGAATTGAGCGTTTGACCATAGGGGAACAGCTCGTAATAGATGATTCCTTGCCAATCCCACCAAACACACAGCAAAACCATCCTGGCCGTCAATCCTGGCTTGGCCACCGTTTCCGCCAGCTGACCGCGTTTCGAACACGACCGATTTCGCTTGAAGTTGTCGTAAGTGATCCACTTTTCATCGCCAGTCATCAAACGCTTCAGAAATGGGTCAACTTTGTTGCGATTACAGTATAGGGCCCATAAATTTTTGCAGCCGCTTTTTATTTCATTTCAATTCATTTTATTTTATTTTATTTTTTTATTTTATATTATTTTATATTATTTTTTTTTATTTTATATTATTTTATTTTATTTTTTGTTTTATTTTATGTAAATTTATTTTATTTTATTTCATTTCATTTTATATTATTTTATTTTAATTTTTTATTTTATATTATTTTATTTATTTTTTTTTTATTTTATTTTATTTTATTTTATGTAAATTTATTTTATTTCATTTCAATTCATTTTATTTTATTTTATTTTATTTTTTTATTTAATTTAATTTTGTTTTATATTAATTTATTTAATTTAATTTAATTTTATTTTATTTTAATTTATGTTATTTTATTTTTTTTAATGTTGTTTTATATTAATAATTTTTTTTATTTTTACTTTATTTTATTTTATTTTAATTATTTTATTTAATCTTTTATTTTATTTTTATCATTTATGCTCCTTATATGTACATCTCACCGATAAAAGGAGAAATTACTACAGCAAGGCACAATAGCTTTAATGGCTATTACATATGTATGTATATTTGTACATGGGCAATGCATTACATGCAAGTGAGAGAGCAAAATCATGTACATACATATGATTAATATATAATATTATATAAGTAGGAGTATGCATCTACAAGGTATGGTGGGCAACACACAGAAGAACAACGTTAGTAGACATTGGTAATTGCCGTGAGTAAGTCAGTCAGTAAGCAAGTAGGACAACAGACCCAACATTTTACTGTCGCATGGCATGAAGCGGCAAAGCCAAGTCAACACACTGTGCACTTAAAGCGACGCGACAACAACACAACAGCTTGTTATGTTTGAGAAAACAAGTGGTTGCTGTGGTGCTTTTAGGGGGTGGGCGTGTGCGCAAGCTCACGCTGAGGGCTGACAACACTGTAATGGAATTTCCGTTGGCCAAAACGGAAATGGGATGGTTCAGGGTAAATGATGGACATGATGCATACAAATATATGTATGTATGTATGTATGTATGTACTACATTGGAGTAAGCAGGGGGGTTTCAATGGTGGGAGTGCAACGGACAAGCGCGTGCAAAGGATAACGAAAATGGTCAAAATAGGCAATATGAAAATGGAAAAGTGTGATAAAAGCAATGAAAGAAAAGAATGCGCAAACCACGCATGACCGAAAACGATAAAGAAATGATAAATAAATATGCACATAAAAGGCTGTGAAATAAAGCGAACAAAAAGACAGTAAAGTTGTAGACTAGAAAAATGAATAATGGAAAAATGCAGATGAAACCAAGCAGCGGTTGTTGTGCACGAGTGGTGGGCACTTAAAAGCGTATTGTTTGTATGTACCATAAACTCACCTAAACACACATACACACAGTGGCACGTACCGTCGTACTTAGGAATGTATGTATGTACGAGTTTGTTTGTATGTATAATATGTATTGATGCATGAAAGTGAATTGAAAGAGACGTTAGTCAACTCAGCGGAAATGAATGTAAATTAAATAAACGTTGTATAACCGATTCCCACATATACCATATATGTATGCATCATATGTATGTATATATTTTATCAGAAAATTAAACTGGCAAAAGAAAAAAATCTAAATGCAAAGACAATTAACATAAATCGTAGGCACTGATAGCGCGCTTTAAATGGAATTTAATTAGAATAAGCGAGCAGCATAGGCACACACAACACACACACACACACATATACACAGGCGGTTAAATAAAATCGAAAACTATTCTGTTTTTATAGCTAAAAACCATACAAAAGAAAAAAACAATTATTGTAATAGAAAAGACTAAAAAGCGTGAGCATATGACTTTTGTGGACACACAGTGTTAATTACAATCAGCGGTGAAGGGTTGAGGTTACTAGGGCAGCGTAGGGCGGTTTGGTGTGGCGTGTCACCAAAAAAAAAAAAATGGTCGCTGATAAAATTATAGGCGCAAGGACAGACAGATAGACCGAAAGGCAGACAGGCCGACCGACAGACAGGCCGATAGATAGATAAGCAGATAAACAAACCGACAGTGACAAAAAGCAAATGGAAATTAACTGCTGGAAAGCCAGCACATACATATGTATGTATGTACGTACATAAGTACATATGCATGAGGGTGAGGGGAAAACGAGTGATCGCGGAAATTTTTATTACCGCTACTGTTGTCGTTTGGGCATGCAAAAGAGGACGCTTAATTTACCAATGCACTGCACAAACCCTACGTCAGCCGCACAAATACACAAGCACACAACTACACGCGTCTCTACCGGGCCACGTAAAGTCGAAAGTGGAAACCCAATTTACGTGCAAAGTAATTTTAAAATCGGAGAATTTTAATGAAATTGTGAAATTTAAAAACAAAAAAAAAAAACAAAAAACAATAACAACAAACGCTTGCGCGTCAATGACAACAAGCGAAACGCATACATAGGTACATACATACATATCTACACTTGTACATGCCTATATGAAAAACAAAAAATATAACGCAAAACAATATTAAACACGCTCGTCGCTAATTTATCCCGCACCCAACCCCGGCCCTCCTTTGAACCCAAAAAAAAAAAAACAAAAAAAAACTAAAAGAATACAAAAAACAACGACGAGTAAATCAGTCAAAGTACAAAATTGTCGAATTGCGACAAAACACAAAAACAAAAGCACAAACAATATTAATAGTAATAATAACAACAATAAGAGTTAATAGCAGCAATGAATGGTACAAACAACGGCAGTAACAGAAAATAATGGCAGTAAAAAATACAGCAACAACAACAGCAACAAAGCACAAACAAAATGGGGGGAAAACAGCAAAAAAGATGCGTTTAAAAAGCATACATATGTATGTATATATGTATGTATGTATGTACATAGAAATGTTATAACACGAATCAGCGGAGGGGAAAATGTGGAGCGTCGCGCCGCAGCGCATATCGAACGGTGGTGTTGTGTACCGTATGCCGCGTGCAATCGCAAAACACCCAATGAAAATTGCACCATTTCAGCACGTCAGTCAGCGTTTCAAACCACACCGTAGCGTGCAGAGTAGAAATTGAAGCAAATCTTTCTACAAAAAAAAAAAAAAAAATAACAAAAAAAAAACATTACAAAAAAAAAATAGAAAATATAAAAACAACAACTAAGTGAGGAAAATGCTTACATAAAAATATTACTCTTTTTATACTGTACGCAACACATACTACATGCATACATACATATGTACATACATATATTACTTTTTACTAAATTATTTGCTTGTTTATATGCAATTATGTATGTATGTATGTATGAATTAATTTTTTTTAACGTATGACAAACCATTTTCTTTATCTAATGCTGGAGTTGTGTTCAACCAATCAATCAAATTTCTTTTTAGCAAAAAAATATATATAAAAAAATTAAAACAATAAAATAATACCTAAAAAGTGATTGTTTTGTTTTGCACTTCAGCGAGTGGCTCAATCACTATTTTCGCTTCACTGCGCAGGTACAGTCGGCTAATATAGTCTACAGACTCTCACATTGAAGCGTACACAGTTCTCAGCAATCCTGAGTGATCGAATTGAAATTTGATATTAAAGTTTCTTTTTGTTTAATAATGAAACCGCCGAAAAACTCAAAAGCAAAAAATTATGCATAAATACACGGTGTGTCCCAAAAATAACCGAACTTTTTGGATATAAAATAGTAAAATACACATTATATTATCTTTGAAAGTTATTATTTATTCAAAATAGGTTCCATTTGACTCAACACAACGCTTGGAACGATCAACCAGCGCCTGCATAGATTTTTTTTATGTCATTTATAGAAATGTTCTTCAGTAATTTTTTAAACTTTCAATTTTTTTTCAAGTTTGACACAAAATTTTATATTTGCTCTTTTTTTTGTTTTTTTTTTTTTTTTTTGGAACCATTAGCACACTTTTGGTTTTATTGAAATGGCTGTCACTTTTACATCTGTTATCCGACTTACATGAAGTTAGGTGCGTTTGAAAGAGGATGAATGTATCTTTTTAATGTTGCAAATTTTCAATAGATGGCGCTGTATATTGTATGATTTAAATATAAAGTTCGGTTATTTTTGGGACACACCGTGTACATATAATAAATAAATTCCTAAACTAATGACAGTATTATACCTTAATAATTTTGAGAAGGCGCCGCTGACAACCATTTCATAAAAGCAAATTAATTAAATATCTGAAGTAAAAGGAGTTTTTTGTCATTTGGTTTTTAAGTAAAAATAAAACGAATATAATTTAATGTTCTGGCCAAGAATTTAACTTTATTATGAAGATCAGCGTTTGCCATTATTTTTTACAAATAACTCCAGCCGTAGTGCACAATTTTCGACCACTTTTTGCAGCAATTAGTACCGTATAAAAGCAATAACGTACTGAAAGTTCTCTTCCAAGACGTCAAGCGCCTTGGGCTTATCCCCATATACAAGCGACCACACATAACCTCACAAAAAATTCCGCACGTTAAACCGCACGATTTTGGAGACCACGCCACAAGCCCACCATGCGAGATAATGCGCTCACCAAAAGTTTTCTACAATAAATTGTTTGTGAACTTTGTCCAGATCAATCTCTCGATAGCGCAATTCGTTCACCGTAGCTGTTGCTATAGCTTGATTTTTGAAAAAGTAATTTCCGATAACCCCGCGCCGGACCATAAACGCACCACAACAGCTACATGTTGAGAACGGAGAGGCTTTTCAACAATAAATTTTAGGTTTTCCGAGCCTTGGATGTGGCAGTTTTGTTTATTGACGTAGCCATCGAGGGCCTCATCAGTCAAGATGACTTTCCGATGAAATTCCGGATCATTTTGATGCATTTCAAGGACCCAAAGAGTTAAAAAAACGACGTTGTGGATGAGTTCTTGTGTTAACTGAACTTTTTAAGTCTTAAGACTCAAGCTTTTATGCCAAATACGGTGTAATGACGTTTGTGAAAAGTCCAAATTCAAAGAACGACGAAGAATCGGCAATCCTGGGGTTTCATTGGAAATATTATCACATCACTAACTTGTCCCGAGAACTTCATTTTTTTCACCATTTTCTGTATTGCGGTCCGACAAGGTGTTTCCCGACGACCGATTGCCAGGCTTTCACCACTTTTATAGTAAATAATTTCAATGAGTTGTTGTAGCGTGTATCGTTCCATTTTTATTTCTGGCGTAGTTTCTATTTGTTAAATACCAAAAAAACTACAACTTCAAAAGTTATATCTACATCTCTTATTGGCAAACCCTTTATATGAAATAATTAATAATAGCGAAATCATTAAAAGGTATACACTCAGAGCTTGCCTTTAGATAAGTTCAGTAATATTTTTAGAAAACAATTCGGTTAACAATACATATGTATGTATGTATATGTGTATATGTATTTTTAAAAACTTGGTATGTATCTGAAATTACTTCATTTATTACTAATTTTTGTTTTTGTCACCTGTTTGTAAAATAGTAAAAAACTCATTCGGTGTATACTCGTACATATGTGTACATACCTACATACATATTATTGCTTTCTTATCACGCGAGCGCGTTATTTGGCTTTTTTATTTCCTATACTATATATTTTTGTACAAGTTAATATTAGCGTAGTAAGGTAAGTGTATGTGTGTATGTAAATTTAGCTAAGCAGATTAGTAAGTATTTTTATATATGTATCTTTTAAATACTTGTTATTATAATTGCCTTTATATGCCTTCCACTTGTACCTGCTTACATATGTAAATACATGTGTCTATGTACATACATATGTACATATATATATAATATAAGGAAAAATGAATTGAAAAAGGGCTGGTTTATCAATTGTTATATGGGACTACTACAGCACTTAGCCATACATATGTACATATAAAAAATTTGCAAAAATAATTGTCAATAAGTTTGCAATTAATTTATTTCATAAATTGATATTGTACATATGTATGTATGTATATATGTTTATATTATATATGTAGAAGTAAGCCTGAAATCTTTTTAGAGCACATTAAGCGGTATATATGTATGTTTATATGTATATACATGCATATATGTACATATATATCTGCATACAGGTATTTATATCTGTAAATAACTATAACTCATGCTTACTTACATACGTGTACATACATATATAATACTAAATACCTTATGATAATTCTCGTATATACATACATACATATGTACTCGCACGGTTTTATACGAACTAATAACAACTGTGTCAATTATCTCCTACATACCTACATACACGTACATATATGTATACTAGTTTATCACATTGTTTACAGGCCATAAAGTTAAAGCGTGTCACTTCCTTTTGTTTTTGTAGGGTGTAAGACACATTTGTCGAAAACATACCGCTGGAAAAACTATTAAATATAAATGCTTTTTTTGTACAACCGTTTACATACATACATATTTACATTACATAGATAAGCATGTGCGAGCTAACATTACAAATAATCTTGATATTTTTGAAGGCCAATGTTAGTCAATAGCATACATACCTACATACATATGTACATTAATATATGTATATGTATGTAAGTGTGTAGAGAAGTACGCATATCGGAAAATATCTCTACTTCAATAGCTATTTTCTTAAATTTCTTCGACATAAACAAAATGCATATATGTATGTATTTATGTATATATGTACATATGCATATATTGATAACCGATATGCTCTTTGTATTGTATCTTCTGTACGTTAAAGAGTTTCTAGGTGACAGAGCAGCGATAGCGACAACCAACGTTCAATACACATTTATTTTAGGTGAGAGCAGTGAAAAGTACAAAACGTGCACGAAAACAAATAAAAAATAGAAGTAAAAGCGAAATCAGCGCAAAAACAACCGACAAAAGATAGGTTGACAACGTCGACGACATTAAATTACCACAAGCCACGGCAGCAACGAAACCTACATTTGCATATTTACTTATGCATATACATACCTATATACATATGTATATCTATAGAAAATATACGTACATATATGCATACGTTTATATATTTTCAGACCTTTTGTAGTAAAAGCAAAGCAGGGCAACGTCAATGGGACGACGCCGTTAGCGGTCGATAGATACGTACATACCACACACATGCATATACCTATTGTAAATTTACACATGAATAAATGCATACATACATACATTCATTTATATCGCTGTCACTGTTATTGCTATTAATATTGTTTGCAGCAGCTACCACTCTGGGGCTACCTAATCAAGCGAGCATTGCTATACCTACAGTGTTTAGCCACAGCAATTGTTGTTGGTGGAAATTGTTGCCCAATTTATGTACATTTGTTACTCACCTATAAGTATGTGGTTCCGATCCAAGAGCTTTGTCCACCACCCCGTCCACAATTGACGGTTTGTTGTTCGCTCCCAGCGTTGCTACTGTTGCACTTGCTATCACCTCTGCGCTTATCGTGGTGTTTTCTCTATGACTTGAGCTTTTGCTGAGCTCGTTAGGCACACGGTTATATATTAGTTGTTATTATTGTGATTTTGTTTTTGTTATTTAAATGTAATTGTGTTGATGACAATTGAGTTGAGAATATTAAATATTCTTATGTTGTTATACTATCGTAGGATGACAGCGAATTGTTGCGTTGTCGCTGTTGTTGATTTTGTTTTCATTTTTCATTTTTCATTTTACAAATGGAATTGAATTTTCAACATTGCACTTTGAGCTAAAGCTATTTTTTACACCACTTGTCAACCTTAAACATTTCGCCGCAAAAATATAAAGGAAAAGAAAAGCAAAATAAAAAACATAAAAAAAAAAACACAATCAGATGTGCAACGGCGAGTCAATAGCCACTGTTGTAGAGACACAGACACTTGGTATTTCCATTTTATGCACACATTTTGTGCTTATATTTATGTTTTAATTTTACTTTATTATTGTTTTTCGCAAACTTTGCACTTTGCTTTTTTGCCTTTTCGCCTTCTTAAATCAATTTGTATCATTTTCCATTTCCATACACATACCGACGACACTCAAGCCAACAAAAACAAAAAAAAAAAACAACAAAAAAAGAAAAAAATCAACAGCCGAGCGCGCAAACACTTTTAAACGCACATTAGTTATGGTTGTTGTTATTATTGTTGTTAATATGTTTCTTTTTTCTATTACGCGTATATAGATATTTTTTCTGATATCTATGCGTTGTAATTTCTTTCTTCATCCATCACTTTAAGGTGAATTGTTTGTTATGTGTAGTATTTTGCAAGCGACCAAAACTTAAATAGCATATATTTCACTTTATTTATATTTGGAGTTCTACGTACGACATCTCGACTTCGGTATTTCCAAACGTCAGCAAATTATATTGTACATATGTATATCAAGAGCAAGTGGAAAATAATAAGCGAACTAACTGAAAGAAACGAATATGTAGTATATGAATAAACGAGCGAACGTATTTGCTGATGATGCGCCACGGCAAACGAACGAGGAGCGAATGTCGTGACAATTGTGCTGCTATCACCCAATAAGCTACGAGCTGGCAGCGTTAACAACAGCGACAGCGAAAATTGCAACTGTTGTTGTCGATATCGCTAACGCTGTGCGCTCGTTAACACACAGGTAGCAGCAGCGTAGAAAATAGAATATGTATGTATGTATTGTATTGTTGGTTTACAGGTGAGCGTTGGACAGCGAATAACGAAAGATAATTAATAAACATACTTATTAATCAGCACTTACTTGCTATATATTTAATTATTTAAATATTTTGTTGAATAAAAACACATTAAAAGAATATAATAAAATCAGCAACCAACGAACTCCAAATATTATTTCCGGTATACCGTTAAGTTAAAAGGGAAATAGTAAAAATGGCGCATATTGAGAGTCATGGCGCTGACAGCCATGTCATTTCTCTTTTGAAGACTGTGAGGGTTGCCATCCACTCACAGCGCAGAGTTGAACAAATAAAATTCTGAAAGGATGTTTGAAGGATGGGCGTGATATCAAACACATGCACAACATTGTCCAGCGTTGTACATAATTTATATTTTTTATAAGCTTTAGTTACTAAAGCTTCTAAATATTTGTATAAAACTCTAGGGTGTCGGAAAATTAATGCAAGATTTCAAATGAATTGAAAACATAGCTTTTTGTCTTCAGATTATGATGTTTCATTGCATCATTAAGTACATACAAATCTTTGCTTAATTTTGGAATACCATTAATAACGACTTTCGTATATTTGATGATTAACCCAACGGGGTGAATTAGATTTTTGTGAAAGAAGGTCCAAAGGCGACACTCATTCCATTGTGAACCACTTCAATAAACAATTTACAGTTCTTTTCCCTTCTTATTAATATACGTTCTTTGGTACGTTCTTCCAAATCGAAACCAAAGAACGTAAATTTGTTTTATCAACGAACGTATACCATTGTGAATTTACGTTCTATGCTGTTCCTCATTGATCGTAATAAAATCTGGCATCACTAAGCCTAATTCGTAGAATTCAAGTTATAGGTACTTGAAGAAAACATATAAATAGGCTATTTGTGAAACAGTTTGTTAGTGTTTTAAGTTGTGCATTGGAGCGTGATTAACATATACATATGGTGAATTTGTTAATTAAATAAAATAGTAATAATAAGATAATGCTCTAAGTTTTCTACAAAAAACAAAAAAACGGGAGGACTGTCGAGAGCTATTCCACAGCTGATTGTTTCATTTTCACTTTTTTTTTGTGAAGAATACATTTTGATTGCTGCAGCCGAATTGTAAAATTTTGTTTGAAAGAAAGTTAAAATAATTGTTTTGGCTGTATTAAAATGGCAGACGAATGGCCGGGCCAGAAATTTCGCCAATCGATTATTGCAAAAATGTATGTATTTGGTTCTTAGATGTATTAAAAAATTTTAAATTGCAATATATTTGTATATAACTACCATGTATAATTTATATTATGGTTTTAGAAACAATGCTCTACAAACGACGGATCCTACGAAAAATGCTGGGGTCATGGAGAATCATATTTTCAAGAAATCACGTAACAAAGAGGAATATATGGGCTTGGTAGCTAAGTTATTCATGCATTTTCAAGATTTGGCACAAAGTAAGTATTTCTCCCAATTTATTCCACACATATACACATACCATAAATATACACTTACACACCCCACAGTGTAAAGTGATTTTTGCCTAATTTATTCGATTTTAAAAATATTGGCTACGCAGGAAAGCCGACACAACCTCCGCCTCAACAAAATGCTGAAATGAATCAACAAAATATGATGCCGGATCCTCTAAATGCGCTCCAAACCCTTGCTAGTCAAGGTAATCGAAATGCACAAATGCCAGGCGGACCTAATCCTAATCAAATGGGACCTGGTGGACCTGTAGCCGCTTCGAATTTATTGCAAACATTAAACCAACAACGGCCCGGACAACAGATGCAGCAAATGCAGGGTATACGTGGTCAAATGCCTATGGGTGCAGGACCGAATCAACAGATGATGCAGCAAATGGGTGGAAATATGGGTGGTGGAATGCAAATGAATGTAATTGGTGGTGGTGGTGGTGGTATAGGTAATACAGGTGGTCAACAGCCTCATATGGTGGGTAATGCCCAGCAGCAAATGGGTGGTATGCCTGGACAAATGAATACGATTGGTAGCAGCGGGCCAGGCGGTCCGGGTGGACCTGGTGGAGCATCCCAGCAAATGCAAATAGGGCCAGGGCAAATGCAAGGAGGGCCAATGAATGTGAACGCAATGAATGTGCAACAGATGCAGCAAATGACACAGCAGCAAATGGCTGTAAGTATAACATTCTGCGATTTTATATTGAGTTGATTATCAGAAATATACCTTTATTTTTAGCAAATGGGGATGAATCATCAGCAACTAAATCAAATGATGAATGCACGTTTGAACGCTGGCGGACCAATGGGACCGAATGCTGGCCCACAAGGTATGCAAGGCATGCCACCAAATATGCAACAGAACCAGAGTGGCCCTATGCATGGCGGCAATGTAGTTGGCGGACCGCAAGGCCAACAAGGAGGTGGAATACCTCAAAATGCCGGTCAACAAGGTATAAACTGAGTACTCTTTGTTACTTAGTATATAAACTAAACATATATATGTGAATTTTGTTGTTGCAGGTGGTATGGGTCAAATGATCGGCATGGGTCCAAACATGCAACAAAAGCCCAACATGCCTATGGGACAGGGTGGCCAAATGTTTCATGTTAACCGCGGTGTGCCAGGCCAACAGCAACAGTTCTTACGTCAAAGTCCCTCGCCAAGTACGGTACCTTCGCCTGCGGGTATGACGGCTGCTCAGCAGCAACTTCAACAACAACAACAACAACAACAGCAGCAACAACAACAACAACAACAGCAGTCGGCACAAAATCAACAACAACAACAACAGCCTCCACAAATGGCCAATGCTCAAATGATACCAAGCCCAGCGCTTGTGCCAACGTCAAGTCCACAAATGTCAAATCTCATGCAAAATTCACAGCGGCAAATGCGCCAGTCACCGAGTGCACCGCTCAATACACCCGGACAAGTGGCCAGCAATAGTCCATTTAACCCACAGGAAGACCATTTGTATCGCGAGAAATACAAACAACTAACGAAATATATCGAGCCGTTGAAGCGAATGATGGCCAAAATTGGCACTGACGGTGCAAGTAAGTTGTTAAAACAAAAAAAATATTAATTAACAGTTATCAAGAAGAGCTTTATTGTAAATTACAGATACGGAAAAATTCACAAAAATGAGTAAACTATTGGAAATATTGAGCAATCCAAATCAGCGCGTACCGTTGGAAACACTTTTAAAGTGTGAAAAGGCTTTGGAGAAACTGGATATTGTCAATTTCACGGGCCAACAGTTTGGTAAATCTTCAAACCCCTTAATGGAGGTTGTGAATACGACGCTACAGAGCCCGCTCGCAAATCATACACTGCACCGCACGTACCGTCCTTGTTTAGAATTACTTTTTGGCACGGATATATGGTAATTAAGCTGATTGTAGATTTAAAATTTCGTAATAAATACTTATATTTTTTTCTTTTTTCATAGTGCTCCAGCACCACCAAAAATACAACGTGTTTCGGAGAAGCCTTCTCAGTACGAATGCGAAATTCCACATATATTGCAAGGCGAAATAGCGCGACTTGATCAAAAATTCAAACTAACGCTGGACAACACAACTCAAAATAATCCGAAATCTATTAAAGTTGTGTGTTGTCTTGATGACAAACGTTTACCATGTGTACCACCAATTACGGTTACTATACCTGGTAAGCAAATTTTTGCATAAAAGAAGATTAAATACTAGAAATATTGAAATTTTGTTTATTTATGTTCCTTTTTTTTTAGAGGAGTATCCATCCGTACCGCCCTCTTGCGCTTTGACCCAGCATGAGTATGGGACTACTCCGTTTTTGAAAGCTGTACAGGATGCATTCAAAGCACGCATTGCAAAATTACCAAAATTATACTCGTTGTCTCACTTATTGGACACATGGGAGATGTCTGTACGTCAAGCGTGCTCACCAAGCACTAAAAATGTTTTGGATTTAGCTGCGGTATTTGGCGCATAAATCAATATTATGTTTCTAAGATATATAATTTTCATGCTTGATTTTTATTTTATCGATACGGCATATCGTAATTTTATATTTTTTACCATTCTTAAATATCTTATTTAAGCCTTAATTTTGTTTGTATGCCAATAAACTTACTATGCAAATATGTATAACTCTATGCATTTTATAAATATATAATATACATACATATAAATTTACGTACATAAAACCGACTCATATCACTTATGAGTTTTCATTTATATATTTTTTTAAGAGGAGAGACACGTCCACTTTTTAGAATATGGTGTGCTCTCTCTCTCTCTAAGTAAGTTGTTTATTTAGAAATTTAGTAAATTAAAATAAAATAAAAAAATATTACGACTGATACAGCAGCAACCAGTTCAGATAATGATAATAATTTATCACATCATATCAACACATCACCACAACGATATCACATCACGTCGTCACATCACCGCATTACGAGTATATCACATCATGCATCCGTCTATGAAAGAGGGAGCATTTTTATGTGGTGGAAATAAAAAACAAATAGAAATCATTTTTTCTTTTCAATACATTCAGCAGCAAGACGGATACATTTTTCAGATCTTGTAATTATTTTATTTATAACCTCTAAAAAAAAACTCCCTTTTCTTCATTTCATCGGTATTGGAAAGAGTAAATAAACTCTCGAGATCGAAGCCCACCTCATGCAGGGCAGTCAGAGCAACGCGGTTCTTGTAGACGGTTGTTTCTGTGGAAACGTAATCATTCTCGAGATGATCACACAGGATTTTAAAAATGGTTCTATTATTATTTCTATATCTTCCTTAGTCTAGAACAGTTTTGACAAATTTTCGTAAAAGTTCTGGCTTGGTCACCTTAATGCCTTAATCAATGACATCTTCTGTGGTAGGAAAATACAGCAGCCATACATCTGCATTACGCAGTTCTATTTTTGACTTTCGTAGTGCTGGAAAGTCATACAGTCAAATTGCAGAGCAAGTCAAATGCTCCAGAATTTTAAAACTGTTGTAAATGTCGCATGCAAAAAAGACCTCAGAAAACTTCAGAAGGAATGGACCACATGATGGCAGTGATCTCGCGAAGAGACCCAAAAAAGAGTTCCTCGGTCATTCAATGTGAAATTCAGGATGAATTCACTGTTCAAATAACGAGTAGGAGAATAATTGCACGGCGTTTGGTCGAATGTGGACTTCATGGAAGAGCAGCACGCAGGAAACCGCTTTTGACCAAAATCCAAGAAAACGACGTGTAGACTTCATCCAATCTCATAGGTCTTGGACCCAAAACTTGTGGAAGTATATCGTTTGGAGCTATGAAACAAGAATAATCGCATTATTCCTGATGGTCGGATGTATGTTCGACGGCCCATTAACCAAGAATTTAATCCTCGCCATGTTTCACGCATAGTGAATTGTACGGGAATGTTTTTCCTGGAATGGTGCTGATCCACTCTGTAAGATAAATGGAATTTTTAATCAGGAGAAATACGTCTACATACTGGAAAATGTCATGTTGCCTTGGGCTGAAGAGAATTTGCTTATTATATGGAAATTTCAACAGGATAACGCTCCAAATCACACCGCAAAGTTGACAAAAATTCCATCAATGTTTTAGAATAACCATTATTCGGTCCAGACTTGAACTCTCTGCGGTGACGTGAGAAGAGTCGTTATTAGTGTTAAAAATATCCTAAAAATGGATGTCCTTTTCAAGGAAGTAATAACAGTAACATCAATGCGAAATCGGTGTGAGACAGTGTTGAAGCAGAAAGGTTATGCAACCAAATACTAACTAAAAGTCAACATATTATCGTAATATCATTATTTTTTTTTTCTGATAAAAGATTTTCATTTCTAATTAGGTGTCGCACTCAATTCATGGATTTCACATGTTTTTTGTAAAAAAAATATCTAAAAATGAATTTTGAATTAATTGCTTAGAATATGATTTTAAGTTTTATACATATATGTTTAAATAAAATTAGAAAACAAATTATGAAAATGCGTGCTTTAATGGGGAAAAAGGTCAATCAATTTAAAATAAGCATCGTTTCTAATTAGCTAAATACGGCACCCTATTCAAGTTGAGCATTTCCTTCTTGCAAATTGAGTGCGATATTGCCTTTTTGCCTGTTCCCTATTGGGTCGCGTCTTCAGTGTCGACTAGTTCTCTATTGGGTCTTGTACGTGCTAAGCGATCTGATGTGACTTAACATTTGAGTCTTCTCATCATATGAACATTCTCTGATTTAACATTAACGACATCATTTCGTTTCGGGTAAAAATGAAATCAAATATTTTTGTATAACTGCTTTAACGGCAATATTTCCCAATGTTTCAAACGAAACGATAGGCATTTTTTGTTTAATGCTGCAACTACCTATCTTACATACCGCACAGCCTTAATACCCGACTAATTTCAGCTGTTGACCTAAAGGGGGTTAGGTCGCCGAAAGGGTGACAGCCCTTGGCCGTATAAAATCCAAGCGGAAAAAGTGGGAGGAGCCCTTAAGGTCCTGCAACCTCTCCTATGGGGCAACCAAGCTCTGGGCTAGAGTCAAGTCGCTGTCTAACCCGACGAGACGCGATGACCGGGTGGAAATTTCATTCGGAGATCGCGCCTCGTCGGACCCGAAGAGATGCGCGAGCTATTTTAGCCGGCTTTTTACACTGCATCCTTCGGTAGGCAAAGCGAAACGACGTGTAACCCGCCGTATGCACAAACTGCCAAACACAAGCGCGTTGCTTGATTTCTCCAGAGAAAAGGTTCAGGGGGTTATCAATCATTCAGTGCTACTCAGTGACATTGAGGAATCCTCATTACCGCCGGGGTTGCAGAGGTGGGTCATGGGCTACCTGAGTGGTCGACAATCATCGGTCATATTCCGAGGAGAAACATCTAAGTTGAGAAAAATTAAACAGGGGGTTCCGCAGGGTGGTGTCCTCTACCCGCTACTGTTTAATTTTTATATCTCGAAGCTCCCTCCTCCACCGGAAGGAGTTTCATTAACCTCGTATGCCAATGATTGCTCGATATTGGCGTCTGGCCAGGATATTGATAGCTTATGTTCGAAAGTGAACGGCTACCTCGCCGATCTCTCCCGTTTCTTCACTGCACGACATTTGAAAATACAACCGATGAAATCCTCGGCTCCGACTATAAACAACCCTAAGATTTTAGGGGTCGCATTCGATAGCCTGCACTCCTTCACTCCGCATACGACCGCAATTGCCGCAAAGCTCCAGGGCCGCAACAAAATACTCTAAGCGCTAGCGGGCAGCACATGGGGTAAAGACAAAGAAACCTTACTGGCAACCTACAAAGCAATTGGCCGGCCGGTCGTAAACTACGCTGCACCGATTCGAGCGCCAGGGACGAACGAGACGCAGTGGAGAAAATTACAGGCATGTCAAAACAACACCCTTAGGACTGCGACAGGAAACCTCCTGATTTCACCGGAGCATCACTTGCACAGCGAAGCATCTATGCTACGAGTTAAGGAGCATAATGCTTTGCTTTGCCAGCAGTTCCTGTTGGGATGCCACCGCAGGGAGCACCCCAGCAGGCATCTTTTGGAAGCCGAGCCTCAACCTAGACACATCAGGAAGGGAGTACTAGACTTAAACAGCACCATACAGCATCATGTGCAACAACCGCTGGACAGGACGGAGTACCGACAAGCGCTGAACGCCATTCACCAGGAGTCAGTTAACACCTTCATAGACTCCCTTAACGTGAATGGCGTACTCGGAGTAAAAGCACCACCATTCGCAGACAACGAGTTCGAGCTGCCTCGAGAGACCCGCGTGACCCTTGCACAGCTTAGATCTGGATACTGTAGTAGATTAAACTCCTACTTATCCAGACTCGATCCCAGCATACCCAACGTATGCCCTGCATGTGGAGAGTCCCAGCACGACACTAACCACCTCTTCACATGCCCCCTTAAACCAACTCATCTAACCCCCCTCTCCCTTTGGTCCAACCCCGTCGAAACAGCGCGACAACCGTCAGTAACGGCATCGACAAGCGGTGACAACTTTTCATTTACATGGCGCTCTCATAAGATAGGTGGCTATGGATGGAAGGTATGTATGTACGATGGGTAGTTGCGGCATAACGTGAAATTTATCGTTGAAATACTGTCTTGGCCTTCACGAAAGTAACTTCCCATAATTCTGGATTCTTTGCCCAACGTGGCAAGATTTTTTTTTTTTAAAGAAAAGTAGTAAATAAAACACAGTTGTATTATGATTTGATAGACACTTGGGAAATAGTGTTTACTTTGTATTTAAGTTGAAATTTTTTTAATGCATAAGTTTGTCTTCAATATTTTGTATGCCTTCATATATGTATGTATGTTTAGTACTTTGTTTTCAGGCTATTCATGTTTTTTTTTCTCTTTTTTTCTTAGTTTTCTTTTCCAACTCATACATTACTCTTTACGCTTACACTTAATTACACATATGCATATATTTACATGCAAGTAAGAAAGTTTAGTAAGTAAATTTATATACATTTTATATTACATAATATAATAAATAAGCTGTAGTTACATACGCAAATACATATGTATGTTTTCAGTTTAAGAAAAACATAAATATCACAGATTTTTTTTTACTATTTTTAAAAATTTTTCTTACGAAAGAGTTTTTTTTTTCTCTTTAAAATTATTTGCTTTCAGTAAAATTAGCAAATAAATACAAACTTAACTCTTAAATGATAATTACAGAATTATAATAATTACTTATACGTTGTTAAACATAATTAAAAAGGAATTACCGATTAAATAGTTTAATATTTAATTTAGTGGAAAATGTTGAAATGTGACTTGTGTTTGGTAGGGATGATTAAAAGATTTGAGAATAGACGAAGCGGGTGCGCATGAGTACACCTGTTGTTTGAAGAACAGCGTCTGAAGGCCGCCTTCTTTTTCACTAAATATAAATAAATACATATTACACATGAGATTAAATACATTAGCTGCTAAACGCCCGCATTTTTGTTTTTTTTTGTAATGAATTTAATATTTTTAAGTAATTACTGAATAATGCTTTAGTGCTTCTTCTTCTTCTTCTCATTTGCATATAATCAATTTAACAAGTCATATTCTTAAGTGTAGAAGTGGAAAAGTAAAGATTTTCTGAAATTTGTACAAATGCACGCTAGATCAAGTGTATTTCTTTGTTGTTGTTGTTTTTTTTTTTTTTTGAAATTTGCAACAAAAGGTTCTAATTCTAAATCTACATGCAATCTTTCCACTTTCTTATTATTGTTGTATTGTTCTCTAATTGAATATGTGTGCTTGGAATGACGGACGCAAGTCTGCTAATTCACATCGGCCACGCCGCAACTTCGCCGCGACGCTTCAATGCTGTTGCAACAGCTGTTGATGTTGCTGCTGTTGCTGTTGTTGCTGCTCAGCAATGAAGGTAGTGAACGCCGTTGGCAATGCGCCAACTTGCTGCAAACGCAACAAGTCGCTGGCATTGCAGATTTGCAGCTGCAGACCCGCATTGACTGTTGGCGCTTGCTTGTTTGCCGCCGCCGCTACTAGCGGTGCACTGCTCGCTGGCGCTATTGGACGCAAATGTGTGCTATTGCTGTTGGCGCCACCCAAAGCCGACTGTTGTTGTTGTTGTTGTGGTTGTTGACCACTTGCTGCTGCAACTGCCGCTGCCGCCACCGCTGCTGCCATGGTGGACGCGGCGACATTGCGATTGACACCGTTCGCCTTATCCTTGCCATGTCGTTTGATGTGCTTCGACAGATGATCGCTGCGCATGAACTTCTTCTGACAAACGCTGCAGACGAACTTTTTCTCGCCGGTATGTGTGCGCTTGTGACGCGATAGCTCGTCGGAACGTGAAAAACGCTTATCGCAATTCTCCCACTTGCAAATGAATGGACGCTCGCCGGTGTGTACGCGCTGATGCGCTTTCAAGTGGCTGGATTTGAAGTAGTTCTTGCCGCAGTTGGGATATTCACAAACGTAGATACGTCGTCGCTCCGCGGCTATTTGTGCAGCGGTCATTTTTTGTACGAGTGTCGTGTTGGCTGTTGCGGCTGCTGCATTGATGGGACTGCTGCCGGTGACATTCTGCAGTAGGCTGTTAGTGGCGTTCAACACCAACAATTGCGTGGGAATGACTGTGGAGCTGGTGGCGGAGTTGTGCGCTTGGGGCGCCGCAGCTGCTGGTGTTAGGTAAATACTTTTCGGTGCAATTACTTGATACTGTGGCGGTGTTTGGGTGGTGTAGATTTGTTGTTGTGTTGCTGCTGTTGCCACCTGCACAGTCGGCAGGGTGAAGCGGAATTGCGTTTGTTCCAAATGCTCTTGAGATTTCAACTGTTTGTTACTGGTGCTGGTGGTGTTGGTGGCTTTCTGTTTCTCCGACTGCACAGATGCAGGCGCTGAGAAACTATTACAACGTGTACGATTCATTTTGAACTTTAAGCTACGCCACACATTCGTTTCACTGCTATCGTCATCCGACGTAAGTAACGGCGCTTGTGTGGTAGAAGAACAGCTACTACTACTACTACTACTACTACTCGTGGTGGTTGTTGTGGACGCTGCTGAGGCGCTGGAAATGGTTGATGAACAGGAGTTCTCATCGATGGTGGAACAAATGCCCGAGCTGTTCACATGCATAATAACGCTTACGCGCTGCGATTGCGGTTGTTCTTGCGTTGGCATATGCTTCGGTGTTTCGGGTGGCGGTGTGAGTGCCGCAATTGGTTGTGGTAATTCCATACGCTGTTTTTTGCATGGCGGCGTTTCGCTGTCATCTTCTGTATCAGAGGGATTTGGTGTGATTATTTGTTGTTGCTTCTTCTTCTGTTGTTGTTGCTGTTGGCCAAATTGAAATTTAGCTTTGAGCATCTCCTCTTGTAAATGCTGCACCGATGGTTTTTCATCCTGCAAGAGAAAATAAGAGAATAGTCGATTAGTGAATTTGTAAAAGGCAAACACTGGAAGCGCCTAAATGTAGGCAATGATTTGTAAGTAAAGTGTAGTGTAGACATTGGACACAAGGAGAGTTTAAGTTTTTTTTTTTGCTGATTTAAAGAGGAAATTAAAAACATATTTTTGTTTGCTATTGTGGTTCTTGTAGCGGCTATTAATGTTTGTTTGTTTCCTGTTTTTTTTTAATTGTTATAAATGCACATAAATTTTTCTCGTTTTTTGAAACAAAAAAAAAAAAAAAAAAAACAAAACAACTTTTAAAATATTTTTATTAATTTTTTTTTATTTATAGCCTATAATTTTTTTTATTCCTTTTTGTATGCTTTAAAAAAGCTTCAACCAGAGAACGTAAATACAACGAGAAGGTTCAATTGCGGACCAGCGTGGAAACTGTCAAATGAGCCAGAACGCTATGAGCGTTTTTTTCACCACTGTCACAGAAATTAACAGAGTTTTCTATTAGCGTATAACATTGGTGAGCATAGTTGTAATAAATATGCTCTGAAATGTAATTCTCCGTCTCAAAATAACATTGTTGTATGTTAACCTTAGATACAAAACTTTTTATACGTTTGATATCAAAATATGCGAAAATATTATTTTCAATCTGTGTATGCATTAATACATTTTCAGAATAAGAAGGAAATAATCATGTTTTATCAATATATTTGAACTTTTTTAGACCATCTTATAGAAAATAATATTAATAATTTAATTAACTTTTCAAGCAAAAATATGGTTAAATTTCACTTTGATAAGTAGTGATAAGACTAACATTTGTATGGGCTACAGGCACATGTACCTTAGAAAGTACTTAATTGTGTCAAGACTTGTATACATACATACATACACGCATATGCAAACAAATGCAAACTGATTATTTTTATGTAAAAATACTTCACCTACATTATCCCTCTAAAGACTTCTCCCATCCAAAGCTTGAAATTCTAATAAAATACAACAAAAACATTTTCATTCATAAATTTATCGCACACATGCCCCTGCATATCCATGCCAACAAGCTCTTGACAATATTCAAAAAATCAAAAAGTATCGCATGCCCTCTCCCTTCAACCCGTAAAATTCATACGACATCTACAAATTATTCAAATTCTAGTAAAATACAACAATAACATTTTCATTCATAAATAATACCGCACACATGCCCCTGCATAACCGTACCGACAAGCTGCAGAAAAAATTAAAAAAATTAAAAAACAAAAATGGTCGTAATACATGAAGCAACAACAAAATACATTTGCCTACCGCTTTCCCTTCAACCTGCAAAAATCACATGGCATCTACAAGCATTGATTCAAATTCTAACTGACAAAAATTCAAATATTCAAATTTGTCTACAAAAATGAAAAAATCGGCATTCTGTTGTTAAATTTGCTGTTTGCCTATTAACTCATATTGGCCGGTAAGAATTTCCTTGCCTTTCCGCAAGCGCCTTGTCCTCAAGCTGAGTTGTGGCGAGGTTGATGAAATTCTTAAATTCTAAAATTTTAGAATATTTTATATTTTGTTCGGGAAAGAAAATTGGCAAGCGAAGATTGGCAACATTGCCCTAGACAATTCCAGTTCAAGCCAGAAAATTTATTATATTTCATATTTTGGTGTAAGAATTTAGGTACAGTAAGTTCTGTGTACCACCAAAATACTTCTATCACAAACTTAACTATCCCATAAACAATGAGTAAAAGTGAGTTTTATAAAGCTTATTTCAACCAAGCCGAGTGGTTGGCATTGCGAGCTGCCAGGGTTCGAGTCCTGGTTCTACTAACACCCTTATAAAAATGCATGAGCCGACTTAGAATAAAGTGTAAGTACTTCCATTTGTTGGAAAATCAAGACGCATACCATAAATTGGAGAAGATCAGACAAAAATCGCTCCTGAGAAATCTTTAATTGTATTAAATTATTAGACATTTTGAAATTGTATTCTTATATTTTTCATAGTTAAAATACATATTAAAATATTAAATTTATATACGATTGGTAATTGTAAAGAAAGGGGTTCATAATATCGATAGTTAATTGCTGTTGTCACAGAATAATTCAGGTACAGTGAACTATGTACATCAGGAATTTCCCTATAATATTTTAATCCTACAATGTATATCCAACTGCATTACTTTTGCATACGTAATTTCTCAACTATTTTAAGTTTCTATTAAATGTTAGACTATATCGAAGTATTAAACATAAATTTAATTCAAAAATATATTTTTAAAAATAATGATGTACTCTTAGACTGGGTCCATAAACCAGGTAGCTCAGCTAAGAGGAGGAATTGGATAGGATATATTACAAATATACTTATTATAATATATTAATCATTTCAAATATAATATTTTAAATAACTGCATACGTACATTTGTGGATGAAAATGAAAAGTGTTAAAGAAAGTTGCGTTCCGTCCGGCAGAGATGGAGGGGTCTGAGAAAAGGCCGCGCTGGGCTACATGAAGGAAGGGAGGGGTCCAGTAAGGCCTAATATATGACCACGCACATTATAGACAATCCTTTATTAAACATTCGTTTGATAATTGTATAGAACCCAGTTCGCATTATCGTGATTGCGTTTTACAATTGTCGATTGAAAATACAAATTTGTTCAATTTCAAATTTTTGTATTTTGGTTTGTAGAATAGACGCGCGAGGGGAGATGTGCGACGCTCGTTTTTTTTCTAATTTCAAATTGCGGCCATTATAATAGTATTGTCATGGCAATGCGTAGTATTTTTTTTTGATGGATGCGTACGCTTTTGTTTGTAAACAAACGTGTAAATTTGAATTCATGCCCGTATATATATGTATATGTATGTAAAGAAATGTACATATATTTGCGTGCGTAAAGAATTTTTATTTGCTTACTATTCTGATTTACCTCTCAAACTATGTATGTAAATAAATACAGAGAATGTTTATTAATTAGTTTGGTTTTAATTTCTCTGATAAATATTTAATAGAATTTAATCAAATATGCAGATATTATTTATTACTTTTTATTAATCATAATTATGACTAATCGTTAAAAATTATAAAAATGAGTATATACAAAAAATAATACATATATGAATTCTATATTTCGGTATTGTTTAATGCAATTATTATAATTATTGACGACAATAACAAAAATTTATCAGTTTAAATAAATTTTGATAACAACCATTTGCTAACATTTAACTTGCATAGGTTTTCTCATATTATACATCGATTTTCTCAATTTACATACAATTTTGCTCATTCTGCTATTTTGAGAACGATTTCTGCCTGCTCACTGTTAATTTGTGGTGAAATACGCTCATAGATTTCTGGGTGAAAAACACGCTGATGTGTTTCTGGTAGACGAAAAAGTAGGAACGAATTGGCAATCGGCACGCGCTGGTCCTTCTCGTTGTATTTACGTTCTCTGCTTCAACCATTTGAATGAGGTCAGTCACATTTTCAACAGCTACCATGTGAATACATACATACTTATATTATTTATTGTGCCGCTCTTTCACAAAGCCTTCGTCGTTCTTAAGCTCTTCAAAGTTTTTGAACTTGAAATGGCTTAATAGAATGGCCGAAACGCTAAAAAAGCGCGGCAAATTCGTATTCTCACTCGAAGTCGAGGTCAAAATGCTATATACATACATATGTATGTATGTATGTAGGCAATTTTAAGAGGTCACTAACGCCAGCCAACACATGTGGCGCAACCTCAAGCAAGTAACGAATTTAGCCAATGCGGCGAACACGCTTCGTTATGCTGATAATTGCTACCTAACCACATAGCGAGCACAGCAGCACCACCACACACAGCACACGCTAGAGGCGTCCGAAAAAATATCTACCTTTCGGAACGTACGTAAGCGCCTATCAGGCGCGCATAAGCGCCTGCGACAATACCCAACGACCTAGCTGGCATTACGTGTCTTGGCGCTCGCTTAAAAGCGTACACGAGCAAACCAATGGGGGTAGCGTGTGGTATGGCGAATAGCAAGAGCTGTATATTGAATGAGGAGAGAGATAGAGAGAGAGAGCGCATACGCGCGAGAACCTCAGGCCAGTTGCTGTTGAGCGCCATAAAATACGTAAGTGAGCGTGTGCGCTAAAAATAACCCATAGGCACTCGGGCATAATCAACCGCCGCCGCCGTCATTGAGGTGTGTGAGCGAAGCAGAAAAAGTAAAAACAAAAAAAAAAATGATATTAAATAAATCTTTATTTCACATGGGTACATAGTACAAAGTATGGCACGCACTCACTGCATGACAGTGCTCTAATAGCAAGAATAGCAACAAAAACAACGCACGTGTATGTACATATGTACATACATATATATGTATATCGACTAGTTGCCAACGCTTACTACGTCATTGTTATTGTTTATGCCATAAGCTGTGTAGATACATATTTAACGTGTGGGTAGGTGAAAATATGCGCGCGCATACAAACATATGTATGTACTTATGTATATGAAGCAGGTGTTGGTCCGGGTATTTTAAATTTATTATATTTTCTTCTTTTTATTGTGTAGATATTGGACTTTATCCTCATACCGCAGATGCGTAATTTTTGCAATTTTATCAACAACCAATAAAAATATTAAAAATAAATAATAATAATACCATTTATTTTATTAACATGCCATTGAGATAAGCGAACATTGATTTACTAATCTAAACAATTAAACAATAAAAATAAAATTTCCTTTGAACTTTTATATTTTTATGTGCTACAGAAGATGAAGCGCATGCACATACAATTGTATGCTTGTATGTATGTACATACTCCTCCCTGATGGGCTTGTCGCGAGATTAGCTATTCTTGTCTTACGCGCAGTTGATTAGATAGTAAGGCGACGCCAACGCCGACGACAATCAAAATGTCAATAAATCTCGTGTTTAAACTTTAAACAAATTAATTTAGTAATTATTTATAATTTGGCTATATAAAAATCTTAATAGACTGATATGCTTAATCTTTAAAAATTAGCAACAAAATGAATTAAATGAAACGAAATACATACATAAGTACAAGTCAACGACGTCAGCAATCTCCCCTTTTTTCAATAATAATAATAATGCGCTGCTCAAGCATTCACGCAGTCAGTTCGTGCTCAACTATAAGTAGGCATGCACACATATATACATACATATGTATGGATGTGTACTATTATATTTAATAAAAATACAACACTGTGCGAACACCGCCCCACTTTTTACCCATTTACGTATGTATATATGTACATATGTGTGCAATGGCATGCTCTCATGCTCTCACGCGCTCTCGTCGCTCATAAAAACATTGCATATCAACGAGCGCACAATAGCCGAATGAATGTATCATCCGCTACCCTAGCTATGTATCTACACATATTGCCTTGGCTAGAGTTTAATGAGTAGTAAGCCAATACAAAAAAAAAGTAACAACAACCATAGCATGATGAATAAGCAGTAGGGGCAAAGGCATTTATATACATACATACGTACATACCTATATAGGTAGTGAGCCACTCAGCCAGCTAGTCAAACAGCTAGCTCGCAAAGAGGTCGTGTAATACATACACTCGTATACGAGTATCTATGTATATATGCTCCCAAATGTACTTGAGAGCGTATGTAGGTATGACTGTGTAGGCATTTATATTTATGTGTTTGCCAATTGTTGTATATTTGTATATATGAAAGTATGTTGTAGATTTGGAGGCATGACGACCATGCACTGTTCACGTGAACACCAGCTGACGACCGAATGAACACGGCGTGATCACAATGCCGGCATTGAGTGTGAAAGAGATAGTGTACATTTGTTTTCATAAAATTTGTAGGTGCGAAAGTGATGGGCGCAGCAATAAATAAGCACAATTTGTTTTTTTTTTTGTTTTTTGTACTAGGCATACGGGTGTGTGATGTATACATACATATACATTATAAGTGTTTGTATGTATGTAATGTGTATGCTATAGCAAATACAGTGAGTGAATGACTGTAGGCGGCGGTTAAGGTAGACTGGCATACGAAAATGCAGACGCTTTGTCATACTTCTTGAGCGTAAATATGTATGTATGAATTTGTTGTTTCTTCTGCCTTCATTTTATGCTTAGCGTGGTCGTAAAATGCGATTTTCTAGTATTTCTTATTCAAGTTTCTTGAATTCATTTATTTTTATTTTTCCGCAAAAATAGCACATATAAAAAAAAACACATCAAATAAATGCATACCTCTAAGGTTTGAAAAAAATACATACATATATTTCGCTATAAATAGCAATTGCATTATTTATTGAAACTGCAAGTGAATCTCAAATTCGTGAATAGCAAAAAAATAAAATAATTAATTAAAAGCAACAATAAATACATACATACATACATGCATACATACACGTACACATACTCGTATACCAATTTAGTATGAAGTCATTGGCAAGCAAATGCAATCGCGCATCAAAAAAAGGGGGAGTGTGCATCCGCTGCGAAAGCATTTACATATATTTGCCTGCAACGCATTTCACAGGCATTGCAGCGCACTCTGTTGTTGTTATTGCCGCTACTGCTGGCGCTTTTTTTTTTTGCTATTTTTGCTGCTTTTTCGTAAAAGTTAATAACAAATTTAATGTGCCACTCGTTGAGAGCGTGCAACACAAATCAAGCACTTACATACATACAATATATGTACATACATATGTACATATGTATACACACACATACACAAAAATGTCTACTTATTACTTTGACTGTTGCCTTGCAAAAATAATAAATGTATTTTTAATTAAAATATTTATTGTTTCTTTTTTCTCGTTTCACTTTTATCGATCTATTATATGTATAGCACAAGTGTAAAATTTATAAAAAAAATTATAAATTTAGTATGCGTCTAGGCAATAAATTGAGAAACTTTCTAGAAGGTGAAGGTTGTGAAAGTAATTAATTTTTAAACACTTTCTAATTAATTAAAAATTTAATTAGTTTGTTTAATTAAAATATACAATTTTTTTTACATGAAAATTAAAAAATAAAAATTATTTTTCATTAAGAAAAGGTTTATTTTTAATTTAATTTAATTAGATTTAAATTTTTTACAAAAAAATTAATTTTTATTTATATACAAATTAATTAATTCAATTAAAAAAATTTAAAAAAATGCATTTTTACTTAAGAATTTTGATTTCCACTATTAAATGAATGGATATTTTTTCACAAAAAAATTGTAAGTTTCGAAAATATGTAAAATTTAAATTTTTTAAAATTATTTTACAAATTTAACAAAATTTCTTTTTAGCCGCCGACTTGCTAGCTACATATGTACATACATTTCTCAATTGAACCTTGCCAATAGTGTAAATCAGCCACTCCCACATTTGTCTCTAACACTACACTTTATTTCACGGTATTTTTCTAAAGTTGAAAAATTTTCCGTTCACGTTTTTCTTTTTTTTTAATTTTCGCTCAAAAATATCCGCATACTTACAGCTTCGCTTTGTTTTTCGCCCAGTGGTGGTGTTGCTGGTGGTGATGGTAATAACGGGATATCCATTTTGTTTGTTGTTTGTGAACGCGTAAAAATTTTGGGATTTCTTATAATAGAATTTATATCCAAATGCTGTTGTTGTAATTATCCAAAGAAATGCGTTTAATCAACTGTTTTTTATTTATATATATATATATATTCTTTATTTATTGTATAGAGCAGTTTGTTTGTGGAAAATTTGAAATTTTCTACACTTTTGCACAATTTGGGTTTTCAAATATTTTTTTTTTTTTTTTGGTTTTGCTCTTGCACTTGCACTTTTCAAAGCAATGTCTTTATTTATTTGCCTTTGCTTTCTTTTTTCTTTATAATTTAGACACCTGTGTTTATGTTCCTTGCTTTATTGTTTGCTTCTCTTATGGAATTTTTAATAAATTCTTTATATTTTTCTCATCTATTTCTTTTAATATTTATTTCTGTTTTTCTTTTTGGAAATATTTCAAATCTTTTATTTTATATTTTCAAATTTTTGTTTTTGTCTTCTTGCTAGCTAATCGGAGCTGAGCAGAGAATATGGAACCGTTCCGTTCGATATTCAACAAACGAATGAAAATATTTTGATGCCGCCGCTGGGAAGCCAAGTCGGTTTTGGTTTGTTGTACTGCGCCAAGCAGCGACGTCGACAGAGCGACGCTACTTTGCCACTGGGTGTTCAGGCACATGCACAGTGAGTGATTGTGTTGATGTTGTTGTTGCTGTTGTTTGGGCTATTTGTTATTTTTTATTGCTGTTGTTGTTGTTGTTATTATTGTTGTTGTCAGGGTTTGTTGTACGTGGAGTTCACGTTTGTTAGCTGTTGGCTTTTGCTGGCGTTTTTTTTTTGACGTTGGTGGACGTTGGCGGACGTTGGTGGAGTGGTGTTTTGTTGCTTATGGTGACGGAGTCAATAGTCGCTTTTTTTGCGCTTAATGAAATGTATGTAGGTATTATGTTGTTTTTATTGTTGGATATTACCAAGAGTTTCATTGTGTTCTCGTATACGTGTATGTATGTATACTATTGACTACTGGCGACTGGAGTTTGTGCGAAAACCCTGGCGTGCGCTGTGCCCTGCAATTCACAAGTATTCATATTCAATGTAATGTGCGGGAGTTTATGTACTTGTGTTGGTATGCACAAATGTATGGTATGTGCGTGTGTGCAAACAATTATCAATACGTATACTAGTCCATATGTATGTCTGTGGGAGGGAGTGTCCGGTGCGCGCTTGGCAATCGTCATCAAAGTACAAAAAAAAAAGTTTTGACGCCTTATCGTACATTAGGTGAAGTGTGTTGTTCTTGTTGTTTGTGGCTGAATTTACGCTGTTAGCGAGCACATATGTGTGTACGTATGGTACATATGTACATATGTATGCCTTAAAGTTTAAAACGCTACATTCGTCACGCCTGCCCACACAAGCAGCGCCCTTCGGTCACCCACATTTTAGAACGTACAGACATACATACATATGTATATACAAATACATATATATACATATGTACATACATAGGAACTTATGAGTGGCCGTATGAATTCATTGTGACAGGTGAAGGTAACTTGAAGTCGAAAATATATTGTATGCATATAACTATGTACATACATACATAAACACACATAACCGATATGTAAAATATGAGCGCAAAAGAGAGCGTTGAGCTTGTGCAAATGTTTGCAGATGCGCGTGCAGATATAAACGCTGCGTAGGTTGATTGCAAATGATGGAATAATCAGGAAAATTCCATAAACAAAAAAAAAAAAAGAAGAAAAGAAGAAATATGGAGTTAAAGAAATGGCAAAACACTTGGTTAAAAAGGTAGAAAAAATAATGAAAAAGTTGAAAGACCAACTAATAAAGACACTTACATATATACATACATATATGAAGGTATGTAAGTATATACATATGTAAATATTTAAACATGTATGTTTGTATATCCATATACATATATTGTACATAAGTACATCGCGCATACGTAATAATATTATATACATATCTCTCTATATATGTACATACATTCATACATATACACACGCTGTAGTTTTTCTTTCGACTTTTACTTCGCTTACAAGCTACATTTTTGCTGTGCCCACATTTTTGTTTGCATATTCATATGTAAGTAGTTACATATATACATACACAATATATGCATTATATTAAATTCTATAAGCGAAATTTCGTATATGCCGTGCCCCTATTCCCAAGCAATTTCATGCGCATATTACTTCAAACGTTTATTTTTCGCTTTTTCACTCTTCACCTTTTCACTGCTTTTATCTGTTATTTTTGAGCTTAAATTTTACGTGAAATAATTTTATATCTTACTTTTACACTGCCATAGGTTTTTAGAGGAATTTTGTGTCTGTGACATATTTATAAAACGTACATACACACAACCTTCACACACATGCACACTTACATAGGTATATTCATATGTACGATTAAGTGCGAGAAATAGTAGTTAACCAATCAACAAAGTGAGCGCAATTTTGTTACTACAATGTGAAGCATATGCATGCATATATGTATGTATTTCTCTTTTGTGATAAAATAACTTTGCGCATTATAGGAAGATTAAACTAGGAAATTCTAGAAAGGTGGATCCCCTAATTTGTAAAGTTTATGATGATTCATCGATATGATTTGATGACTCATAAGTTATTTTCGAAAAAGGACAGCACAGTTTTTAATGAGTTTAAATTGATCGTATAACAAGAGAGCGAGAGAGCCACCTTAAGGGATAGAATTTATATTCAGATTATGAAGAGCTTTTTTTTTTTTGAAAATTCTTTTCACAAAATTTGCAATGATTGGGTACTTATAATTAACAAATTTTCTGTTGAATTTTTATGACTCAACATAGAAAATTTGATGACTAATTACGGGAGAGTAAAAGGCTGCACTGAGAGAGTGTTTAATAAAATTTAAAAAAATAAAAATAAAAAATAAAATGTATATATATATAGGTATTGTAGTAAATATTTGCACGGAAAAAACTAGAAGGGACTTGAGAGGTAAGTCCTTTTGCACCTTTCGTACTTTACTATGACTCACGAGCAAAGTTTAGTGATTCATTTGATATGTGCATTTGGCTCGATTCGATTTTGAGAGAACTTTTATGAATCAGCGGGAGAAGAACTAATAGCCTAGAAATGAGAACCTTTTATTTCAAAATTGTTGAAAAAAGAAATTTTTTAGTACAAAAATTTAAAATTTTTCTCACAAATTTTATGACTCATCACAGAAAATATAATGACTCAGTTTGAAAGAGATCATAGGTGTTCTGAGAGAGAATTTTACTGGCTTTAAGGACCACAAAGCGGGGGATGGTGTCGAAGAATGCATTGTCAGTCGGCTTGTTCCTCTTTCTCGAATTGAAAACACGACCGCACGAAATGAGTTGCCTCTATGACGCCATATCCGAATTTAGTATCTCCGCAAAACTTATAAGACTGTGTAAACTAACGCTGCACAACAACAAAGGCTCCGTCGAATCAGGAAGAACCTATACGAGCCGTTCAATACCAAACGAGGTTTTTGACTTAATGTTGGAGAAAAACATACGTGTTGCTGAGCCAACCAGTGAATGTACAACCTTTTATAGGATTGTTCAACAGGTGGCGTGTGCCGATGAAGCTGATATCATTGACCTTAACAAAGGCGCTGTTAGATCTGCTTTCTCCAGATTGAATGTGCACAAGACAAAATATCTTCTGTCCCTGTCATCAAACAAATAGTCATCGCACTCGCGACTTGGTTCTCACGTCACTGCTGGCAGTCATAATTTTAAGGTTTTAGATATTTTCGTCTATCTTGGAACTAGTATTAATACTAACAGCAAAGCCAGCCTTGAAATCCAGTGCAGAGTTACTCTTACCAACAGGTGCTACTTTGGACTAAATGGGCAATTGTGGAAAAATAGTTCTCCCTCGACCAACGAAGGGCCAAACTCTACAAGACGTCCATAATTCTCACCGTGCTATATGATGTGACGGCCTAGAAGGTGTTAACATCTGATGATTCGGCGTTAAGAGTTTCCGAGCGAAAGGTCTTGGATGGTTCTTATGGCGAATCCGCAGTCTATGGAGCGATGAACTGTACGAGCTATACGACCCCAGTGATATTTTTCAGCGAATAAAAAGACAGAAGCTATATTGCAAGAAAGTAATCAAAGAAACCAAAAATGAAAAGATCACTCGACTACCATTTCAATCTAAAACTTTGTGGATTTTCAAACAATATGAAATGTATTTATTAAAAATAAAGATAGGAAAGGGAATTATCAGAACGAGACAGAATAGACGAACGGACTGCAGGACCGCTAATATCTATATGGCAATAGAAAGGACCGGTCTAGGTAAGGCATATCCGGCAGTCGACAATCTAGTAAAATCAGAAAAGCCACTTTAAGATACAATATAAAATATTTGGAGAATTTCGGAAAGAAAATGGTGATTCTTATTGTTCAACAGAATTTTTGATTGATATAATGAGTGCTTAGATTAGGCCAAGGCTGCTTTTCGGAAAAAATTAATTTGAGCTCTTTTTAAAACACGGTCCATATAGTTAATTTTAGAGCAAATCGAAAAGGTTTTAGATTTTTGTTTTGTTTTGGTGTTGCACTGGAAAAGTACCAAAAAGGAATTTAAAAAAAATCCAATAAGATGAAAGTTCGACTAAAATTATACAAATATATTATTATTATTATTTTTTGGCAACACCAAGGTGCAAATGACTCATAGAAATAGCAGCTGAAAAAAAAGAAATAGAGAGAAAGAGACCTGTCTTCATAAAAGCGGGTATGAAATACGAAAAACCACGATAGTGTAGAAATAATTTTTTATTCAAATTATTTTTAAAGTTCTTTTTAGAATTTTCGTGTAAAAAATATTTTATAATTTTTTTTTTTAAAATATTCGATAATATTTTATAAATATTCGCTTCAAGATTTTATAAAAATGTATTTATCTAAAAAAAATGCTCAAAAATATTAATGAAATATTAACAAAAAATATTACGAGCATACACACATATGTAAATATTTGTATATACATATATATGTGTACATAGTTAAGTATTTATATGAAAAAATTCACTTCTCGCTTTGTTGTCAATTTCAAAATATTCGCTTACTTTGGCAAAGCATTGTAGCAGCAGCATGAACTCAAAAAATTATAAAAATATACCGGACCTTAGGTGTGTCAGAATAGCTTATTGTGATCATTCACCGCGGCGATGAGGTAAGTACAATGGTTGAGGGAAGGTCATTTGCATATATAAAAATTAAAGCAAATGAACTGCTGCTATCTATGTATGTACATATGTACATATGTATAGGAGTATAGAAGTTATGTATTTACTTGATCGTATGCATACATACCTATATGTATGTATATACGAGTATGTATAAAATACATTGTTGTGAAGCTTGAGATCATCGCTGTTGGAGAGAGAGCGGCAAAATATTAATTAAAATATAACTCATATGTATGTATGTATGTATATGTATATGTACATATATAGTGTAATGTACATATGTATGTAAGTACATACGTAACAAAGCACATTTAATTATTATTGTACAATTTTAAAAATCACGTAGTAAAGATATTAAGTTTTTATTGCTGTTGTTTATGAAATTACATGAGAGTTGTAAATTTAGTCATTACAATATCATATTTACATTGTGCATATGTATATGTACATACATATGTATGTAAGGAGTGAATTTCAGAAATTTTTTTTTAATTTTTTCTCAAGCCCTTTTAAGGCTTTTTCTGTAGGTAAATATAAGAAAAAGTAAAATATTTACCTTTAAAAATATGATTAAACGTGTATTTGCAATATATGTATGTACATATGTTAACTCGCCTAACATTTTTTACTTATACATACATCGAAGGCACATTCCATACACCAGTCTACTGCAGACTTATTCGCGATCTCTTGTTGCTAACGCCCATAAATGCAGCCAACAAAGCTTGCAGCATCCATTAATCATATATGTACATATGTACATACAATTATTATATATTGGAACCACACTCATATAGCGTGCTTAGAGCGTCATCAACCGCCAACACAAGAAATAATAAAAAAAACAACAACAACAACACTTGCAGAGCTTTCAACATCTGTGTCTTTGGTGTTAAATCTACTATTATGTATGTATGTACGAGTACATATGTATGTATGTCTGTTAAGAGAGAGCAAAAAAGTGTTCCGCGTCAACCGGTTTTTTTTGCTACAGTCATAACAGCATCACCAACCACCAATGTGCCAAATAACAATAGCAACAGCAACATCAACAGCAACCGTGTCAGTGGCAGCAAGCAAGTACCTACAGACGTACTGGCAAAAGTGATAGTAACAACAGCATCAGAGGAGCATCAGCTGTTTTTCCCTCAAAGCCAATATGAATCTGGCTGCACAGTCATACATATGTATGAACATACATATACAAGCCAACATACGTAATATATGTATTTACATACATAGATATATAAGCTCATTTATGTAGACTATTACATACATACGTACGACAACACGCTCATGGACTTCGACAATGAAATCACGCTGCCAGTGCGTGATAACCGAAGTTCATATCTATGTTATGTATGTATGTGCTTATGTTTGTAGACGCAGACGTACACGTTGATACCTCGTCGTACAACTTCGCAGAAACAACAAATACTCTTTCAATGGTATTGAGCGCGCCAAATGTGTGGTGCTAGGAGTGACCCCTTTAGGAAAAATCTATTGTATGGCAGGATATGTATAACGGAATCAATACAACATTTCGATACCTTAGGTTAATGAAGTAAGGGAAGTGTGTCAAAGCAAATTCAAAATAGTTTGTCAATTTTAAAGCCTTAAAATCCTAGTACTAATGTCAAAAGGTGCCTCCCAGAGCAGTAAGGCTTTAAAAACAGACTGCTAAAAAAAAGTGCGAGCTTCTAAAATTTTTTAATCACTTTCATCATTGGCATCAAATATGTCTTCATGAATTTTTAATTTTTGAAAAAATTCATATTGAAAGCGTTTTTCAACCGAACTTCCCTTCTAAATTGTGGTGTGCGGCTTGGTGTTTTTTCAAAAAAAAGATGGAGGTTCTTAAACCTAAGCCCCTATGAGCGGCTGTTGGTTTTTTATGGGCAATTTTCTGTTTCATGTTTGCTTTATCGAAGTAGAGGTTGACATTTACTTACATATAAATAACTTTTTATACATTTTTGGATGTTTGTCTGACCTGGATTCGGAGCCCATGACACACTGCATAGTGATAAGCTCCGCTACTCACTTAAATGCAACGGCCATCGGTTAAAAATAAAACAGATATCCAACTTTTGTAACCAAATTGAAAGAGAAAAAGTGCTTTCGAAAAAATCTTATTTCCAGAAATATGAAAGGATACCAGAAACCCAGTCCTCGTTATAATCAAAAATTTAGGCCTTTACTCTTGCACCTGAACTGTAAAAGAACGTTAGGTAGGTTACTGAATAACATGGGAAACAACTGATCAAAATAAGTAGCTGGAGTTATATATATATATATATATATATATATATATATATATACATATATATATATGTATATGTATATCTATTAAATATAATACCTGATCTGACTAATAGAGATGAAAAGTAAAAAAGTGTTATTATATTAAACAGACCACTGAAAGAGCCCAAGTAAAGTTATAGCTTAACGTCAAGCTTTTGGTAAATTTCAGTGAAACTCCAAAATTAAGTGATACCTCAAAAGAGAACTGTAAATGAAATCGCGTCTCATTCTTTAATAAAAAAATATCAATTATATTTCAGAACACAAGAGAAAAAACGAATATACTGGACCTGCAAAGTAACGACAGTATTTTTGAATGATTGAGCACCTCTCATGATATTTCTTTTCGCTTTCGGAGTGCTCACATAATGAACTGAAACTAGAAAAAAGTACACTACATTTTTATTATTTTATTTAACTACTTATATCTTTATAAATACAAATTTTTTTACCAAAAATTCTTCGAAACAACTCAAACTGTTTTCCTTTTTTGCTTAAATATTTCATAAATAAAGTTTATTTTTTTAATATTTTAATAGCTAACATTAGCATTGAAAAGTAAATGCAAAAAAGCAAGCTGGATATCTTAATAATACAGTTACAGTAATATAATCAGGAGAAAACAGCAAATTAATAGAAAATGTACTTTTGAAATTAAACGTAGTTTCCTATATCATTTTATATTTGCTAACTAAATTTCTGTTTATGTTTGATTAAATTACTATATATTTTTTTTTATTTTAAATTAAATACTGGATCTAAATATTATTTGTTTAACAAGTGAAATTGCATAATTAAATATACGTACTATAAGAAAATATATATATATACATATAGATGCATATGACTTAATTATTTAATTATCGCCATAATGTAATAAAAGATGCGCTTTCTATTGTTAAAAAGTCAACAGTCACACGTAATCTGCTGATAGAGAGCAGAACTTGTATAAACAATTTCGAGGGCCTGTTTGTTGCATTACAATGCAATAAAACGCAATTGGATGCCATTAGAATTTAAATAACGAACCTTTATAATGGCCGTAAGCTAACGATGTCATGTGATATGCATAGTTTTCCTACAGGGCACTCATGTTGGAGTCAACACGTGTGTGTATATTTCAATATTGTATTCAACTGAAGCTAGGTTGTGGTTTTGTGCCATTGTCCTATTTGTTACTTGTGTTGTCCGAAGGGGGAACTGGTGCAACTGAGCGGTGGGGGATATGCAATCTTAGAGACGGAGGTGTGTGACATTATTATGTACATATGTATGTTTGTTTTTCACAGATTAATAACGTCGAAAAAAGGTGTGTACACCAACTTTGATTAACAAAGTAAAAATATTTTTGAATTTATTTGAAGTGAAGGGTTGTTAAAAATTACAAATAGAGAATTTTCGTGAATCATTTTGTTTGTAAAATGGAATATTTAATTTTAAATAATAAACGAAATTTTGTAAAATTATATTAGAGTTTGCGTTAGATTGAATATTTGAAGAGATTAGTACAGCACAGACAGTTGCCTGTTTAGAAGCCAATAATTCACGGTAATCATGTATGTACATAGCAAAAATTAAATTTATATAAGTATATTTATTAATTAAACAAACAAGCAATTTGGAAAAACAAAATAAAAAATTTTTTTTTTTGATTTTATTAATTACCAGAATTCATATCAAAACCCCATAATAATTTTTATTCCTGATCACCAGAGTTTTATTTTGTTATTAATATTATTATTTAGTCATTTTTTATTCTTACTATTAGATTGATTTTTGGTATATATGTATGTACAAACGTATGTTTGAACGTTCTATATAGTTTCATTGAATAAAAATTGTCACACTCAGGGCAAGCAAATATCTCTTCTCTCTTGTAATATAAACATTGCATTTCGTATTCACTCCTCATTTACGCCAAATACATACATACGAGTACATACATATGTATGTATGGTATGTCTATAAAATAAGTAATAAGTATGCAAGTATGTAATATGTACCTTTACAAGCACTTATTCGCTAACATTTGTATAATATAATACAAAAAGGTGCCTATCTCAACTGTTGATTTCTCCTATGATGGCATGAGAGAGTGCGCTGGCGCAATGACCATGCCAATTGGTAAGAGCGCCACTGTATTGCTTAGTATACATACATATATAATTACTCAAGTATACATTTTCTATTATTATTTTACTGAGCATTGCCAATGGAAAATTTTTATAACGGTACTCCACTAATTTATTAGTTAATGAGATAATTTTTTTCTACACAAGTATTCACATATACATATACTAATTTTTTCACTTAAACTACCTAAAAAGGGGAATTTCACATTAATTTATTAATTTTTTGTTTAATGAATTTTTTAGATTAGCTTAATGAATGGTTTAGAAATTGTAATGACTCATTATGTCTGAAAAATTTTAAATGGAATTTTTAAACTTAAAAAAGTTAAAATTTATTATATGATAAGGAATTCGATAAATAAATATGATATGACTATAAAATACTATGTACACGTCTACGAAGTGCTATTTATTATAGACTTTTTCGGAAATGAGTTTCTAAAGGGATGTAGAAATGTATTTAAACAATATCCAAAATTTTTAGGTTATAATCCTCTAGGAAATAATATAATATGTGCTTCACACTATTTGATGTGTTAAATTTTAAATTGACAACACATTTTTCTGGTAAATATGTTGAAATTGTATTTACCATACCAGAGCAAACTATAGAAATGAGTAGATTTTGGTATACGCCTGCTTCTCTGGTCCCATTCAACGAATAGAGTGAATAATGAGCCGCTTCATGGGCACTAGCAATTTAAAATATGTGAAAAAGGCGAAGATTCCAGCTAGATAATGAACACAAGCAGAGCTCTAGGTACTGAAAAAAACTGGTTTCTATTAACATTATTAAGAAATTGCAGATAAACTCGCTTAATCTTCCGATCTTAAACTTATTTAGGATACTGTAAATACGAAAATAAATATGGGCAATTCTAAAACAAAGAATGCACTACTTGAAGTTGTCAAAGAAGCAACATATCACCGAAACTTTTCAGCAACTACATGTCCTTGATACCAAAAAGATTTACTGAGGTCATAAAAAATACTAAGTGTAGTAAAAATACTAAAAAATCAAGACACGTGTTTTCACTATTAAAAAGGGGTACTGTACTTACGACCAGTCTGTTTTTAAATAATATAAATATTTTTAGTATTATTTCGTATTAACTAAAAGGCATATTTTTTGCTATATTAAAAATATATTTCCAAATTTAAATTAATAAAATTTCCCAACCAAATTAAAAGGAATGCCAAAATAGCGCTGAACAAAGCTATATTTCAAGTTATTTTATTGAATAATTTGCTATTTTGTTTTGAAATCAAATGGGGGTGTGCCGCTGTATAACCAAGGTTATCCATTTGGCAGTAAATATAATGTATTTAAAATATTTTTTTTTTTTCAAATTTTACCTTTGGCGTTTTATGTAAAACACTCAAACGACTGCCAGGCGAATTTGTACACCCTTCGATCCGTTTAAGGTAGTTTTCGACCACTTTTCGGTCCATATTGGGCGGTATCTCAGTCATAACTCATTTATAGTAGCGATATTTGAGGTGGAACGAGCAAAAGGATGTTACACAAACCTTAAAATATCTGTAGCCGACCCACTCGCTTCAAATTTCTGCAAAAATTGAGTAGTTGGACGATTATGTGCATCACAATCTTATTTAAATACGAAACTTGGGCACGTTTGAGCCACTATTTTTGTAGTAGATATTACAAATTTTACTGCGTTGTGCGGTTGTTAGGGGATCTTGGTTTGATAGTCAAAATTCATCTCTGAAACCACGATATGGACAACACGATATTTTGAAAACTCCGTGGTGAAATTTGTTGAGAATTTTCGACTTGTTTAAAAAGTATAATATTATATTGCCAGACTATTACTGAATGCCGAAAAGTTGAAATTGAAAAAAATGTGAATAAATATAATATTAAAATAAATTACATAAGAATAATTTCACAAAATAAGATTTCAATATATTGCGTAATTAAATACATTGAAAACTACTTTTTTAATTGTAGCGCACAAGGCGCGAACATATATGTATTAAAATGAATGGTAAAAAATTTTTTTTTGCAAAATTTATGGTATTAGCAGATACATATATAGACATCATATTGTACATATATACAAATGTGCTAGCTGCAAGTTTTGGTTAAAAACTCAATCAATTATTGTATTAGTATGTATGTATTTATGTATTAATGCATATTAACGTTTATATACTAAACGCAGCTTTAAAAGCATTTTAATAAAGAAACACCCATAATAGTACCGACCCAGACAATGGTAGACAAACTTGATTATGCAAACTCATTTCCGGTTATTTTTTGCACGTCTGCTTTGATTTCTTCATATCTATATTATATGTATGTATTTAAACAGCTCATAACGAATATATTTCTGTATTTGATAGAAGAAAACCTGTTAAATGAGTTGTGCATTTTATTTATGGTATAATAATTATTTTTATTTAATTTTGCTACGTAATTAGAAAATGTAATCGGTTAAAATCCCATAGAGCTTTCACGCAAAACGTGCCTACCTTTTATAATAAATAATAATAATAATAAAAACCCTCTGTCAATCATTGAAATAAGTACATATACAGTATAAACAATTTATTATCATAGCCAACGTCATTTGCACACCTTTTAAGTGTAATTCCTTTGTTGTACTTGCTTACGTATGTATTTAACAATCATACTTGCGAGTAATAAAAAATATAATAGAAATGTGAATTTTTAACAAAGATGAGTAGGTACTTGAATGGAAGTATAAAAATGGAATTACTTTCGGAATTTCATTACATTTAATTATTTTGTATTAACGTCAATGCGCAATTTTCTTTTCAAGCTGGCAATAATGTGTTACAAAGCGTCCCAGTCATAAAATAACAACAACAAGAAACCTTTTTAACGACGATGCAGAAAATTTTATATTACATACTAAATACAACAGCCTGGTTGAGCGCCAAAAACTGTGCAATGTACACAAAAAGGGGCTCGCTTTGTCGCTCTCAGCCAATCAAAGTGTAGGTATTTCGTATGCCAACAGTTCGGCGAGCGCGTACATACTCGACTATGAGAGAGCGGCAAATACTACTCTACGACTTACGGCCTTAGGAAATAATTCACTATACAAGTAAAAACAATTTTGTATATTTTTATGTGCATACATACATATAATATGTACATATGTATGTATACTAGAAATCATGCCTAACAAAAGCACCGTCTACAATAATACAATAATGCCAACAACATCAAGAGCGACGACAACAAGCAATAGCAAAGCAAATAAGCACTTGAAATGGGTACGAGTGAACTAACACGCCTCACGGAATGCGAAATTCCAACTTAACTAAAAGCAATAGCAACAACACAGCTCGTGGGTAAAACTTGTCGTATCTATCGCGGACACGACCAATGCTGTTGTCATTGGTGGTGTTGCTGTTGTTGTAGTTGCAAATGCTGATTACTGTTCACGCATTGACCCCGTGATATTCGACTAGTGTTCACGTGAACAGCATAACAGACGTGGTCGTGCTCGACGTCGTTGTCGTCGTCGTCGTCGACAGCGCAACAGCAATAACGATGACGAAGCCATTATTAACAGCCGTTTGATGCGGCTGGCTGGTTGAGCAGCAGCACTATGGAGCTGTTGGGAAGATGGTAAGACGCATGCATGCATAGTTTACTATGCCGAGTATAGAGCGCAGTTGTGGAGAGCGTAATATGTATGTGTATATTAGTTGAGTTTAGTTTGGTCTCGTTTTTGGATGAGCTTAACTGGTTGATTGTTGATGGTGCGCTTGTAAATTCGGTCGGTGTAGGGGCGACAAATGGACGTGCCTGCTTTATGAAATGTTCATGCATACATATATGTATCTAATTATTGTTGTATTGTACATATGTAAATATGTATATATATAAGCTTTCGCACGTTGAATGCGGCTAATAGTATATTGGGTGGGTACATTTTTCTCGGTATAAGTAGGAACGTGTACTTTAAAAAAACACCTAAATATACATATTTTCATATGGACTTACATACATACATACATATATATGTGATCTCCGCACGATTTTAAGCTTTCGTTGTTCTTATTATTTTTTGTTACGTTACATTACTAGTTTTTCGCATGCATTTTGTAGTGTTGCTGGAATTTTTCGCAGGCGCTAGAAACAGTGTTCCATTTTGCAAAGATTTTATAGACAATAGTCTAGATTTAGAGTATATTGCAGCATGTTTTCAAAAAGATTTGAAGCCCAGTTTGACTCTACTATTTTTGAGAGTTAATTTTCACAGATTCATCGGCAATATATTCATGTATAGACCATAATCCAAGGTGCAAATATATTTTAAAGTCAACAATGATAACTTTGTTCAATTCTAGCAGTAACAAATTTGAAAAAGGAATACCTGAGGTTTTAGAGTTCTACGAAACAAAAAGTCCAATGCTCATTTCGAAAGAATCAAAATTTTATCAACATCAAGAAAAAATTTTTTTTCCATAAAGTAGTTTGTAGGGAATGTTCCGGTAGGGAATCCATAAATCCCTAATTTAGTTCGGCTAACATGAGGCTAGTCTATCTTGAACGGATTCGAAACTACATTCACTTAAAAATAATTTCTTTACAAACACTGAATATCGCCCAAATAAGCCTTAACTTTTCATAAAAAATCGAGTTTGGTGCTTAAGTCTTTTGTTTTTAAGCCGAACATATGAGATATTAATTGAGGTTACTTATTAAAGTTAGTCCAACTTTATTGTACATTGTTAGCAGATTCCAATTGATATTTGAAAAAATTCACAGAGGCCCGTGCTTCTCCTCCAATTTGTGGTTTACCGTCTTGATGTTTTTCGAAAATATGTACTGATCTACAGTTTATTTCTAAGCCTCCTCCGAAGGCCCGATGGATTTTTATGAGGTTATTTTTTATTTTATGCCAGAAATACACTCGAAGGTCTTGATATTCCCCACCGAGGGGCTACAGCAATTAGAAAAACTAATTTTCGGCTACTGTGGCCGAATTATACCTTTCAAAATCTATATTTACTCTTTTAAATCAATTTCATCGCCTTCCCCTTCCGATGTACTGCACAGAAGCCAACGTTTTTTCTTCAATTTCCGTACATATTTTTTATCAGATTGAATTGTTTCAAATTTCATATACACGAAAGGTATATTAACTTTTGTCTGAAGTATGTACGCACCAAAACGACAAAAGACAGACCGACCAAAATACAGTCAGAGACAAATGTTTAAATACACCTATGAAATTCCAATTTTTATTAAAATTAAGCATTTTAGAGTACATGTAAGAAAAATCTTAGCGAGATAAAGGAAAAATTCTTGATAATCCTTATACGAGTGTGCAATATACTGTTCGAAAGTAAGCACCCACAAATCTGTTGGGAATAGTCCAAGATCTACTCGTCCAAGGAAGCTATCCTGGCGAGATGTTAGTTTTATCACCAAGAAAGTGACAAAAAACCCTAAAATAAATACTCCAAAGAGAGCCGACAACATCGCTAAAATATTAGGCAAAAATGTACACCCAAAAACTATAGCAAAAACTTTACGGGAAAATAGCTATCGAAGCAGAGTTCCACGTAAAAAGCCTCTAATATCTGAGAAAAATAAGCAACTTCGTCCTGAATTTGCAAATAAATACACAGATATGGATGAATTCTTTAGATGAAGACGCCCGTTTACGAGCGAATCGAAATTGAACGTGTTCGGAAGCGCTGGCCGCGTAAAAATTTGGCGTAAAGCAATAACCGCTTATCAAACCTAAAATTTAATACAAACCGTTAAACACAGTAGGGGTAGCGTCAAGGTTTGGAGGGCAATTGGAGCAACTGGCGTAGGGCATTTAACGTTTACCGATGAAATAATGAACAAATATGTTTACAAAAGTATTTTGGATCAACACAGGCAGTCTTCGGTGGATTCCTTGGGTCTCGGAAGTTCGTAGATATTTCAACAAGATAACGACCCTAACCATACAGCGGGTTTGGGGAAGGAATGACTATAGTATTATGCTCCTCGTCAGCTATATAGTCCGCCGCAATCATCAGACTTGAACCCCATTGAGCATATTTGGGAGTTATTGGCACGAAAAATTAATATGACGACTTCAACCAGCAAATAAGTCTTTGAGGAACCACTGAAAAAGACATACGTGTAGTCTAAAATTGCGCCTTCGAAAATAGAAAATTTGGTTCTATCTACCCCACGTCGTCTAAGGGCGGTTATAGAAGCATGAGGCGGGCTAACAAAATATTAAAATTGTTTTAAACCCCTTTATTTTTAGTTTAATTTAGTCAAAATATGAAATAACATCTATTGTATTTAAACTTTTGTCCCACGTGATTTTATGTTTTTAATGAATTTATCGTTATCTACGCGACTTTGAATATTTTTTGGATTGCATTGTTGGTTAATTATCTACTTTAAATAAACTGCATTCTTACATTCACTCTAAAATACTTAGTTTTAATAAAAAGTGGAACTTTATAGGTGTATTTAAACTTTTGTCTTTGACTGTATATACCGATCGGATCAATACAGCGAACTAAGTTGATTTAGACGTATCCTCTGTCCATTGTTTGTATGCAATTTTTGAGATATTTCAACCAAGCACAAATGTATTTTTATTCTATTGTTCGCTTATATTGATCACTTGTCGGAATCGGTCAGATCGGACCACTATAACATCTAGTGCCCAGATATGAGGTTTTGGGTAAAAAAAATCGTCTAAAAGTATCTATAAGCGAGAGATTTGGTATTATCCACACATAGGTATATACAAATCAAATTTGACACTAACAGTTATTGAAACCATTAGACTATATCACACAGCGCCCATACAAGTTTTTACACAGGAGAATAAACTGTGTGCTTACGGAAAGTTGACCAGGTGGTAAGCTGCATGTATGTAAAAAGAGATTGTGGGACCTTTATTTGACAATCCACGAATTTGTGGAAAAAGCTTATAACTGGCTTATCTCCTCTTCCACCATAGTAGCGTGCATTCTACTTTTTAATTAAACAAACTTTTTACTTAATTTTTGCTGAATCGACTTTTTGTAATGGGCAAATTGTTAAAAAAATAAAAAAATATTTAAGAAGCTTTCGAATATTATATCTACACTTTGAGTTCAATAATTACAATAATGCACAAATTCTTAATTCAATTCATATCAAAATGGTCGTGGTCGAAGGCAGGATTGACGGCTAGGAATATTTTGTTGTGTGTTTCTTGGGAATGGCAAGGAGTCGTCTACTATGTGCTGCTCTCCTACGGCTAAACTCTTGATTCCTCTCTTTCTGAAGGAACCAATCGCCTAGCTTTAGTCAATAAGAGACGAATTCGGTTTCATTAGGATAACGCCAGGCCACATACATTGATAGTGACTCGCCAGAAGTTCCGGGAGCTTGTTTGGGATGTGCTTAAGCATAAACGTTATAGTTCCGACCTCGCACCAAGTGATTGCCAACTGTTCCTGTTTATGGCGATAGGTTTCGTTGGTGAAATAGGACGAGGGTTTCGAAAAGGGAGGCATAATGATATTATTATGACCATTAGACCAATATTTTTTGGTTTTTTGTTAAAAAATTAATAAATTAAACGTTTAGTTTTAGTACAAAAAAATACTAATATAAATATTTTTTACATTTCTCAACACACATGGAATTTGTTTTTAAATTTTTGTATAAAATTGAATTATTTATATTTATGGGTACGAATTTTGTGCAGTTGAATTGAGCAAATATGCCACAGTGCATCGTCCGTGACGATTACAGTTTCGCTTAGAATAAATTTTGAAGTATTGTATATATACATATATATATATACCTTGTGTAAAATGTGACACTATTATGGATTTTTCTCGCTTAAAATAGTTGACTAACTAAACTAACTGTTTACTCGTACATCATTTTTTTTCTTCACTAATAATACAAACGAGTACATATGTATATACCATATATGTATATTTAAGTATGTATGCATGTAAGTATTTACCCTCGTTTTTTTGCTTGCATATTTCCAGGTGTGGTTTGACGAAATGACTGAACGTAAATTAACTGTAAAATATATGAAAGACAATTGCAATTTACGTATATGCGACTTGAGAGCGTTGGGTGAATAACGGTTTTTACAGGAATATCTTCTGTATATACAATGCCACATGGAGAAACACACACACACACACATATCACCGCCACTTGCCGTTATTTGCGCATCTGCTAAACATGTGAATTGAAATTACACCTGTAGCTTTACATCAGTGCTCTCAAGCGTTCTTTGCACATGTCTTTATTTTTTGTTTTTTATTTTTATTTCTTAATTTTATTTAGTTATTTTTACATTGTGTGTGTGTGCGTGTCAAAATCGGCTGCCAGCGCTTTGGGATTCCTGCCTGAGCATCTGAAAATGACACATTGCCAGCGCAAAGTAAGCCTCGCAAAGTGATGACGTACTTTGAACAACAACGCTTTTGTGCTCTCTACCGTTGAGCCTGTGTGTGTGTGTGTGGGCGGCAGGATATTATTCTTAGCAAATACATCGGTTGCTATTTACGGCGCTGAGCGTTAAGCTTGACTATATTTATACTCATACCAGGTAAATTTCCCCGGTAGGGAAAAGTATTAGCTGGCAACTAGTAACCAACTAGTTTGCATTTTTGTACTTACTAGTTCATTTTCTATCTAATTTCACATGCAAGCAATTGCTAGTTTTAACACGATATTGGCCTGCGAACTGTTCATTGTACGACTATGCATCAGCTTCATACTACTTCATTTGTAGGTCAGTTGGAAGAGTCCCCAGCCTGACACACAGATGGCGCTATTAGAAATAAATCCATATGATTTTTAGTTAGCCCTAATCTTCAAAAGTCATGTATATATATAATTTTGACAACTGTCGAATCATCGGTTTGTGAGTTATAGCATTTTGAGTGAAGCAATTTTTGTTTTTGTGAAAAAAATGGAACAAGCACTGTGACACGGTTCATGAAAAACCATGAATTGGGCTTCGAATTGCTTCCACTTCCACAGTATTCTCCAGATCTGGCCCCCAGCGACTATTTTCTATTCTCAAATCACAAAAGAATGCTCGCTGGGAAGAAATTTTCGTCGAATGACGAGGTGATCGCCGAAATTGTGACCTACTTCGAAGCAAAGGATAAATCGTACTACACAAATGTTATCGAATAGTTGGAGGGTCGCTATAATCAGTGTATCACCCTTGTAGAGAATTTTGTTGAATGAAAAAAAAGCAAATTTTGCCAAAATAGAACTTCTACTTCCCAAAAAAAAAATTAAAATAAAATTGAGTTTGGCCGGAGCTGCAGATTGAAACCATCAATCTCATGTGCTACAGTAACCACTAATTCTTCGTGACGTTAAAGCGATGGCCTTCATTTTGCGCCGACCGTAACTGAGAGCTGGGAGCTCAGCCGTGGCGTGGATTCTTTACTGGGGGACTCTGCTAAACAAAAACCCGCTAGTATAATTTCATCTTTAAAATACTATTTATAACTAGAACTTTTGCATAATATAGTCTACCTACTATATCCTCCATAATATCGCATATAAAGCCCTATCGAGCGTATTGTGTGAAAGACCAAAGCTCACCGTAACCATCCGATTGGACCTTATCAGTGTGGCCTTAGACCAGATAATCCCCATGCGCTAAGTCTTGAAATAGACCCGAGAAAAGAGGATCGACGCACACCACCTTTTCGTCGATTTTAAAGCAGCCTTCGACAGCACGAATAGGAGCTGCCTCTACGACGCTATGTCTGAATTTGGTATCCCCGCAAAACTGTCAACTGACGTTAAGCAACTCCAAAAGTTTCATCAGGATCGGAGAGAACCTCTCCGGGCCGTTCGATACTAAGCGAGGTTTCCGACAGGTTGATTCCTTATCATGTGACTTCTTTGATTTATTGCTAGAGAAAATAATAAGGCCGGCAGAGCTGAATAGAGAAAGTACAATCTTTGATAAGAGTGTACAGCTCCTCGCGTACCCCGATGATATTGACATTATTGCTCTCAACAACCGCTTCGTGAGTTGTGCGTTCTCCAGACTTGATAAGGAAGCGAAGAATATGGGTCTGGTAGCGAACGAGGGTAAAATGAAATATTTCCTGCCATTCGCGATTTGGCTCCCACGTCCTTGTTGACAGCCACAACTTTGTATTAACTCAGTAATAACACCAACAATAATGTTAGCTTGGAAATCCAGCGCAGAATCAGTCTTGCCAACAGGTGTTACTTTGGACTGAACAGGGAATTGAAAAGTAAAGTTCTCTCTCGACGAACGAAAGACAATCTCTACAAGTTGCTCATCAATACCATCCTGCTTTATGGTACGGAGGCATGAACGATGACAACATCTGATGAGTCGGCGTTATGAGTTTTCGAGAGAATGGTTTTGCGTAAGATTAGTGGTCCTCTACGAGTTGCGAACGGCGAATACCGATGAACTGTACGAGATATACGGCGACATTGACATAGTTCAGCGAATCAAGAAACAGCGGTTGCGCTGGCTAGATCATGTGGTCCAAATGGATAAATATACTCCCGCTTTGAAAGTTTTCGATGCAGTACCTGCCGGTGGAAGCAGATTAAGAGGAAGACCTCAACAATGTTGGAAAGATCAAGTAGGGCAGGACTTGGCTGTAGTTGGGGTTTCCAAAGTTGGGCGCCAAGGAGCGAAAAGAACTGCTGAATATTGTTAGTTCGGCTATAATCGCTTAGGCGATGTCTGCGGCAGTAAAGAAGAAGAAGAAAAAGAAGTCTACCTTGTCCCTGCAGAGTACATACTAAGTCAGTTTCAGTTATATGTAAATGTATTTCAAAGCAAATCTTAACCTTCAGCAACAGTTATTAACTTGAAGGATTGCTACGCAGCATTACTGGCAGCAGCGGTAACTACAGAGTAGCAGCACAAACTACAGAGCAACAGCAGAGGAGGTATGAAAATACATATTCATTACTTCAGCCCGTTCACCTTGACATCTATTCGGCCATGTGCTGCTCGAGTTGAAGTTGGTTACCTTGAGGCCATCTGGTAGCAAGCTTCTACGCGAAACACTAAAACACACACACACACATACCTATATATATAGGTATATATACACGGAAAAGGCTGTTTTTACACTCGGCTTGTAGTAGTAGGTGAACGAGCATTTCAGGGCCATTTACGCCAAGCGCCGACAGCAACAAAAACAGTGGCAAAATTCTCTGTTATCCTGTTTTATTTTAAATATGATTCGTATTGCCTTTTTTCTTTTGCTTATGATGATATATATTTTACACGCCAACTTAATAATAAATGTGAAAATGAACACAAAACGGATGCATACATACATACATACATATATAAATAAGAGCAACAGAATAATTGTGTGGGCTTGTTGGGAGCTTGGAAGTTGAGTATATACACAAATATATAGATATTTATATGCAGGCAGGTAGGCTGCCCGGTATTTTTATATACATATATATATATATGTTACATTGCTAGTACATACATACCATACACATGCACATGAACATGAACATGAATTGCCTCGTTGGTGGGTTGGCGAACATGTGCTCTGCAAGTGGCCAACTATTTTTAGTCGACAACATATATTGGGCGTAAGTGGATTGCTGTACTTGTCGCTGACGTCATACATATTGCTGCTGTTGATGCTGCTGGTAGCAGAATGTTATTCTGTTGCTGTCATTGACTGACACATTACATGCGTACATGCAGACGTAGATACGTATGTATGTATGTACGAGTATGTATGTCTCTATGTGCATACATATGTGCTCGGTATGTAGGCGCGTTTATGCGCGTTGCATTTATTTATAGTTATATGCCGTCAAATACACTCACTGACGTTTTACAAATACTTTGATTGGCAAACACAAGTTCAAGTGCATTTCAACTATGGAAGTTTACGGTATAATACTACTCACATACATATTAGGTATTCGACAATTGGCCTCCCACTCCGTGAAGCATCTTTTACATCAAAATTACCGGAATGAAACCGAAATTTTGCATGAATGACTGTAAAAGTATCAGGACCATAAAAGCTATTCACACTTTCAGCCACCTGGCTTGCATTTTCGCCCTTATCGAGGAAAAACTGTAAAAATAATCCAAATTTTCTCTTTGCTAGTGTCCATCTTTGACGCACGCTCAAATAAAACTGAACCAACCAAACACAAAAATGTCAGAAAAGTTTTTTTAATACGAAATGCCATCTTTCTAACGCCATTTAGTGGAACCCGATCGGACTTATACAACGCGAGATACAGATAAACAACGCCAGCTACTGGAAAAATAATGGATTTCTTTTTTATTCCCTCAGCTTCTGTAGTTCACCATAGACCAGAAGGATTGCGCAACCACGCATGTGTTCGCTGAGTTGGTTTCAGACCCACCTGTTCCGAAGCAGACCATATTATGGCAGTGCAGCAGCAGTGACTTTGTCTGACAGCAGCAATGATGCGCTTAACCTTATCAGCACTTTAGCTACCAAAGATGCCACCGTTGCCCTGTATCTATGTATGTATGTGATTTTTACTTTGATATAACAAGACAATGTAATGGGGTCTAGTCAAGCTTCTGGTAATGCAGTTAGCCGCGGCGCTGTACTCAATTCCTACTTTTGCGTCCACGTCGGGCAGCTTGATATCGTGAGCAGCCCTTGTGCAAGATGCGCTAATCAATCCATGAGGAGCCTTGCATCACGGCTAAAAGAAAGGAAGCTTCCGACATATTCGGTATAAGGGTTCACTTAAGTCTAAATGCAGCGTCTGTTCACCAGCAGGCGTAGTTTTTAAAGCACGCGGCTCGCTAAAGAAATGTGTGGATATTTAAAACCTCTTACTTAGCGTGGTTGTGCGCTGGGTTTTTGGACCCGCCACATAGAAAACAGCTTCAATGAAATGTTATACAACGCCTCGGTTGAGATATCCTACCGATTCCTTAATTGAGAAGGTCCCGCTGCCCACTTGTTTGATTTATTCTTAAGAATAAATGCTGATAACACCGCCGTTCAAGAAATGCGGAGACTATTAGATCCTTGGAGCATTTACCACAGCGGCTTTGTAAAGGCGTGCAAATTTGGTGTCGGATTTGTGGTGGAAGAGAGACTCCGTCGCCGAGTATTGTCATTGTCACGTCTCGACATAATCCACATCAAAGCGAAATTTTTCGAAATATCACTTACTTGCTTCTACGCTCCGACGGAATGATGCCTTTTGTGAGCACCTGGAGCGTACGCATGCGTGCAGCTCGAAAAACGATGTGCTTGGCGACTTTAACGCAACCAAATCGATTATGTTTTAATTGACGGATGACATGTCTCCAGTGTTTTTGACGTGAACTACGTACACTATGAGGACCTAACATCGACTCGGACCACTATTAGCAATCACAACAGACATCCCAACATCTACTCGACTTGCACTCCTGCTCATCAACAACAACTCGGTATAAGGGAACTTTTGGACGGAATTTTGCAGACGAAAGAAGAAAGAAACCGGGATGTGTAAGTATGAAGAGATTGAGAAGCTGACCAACAAGGGTAATGCTCGAAAATTCTACGAAAAGATGTGGCGACTTACGGAAGATTTTAATACCGGAGCAAGCTCTTGTAGGACCCAGAAAGGTGATCTTGTGCCTGATGCCCAGAGTATACTGAATTTATGGAGCAAACACTTCTCCAGTGACAATGAAACACCAGGAGATGGTATACCCGAAATCCCCATCAAAGACGACGATGGGAAAGACCTTTCCTTACCCGACTATGACGAGATTCGAGTAGCGATTGCCCACTTAAAGAATCACAAAGCATGGCGGTAAAGAGCTGACAAAGTGCATGCATCAGCTTCTTTGCAGAATATGGTCGGACTAAACCATGTCTGACGATTGGAATTTATGTTTGATCTGCCAATTACCGTGGGATTAGCGTTCTAAATATAGCCTTTAAGGTCCTATCGAGCGTATTGTGTGAAATATTAAAGTCCACAGTGAAGAAACTGATTGGACCTTATCAATGTAGCTTTAGACCTGGTGATCTTGGAAGAAACACCACCTTCCTTCACGAAAAGGAACTGCTTCCACGCCGCTATGTAGGAGCGGAGTGGTGGAAAAGAAGACCATCCCTCCGTTAAAAGGATCAGGTGTAAAGCAACTTGGCCTCACTTGGCATTTCCAACCGGTGCCAAACAGCGAAGAGGAGAAACAAATGGCGCAACACAGGACGGCGTACAGACAGACACTAAACGCCTTTCACCAGGAGTCAGTTAACACCTTCAAAAACTCCCTCCCCGTGAATGGCGTCCTCGGAGCTAATTCACCACCCATAGCAGAGGAAGAGCTCGAGCTGCCTCGAGAGATGGGCGTAATTTAGGTCTGTATATTGTAAAAGGTTAAACTCCTACTTATCCAGACTCGACCCCAACATACACAATGTAATGAATCCCCGCACGACACTAACCCCCTCTTAGCATGCCCCCTAAAACCCACACATCTAACCTCTCTCTCCTGTGGTCCGAACCCGTCGAAACAGTTTCTTTCCTGGACCTCACGTTAGATGACCTCGGGGAATTAGATTAACTAGACTATCCCTAAGCGTGTTCTACTCCCCAAGCACTACAACAACAAAAACGAATGGAACACTATTCTTGATTCGGCTATAATCGCGTAAATGGTGTCTACGCACATAAAGAAGAAGAAGAGTTTAATAAAAATATTTACCTTTACGTTTATTTAGTTTTCGGTAAGGCGATTAGTGAATGGAAAAATTTTTGCAGCTGCGGCAAACCTCACAGTCCACACCTACAAATAATTGCCAAAATGTTTATTAATAAATAATATATATATAGTTGCTAATTATTTTGCTCCTTATTACCTCAATCGTCACTCTCTGGTCGAGTGAACCGCCCACAGTATTCAAATTAAAATAAAATATAAAATAAAAAATATAATTCTCAATAATTTGGCAAATATTCTATCAAAGCGAAGTGTATATACTTTCTTTACGCAGTAGTCACGAGATATCCTACGTACATATGTACGTCATTTAACGAGGCACAAAATAGCTTAGAATGGTGCAGGGGTACGTACTCACATACATATGTATGTACATATCCACACTCCCAGCACAAAAGTCGACAATAATTAGAAATCGGCATATATTTTGTGTTCTATTTTAAATGTGTGGGCACATACACGTATGTATGTCCATATATTCGTAGGAGTATTGTTAACCAGTCACTCACCCAGCGAATGATTGCAGAATGATAAGTTTTGCACCGTTAGTTCACTGTGCACTCGCTGATTTCATGATATCGCAAATTCTTGTGACATACCACACAGCGTTTGACGTCACACACACCTCCTCCACCGAGTTGGTTGGAGTAAAATTGCCAACAGTCAAAGACAAATACGATGACAGTCTATTTATTTGCCATTTAAGTTGCTGCTTTTGTATCCTCTTTTTTGTAGGTTCGCTCAGCTAAAGATTGTATGCAAAATAACAACACCCTGTAATAGAGATAGTGTTTGGCCGCCACTTCGTCTGCATGGAATTTTAAGATGGTTCTGTTAAAACCTTCTAGTTTTATTAAATTATAAATTTTATTGTATAAATTAAAACTATTGTATATTATACTACATATATCTTCTCCACACATTAAGCAAGTGACAAGAGAGCCTGAGATCGATTCAATGGTTCGGACCCTAGGCCCACTTTCCGGAAAAAAAAGTTTTCCCAATGGTAAAATTTGGAACCTAAACTGCTACAAGAGCAAATTGGAGAGAGTTGAACGGTCAGATGCTATTCTTTTAACAGCAGCACTGCCATCAACCCCCTCAACTTCCTTACCCTCGACCTATATAGAAATTTACAAGCAAGCTGCAACGCAATTAGGTTGAATGCCACTCAACTTTGGAAGGACTACAGTATAATATTAACTCTTAGAGAAGTACCGAACGAGTTGGACTACACCACCACCTTCGAAAATCCTTCCTCCACTAGAACCGCAAACAGAAATGAGTGGAAAAAACACCAACGTCCTTGATCAGGGCCATTTTTACAGACGGCTCAAAACTCGCTGGAAAAGTGGGCTGTGGAATCTACTCTCCAATGCTCTCAATAAATATGAGCATGAGACTGCCAGACCACTGAAGCTGCTTACCGGCAGAACTCTTTGCAGCTGCCGAGTGGCTGCTGACATCTACGGCAGTAGGACAATCAGTTACTATAATATATATTCCGACAGTTAAGCTGCCTCTAAAATGTAACAGTACCACATAAAAAGAGGCTATAAAACTTAGAAGCAATCTGAAGAAACTCTCGACTAATTGCAAAACTGCCGTGATCTGATTATCCGGACATAGTGACTTTCGAATCAACTGCATGGAAGATGAACTAGCAATAGAAGGAACCCAATAAATCATGCACACGATGCAGGTTTCCACGACAAAGTATATGATTAAACTGGTCTTTACCAAAGAGGAACACTCAGATCACATGACATAATAACAGGTCACTATTTAATGTTACTTCACGGGAAAAGAATGGGCTACCACTCAAATGATTTTTGCCGCTGCTGTAGGGACGAAGAAGAGGAGTAGTCTATTGAATACTACCGCCGCCACTATTCAGCCCTGACATCTGAGCAACACAAGTTCCTCGGGAAACACTTCTTCGACCGTCTCGCTGAGCTAGCTTCAGCGAAAATTGGTAATCTTGTTGCTTTTATAAGGCACACGAAACGGTTCGAACATTCGAGGTGAACACAGAAGCCCCTTAGCGGTCTCACAATGGGCCTATTTTTCTAAGTTCGTGTGTCACTTACCAGCAGCCGAATAAACTCAACTCAACCCTTGTACTAAGTAAAAAAAAAAAACTTTTTCTTTTTGGCTCAATGTAGGATGGAGTTGTACATATTTAGAACAGAGCCCACCCCAATTTTCAATGCAAAAATTAATCCTATATATGAATTTTAGAGTGTAAACAAATGACTCTTGCAAACTATCTTTAAGTCCGATTTTGGCCCTTCTGACTAATGAACAACAAATAAATTCGGCCCCCATTTTTGGCATAACTTTTATTATGTTTTACTCTTTTCTTCGAATATTTAAATAAATAAATATACATATGTATATATTATATATTATATTATAAATTCATAAAGCTGCATAAGCTCTTTTAATCTCTATAAAGTGTTCTATTAATTTTATTTGGCCGTCAGATGTGCTATAAACGCCAAACACCCTATCCACTGCTGGCACAGTTTCGTGGATAAATTTAGAATTTAGAGATTATATAGTGCAAAGTGCATTTATTTTGCCAGTTGGATACAAAGGTGGATGCTGCAAGACCAATGTTTATTTACTTATACACATTTAGATATATAGTATATATACATACATACACATATATATTATATAAATATTAAGTATAGAGAAATGTGCAAAAAAATGCGATAAAGTTTGCCACTGAAACAATCTGGGGGTATATACATATGTATGTTCATATGCATCTATGTAGGTATGTATGAGTAACTGTTCAATTGGGCGTAAAATGTCAACGAATTTCGTCAGCAACTGCCAGCCGGTAAATTTTCATGTGAATATTTTTTATAATATACACGTATGTGAGTGTAGCTATTATAATTATGTTAGTGTTGTTGCTTGTGTGAAAATTTATTTTTAGAGCTAATCAATTTGCTGCAGCTGCATATATTGTGCTATTTAATAATACATCATATATGTATGTATATAGAGAGACAATTTTGCGATGACCTGTGGACCCAAGGCAGCACATTTAATGTAAATAAATAGGCAATAAATATAATTAGTTGTCTTTTAAAGAATACATACATACATACAAACGTAAAATACATATATTCGAAATAGTATAGGGATGTATGATACTATTTCGAATATATGTATTTTATTTATTTATTCCTTCATATTAATTGAATGGGGTTTCATTCATTTTTTATTAAACATTTTATTTCATTTTGATTAATTGCTATTAATTTTTGCTATATTTTACTATAATTATTTAATTAAGATATAAAATATCAATTACTCAATTAAATTTATTTTAATTTTTTCAATATTATTTTATTTTTATTCAATTTAATTTCGCTTAAATTTTATAATTTGATATTAATTTTATATTAATTAATTAAATTTAATTTGGTTTAATATTATTTAAGCATATAATTTTTCTTTTATCATAATTTGTATACCTTTCATGTACAATACATGAAGTGGTATAATTTACTACTTTGGTTCTAAATATGTAAGTACCAGAAGGGGAATAGGTATACCCATAAAAATTTTGCTATGCCCTGTCTGTCCGTCTATCACATTGTACGCAAAATAGCTCCTCAGTTTTTGAGATATTTCAACCAAAATTGGTACGCAGATGCGCTGGTACATTTAAACGATCGTCTATCGGAATCGGTCAGAGCATTAAATTACGTAAGATATTCTACACACACATAATCGGACGACTAAAACATATACCTATTTCTCACGCACCGAAATACAAAAATTCGAAGTCTGAAGACTATTCTACACACGCATATATATACAAATAAGCATTGGCACTGAAAAGTCTCGAAATCGGAGTACTACCTATACCATATAGTAGCTCCCATACAAACGAGTTGTTTTGCTATGTGGTTTTGAGAAAAAAATAATTAAAAAGGAACAAAGGAACATTCTTGGTTGTGGTTCTTGGTTCTGGCCTTAATATATTGTGTTTTATTTTATTTCATCTTGTTTTGATTAATTTTTTTAAATTTTATTTTTAATTTTTTTATGCTATTTTATTTTTATTTTCCTTTATTTTAATTTTATTTTAATTTATTTAATTTTATTTAATCTAAATTAATATTATTTAAGTATTTTTAATTTTATTTTAAGGTATATAATATATTTTATTTTATAACATTTTATATTTTTTTTAATTGTAATTTTATTTAATTTTAATTTATTTTAATTTTATTTCATTATATTTTATTTAATTTTTTTTGTTTAATATTATTTTACTTTATTTTATTTTATTTTATGTTATGCTATTTTATTTTTGTTTTACTTTATTATATTTTATTTTATAACATTTTAATTTATTTTAATTTTATTTCATAATATTATATTTAATTTTTTTATTTCCATTTTTTAATTTTTTTAAATTTTATTTTTATTTAATTTAAATTTTACTTATTTTATTAATTTTGTTTCATTTTTTTAATTAACTCTTTTATTCCTTTTTATTTTTATATTTTTTATTTAATATTATTTTACTTAATCTTCTTTTATTTTATGCTGTGCTATTTTACTTTTGTTTTACTTGATTATATTTTATTTCATAACACTTTTTTATTTTTTTTAATTGTATTTTTATTTAATTTTAATTTATTTTAATTTTATTAATTTTATTTTCTCATATTTAATTTTATTTTTATTTAATTTTAATTTATTATGTTAAGTTTTTTTTTGTATTTTATTTTATTTTAATATATTTTATTTTTTGTTTTCTTTTAATTTATTTTTTATATTATTTCATTTTATTTCAATTAAGTTACTTTAATTTATTTTAAATTTAATTAAATTAATTTTATTTCATTTTAGTTTATATTATTACATTTTATTTATTATATTATATTTTTTTATTTAATTTAATTTAATTTTATTTTGATTTTTAAATGTAATTATTTTCAATATTTTTATTCGTCTGTTATAGATTTTAATTTATTTTTCATTATCTTAACGTTTTCCAAACATTTCAAAAACTAGTTAAAACTCAATTTTGCCAATTCAGTGTCTGTTTTTTATCTGATTATATTTTGCTTATCAGTTTGCCATAAATAAATAAGCAGTTTAAATAAATTTCGCTGATAAACGTAAGATAATGGTGTTGTGTACAAACATAAATATAATAATTGAATAAGTAAACGTGATTGCTCTACAAATACTTACGTAAAAAACAATTGACGGACGGTATATTTTATTTTGCTAAAAAAATTATCTAGTTGCTTGCGTTATCTAAAGACGTCAGTTTGCTTATCTGTAGCACATGCTCGAATGGAATTTACACTTTTTGTTTGGTGACGATTTTGTGAAATATTTTGCACAATTGCAATATTTTCCAATAATCCTCAGTATCATATGAGTTGGAGAAAATACTTTTTAGAAAAGTTGTTGCAATTTTTGTTTTTTTTTTTTCGTTGGAGAACAAGTATAGAGCTCTCAATACTACTGGCAGCGTCTGAAACATGTTGAGAGCCGTAGCGGCTGGCACAGTAAAGTATTGTTGTTATCACTTAAAAAACTTTCCAAAGTAATATTTTCCGGTGAAATGAGAAATGAAAAATATATCTATTTAGTAATAAACTTTTATTGTTTATTAAGTATTATTTAAAGTGCTGAATATTTGCACATCTAAAACAATATTTACCTATTGTTTTACACATATTTCGTTGTACTTGGAGTGTGTGCCGCTAATTTCTTGACCTTTTGTGACTCCAACTCGGAAAAATGATCATTTTAAAGAAAATTTAACTAAATTTCAAATTCGAATGTGAATAATCCACGTTTTTTTTTGGAATGAGGAAAACAAGGTTTTTTAAATAAATATTTTGTATTATTTTTAAAATCTGATAAGGCAGGCATATTGCCAAATGTAATAGATTTCCAGTGATACTAATTTTTTTCTGCATCCGTTAACTATTAGCCAATTTATGACTTACTAGATAGGACTACCCTCACGTTTTTCTCAATTTTTGACGAGTCCATAACTTATAGGAAAAAATTTTTAAAAGTATTTCAGATCGATTTCTATCAGTTCTAGCATGAAATTGGGCCACGCGGTGAATTTCAGCCAAATCGAAGACTATCGCGCTATGTAACCGCTGAAGTCATCTTCCACCGAACACAGATCTGAACAGAAACAGTGGACTTGACAACACAATTAAACACTCAAAAAACCTAATTTTCCACCAACAAGTAGAAAATTCGCTATATTTTACAATTTTTCTTCGATCAAGGCGAAAAAGCAGCCAAAGCGGCTGAAAAAATTAATTTAGTTTATGGGACTGATACTGTAAACGAACGTGTAGCACAAAAGTGGTTTGCTAGGTTCCGTTCCGGTAATTTCGATGTCAAAGATGCACCACGCGTCGGGAGGCCTGTCGTTGAAAATTGCGATAAAATCATGGAAATAGTGAAAACAGACCGTCACGTGAGCACTTATTTTATTACTGAGGAACTGATGATAAGCCAGAAAACCATTTGGAACCATTTGCATAACCTTGGATTCAAAAAGAAGCTCGATGTGTGGGTGCCACATGAATAAACGCAAAAAAACATGATGAACCCAATTTCCATCTGCGAATCGCTGCTGAATCGCAACAAAATCGACCCATTTCTGAAGTGGTTGGTGACTGGCGATGGAAAGTGGATCACTTACGACAACGTCAAGTGAAATCGATCGTGGTCGAAACACGGTGAGCCGGCGGAAACGGTGGCCAAGCCAGGATTGACAGCCAGGAAGGTTTTGCTGTGTGTTTGGTGGTATTGGCAAGGAATCATCTACCACAAGCTGCTGCCCTATGGCCAAACGCACAATTTAGCCCTTTACTGCCAACAACTGGACCACTTGAAGGCAGCACTCATCCAGAAGAGGCCATCTTTGATCAACAGAAGCCGAATTGTGTTCCATCAGGACAACGCCAGGCCACACACGTCTTTGGTGACGCACCAGAAGCTCAAGGAGCTCGGATGGGAGGTCTTAATGCACCCACCTTATAGTCCGGATCTGGCACCAAGTGATTACCATTTTTACCCGTCCACGGCGAACGCGCTTAATGGTGAGAAGTTGGCCTCAAGAGTGAAGTGAAAATTGGATCTCCGAGCTTGTTGCCAATAGGGACGTAGCCTTCTACGAGAGGGGTATAATGAAGTTGGCATCTCGTTTACGAACAAAACGGCGCATATTTGACTTAGGTCGGACAAATGTACACACAGTTATCATATTTTGAAAAATCAATAAAAAACCGAACGAACCAATTACTTGACCTAATATTATGAGAAGAAGAAAATGACTTTACAACAATTTGCAACTGGTATGTCATTACCCTGTGCTAATCAGGAGTAGGTTTCGGAATATTGATCTTCGGGATGTAATACTCTTTCGTGTGTCAGAGCTTAAAGTGAGCGAATTGTTGAAATTTAGTAGAGAGTCCCTTTGGATGGATCAGGAAATCTTAAGGTTAGAATATTAAGCTTGGTATGGTAGGTACATATATGGGACTGCTTTAGACTGTGTTAGTCAAGGTTTCTACAATAAATCGGCAATCCCTTCCACGGAATCTTACCAACATAAAATATGATTTTTTAATAAGTATTCGGAAATTAAATGAGAGTAAACGTGAGTATTGATATAAACTGATATAAACAGCCTCTGAGACTACATTCTTATTATTAAGCAAAACTGTAATGAGACAAGAATTTTTAGTATTGAGTGCATATATAATAATATATTTTTCAAAATACATACATACATACATATATATTTACGATATTCGTATCTTGTCACAATGCCATTATTAAATGACCTCTTTAGTTCAATAAACTGTGCGTGATGAGCAAACATGTACTTTTTTCACAGTTGAATGTACCGCAAAAGGTCAATACGCGCAGAGCGAACAAAACACCTTCCACATTGCAGACACATACAAGCAAACATGTACATATATTATGTATGACATATTTAAAAAAATATATATCAGCATCAGAAGGGGTATATACTTGTACAGACATAAACGGCTCGCTTGCCCCAATGCCGAGGAGAGCTGCTGCTTTTGTGGCACAACTTCTGTTGTTGTTGTTGCATGTGTTGGTTGGACGACATTGAACTCCTGCGGCTTGAAAGTCCAAGTGAAACTAGAAAAAAAATTAAAAAAAAATTTGTTCGCTGCCTTCAACTAAATGGAAGCTGCATAAATGGAAGCTGTACATACATACATTTGTATGTGCGGGTGCGTGGATGGCCATGACCTGAATTCGTAAATGATCTTGAAATAAATGGGATGACAGACGAAAATCATGAAAATAAATCAATAAATATAATACATAAATACATATGTAAATATGTAAAGAAAAAAACACTAAACAACTCAATCTCAGCGACTGCATCGAACTTAAAGTAAGGTGAACGTTAATGAGCCTCCCTATGTATCCAAATACATATGCATACATATGTATATGTATGTGTCTGCCTAGTGGTAGCGCAATAACAGTAAAGCGCAACGCCAAAAGTGAATGCCTCAGCTAAACAGCACTGAAGCGAACGAGTGAAGTGTGTTCAAGTGCGGAAGTGGTTTCCTTGTGTGGGGCCATTCACCGTGAATGCTCAAGTGACAAACGAAACCCCAAAAAAGCAAGGGAGTGACAATTTCAATATATTAAAAACAAGCAGCGCTTTGAAGTTTGCCCCGGATCAGCACTCATCATATGCTTTTCTGTATGTTCATATGTATGTGTACAACGGAACATCCGATTATTGTTTTAAAAATGTTTTTAGCATTGGGAGTCAACTGTCAGTTAGAAACTTTGTCGTCGGATAGGCCGAAAGCTTTATATCGCCCATTGATGATTTGACTTTATTTATTTATATATAACTGATACTGTAACCGTCAGTTATGTGCTATTTTGGGTTTCGTCGATTTCGTTTCGGTAGTTCGGGTTCAAATCGTGATACCACCAACATCCAAAAATTATGGAAAATAAATTTAAATCCAATTTAACTTAATTTTTTATTCAAATTAATTTTCCAATTTCGGTCGCCCCTCGGCAGGGAATGTCCACCCCTCCGAATGTATTTCAGACATGAAATCATGGCGGTTTAGTATTGTATAAACTGTTGGTCCCTCCATTTGTTGGAAAACATCAAGACGCAAAACCATAAATTGAAGGAGGAGCTCGGCCGGCGGTTACAAAGCGCCAATTATATATATATATATATATAATTTTGAAGTAGGTAAAAGATAGTCCACAGTGTGGAATGCCAATTGTTGAAAATATTGATAAAAACGAAAATCGTCGAGCCTGACGTCCATGCAAGCGGTCGTTTCTGAAACGGGTGATGGAAAGTGGATGACTTACAGTAACGTATACAATCGTTTTCGAGAGATAGTGAGGTCTCCAAGCAAGAATTGACAGCAAGGAAGGTTTCGTTATGGGTTTGGTTGTATTGGCAAAGAAAAATCCAGTATTTGCTGCTCTCCTACAGCCAAACTCTTAATTTGGACCCGTATTGTCGGCAACTGGATCGTCCAGAAGGAATCATTCGCCCAGAAGCGAACAACTTTGGCCAACAGGAAGAGATTTGTGTTTCTGAAGGACAACGTGTGGTCTGGACACATCGATAGTGACTCGTTAGAAGCTCCGTTTAGATGTTCTTATGCAACCACCTTACAGTCCGGACTTCGCATAAAATGAATATCATCGGTTTGTCTATGGCAAATCATTTAGCTGGTGAAGAATTGATCTCAAGAGAATCGTGTTAAGATCGATCAATTGTTTGCAAACAGGGACAAGGGTTTCTGCACCTTCCCCAAAATTAGTAGACTTTTTTCATGAACTGAAATAAATTCCTTCCTAATACATACAATAAATAAAGGGCCATAAGAAAGTTATGCTGGAAAGAAAAGCTTTCCTTTATTAACCAAGACAAAGAGTTATTTTTATACCAAATATCCAGTAAATCGAACCATATATAGAGGGTTTTCGAATAGATCGATTCCAGGTCCACTTCCCGAAAAATTCGTCCAAGTTTCAGGCCCAAGCTGTGGACGAAATGCCTCCGCACCGATGAGTGACTTGCAAAGATTGGTATTGGTTCGTCGAGAGAGGACTTTACTTTTCAATTGCCTACTCATCCAAAGTAGCTCCTGTTGGGATTTCCAGGCAGACATTGTTTTTGGTGTTAATACCGAAATTGCTCAAGAAAATAATGTGATACTAGGAAGAAGTAGAGAATATATTAGGTGTAGTAAAAAGACATCCTTTATTGTTGCATGAAATTGAATGCTTTAAATTTTTTTTTTTTCATATCCAGGCTTATTCAAATGGTTCCCAAAGGTCAGAAAAGTTTTTTTTAGTACGAAATGTTATCTTTATAACGCAATTTAGCGGAACCCGGTCGGACTTATACAACGTGAGATACAGATAATAACGTCATTTATTAGAAAAATAATGGATTTATATTTACTACACGAAATAAAATTGCTTAAATCCTTGTAAAGAAGGGGTGTGACAATAATTTGTAGGAGCAAATCGGATAAAAATCATGCCCCTCTTGTAAAAGATCAACAGATTCAACCCAAAATGCTATTAAAGTTAGATTAATACTTTTTGTATCCTTCTTCTTTTTCCTTAGCAAGACAGTCCTGGGTGAATCATTGCTTTCGCTTAATAATACATAAGTATTAAGTACAAAATATAAGCTTGACAGAAAATATTTGAGTAGGCGTGACAGCTGGTTCTAACCTCTATCTCACACAAGCACTTCGAACATAGCCTTTTCTTACAGATTTTTTTCTTCTTTTGAGGGACTACATGGGTTTATTCGAGTAAAAAATTGACTATTTTCAACAATTTTTTTTTTATTAAAAATTAAATATTTTGTACTAACTTTTTACTGTTTTAAAGATATGTCTTTAAAACGAAATTCTGAAATTTTGAAAAGAAAACATTCATAAATCCGCCATTGTGACGTCATTTTCGATGATCTCTCAAATATAAGGTGCTTTTGCGTTGACAGTAGAACTTATGTCAGAATCATGCGACTTATGGAAAATCGTATTTTAATTAATACTACGAACTAGTCGAAAGAAAAGATAAAAAGTGAAAAAGGGATTTTCGGGAGATTTTTTTCTTTTTTTATTTATGTGCAAATTTTGGTAATTTTTTTTTTAATATTTCATAATAAAATCCCACGTCAAACTCGCCGTGAATTGTATCTCGAAGACTTGTGTAAAATTTCATGAAGATCGGTCGGATAGTTTTCAAAAACTTTTGACAACCGTCTTTGAAGACACAGTTTGGAGAAAAACGCTTATAAAGCTTAAAGCACTGAGCATACCTGCCTATGAGGACGCACCTTTCTAAGACTCGAAAAACTTTTATTCGGATCGAGTTAAAAATTTTGGATAAAATTTTCGGGGTTTTGGAGAAATTAATAAGATAAACTGTAATAAACTGTATTTTTTTTTAAGCTGTGTATTCCATGTAACCCTTAATATGAATATCTCACGGCAGACTATAAAATTTTTTTAAATTTTCTTCTATTTCCATCACTCCTGTCGCCTCGCGTCTTTGCTGTGTGTAACTCGATTCGCGATTGTTTATCGAAATTTGCGTATACAAGTCACCTAATATGATGGACAAGCAGTCTATAATACTGTGAGGGTAAATGACCAAGAAGTAAGATAATACCCCAAAGGCCGAGTCGCTTTGACTGTGAGAATCAATATACGTAGCGACGCGACGGTGGATTAAAGCCGAGGCGTGGTAATGAGTTTGCGCGAGTTTATTGTACATATCGACACACCTACAAGCATATTGTACACATTTACCGGATGTATGTATATATGCATGTGCATAGCTAAAAGCAATAACTCTTCAGCTGTAGCGAGGCGCTTGCGTTGCCAACAGCACGTTCCAGCTGTGCACGAGATGATTGTGTGATTGGCGGTTGGTTGCGACCAAGCGGCAAGGCGGCAAGGCGGCTTGTCGAATCAAGCTTACGGTACCGCTGTGTTGTGTGCGATAAGGCAGACCAAAGTGGGTTACTTAAAATAAACTCAACGCAGCGACATGCTAGCAAATAATCACGTGAAGGCGCGAATGGAGGCTCCATGCGTAACGACGACGTTATCGATAGTTGTAGGTGATTAAAATTTCTAAATTTTCCAAATTGCTTTCGTCGTTTAGAGATTCCAGCAGTGTTCGCCGAGGTGTGATTAAAAATTTATGAATGATTAATTTTGAAATTTTTTTTTTTTTTTTTGAAAAAACATATTTTTGAATATTTTATAATTGAATACGAAACGTTACATTGAATGTAATTTGTTTAATTAAGATTCAAACGCGGAACCTTCGGCACTAGCAGCAACCAACTTTCCGCTGTGCCAAAGGCCTCGATATTATTAGCCGTCTTTTGTTCAAATATCTGTGCATTTAGTAATGTATCTCTATGTGTTTTTGAGATATCATAAGGAAAATCTTCATGCTGACGCACATTTTACTTTGCTAAAACAAAATCTATTTATAAATGCAAAATAATGCGAAACCTCTCAACGTTTAATGCCAAGAGAATCGCCACCGAGAATAACAAAAAGCAGCGGGAAAGCGGACAAATTGCTGGCGCATAACTCTAGCAGTTGAGCCCCTTGAAATTTTCTCGTAAATGTTTAGAAAATTAGCGGCTGTCTAGTGAGTGTATTTTACGGTATATAAATTATTTGCCTTTACTATTGTACTATTTCCTATGTAACAAAACGATTGTGACAATTTGTATATTTTTATGTTATTTTAAATAATCCCTTAGACCACACGGCCTTGTGTGGACCGAACAGATACATATGCTGTCCTACAAGCATATTTGTGTGGCAAACTTGTAGTGTTCTTATACCCTTCATAAACATGAAATGGTATTATAACTTTCGCCTGAAGTATGTGGGCAACAGTAGAGGGGAAGAGATAAATAGATCGAATAAAATGATATGAGGATCTGCATTACTTAATCCATGTTCTTCTTCTTCTGTCTGTCTCTTTGGCACTACGGCCGCAGTATTTGAGATATTTCGAGAAGAAGATTTTCGGCTGAGATCCTTTTCCAATTTTTGGTGTGCGTCTCAATGTTTTGCAATAATTGAAGGAGTCTATAATTCATTCTATACCGCCTTCCAACAACGGATGGATTTTTTGTCAGGAATATCGGAAGTGCTGAAATTCTCTGCTGTGGGCGCAAGAAATTAGAAAAAGAAAGGAGTGTGGCTTTCGGTCGTGCTGAAGTCTTTATACCTTTCATAAACATTTCAAGTATTGCAAAATGCATAACTCGATATCGATGATTTTAAAGAGATTTTAGATTCTTTTTTTGACGGAGTTTTTACCCAAAAACCTCAAATCTGATTGACTACTATTGTTCTCCCTTTTTCGCCTATTTTCAATACCAACACTTATTCTTATTCAGGGGTGTAGAATACCAAATTTCATGCCCCTAGATGAAGGCGGGAGCCGAGTGGTTAGTATTGCGTACTGCCATTCGGAAGGCTCGGGTTCAAATCCTGGTACGACCAACATCCAAAAGTTATAGAAAATTAATTTAAATAAAAAAATTAAGTTAAATTTTCTAATTGCGGTCGCCCCTCGGCAGGGAATGTCAACCCCTCCGAGTGTATTTATGACATGAAATAAAGGCTCCTCATAAGAAACCATAAGCCGTGCGGAGGCGGTTTAGTATAAACTGTAGGTCCCTCCATTTGTTGGAAAAACATCAAGACGCAAGGAGGAGGTCGGCTGAAAATCGCTTTCGCGGTCACAAAAGGCTTTTTTGACGTACTTTTGAACAAAAATCTCATATCTGCACTATGTTTTTTTTTTTATTATAGCAGCCAAATCTGGTTGATTAGGACAAATGCTAATTAACCAAGCACACTTGAAATATCTCAAAAACTGGGAGACTAGGTTGGGTACAAAAAAAGGACAGGCAGCGGACATGGCGAAATCAACTCAGCTTGTCATTTTGATCAGATTGATGTGACATTTGATGTTTATTTCTAATCTGCTTTTGGTATTTACACACCTCGGACCAAAGTTTATAAACCATTTCATGTGTACGAAAGGTATATAAATAATTTTCTATAATATTTTTTGTTGTTTTGGCCAGAATTTAAACCCATGATTTTCTCGCATGATAGCAAGCACTACGAACCACTGGGCTACTGCGGTTATATTAAGACCAGAAAGTTTCCGGAAGTTGTCATTTAAACTGCCCGCGCTGAATATTTTTCAGCACTTTTGTTTCGTTAAGTTGGTAGCACTGTCTTTAACCCTCTATCAGGCAGTACTGACTTTAGCAAACTTTAGAAAAGTGAACACTGCGTGGACATGGCTACGATGAATTCATACCCACTCTATCGGCGAACTTGTGCAAAGCATCAGTTTACTCATTTGAAGCTGCCTGATATTCGAACTGAAGTAGCCGAAGTGCCATTCTCAAAAAATATTGAAGAGATCAGTAGGGTGACTAAGTAGTGCTTCTCTAAGAATGCAATCGAAGTCAAGCAAAGAGACTTACGTACCGTATTGGTAATGTACCTGATCGTTTGGACCAGAGCAAACAAAAGAATGTGCAAAATGACCGTCTGCAAATCAGAAACACAAATGTTTTACACGAAATGTTTTATTAATTTATGCTTATCGCTAAAAAAAATTAATCCAACTGTTCAACAACAACTAATGTTCCAAAATAGCCAAGTTCTTAAACCAATCATTTTTGTTTATTTTACATTCTCATTTTCAGGCAAGTCCGCCTAAAGGTGGGGTAGGGGTTTTCGGCCCTGGGGGGTAAACTTTAGACTTTTTTTTTGAAATCTGACTTCAAAATCGGCTTTATCGCATGCGAACTACTATGAATTTTTTCTTCAATAACAAAAATTGGCTCAGTTGTATGGAGTACGCAACAAAAGCCATACAAAAGCAATTCCTATTATTCGCGTTAAGAAATTTAAACTGGGATGCGAACAAGAATCTGCCTTCTTACAAAAGTCATAGAAAGATCTTGGAGTTTTAGTTTTAACTAAATTGATAAGAGGTGTTATCAATAGCCCACACCTACTTAGCGAGCTTGACTTCACCATCCCTTTATGATCATCTAGACACTTTAGGCTCTTTTTATTGGGCTCATGCAGAACAAACTTTGAAATGCACGACCCTTTTAGATCTTTGTGTACCGATTTTAATACACATTTTCCAACATTGAATCCTCCGACTCGCTTTTTTGTATCAAAATCTACTTACTGAGTGCTTTAAATGGACTGTTACTGGTTTTCGGTCACCGATCTGTGGGATTTTTCGATTTCCCTCAGACGCGCCCCTCGGTCGCTGGTTTTGTCGTAAAAAAAATAACTATGCCGAAAATAAGCGCGATCTGTCAACCAATTTGTTTGCAGCATCTGCTGAAATCAGTCTACATCAGTTCCCTCTGCGAATTTTCTTCTACGGCCTCAAATGAGTCGAAACGGGTTCCTCGGAGTGGTAACTTGAGTTTCGGAAACAAAAAAAGTCGCATGGGGCCAAATCCGGTGAATATGGTGGTTGATCGATGGTACTGAACGAAACCCAAAGTTTACGCCATGGCCCCCACTAGCTTCTGGATTTCTTCTTTCTACTACAAATGATGCCCCAAACTTTAGAGAAATCGGACCGGATCTTAATTATTATGGGCTTGTGACACTTTGCGCCATATCGGGGGGTGATAGAAAATGCTACAATTCTAATAGTTTTTGACGCAGTATTGGAAAAAGAAGAGACACACTTTCACACCGATGGGGAAACCAAATGTAGAAGAATTTGCTTTACTACGTATTTATAATAATAATTATAATACATTTCATTAAATCACATTTAACTATTAAAATTTTCATTGTTGCTACAATATCGTTTTCTATAAAACTAGAGAATTTGAACAAAAAAGATAATAAATTGGAGAACTACAATAAAAAATGAAGCTAAAAATAGAAATAAAATATTAAAAAAATATATAACAACAAAAATTTATACGACGTGATTTTGGTCACGTCATACTCACAACAGCTGTTGGTACAAAGCTCAAACGATCTGTCTGCAATTGTATGCATGGTAACCGAGCCAAAGAGGAAACTGTAGCAACAAAGAATTTAGTACATTAAATAATCAAATGTGCCATCATATACATACCATAAATATGCATTTCACATATGTACGTAGTTAGATATGTATGTATTATATTAATAAAAGCGTGAGTGAATTGGGTGTGTCGGTTATTACTCTAGGTCCAAATGGGAATTCGAGCGTGAGGGTGTGTGAAAATAAATTTAATTTTTTTTGTATTCACAAAAGTTTTTGATTGATAAAAATACAAAAAATACGAGTGAGTATATTTATTAAAGACAATATAGGAAAAAATCCCTACGCTAATGTGAAATAAAAGTCCATTTCGCAAACTCAGCACTTACTCGTAATAACTGATGAAATTGTTGTGATGTGCCTGTAGGTTAATGAGACAGGTTTATTTGCGTATCGGCGCAGCAGGTTAATAACATATACTCTATGTACATACGTGTATGTCTGTAGTATATTTAAGTCTACTCGCCATTTCAAACCAAAATAATGATTTCATTTTTCTACAAAATTTACCCAAAAATTAATATTTATGATATGCTGGTATATATAGGAATTAGCAATTTGTACAAATAAAAAAAAAAAACACCAAGCAAAATTAGAATACACATTCATAATCAAACAATCACTCATAGACGTTACCCAGTGAACACAACGCATTCACTTTGATTGTGGGACCAGCTCGTTTTATCCGATGAAATTATAGTGACGACACTTTCCGATCACCACTCGGCAAGTTTGTATTCGTTGTAGTCACTTTTCATTCATAAATCGGTTATTATGAGTTATTCGAAACGTTGGAGGTTTTTAATTTTTAATTTTATTTATTTATTTATATTTTTCAAATTAGTGTTGTTGCTAAATTTGTAGCTCAGTTGGTTATAAAATTATCTTAAAACAGGAAAGAAGAGTTGTCTTCCCCTACGTCGAAGTCTTTATACCTTTCATGAACATATCTAAAAAACTTCTTGGAGGTGGCTATATGATTTACGGTGATAATGTTTATTTGTATATGCCAAATTTCTCGTTCTCAGATGCTCTTTTGACAGACTTTGACCCAAAACCTCACATCTGAACAAATCGGTTATATGAGGGCTATGTGATATAGTCTTCTGATTTCGATGATTTCCTGCCTCCATGTTTATTTATAAATATGAATGTGGAATACCAAATTTTTCATTCTTAAGTGGTCTCTTGATGGATTTTCCACCCAAAACCTCATATCTGAACAAATCGGTTATATGGCGACAATATGATATAGTCTTCCGATTTTCGGTCTCCATACACCATGTATTTACAGATATGAAGGTGAAATACCAAATTTCTCGTTCTCAAATGCTCTCTTGACAAATTTAACTCATAAAATCACACTTTTGAAAAATCAGTCGTCTATGTACATATATAATATCTGATCTGATCAGTTCCGATAAATGATCGTTTAAATATGACAATGCAGCTGTGTATTAACTTTGGTTTAAATATCTCAAAAACTGAGGGACAGTAGTATATATAAAGCTAAACTAAACTTGCCATACTGATTGGGTCAGGCTCGATGAAAGTTATAAAAATAAAATTTCAGAATATTATGTCTTTTATTTTCCTAGTAACATGTTTCAGAAAATTAATATTTTCTATGTTGTGAGTTTGAAGAGCAGGAGAACAAAGAGTTCTGAATTCATTTTCCCCAGACTCTTGTGCCCCATTTTGTGTTTATTGGGTTTGTTAAACATGTCTACAAATGCGTTCTTAAAAGTCATACATACATACATATATATAAGTACATACTCGTACATAAATATATCTCTGTCTCGCGGTCATGTTACCTTGACGTAGTAAGTACTTAAGCTTTAAACTGTCTGCTCGAATAGAAGTAAACAAGTTTTGAAATTTAATATAAACAAATGTACATATGTACATACATAAGTGCTGCGTCGAAGAAATTTGATCATATTTTTGGAAAAAAGATAATTTGTTTACTCAGGTCTACTATGTACTCGTATACAAAGTATATAGCAATTGTTCAGCTAATGGCATAAAATAATTGGAATCGATATGGAAATATGTACATATGTATATGTTAGGTATGTCAAACTTCCAAGAACATCTGTCTGTCTGTCTGTTCGTCTTCATACCTGAAAACCCAGGTAAAATTTTTATTTAATTTTTTTATTTTTATTAAATTTAGTTCACGCATACATACCATATGTACTCTTGGTCACAAGTATGCAAATGACTGAAATTTGACCAAGTTCATGTCCATTTTCCATATAACGGTAATTTTGTATAGAACGCAAATCGGATTAATTCAGAAGCTAAATGTGCAATTTAAGGCATATTTCTTAGAGACAATCGCCTCAAATGTAGAAATGCTATGTGCTGCTCCCCTACGGTTAAACTCTTATTTCAGACCTGAGGTGAATTGTGTTTCATCAGAACAACGTCAGACCACACACAGTCGGAAACAATCGCACGGAGGAGCTCAGCCCAGCGAGACCTTGGTTTGGAGGTTCTTATTGCATCCACCTTATAGTTCGGAACACGCACCAAGTGATTGCTGTTAATGTCGAATGATTTCACAGGTGAAGATTGGCTTCAAAAGAAGCATGTGAGTACTGATTGTTCCAATGAGAGAGGTAAAATGACATTAACTTCAAAATGGCAAAAAGTTGTCGAGCATAGGTGAATACTCGTATTTGCTGCAAAAATAACTAAACCTTATACATACAGCCTTGGCCAAAAGTATAAGGCACCCCACTAAAATTCAAGTATTCTCAAATGTGGCGATCAAAGTTACCACTTCTTTTTGTAAATGTCTTACATGGATGTTTAACTGTTGATTAAACGAATAAATTGTGTAATATTAAAAGTCATAGCACTCTGGGTAAGCTAAACCTAAAAATTGTCATTTTTAAGAAATTCATAAAATATTTTCGCATTTAAAACTTGGAAGTGAAAGTGTAAATTACATTTAGTGAAAAGTTACCAATCTTATAAAAACAGCTCATATTTACCAAAATGCCTAAAAAAGTGCAATTAGTTACGATGATAGAGTTAGAATTCAAGTTCTAAGTGAAGAAGGTAAGTCTCAGGTTGAGATTGCCAATTTGGTGTGATGTTTGCGGTGCGCGGTCCAATGTGCTATCAGGCGATTTGTGGAGACGAAATACCACAATAATAAATCAAAAAGCGGAAGAAAGCGTCTAACCAGTAAACGAGAAGACCGAATACTTATACGCGAGTCGAAAAAATCTTCTTCTGCCTTGCAGCTGCCCTTTCGGATGAATTTATTAAACCAGTTAGTACTCAAACAGCTAGAAGAAGACTTCTGGAAGCAGGTTTAAAAGGATGTAAAGCAGTGGCTCTCAGCAAAGAATAGGAAAAATCGTTTGGAATGAACTCGCCGATTATTTTCTACAGATATTTGTAACACCTGGTGCGACGTTCGTGAGGCGATGGGTTGGGGAAGAATATCATCCAGATTGCGTGGTACCCACTGTTAAGCATGGAGGAGGCAGCATTATGATCTTGGGCTGCATGACTGCTGATGGTGTCGACGAAAATATTCGTTTTGCGAGGGTCGCATGGACAGTCAAAAGTACATAAATGTATTAGAAGCTGTTCTTCTGCCTTCGTTAACGCGCATTTTCGGCGATACTAATTTAGACGGGGTTTAATTTCAGCAATGAGCACATGTGGACTATCTTAAAACGCAAGATTAAGGAACACAGTATAACATCAAAAACTGCCTTAAAGAATGACTTAATTAACGAGTGGTACGTTATACCTTCTGCTTAAATATAAACGAGACTTTATCCATAACTCGACAAGGACAAGACATATGGCCATACCGGACGAATGTGCAAAGCTTGTACGCAGCATGCCTAAGAGAATTGCTGCCGTTATTAAATCGATGGGGGGACCTACTAAATATTAATGTAATTATCACTAATTCATTGTATTTTCACTGCATTACTAATAAAACTTCATTACTTCACTTGTTAAAACAAAAAAATCAGTAATTAGTGGGGTGCCTAATACATTTGGCCAAGGCTGTATGTAATATTTAGCAGCAACATCTGCACATATTTTATGTGGAAAATTAGCTAAACACTTATTTTCTACCACTGTTATTCATTTGAAAATTGACACAAATACATAGCAAATTGATATTACAAAGTTCAATTTTTCTAATATTTTTAGATTCTTAAGTGTGTATTTTCATCAATTCATGTAATACGCCGCAATGAAAAACAGGTCAAAGTCTATTTGGTTGATTGTTTTCGCCAACGCCTTATGCTCACTTCTTCGTTCTATTTATTTCATTTGATTCAAATGTTTATTTTCTTATATTTTTACAAAATTTTCCAAGCGCAAGTGGATTTGAAATTTGACAGCCAAAAAGTGTTTTTTTGGTAGAGAAAAATACTTAAAGGAAATCGAACTCATTTTGATTGTATGTACGAGTATGCAGTTAAAATAACCGGTGGATACTGAGAGTACCACATGCACTTTTAAAATAAATATAGAATATCCCATGTGGATGTAAGGGTTCTCCAAAAGTTAATACAACTGAACTAAATAGAAAAATTTATACAACTTTTATATCAATGCCGCTGACTAGTTTCCTGCTCTCTATTAGCTGTTCCCTCTGATGGACCATATATTGGAACTGGTCGGATAAGCAACTTATGGGGCTTGGCCGTTATCCTTCGTGAGACCAAGTTTCGAGATATTTAAGACAAGTTCCAGCTAAGACCGGACGAAAACGCTGCTACCTACGCTTATTCTGCTTGCATTGATCGATTATAGTCTGTCATTCGGCTAACAATTGTCCTACAGCCCACTGCCGCCCTGTCCACCGCTTCCCTGCTTCTAAGGACATTTTCTGGCGAAATACGGCGTGAGATTATTGCTTTCATTGATGTGTGACTATGGTTTCCTATCTCAGCAGCTTTCACAATAACGAAGACTTCCGTCTGAAAAATACTGCAGTATTCTGGCGGCTTGAAGAGCTGCCTGAGATCTAGCTCAGTTCACCAGTAATGTTTTCATCCAACAACTATGGTAAGACATGTTATATGTTCCACTGTGCCTCCGTCATCCGCCCTACTTAAACATAGCTTGAAAGTTATTTAATATCAAATTTAAAAAAAATATATATTAAGTTTTTAATTGTAATTTGTTTAAGGTTTAATTTACGTATACATTTCTTAAGCAGCAATGGCTTCTAAAACTTTCGAAATAATGTAAACTCTTCCGTTCAATCGTTTTGGGAAGAAATATAATATATCATGACTAATTTATTTTCAATAATACCCATTTGGGGGGTAACCCCGGTGTACTCTCTTTTCGGGTTAGTTGCGCAATTATTTTTAGATATTGACCTTTGCTTAGTTTTCCTTCGTCGCAGTGTGATGTGAGTTCTGCCAATTTTATTTTCTTGATGAACTGGGTTATTGCTGTTGTTGTTTTTATTTCGTCCTCGGTATCATACTGCGTTCAATACACCTTATTATCGCATCACAAGCAAAGCAAACACATATATTATATAAAGGGTTTTCCAATAAGAGGTGTTATTTTGAATAGCCTGCTATTCCGGTAGATGTCACTGTCGAAGCTGTAATTTTTTGATATTTGACAAGTAAAAACTTCGCTAGTAATAAAAATTGAACGATACACACTACAACATATATATATATAATTGGCGCTTTGTAACCGCTGAAGTGATTTTTGGCCGAACTCCTCCCCCAATTTGTGGTTTTGCGTCTTGATGTTTTTCCAACAAATGGAAGGATCTACAGTGTATACCAAGCCGCTTCCGAACGGCTGATGGTTTTTCTATGAGGAGCATTTATTTCATATCCGAAATACGCTCGGAGTGTGGACATTCCCTGCCAAGGGGCGACTGCAATTAGAAAATTTAACTTAAGTTTTTATTTAAATTAATTTGCCATAATTTTTGGATGTTGGTGGCATCGGGATTTGAACCCGAGCCTTCCGAATGTCAGTACGCAATGCTAACCACTTGGCTACCGCGGCCGCAGTGAAATTACTCACTATAAAAATGGTGAAAACCTGGCAAAAACGGTTCGTAGAACTGGAACATTTTTCGGTTGTCGTGAAGCACCTTGTGGAAAACCTGGAGCCTTGAAAAAACCTCAGGTTTGCCCATTCCCCGTCGTTCCCTGGAATGGGACATTCCACAAACGCCTTTACAGTGTATTTTGCATTAAGGCTTATAAAGTTCAGTTAACACAAAAACGCAAGCCAGCCGATTATCAAGAACGTCGTGTCTTTACTGTTTGGGGAAATGCATGAAAATGATCCGGAATTTCATCGAAATATCATCTTGTCTGATGAGGCACATTTCCAACTCGATGGCTACGTCAGTTAGCAGAACTGCCGCATCTGGGGCTCGGAAAACCCAAGATTTGCTCGTAAAAAGCTTCTCCGTCCTCAACGAGTAACTGTTTGGTGCGGTTTATGGTCCGGCGGAGTTTTCGCGCCTTACTTTTTCGCAAATGAATGAATTGCGCTGTCGAGAGATGGTGAATGATTTTTTTTTATGGCCTGCATTGGATGTTATTGACCTGGACAACCTTTAATTTCAACAAGATGGCGCTACGTGCCATACAAGCATTGAAATCGTCGATATTTTATGGGAAAAGCTTCCGGACCTTGCTATCTCTCGAAGAGGTGATCGCAATTGGCCACCAAAACCATATGATTTAACATCTTGTGACTTCTTCCTTTGGAGCTAACGTGAAAAATAAGGTCTACGCTAACTGGCGAACTTCGAGTCAGAACCTCAAACATGGAACTCCTGAAGCTATTGGAGACATACTGCAGCACTTTACGATTTGCTGATTTCGTGAAAAGGATACGGTCTTGTAAGCGGAGTTGTGGCGGCGTTTAGGCTGATATTGTTTTCCATTTTTAATGGCTTATCTCCTTCTTTAAATTGAAATAAACATCCCACCATTTATCGCAAAAACTGCCATTCTTTGAATATCAAAATAACACCGCTTATTGGGAAACCCTGTATTATATATGTACGAGTATTTATAAAATTTCTTTAGAAACAAAACCGTATGGGCGTATTTATTGAGCACATTGGCACATTGGCGCGATCGATTGATGAATGAACGCCTTGCAGCGGGTGAGTCAATGCAACAAATCAACAAGTGTTTCAAGTGAGTGCCATACATACATACTCATACAAACAAACATAAATACATGTGTACACATGTACGAGTATGTATCGAGTCAATAGAAGAGTTTATGGTCGAACGATTTGTTTACGATACATAAGTGAATACATACATATAAACAATTGTATGTACTTTACCTGTATACATATGTGCATATGTATGTGCTTTGGGTAATTTGGCAAGAAAAAAAACTTTTATTTTTTTATCAGAGTCACTTTATAACCGCAAGTTGGTGAACGACCTTGCCGCTGGCCGTGATGTCAATGCGTGAAAGTGCTCATTTTACTTGGGTGTAGTGTATGTGCATATCTCTATGTAGGTACTCGTATGTATGTAGGTATGCATTCAAATGAAATTTGGTACACTTTACTTTTTAATTCTTTGTTTTAGTTTTCTTTTATTTCTCTCTGCTACTAGTTGCTATTTATCGCCAAATATTCGATTTTTTTTTATCACCCACTTGGTGTTGATGGTTTTATTGATATTTCTATTTGGCTTCTGGCACTTATTTATTTCGTTCTGACGAAATTTTGATTTTTATCTTCGTATCGTGACTTGAGTTTTTTTTTTTTGTTTTTTTTTTTTGCTTTTATTTTTGGGTGTTTTGCGACAGCTGTGCACGCCCTGAGCGAGTGGGCGAACGCCTACTTTTGCCAAACACATGCGATACACTTGCCTTTATTTTTCACATAGACATACTTGACGCACATACTCGTACATATGTATGTATGTATGTATGTGCAAACGTATTATTGCTATGGTTTAATTTAAATATTTTTTTTTTTTGGCGATTAGCATTTATTTTTAAACATTTATAGATTTCGGTTCAATAATTTTGGCAAAAGTCAATTTATTTCTAAAATAATTAATTCCGCTTATTTTTGTTTACTGATTAAAATTACAACGTAGAATAGCAACGCATAAGAAAATAATTATTTTTGTTTTTTTTTTTTATAAATATGTTTACCCAGTAGAAAAAGTGGTATACAAATTCTATACAGGGTATATTTTTCTCATTCTTCATTGGCGTAGGCACCGCCTATTAAGGGGGGACATCTGAGTAACTCAAAAAAAATAAGCGGATTTTCTGGAATTTTTTTTGACCAAACGAAAGAGCCAATCGAAATTTTGTAAAGTAGGTTTTATAATATGCGATCCGATGTATAAAATATGATTTTTTGAAAGAAATCGAAAACAAAATGGCGGCTGTGCAGCATTTCTTCGTAGGCCCTATTTTTGGGAAGGGGGTCAATGGCCGGAAAGCTAACGTCCTTAATTTTTGATCTGGAACCAAAAATAAAGTTTTGTTAGTTTCTATACATCAACAGCTATCGACACACGTCGGATTTTTTCGATATATTGATTTTTCGCAAAATGGTGCGTGATCGAAAAAAAGTTCAAATTTTCACGAGGAAAAAAAGTCCAAAAATTGTTTATAAAAAAAAGTAAGCAATATAAAAAAAATTATACGTGTGTCGATAGAGGAAGGAATTTTGAATATACTGTCAAAATTTCATATCGATCGGTTAAGATTTGCTCGAGTTATGTTTCCGGCCGTCTAAAAAAAAGTGGTTTCGAGAAAAACGCGTTTAAAGTTATTATATATATATAGAATATGCCTATGAGGCATTGCCGCAGAATGGAAAATTTGGACATTTAGACACTTTTGCCGGATTCTATCTTGTGGTATATTATTTTTAAGATCCTAAAGCATCTTTTAAACGAAAAAAAAATTTTTTGATTTTTTCAAAATTTTACTCAGATGTCCCCCCTTAAATAAAAAAAGGGAAACCAGTTCTCTCCACCCGATCCTTCCAACAGAGTGGTGGCTTTTCTCTTTCTTTGCTTCTACCAGCGGCTTCAATACTTTCGAATAACACTTTCAAAGCTGGAGTACTTGTATTTATTCCCACGACATGAACCAGCTAGCGTAGCTTTCTTCTTCTTCTTAATTGGCGATTATAGCTGAATCAACAATAGCGCGCCATTCGTTCCTTCTCTTCGCTGTTTGGCGTCGGTTGAAAATACTAAGAGAAAACAGGTCTCCCTCCAACTGATACTTTCAACGGAGTGAAGCTTCTCCTCTTCCTCTTCTTTCACCGGCGGGTATAGTATCGAATATTTGCAGAGCTACAACGCTTTCATTCATTCGGACAACGCAGATGCTGTCTCTTGATTGGCTAAACTATGTTAGTGATTATGAGTCTTCTATTGTATAAATTTTTTCTCCCGAAGACTTCCAAAGCTGATTCGTCGGATGTTGTAATTGACGATGCCGCTCGTTGGGAGAGGACTTTACTTTTTTATAGCCTAGTTAGTCCCAAGTAGGACATGTTGATAAATGTGACGCGTTGGATTTCAAGGCTGACGTTAGTCTTGGTGTTAATGCTGGTCCCTAGAAGTACGAAATTGTCTACGACTTCAGAGTTATTACTCTCAACAGTAACGTGGGGTACGAGTCGCTAATGCGATGACTGTATGTTTGTTGATAGGAGATATTTTGTCTTGTCCAATTGTTGAGGACAATAATGTCAATGTCATCATTTCACACTCTGATAAGATATTGTTCCTTCTCTATTCAGCTCTGTTATTATATTTTTCAGGCAATATATTAAAGAAGTCGCAACTTGTCTGAAACCTCCTTTGGTGTCGAACGGCTTTTGACCTACACGTTTGCGTTCTTGGAGCGACTGATGGAGCATTTATGGAACGGTGGTGATTTCAGTCCTCAGAAACATCTTTTCCGAGTCTTATCTTTTGGATTATTTGGTGGTGCTGATTTTTTCACCGCCAGATCGGAACACTATAACTATAGTAAAAATTTATCAATAGAAATCGTCAAATCTCACTGTTTCAATTGTCCAGGAGCTCAACATTGCAGAAAAAATAATTTGGAACCACTTGAAAAAAGCTCGATATACATTGAAACTCGATATATGGGTCCTATATGAGTTAACGAGAAAAACGAACCTGTGAGTCGCTGCTTAATCGTAACAAAGTCGATCTATTTTTAAAGCGGTTGGTGATGAAAAGTGTAGAATTTATAACAAGGTCAAATGAAAACGGCCGTGATCGAAGAGCAATGAGTCGACATAAGCGATCTTCAAGTCAGGATTGAAAGCCAGGTAGGTTTTGCTATGTGTTTGGTGGTATTGGCAAGAAATCATCCACTATGAGCTGCTCTCTTACGGTTAAACTCTTAATTTAAACCTATGTTGTCAGCAATTGGACCGTCTGAACGAGGCAATCGTCCAGAAACACTCACTTTTGACCAACAGGAGGAGAACTATGTTTTTTTGAGGACAACGCCAGGCCATATAGTGACTCGTCAGAATATCTGAGAGCTTGGTTGAGAGATTCTTATGCATTCATCTTATAATCCGTACCTCGTACCAAGTGATTACCAACTATTGCCGTCTATGACCAATGACGGCAAAAAGGTATCAAAACTGTGCAAAATAAACCATAGACCATATATGTATATATTATAAATGTAGAAAATTGAATAAAAATTGTTTGAATTAAATATGCACTTACATAAATGTGTATATTGTGTATATATGTATACTCGTACATATGTAGGCATGCGTGTTTATTTATGTACGCACTTTCAGTGACCGTTATCTATGTATATTTCACAATTTTATAAAAACTAATGAGTCAACATGACTTGCAAATCGCAATCGAATTTACTTGAATGCAGGCGAACGAGTCGGAGAATGAGAATGAGGTGAAAATTGCAAGCTCTGTGACGTCATTGTTTAATAACAATGACGCATTAATCATCATTATATTGCATATTATCAATATTAAGTTTTGTTTATATGTATGGTACATAGGTATGTCGGGCTAAGATAATTTATACTACATACTTATATTCGCAAATTGAATGAAATTTACTATTTACGCCATAGAGAAAGTACCGCCTGACGTGAGTCACGCAATCGTCTAGTTGACTCACAAAGGTGCTTATGTGTAGCTCCTATTGGGAATGCACAAAAGTATGTGTGATTGAATGAAAGATTAAAATTACAAAAAAAAAACAAAAACAAAAACCGCCATAAACTAGTTTTCATTCAGACATTTGTCGAGTGCAAAGCTGATAAACAAGAAATTATTGATAATTTTAGATGAAAAGTAACCACAACACAACAAAAAAAAAACAAAACAAAAAAGACGTAATAAATAAATTTGTATTAAACCAGTTCAAGTTTGACTTTTTATTTGCCATATAATAGCATGCTTTGCTTGTGGTCCGAGTAGGTATGTATATATGTATGCGTGCCGGTATTTATTACCATATTTTGTTATTGTTGTATTATAATTGTTTCAACGATAAGCATATAGGTATGTACATGCATGTACGTATATATGTATTTATATATGTAAGTATACACTTATGCTCATGCATTTGTACATATGTACATACATACGTGTATGTATTTATGTAAATATTTACAATTGCTGATATGAATATTCTTCATGCATTGTTTTCATGTCCCGGCATGTGCTGAGTATCTACAATGGCTGGGCCCATCAAGAGCCACAATTAAATCACTTGCCGAACGAGTGATTTCCGACGCTTGGCGTAGTGACATCACTGCAAAGTTCAAACCCTACTTCGCATATGTACATATGTATGTATGTAGTTATTTTGTATTTACAAGCCTGTTTATATGTATAGTATATAAACATATACATATATACATACATACATGTATTTTATAGATGTTTTTGCAAATTGTTTACTCTAACTAACTCTCCTTTCTATTTTTAATTTTATTTTTATTTATATTTTAATTTAATATTTTTTTATTTTTTTTTTAATTTTTATTGACAAAACCTATGCGTTTTTACTGAATGTGAATTTCGATTTTGTTTACTATTTAGCTCCTAACAGTGGCTGTTGATATGAGTGTGCACAGACGTGTCTTCAATCGCTAATAAAACATACAAATGTACATATTTATATTCTTAATAATTTTTCTTTTGAAGCAAACTGTAAAATTTGGTAAAAATTTGCTAATATTTTTATAATTTTCAAACGAAAATGAGCATAAGATACATACATATATAAACTCTCTGTTGAAGGCTTACTCTATTTAAATTTTTTTCTTTAAATTTCCAAGCCCGCGCGATATTAAAACTGAGGGGAGCTTTCTAGTAAAATAAAAAACAAAAAAAAAAACATTTATTAATTTTTATATGTACGAGGGGGCTAACAAAAGTTTGGTAAGTTGACCAGAAAAAAAAATTAAAATTCTTTTTGTATTTATTAATAATCTTTAGAAAATTTAACTTAATTTTTTATTTAAATTAATTTTCCTTAACTTTTGGATGTATAGAACCAAAATTCGTCACCAGTAACGACTTTACTAAAATTGCTAGACTGACCATTTTCGAATTTGTTTAAGAAAAATTGAGAAAAAAGCACTCGAGCCTCTTTTTGGGCATCATTTAAAATTCGTGGTACCCATCGAGCAGATTTCTCGTGTATCCCAGATGATTACTTAATATTCACGATACAGTCAATTGTGGACTTCACCAGAGCTACAGTGACGTCATCAGTAGAAGATCTTGGTCGACCTTCTCGGGGCCCGTTCTGTACGGAAAAATGTCCGGTCTGGAATCTTCGGAACCACTTAAAAATATCCTTATACAACTTGGCATACACCGAATATTTGTGTTGGCTGTAAATGAACCGATAACAGATAACTTTAAACGTTAAAATTGAAAGTGCTGTTAATAGTTCTGTTCGGTGACCTGATGGGCAATAAAAATTGTTGCTGGGGTTTAATGAATTGCGTTCGATGAGCCAAAAAGACAGTAAAATTTACAACGAGAGAGAGCAATTTCGACATTTCATTACTGGCTAATTCTTATTGACATTCCTCACCGAACAGGACTGGCAGCTATTTTAAAATTAACGTTAACGAGGTATAAGCATGGGTCCTAACACATGGATTGTTCTCATTTTGTTGCCTACACCTTACACGCTTTTTCACTTTTATTTTTTTTTATTAACATTTAAAAGAAAGTTGCTAAAAATTATGCTAAAAGCATAATAGCTTGACAAGTAATAAAAAGTCTTTGCTTTTGTGAAGCAACAATAAAACGGTGCTTTGCTGACTTTGGACGTGATCGTAGAGATACCGATCATATACGAGTAAAACACAGTGGTCGTTCAAAATAGGCAAAAGCACCAGAACACGTCAAGAAAATTCAAAAGAACACGTCGGCTTCATTATCCACAAGCCTTTGACGACAAGAACGTGTTGATGAATGATGCTTGAAACATGATCCTAGCTACCCGAAAGCCCCACAATCGGCTGGAACGTCCGTGATTTTATAATCATTCACTATTTTGAGAAGGGCAAGTTGACGCTAAGAAACATCAAAAGCCGTTCGGTGTCAAACGAAGTTTCAGACAAAGTGATTCACTTTCTTATGATTTCTTCAACCTAAGACTATAAAAAAATAAAATAAGCAGATCTATAGACACAATCTACAAGTATAATGCGTAACACTATTGGTTGATATTGATATCAGCGGCTTTTACAATCGCACCGTTAATTCCGTCTCCCATACCACAGTTGACAGTTATAACTTTGCAGTTGTAGATAATTTCGTCTATGTAGCAAACGTGATCAGCACAGACAACATTGTCTCTTTTGAAATCCAACACAGAATTCCTCTTGGCACTCGTGCTACTAAGGTTTTAATACGAAATTGGGAAGTAAAGTCATCTCTTGACGAACAAAGATTAAACTCTATTGGGCATATTATACCTCCTTATCATTCCCACCCTTTTATATACTACAGAACATCTGATGGGTCAATATTAGGCATTTCCGAGCACCCTGCTAGCGGCAAATATCGGAGGCGATGGAACAATAGTTGACCGAGATATAGAAAATTAAAAAAGTCCAAGGTTGAAAGATTCTTTGTAATGGAATTTCATAGACATCCGGCTGTAATAGCCAAGGGGTTAGCAATGCGTACTACCATCCAGAAGTTCCTGGGTTCGAGGTTCGATCCGAGTAATACCCAAAATTTTAGAAAATGAATTTTTCTAATTACTGAGGGGCGATCAGCAGGGAGTGTCAACATCTACGAGTAAATTTTTGACATGAAATAAAAAAAGTTTTCATAAAAATCCCCTTAAGCCATTTGGAAGTGGCTTATAATAAACTCTATGTAGTTCACTCAATTTTGTGGTAAGAAAAACAAGGCAATCGCCTCAAAATAGAGGAGACAAAGTCGGTGAGTGTTTGAATTCAAAAACAAAACCCATTAACATGATCAGCAGACCCCAAAACATGAACTGATTGATAGACTCATTTCCACTAATTTTGTTGATTATAATAATTGAAATTTATTTATAGAAAAGCAATAAAATTGCTAAACAACAGCAACGTAGTATGTATATATATAAAATCACACCATAAATCGCACAATCAGCATTTATTAATTCCCGCCAATATTCTTTCTATTACTTTCACATAGGGTATTTAAGTGATTTTGCTACGCTGAACCGGTATTTTGATAAACCCACTAACCCGGGGAAATTTCGAATTGAGTATGAATGAAGATTTCAGACTAAATTTTATTTCAATATGAAATTCATTCTAAACTCAAAACCCTCAGACAGCACTATTATCTCTTACCTACCCATCCGTCTCATTCTATTAATTTCTATAGCTCATTTTGTTGTTTATTTGCTTTCATTCACACATTTTCTACGATTTTAGTGAAATTGGGAAATTATGCATAAGAAACAAGTATTTGCACTTATAAATACATACGTACATATATATACATGTGTACAATTTAAGTATTGATTGTCTGAAGGAGTGCAACTGATTGAATAGAAATTGTTCCAGACAGTAATCTACATACATGTGTATACATCGTACATATATAAATATGTATTTAATTATAACTTATTGAAACGTGTGCACTTAGAAAATATTTAAATAAATAGAATATTGATAAGTGACTTATGACTCTTTTGTATTTTTAAGTATTAAATAATCCTACATACATATTTTTATAGTATTTATACATACAGATGCAAATGTTGACAGAATAAATTGCATTCATTGTGAGCATTTATATTTTTAATTGAAATTTTTAATTTTAAAAAATTTTACATGGGAATCTCGAAACACTTAAAAGTTAACATAAAATTATGGTTAAAGTCGAAGTAACTAAAGAACCCAGTCGGAGTTATGTACTATGTGTTTTAAGAAATATTATAATGCACTGTATAAAATTTCTTCTGAATTCTATTGTTATGTAAGCCCACTGCCAAAAGCAGAACCACTAAGAAATTTCATTCTCGAATAATTGAAATCTACAAAACGACCGTCCATGAGTCATTGAACACATCACGATCCTAATAAGCCTAATCAGCCCCATACAACCGACTCATTCCAGCACGAATATTAAAACGCTCTCGCGATCGTATGTGAGATGAGAAATTTGCTGTTACTTCAAATTTATTTAAAGAATTTCTTAACTTAATGTATGCTTTTTGCGAAATATTGTCCAGAATTCTAAACTATTAGCTATATACTGGAATTTTGCCAGAATTTTCATTATTAAGTATTCCACATTAGATGGCCAACTCGACTTTCCAGATAGAGTCTAAAAAGTATTTTACTCTTATAGTGAAATAGTAGTAGTAGTTAAAAAAACCTTAAAAAACCAAAGTTTCGAGTTTCAGGAGTTAAATAATTTTTTATTATAATAATTAATAATATAATATAATAATTCTAATATTTTTAGGGGCTCAAAATATTGTTGACTAGTGTTCTATTCTCTATTTTCTAATAATTTCTTTGAATAATATTAAATATGAAGAATATTAAATTCGACGTAAAAAGTATACAAATTGTTTGTTTAGTTTTTTGTTTTATAATTTTTTTTGTATACTAAAAAAAATTGTTAAAAAATACCGCAGCTCCACCCCAAAAGGTTATCAAATTTTGACTCATTATTTATTAATTGCACATTTGTTTGAAACATTAATAAATATTTATATGTATATATATATATGTATGTATGTTATTTTATTACTTCCTTGTATGGTTGATTGTGAACAATTTTTTGAATAGCAAATAAAAACATAAAAAATAAAAGGTGATTGGAAAATTTCCATATATAGGAAAAGGGCTTGACTTGTAAATGTTTGTAGGCGTTTTTTTTTTTATAAAAATGTAGATTTCTACAAATGTAAATATTCTTTTGTATAATAGATGTATGATTGAAGGTAATTTCAACATTCATATCAAAGCACAGATATAATATATAATTAATTCGTTTTTTAGTTCTTATCATCAAAGTTATATGTACTAAACGTTTTTTACAGCTTTGTATGTAAGTATGATCACACATATTAATATAACAATACAAATATAATTTAATTTAATTTGAGATGAGTTAAAATTGCCTATCATGAGCCGGCTACATTTAGAAAAAAAAACTCTGTAACTTTGGATCTTTGTCGTCCACAATTCGAATCCACAGGAATCCTTTCGTACAGTACAACTCACTGATTTTCAATTGGCCTCAGCATTCTTTACAGCTTTTGATGAAAATATCCCATTGCTTGTGAAACGATTTGTTAATGCCAGATAGTGTTCGCCCTCAGTTACCTTATAAAAACCCATTGGCAGTTAGGAGGCGACTTAAAGTAAACTATTGTTTGGAAAGAGCTGAAGATGCAAACCACAAATCGCGGGAAGGATTTGGATAAAAATCACCCCAATGGTTATAAAACACCAATTATATATGTACATTAATAAATACAAAAACTAGTTTTATAAGAACATTGATTGTGACTACTGTACATAAGAATAGGCTACTGTTATCAGCAGCCAAGTAATCTACTAAATAAATATTAGAACGCACTTAAGGAAAACATCGTCATTATACTAGTTTGTAACACCATTTCTACATATTCATACTTTCTGATAACCTTGAAATAAAAAGTTGTGAAATGCAATAAATTTACAATGGGAAAGTAAACTAGTAAGAAGTAAAATAAAATAAAATAAAATAAAATAAAATAAAATAAAATAAAATAAAATAAAATAAAATAAAATAAAATAAAATAAAATAAAATAAAATAAAATAAAATAAAATAAAATAAAATAAAATAAAATAAAATAAAATAAAATAAAATAAAATAAAATAAAATAAAATAAAAGAAAATAATATAAAAAAAAATAAAATAAAATAAAATAAAATAAAATAAAATAAAATAAAATAAAATAAAATAAAATAAAATAAAATAAAATAAAATAAAATAGAATAAAATAGAATAAAATAAAATAAAATAAAATAAAATAAAATAAAATAAAATAAAATAAAATAAAATAAAATAAAATAAAATAAAATAAAATAAAATAAAATAAAATAAAATTAAATAAAATTAAATTAAATAAAATAAAATAAAATAAAATAAAATAAAATAAAATAAAATAAAATAAAATAAAATAAAATAAAATAAAGTAAAATAAAATAAAATAAAATAAAATAAAATAAAATAAAATAAAATAAAATAAAATAAAATAAAATAAAATAAAATAAAATAAAATAAAATAAAATAAAATAAAATAAAATAAAATAAAATAAAATAAAATAAAATAAAATAAAATAAAATAAAATAAAATAAAATAAAATAAAATAAAATAAAATAAAATAAAATAAAATAAAATAAAATAAAATAAAATAAAATAAAATAAAATAAAATAAAATAAAATAAAATAAAATAAAATAAAATAAAATAAAATAAAATAAAATAAAATAAAATAAAATAAAATAAAATAAAATAAAATAAAATAAAATAAAATAAAATAAAATAAAATAAAATAAAATAAAATAAAATAAAATAAAATAAAATAAAATAAAATAAAATAAAATAAAATAAAATAAAATAAAATAAAATAAAATAAAATAAAATAAAATAAAATAAAATAAAATAAAATAAAATAAAATAAAATAAAATAAAATAAAATAAAATAAAATAAAATAAAATAAAATAAAATAAAATAAAATAAAATAAAATAAAATAAAATAAAATAAAATAAAATAAAATAAAATAAAATAAAATAAAATAAAATAAAATAAAATAAAATAAAATAAAATAAAATAAAATAAAATAAAATAAAATAAAATAAAATAAAATAAAATAAAATAAAATAAAATAAAATAAAATAAAATAAAATAAAATAAAATAAAATAAAATAAAATAAAATAAAATAAAATAAAATAAAATAAAATAAAATAAAATGAAATAAAATAAAATAAAATAAAATAAATTTAACTAAAATCAAATAAAATAAAAAAATAAATAAGAATATAGCTCACTATATTTAGAAAACAGAATTTGTTTATAATTATTATATTTATTTACAATTAAATTAGTTACTTATGATTATTTTTATAAATAACTGAACGAAATTTAATAGTTAAAGGAAAAAAGATTTCAAAAAAGTGGAAAAGTATTTATGTATATAAATTTGTACAACGCAAATACATATAAAATGAAGTAGACGCCCACTATTACGTCAGAAAGATTAGCGCCATCATATAAATGTTACCTCCAGACATTATTATTAAGCCAAATCGTCGTAAACAACAGTTTATAATTCTATAAATATAAAACAGATCACTTATATACGTATATAACTACACAATAGGAGTATGTATGTTTGCTTTTTTTTGCAATGTCACAGATAAGGAATATATTGGAAAATATTAAAAATAGTTTGGAAAGGCATTAACTAACGAAATATATACCAAAATATATGCAATTTATATGTATATATTATAAGTTATATAAATGTCACATTTGTTTAACTTTGCCAATTTTTTTGGGACTGAACACAAATAATTTCCATAGTCAATATGCAAGGTGTGAGAGTGTTCAAGGTTATGAATAGAAAATTTCTGATAATTCAGATAATAATAGCGGCAATCTCTTTGTTTTTTTTTTGGGTAGTAGGAAGCCTCAATGTGCGTAATTCATCCAATTTATTCTAGAAATTTCTTTTTCCAACAGCTCAAATAAATTATTAGATGATGGTTTGTCGTGGCGTATGAGTAACCTGATGAAAACGTTCGAAAATACTTTTTTATTGATTACAACTAGGGGCATTTTATTTTATTTATTTACTTTTTATTTCTTTAGATATTTAGGCTCTTGAGGTCTCATGGCAAACTCTTGGCCATCTTTGTTGAACAAAATTTGGCTCAAAAACGTCGGATCGTCTTGGAATTCTTCAAGAGTCCATAGCGCGAAGCGATGTCGCTTGGGAAGGTCGAGCTTTCAATTTAAAATCTCGACGTGAAATGCGCCAAGTCGTTCCATACATCAGTCCGAGTTACTGCGAAGGGCGCCAATCAACTCTCCACGGTCTTCGTGTACACTCTCAGCTACGGCCGCTTTATTTTCTTCACTGCGTGCTGGATGTGATTTTTGAAATTAATTTTCCTACAGGGTTATTTCTTATTAAAGTACATGTTAATAAATGGCGATGTACATATTTCAGTTATATATATATGTATACATGTTTATAAAATTACATACATATATATTTACCATATAATCATGCATATGTAAGTACATATAATAATATTATTATTTTATCAGTAGCAATGAATTTAATTAGACATCACTCCCCACTAACAACATGTAGGTATGTTATATGATGTGTTCGCTTACATATATTATAATATATTGTATGTACATGTGTATGTGCGAGGAGCAAGCCCTCAATTAAAGAGGAAAAACATGTGAACTGACAAGAATCACGTACAACTATTACCTTGTATATTGTTGTTGATTTTTCTTTTTACGTTATTGAGCAGCATCACTACAAATGCCAACCGCCCACTTTCGCACACATGAACACCTTCAAAATGTTTAAAATACATATATGTAAGTGATGAATAATCGAGTGATACCAGTGAAACTAATCATCGTATTGCAAATAAAAAGTAATCGTATGCAAGTATGTGCATATATACCTATAGGCATATATATGTAAGAGAGTATGCATACAATTAACTGATATGGTGAATAATTGCAACTAAAAATGAAATACTCTAATCTTCTTTTTTGCTTTTGAAATATTTATTTACGTGCTCATTGCACTTTTGAACCCATGTATGTGTATATGTATGTATATTAAGTATATAAATTATTGCTAGAATACTTTTTTTTGCAAAAATTTTGTAAACAATACATAATAACAGTGAGCAAAAAAGCACAATTTCCTACTAAATAAACATTTAATTTTACTATTTTAAAATTAGTCAAATATTTTCCAAAGAGATAACTAAAGCAAAAAGAGAAAAGAAAATAACCAACTTTTTTTTTGGTTCACTAATTTAGTTGTAATAAATATAATATTGTACCTTATAACATTCTAGTTAATTTTAATTGATGTTGTTTTCCAATGAAAGCTTCGTGTTTTTATGAGGGTAAATTATTCCAAAGCTTTCCTACGCCCTTGAAAACCTTTAAGTTGTCTTACGTAAGAGCGCCAGCAATAAAATTCTACAATGTCATTGAATTGCTACTAGAAACTGTCAGTATCAGTCAATTTTGGTTTCGTCGATTTCATTCCGGTAATTTTGACTTAAAATATACTCGACGATGTCGAATGCCAATTGTCGAAAATGTCGATAAAATATTGGAAATCTTCGAGTCTTATCGTCATGCGAGCACTATTTCGATTGCCCAAGAGCTAAAAAGCAGGATATACAAAGAAGCTCGATATGTGGGTGCTACATGAGTTGACGAGAAAAACTTTAATGGAAAGAATTTCCATCTGGGAATCAATGCTGAGTTGTAACAAAATCAAAACCATTTTTGAAGCGGATGGTGACTGGTGATGAAAAGTGGATCACTAAAGGCAATGTCAAACGAAGACTGTCAAGATCGAAGGGCAGTAGGCCGGTGCAAGCCATATTCATGACAATATTGACGACCAAGACGGTTTTGTTGTGTGTTTTGTGGAATTGGCAAGGAATAATTCTCCATGGGCTGCTCCCCTACCGCCAGCAATTGTACAGTTTTAAGGAAGCAATCACGCCGTAGTACACAGTTTAGATCAACAGGAGAGGAATTGTGTTTTATCGGGACAACGCCAGACCACAGACATCGATTTTGACTGGCGTGAAAATCTGAGAGCTTGCATGGGAGGTTTTTATGCAATCTACCTTATAGCTCGGTTCTCGCACCAAGTGATTACCAACTGTTCCTGTCTATGGCGAATGATTTAGCTAGTGAAGAATTGGCCTCAAGAAAAAACCTGTGAAAACTGATTGATTGGCATAATCTTTAAAATGGCGGATAGTTATCAAGCAAAAGAGTGGGCATTTCACATAAATCGGATAATACTAATTATGGTAAATGAAGCCCTTAATTTAATGCCAGAATAATGGATTTATTTTTACTTCCCCGAAAGTCTGTAATATTAATTAAGTCTAGCTAATTTAGATTTGACATGCATTAATATATTGAACTAAGTTTGTGACGTAAGCAAAAAAATATATACAATTATTTGGACACTTGATCAAGAAAGCATATTATTTACCATAATAAGTTATATTACCTCTATATTTATGCATATAGATAAAAACATTGATGTAATCAAGAAATAAAAATAGGTTTTATATATTTAAAGTCTATTTAAAATTTTATTTACATTTTGATAAATGTGCAATTCAAACAAAAGTACAAAGCTAATTCTGTTGGAAAAAAATAGTGACAACAATCCCGAAATGCTGCCATGGTCATAGGTACCTTGCAGGGTACTGTGCCACGGATGAGCTAGTAGCTCTGTCTCTGTCGACAAAACTCAAGCTGAAGCTGGGTTTCACCAAAAAAAGTCAACACTAGATGGCTTAACGAAAGAACCTGTAACTTAAAGATCAAAAAATCCAATCCTATAATACCGATTCACCATATATATAACAACTGGTATACTAACTAGGCACTCTTTATTGGTACTTTACGGTAGGAGAATGGGATACTTTTCGAATGATTTTTGAACGAAGTTTCGGGGAGAAAAAAGAGGAAGAGTCTATCAAGCACAGCCTCTGTCACTGTCCAGCCCCAAGCACTACATGAAATAAGTATCTAGCATAATACTTTTTCGATTGCCTTGATAACTTAGCCGACGGTTGGTATAGGTAATATCGCAAGCCACATCAACTGATGTTACTTTGTGATGTGCCTTTCATACAAATATACATTAAGAGGGCCATAACCAGTTAGTAGGAAACTCAGTTTTAGAGAGAATCTGTAGTCTGGATTTTCTACCGCGAACGAGACACCTTTAATGCATACAAATGTAACTCGGTCCTTGAGACCAATGTCGTGAGCAGCAGTCTCTTTTATAAGCCCACGGCTTTCTAAATATCACCGCTCCAAATAGCATTCATTTTGCAACAGACGCATTCTCAATCCCTTCTTCAACCTGAAGGCTACAGCATGCTGTACGAATTTAAGAAGTAGTGTTTTTGTTTTGACAGAGTGTATAATACGAGCTATAGTACTGAACTGTGGGTCGGCATATCTTGCTCTTTTTATACCATAACTAAAGAAATCATCTACTACTCCTGTAGAACCCAAAATAAGTAATCTAGCGACTGATGGTCAGAGTTTACTAAAGAATTCTCCAGCCTGCTGAGTGGTAGTGAATATGGAGCACCAGGTTATGGTGAACGCGATTCCCCTATCGATGTCGACGGAACATACGTATCATTGCCCAACTATGAAGAAGTTAGAATAGTAATTACTCGCCTGAAAAGCAACACACAGAGGTCGATGGATTGTCAGCCAAGCTGTTCAAATACGGTGGCGAAGAAGTGGTAACGTGCATGCATCAGCTTCTTTCCAAAATATTATTGGATGCTCTACCCAATCTACAAAAAAAGCCCTCATAGTCTGTGTCAATTATCGAGGGAAAAGGTCCTATCGAGCGTACTGTGTGGTAGACTAAAGCAAACCGTGAATAATCTCTCCGTCGATTTCAAAGCAGCTTTCGATAGCATGAAAAGGAAGTGATTCTACCTTGCTATGGCTGAATTTGGTATCTCCACAAAATCTATACGGTTGTATAAACTGACGTTAAGCAACGCCAAAAGCTCCGTAAGAACCAGAAAGAACCTCTCCGAGCAGCTACTTCTTATCGAATGACTTTTCAAATCTAGGTTTAATCTTCTATTTAAAGGGTTTTCCAATAAGGGCCGTTATTTTGAATAGCCGGCTATTCCGGTAGATGTCACTATTGAAGCTTTTTGATATTTGACAAGTAAAAGTTTCGTCAGTAATAAAAATGGAGCGATAAACGCCCTAACAACGCACTGAAATTATTAAAATTCATTATAAAAATTTCATTGAAAAATCATTTTGACTGATGAGGACCATTTCCACCTCGACGGCTACATCAAAAAAGCAAAACTCCATCCTCAACGTGTAACTGTTTGGTGCGATGTATGGGCCGGTGGGGTCATTGGACCTTACTTTAACCAAAATGAGGCTAGAGCAAAAGTTACGGTAAATGGACTGCGTTATCGAGAGAGATGAATAATGATTTTTACGGCCGGAATCAGGTGGTAAGCAACGAAACCATCGATCATTTAAAGGAAAAGTTTCTTCGAATATCAAAATAACACCTCTTATTGGAAAACTCATTATAAGAGCGTTCCATCGGTCATTTATTTCTGACCTTTCCATATCAGGAGTATGGAATCGAAGCGATTGGGTCTGGTAGTGCACGAAGACAAGACGAAATATCTGCTAGCATCAAACGAACAGTCGGCTCATTCGGGTCTAGACTTTCACGCGCTGTTCTCGCTTCGTAAATATTCGCTTATGCACTTGCTCATCGATCATTGGCGAAGAAGTTTTCGAAATTTATTACACAACTAAATTTTCACATCTCTATAATTCAAAATAAAATTGCTGACAATGGACTGGCGGTAATTAATCGGAGCGCGCATAAAAAATTGTACTTTGGACTTAGTTCCGTCGATTAATGTTGTGGGTTATTTTTGCGTTGCTAAGTAGACGAGATAAATTGTGGGTGTGAAAATGAAGAGTGAACACTTATCACTTGTTTACATGCATACATAGACACACACACATATACACGTATTTACGGGTGTGTGATTGTGAAGCGAGGGTGGAGGCGTCTTGTTGCAGCAGTTTCGCACTCGGTGGAGGGAATGGCAATCGTGTAGGCAATTATCGTAATTTCGAGATGCAAGAATTGAAAACAATTCAATAATATATGTATATATGTATACATACTCGTATACCTATATAAGTATGTATATATGTTTTTAGTTTTTATGCAAATATCTAAAGATACGCGTATATGTCCTTAAATAAACGTTAATGGGGGGCGATTTGTTTTGTTTACGATATAAACCAAGCCTTGTTTTCGCTCCGCCTTCAAAGTGACGCTACGGTGGTACGGTTATTCAACCTTATGTCAAAAACCTGGCATATTTCATCAGCAATTTTAATTGCAAATATGTAAATGTGTAAATACGCAATGTTTACATTTTTATAATCCTCATATGCGATTTCATTGCGCAGGTTTTTTAAAGTTTTTTTTTTTTGCATAAATATCGTAAATATCGCAAATTTTGTCATTTCGTATTTTTTTGAGGGTCTCCAAGCTGCCCACACTTTGTTACCTTTGTTATTGTTAATGTCTTTGCGATTTTTATTAATTTTAGTTTTTTTTTTAATCGGTGGCCGGTTGTTGCATAAAGTTAAATTGATTTTGTTCACATAACGGTGTTTGTCACAAATTCAAGAATTCGTCTGATCATTATGCCTATTATCTCCATTTGAGAATTTTCAGGCACAGCCTCACAGAATAGTTATTAAGAAACAATCAAGGTTGAAAACCGTACAAATCTCCTGAACTCCTCGAGAATTCCTGTCAGACATTGTCCGCTTAGAAATAGAAAGTAACTTTTTTGATCTTTCATGGTCTACCTGACGCCAGAAACATCTCGAAGCCGCGAATAGTGAGGAGCTAGCTCAATGTTAGTTGAGTAGGTTCAGTTATGCAGTTCCAAGTTATTCCATGGTGCTCCTGTTACACATAGGATTTCAATTATTAAAAATGTTGAAACCATAGCCAGTGATGATAAATACTCGATAAGTTTGGTGATGAGTAAGTGTTAATCTATCTTATAAAAGCCATACTCCCAAGCAGTGTATCCACGGTTTACTTGATATCAACTTCCGCCTGTAAAATACTATATTAAACTTGACTGGAAGCCTAAACCTTCCACCGACCGTTAATTACTGATAGAATAATTTTCCACTGAACTTTCGGTCAAGCTTCGACTCATACGTGTTGAGGTCAAATGAGTCATTCCTTCAGTGGCTCTTTACACCTGTCTGCAAAAGCTCGAATATATATTAAACCAAGCAACTCGAGCCTGAGTGCCCAGTGCCTCTTGCTTGCTCCGCCCAATAGTCCATACTCCCTGAGGCTTACAGTGACTTTTGCAGGGATAGATCTATGTCTGTACTTGCAGAACTTCAGTACGCACACCCACTGTGTAGTATACACAATACGTAGGCTGCTATATATATTTCTGGCCTAGGCAACACTAAGTGTTGCCATGTGCAATCCGACATTTCCATTGGAAGGATTGACATTTTTTAGCATAACATCACTCAGAACGTTTTGTCATTTAATCGTGAATTGTTTTATTTACAGGGAATTAAAAAATTCATCTCGGCCAGAAAATGGAATTAACTCGTGAACATTTTCGTGCGATCATTTTTCACAACTTTCGACGTGGATTATCACGACAAGAGTGCATCGATGAACTAAAATCTTTGTATGGCTATGAAGCACCATCCTATAGCACTGTGAAAAACTGGTACAACGAATTCAATCGTGTCCGACGCTCGCTCAAAGACGAATTCCGTGAAGGTCGTCCAAGAACAGCCGTTGTGCCAGAAAACATCGATGCCGTACGTGAACTGAAAATTCAAAACCTTCATGTAACATACCTTCAGATAGAGGCATGCCTATGCATTTCTCCCACCAGCATACATTCGATATTGCATGAACACCTGGCCGTAAAAAAGGTTTGTTCTCGTTGGATCCCGCACAATTTGACAATCGGTCAAATAAAGGCTCGTGTGGATTGGTGTAAAGAAATGCTGAAAAAATACGATCGCGGTGCTTCCAAAGACGTTTATAAGATCGTCACAGGTGACGAATTATGGATCTATGCGTATGAGCCCGAAACAAAACAGCAATCGACCGTATGGGTTTTCCAAGACGAGCCAAATCTAACGAAAGTTGTTCATGGAAGAAGCACTTCGAAGCAAATGGTCGCCTGTTTCTTCGGCAAAACTGGTCATGTGGCGACTGTTCCGCTTGAGCAACGTAGGACGGTCAATTCTGAGTGGTACACCACCATTTGTTTGACTGAAGTCTTCGGAGAAATTCGAAAAAAGAACAAGAGAAGACGAATCATTGTGCACCATGACAATGCGAGCTCTCACACATCGGCTCAAACCAGCGCCTTTTTGACCGGCCAAAACGTCGAATTGATGGGTCATCCGCCGTACAGCTCTGACTTGGCACCCAATGACTTCTTTTTATTCCCACACATCAAGAAAATAATATGCGTGGTCAACGATTTTCGTCGCCAGAAGATGCTGTTGAAGCATTCAAAAATCATGTTTTGGAGGTGTCTCAATCTGAGTGGAAAAAGTGCTTCGAAAATTGGTTTGAGCGCATGCAAAAGTGTATAAATCTTGATGGAGAATATTTTGAAAAAAAATAAAACCATTTTCGTTGATAAATATTCGTATTTTCATTATTAGGCCAAAAATATATATAGCAGCCCTCGTATAAGCCTGATTAAAGTTGCGTATACCAATATACCACTTTAGGAGAAAAGCCCTAAATGCACCAAGATTTGGCAGAGAAAAAATTCAAATAGACGATCAAATGAAAACTGAAAAAAATGAAAAGGGTGAAGTACTTTCATGAATGTAAAATTTTCCCAATACTGTGTATGTGTGGAAATAATATCTCTCATTCAAATCGAATTTTAATTGACCAGTTGGCTCCTTCGTCTACTATTACTTCCTTTCGCTCACTCAGCCACTCTCGGTTCCAGTTACTTCGTACTTTGCTCACTTTGACTGTTCCCTAGCTTAACTTACTTCGCCCATTACATGAACGTTTTAACTTGAAGTTTTAAGTTCAATAAGTACTTGAATAGTAAAAAAAGACAACTGTTAACAATCGCATTCGCATTCGCATTCGTAATCGTATTTTTATTGGTATTCGTGTTTTTATTCGTTTTTGTAGTTTTATTAATATTCGGCTTCTGTTATTCGCATTCGTATATGTATTCGTGTTTATATTTGTATTCCTATTAATATTAATATCCGTATTCGTACTTGTATTGATTTTCACATCCATACTTGTATGTTTGTATACATATCCGTATTTGTATTCTTACCCATATTCGTATTGGTGTTCGTATTCATTTTCATATATGTATTCATACTGGTGTTCGTAGTTATATTCGTATTTTTTCTTCGCAATCGCATTCGAATTCATATTCGTGTTCGTATTCATATTCTTGGTCGTATTTACATTCGTTTTTTTTATTCGCAATCGCAATATTATTCATATTTGTTTTGATATTCGTATTCGTGTTCATACTCGTTTTTGCTTTCGTGTTCTAGTTCATATTCGTATTGGTATTCGTATTCGTATTCATAATCGTGCTCGTATTTGCATTCGTGTTGGAATTCGTATTCGTATTCATATTTTTCTTCGTATTTACATTTGTTTTTTATTCGCATTCGTATTCACATTCCTATTTGATTTCGTAATATTATTCATATTTGTATTGGTATTCGTATTCGTATTTACATTCGTATTCTTTTTTTTATTAACATTCGTATTTGTATTCGTAATCATATTCGTATTTCCATTCGTGTTCTAATTCATATTCGTATTGGTATTCGTATTCTTATTCGAGTTCGTATTTATATTCGTTTTCTTTTTTGTTCGCATTTCACCTTGTATTCGTATTCATCCATTTTTGGTGTTCGTATTCATATTCGTATTCAGAAATATATACACTGACATGATGTTGACGATAACGATCCCAAAAGGTATACGGCTTCGTTTTTTTGTAGAAGAAAAAAAAATTTATTGCTATGCGGATAAAAATTTGTTGCTATTGCCTTTATGCTTATAAAACCATTTTCTATTAAATTGAGATCACTTTTTACATTTTCCAAAAGCCTTACGTATACTAAAACTATGTGAATTCAATGCCGCTTGAGATTCCAAACTTTCCACAAAAAAAAAACAAAAAATATCCTCAAATCCTTCGTCGGTCTGTTCTCTTAATTCTATACTAAATGTTGCGAACGTTTCCCATGACGAAACAAAATCCGAATTCAGCCGCTCCTTACTTGGTGGATTTTTGACTTCATTTCTTCTTATCTCATGTGCGTATCGCACTTTGTGTTTAATTTTGCGACTCCAATATTATTTTTAAACTTATGTTGGTATTTATTTTCGGCAACAAGGTGAAGTAGAGAAGTAGGCAGTCGCGCCTTTTGACCATAAACACCTCTCCCTTGCGCTCTCAACGTGAGGTGACGATATTTTTGCTAACTTAAGTGCCGACGAATGAGGTCAACGACAAAAATTATTTCACCTCACACTCGTGCGGGCGGGCTCATTTGCTCGCTGTCACTTGCTGCTTTATTCATTCGTGCAGCGTGCGAACATTTTTCAAGAGCAATGTGCTTTCGTACATAAACAACAACAGTTATGATAAATAAATCTGTGGGCATTGTTGCGCATAATTGCATACAGAATTACATACATATGTATGTATATATGTACATATATAGCTGCATATATATGAAGTAGTCGCGTGTTTCGTGTATTTTTGGCATTACGTTACTCTCGTTTAACTGTTGCTGGTTACTGACCCTATTGTTGACATTCTGTAGTCTCAGCACTTACAGGTGCTGCTTGCTGCTGCCGTCGCTGCCGCCGCTGGCGTTACTGCTGCTCTTTCGGTATTTACTCTCGCTTTCGTGTTTTCCTTTTGTGATTTTTGCGAATTTTCTTTTTTTTTCGCACAAGTTCAGCGTTCTAAGGATGTGTTTATAGGGGGGTGCGTATACCTACAATGCAGGCAAGTGTAGTGCAACACCCTTTCAGGGATGCCTTTTTGCACAGCTGAGCGCGGCGAGGTCACTGTGCTGCCTTGCCAGTCGGCTTGGCTGCGGCGGCGGTTGATTGGCCCCACCATGGTCTGGTTGCTAATTTTTAAGGCATACTGTATGCATATACCATACAACAAATATTGGTTGTTGCTGTTGTTGTTGTGTGTGTGTGTGTGTGCGTAGCATACGAATTGTTTTGTTGGCTTTTTGGCGGTCAGCTAACCCTGCGCGTTCAATGAAATTTGCCAATGTTTATGTTATAATTTCGGTCATTCGCTTTTGTGTTGATCCGCAGCGAAAGTTCAAAGGCATTTCGCACCCGGTAGTGGGGTATAGCTTCCTAATTTTTCGAAAAAAATATTTTATCGTATTTATTGCATGAATGAATATGCAGTCACATGAAGGTGTGAAATACCTCGTTGATGGCTTATCAGCAACACGTTCGACGTACAAATTAATCATTGAGTGGGGAATATTTTTGTAAATTATTTAATGATTTTTGAAATTTTTTAATTTTTAATCTAATATAAGAGTATGTACAGTTCATAGAATTTAATAAAAAAGGGTTTAATAAAAATAAACTTTTTTTTGGCTGACTCCACGATCTTCCCATATGAAGTAAGCGTTTTGGTCTTTTAGCCATTGGTGATTGACGGGCATGGTCTGCCGAACGTTGGGGAATCACAGGCTATTTCCACTGCATTCCAGTGATTTTTGAACTAATTTGAAGGTCCATCGCTTTGTCGCTCTTCGTTATCCGTATTTGCCTAATTATACAGGAGGTTTTCTTGCGTGTGCTTTATTTAACTGAATGTAACTGTTGAGTCCCTAATTACGACCTGTTCTGAAAGTAAGAATGTACACCCTCTTCATCAGCTATCAAACTGCCTTCGATATCTTCATGCTCTAGTATCCAATAAAATGATATTTTCTTTTATTCGCCTCTCTTCCACCTCCTCTCACAGTGCAGCCACTGCTGACCTCGTGCTGCATGAAAGTAAATGAATACAAGTGTATTTTCCTTATATGTGGGCCTGATTCTTGCAGTAGTTCTGCTGTAATCTTAATAGGAAATACTTCAAGTTGAGAAAATTTTGCAATGATTTGGCAGCTTCATTGATCTTCTTATCTCTCGCTGGGTTTAGTAAACTACAGCTCCTGCACCATCAATTTTCAATAGACTGTAACCATCTGCAGATCTTTGTCCGAAAATCATCGTCCTTTCTTCCTACTATCTTCCTGTATTATAGCTGACGAAAGCTTACCGTATGCCATGAACCGGACTAGTATTCGGATCCTTAAGTATAACGCTGTGCTACTGTGTCCGTAAATCCAGGCTCTCAGCTGATTTGAGACGTGGGACCTGGCGGAAGTTATGAATGCTCCGTTTTTAGCTGTGAACCACGCCTCGAGTATATTCAAAATCGATGATAATCAAAGTCTAGCCTATTCAGTTAAGTTTCGTTGTTGGCCGTAACCTTCCATCATACTAGAGTGCCATAAAAGTATTGGTTTTATGTTAGCAATGAAGATCCAAAGCAAGAGAGCTGGTGAGAGACAACAGGTGAAACCCAATATCCTTTTACCTGTATGTATGTATATTGGGCCGCTGATGCCTTTTACACTCGTTCCTCTACATTGAGCCACCACGACAAATTGCTCTCCAACACAATTCTCAATTAAGAAGTGCTAAGTTTTGGTCTTAAATTGGGTTCTCATTGACCCATGCTAGTACTTCCTTGTGAATAGAACCAGATCTGTTTTATCAGTATTAACCTTAAGTCCACTTATCGTTATAAATGCCCGATTCTCTAGAGCTTCATTCACTATGATTGAAATGTTGTGCCATATGAATGGCTGTTTCCCTCCTTCCATCCAGATCAGCAGTCTATTGACCACGAAAGTCCAAAGGAGAGTTGATAACACCCAACGTTGTGGTGTTTCTCTGGTCAAATCTAGTCCACAGCTTAGCATATACATACGTCTATCTAGTTCCAAAGAACTGGGATGACATCTTTAGATACTAACCCGTCAATTAATATTTATTTAAAAATCTTAGTAAACGCTTCAGATATGTCGATTAATCTCATATTACCCCATTTCAAGTGCCTTCCATTCCATCTTCCACGCGTCGTTATACCGAGCTATGTCTACCAGTTTACCTGTTGTACAGGTATGTTGTGCTTTCAAGAGTTTGCTTCATGTGTAGAAGAAGAACTGAAGTTAAACTGATTGGGCACTGGTTATAAGGCTACAGACTTCATGTCTAACCTACTCTCGCTGTTCACCATGAAACCGAGCGTAGCTCTTCGTTAGGTAAGCTTGATTGCTAAGGAACTTTATAACTCCATCTTCAGATCTCCACAGTATAGCATGGAAAACTCTATCTATGCCTGGTGATAAATAGCCAGAGACCGTCTGCATTGTACATATAACCTTATCTAGATTCGCTATGCCATTTGCTCCGCTTTCCATTTGCTCCATACTAGCGATTCTCATCATCTAAAATTCCTACTCTGACGTAGACGATGAAAAATGGACATTAAGTAGTCCAGTGATTGTTGGCCTATGAACCATCCTCAGAGTTTAGAAGTTCATAAATTGTAGCTTCCTTGGGCGACACTTTCCTTAATCTTGCGGGTTCTGCTATGCTTTCTTGGAAACCGCAGAAGTTCTGACAAGAACTTGCCTTGACGTGTTATTGTAGAGCTTTAATAGGTCCTTGTATTCTTCCCAGCGTGAATCCTGCTATCTTTGCAAGCTTAAAGCATTTCTTCACTTTTTCTTTGGAATTATGAAAAATATAAAACGTTCTTTGACGTTGGTCTAATATGTGTTCCACCTCTGTCCTCAGCTCGATTGGAGGAGTCTCGATGTTGTGGGCCATATAGCATGTGGCTAGATCCTAGACCTTCCTTTCGCTTTATGGCCACTACTGTCATGTCTTCAGAGTGGAAATTAGACAAAAGAATATGATGCTTCAGCCGGCGAAATATCATATTCGAGTCTTGGTCCAACCAACTTCCTAAATTATAGAAAAATTATTTTTTTAACTGCGGTCGCCCCTCGGCAGTGAGTTTCAAGCCCTCAAAACATATTCTGACATAAAATAAAAATCTCCTCGTTCACGGGCCGTTCGGATGCAGCATTTGTTGCAAAAACATCAAGGAAAGGAGTAGGCACTCGGCTGAGAATCGCGAAACAAAACGCCAGATATATTATATATGTTTATTTTCTTACGAGTATTAGAGCTCTCATTCTAGAATAAGTCGAAGCTTTATATCTTCTTTTCAGAAACCTTTCTGGACCAACGCTACGTAGAACGACTCCTCTTCTTATGTAAGGTGTAGCTCATATATTGTATTATGCTGCAAGTTTAACTGGAGGACTGAGTATAGTATGTAGGGGTATCTCTAACTTTCTTTACTTCCAAACTTAAGTTAAATAGGTGTGCTTGGTAAATATTCGAAAGCATGCATTATTGCATGAAAATAGGCCTGCAGGTTTCTCAGCACCAGGAATGTCTTAAAGGTGCCAGAAATTCCACGGAGCTCACTTTCGCTTCAGCACTTTTTGACAATTCAGTGGACTCAATAAATTTTCATCTAAACAAATGGAATGGTCATCTCGAAGCAGTCCAATTTCTCACACGATGCTCACCCCCCAGAGTTGCACCTAATAAATTCATAATTTAAAAGGAGTCAACCCGCAGCACCTTTAATGTTTTCTTATGGAGTTCACCGCTGAAATCCTTCAAGAGCCATTGGACTCGATGAATATATTTATGGATAACGTTTGTTCCCTACTCTTAGACATCTCCTCCCTCCTACCACACAAATCTTAGACACCATTATATGGAATTCCGTTACCGTTACAAAAATTAATCATTATATATAAATATTTCAGTGGAATATTGACTGCAGATTTCAAACCGAAGTCTTCTTTAGCAGACATAATTATAGTCATTTACTACTTTTTTGTACCCCGAGTGAGTTAGGCGTCACTAGTAAAGGAGTAAAACAGTTTTTAATGAATTATCATTTGCGCCATGTGTCATGTGGGGTTTTCATTGGCATTTCATTACATACATATACTCCAGGATACACACACATATACATACATACTCGTACATTACAAAAATAGAATTAATGCAGTATTATGCCCTCTCTTTTTCCTGTAATAAATGACACCGATTTCCAATTGTCCTTTTGGCCACCGCATAAAAATAAAAATGGAAAAAATGCAAATAAAACAAAAGGTGAAAACCGGAAATACATTATTTCCGTTAATGTCAGAATTTTTAAAATGTATGGTTGTAAAAACGCATATATTTCCAAGTTTCTTTTGTTTTATTTTTTTTTGGACGAAATAGAATTACAATTCAACTAATGGTTTTTGCATGCAGCGCGTAGTGCATTCGGTATGGAAATTACAATGGCATATTTGTGTGTATGTGTGTGTTTGTGTGTATTTCAATAAATTTGGCAAAATAAATTAAAAGAATGAAATTAGCGAAAAAATGCTAAAATACTAAAAGCTTTGTGGACATGCATACACTTTACCACATATACATATGTATACACGTATGTATACATGTATGCATGTACTGCATTCAAATGGGTTCATTAGGCAGCAAACTGGAAGAGATTTATGCCATGGAAATGACAAAATGAATGCTTTGGCTTATTAAGAAAAAAAATATGGAAAGCTTAAAAAGAAAATGTGGATTTATTATAGATTTGCAAGGCAATTTCCGCAGCATAATATTCTACCCGGTCACTGTTTGGTCATGCAAATTGGAAACTTTTTTTTAGTATTATTTTTTCTGGTTTACCCGTTTAGTTTTGCTTTTTTTATAATTAATCTGCAAATAATGTAATGTGAAAGTAAAGTGTTCATGTTGTTCGAATATCTGCGCGCCATCTGTGTGTTCGAATATTAGACACACGAAAATACGCTCCACAGCTAAGACACACAATAAGTCGCGTGGTGCTAGTCTTAGCTAAGTGTGTTATAGAGGAAATAGCCATATTGGCACCACCATGAAACGATACACACACACACATGTAGAGATTAATTAACATATATGAAAATTTCATTAATTCATAATTTATTGTAGAAAGGTTATTTCTTTTTATTAATTAGAAAATCTCTTTTAATCGAATTTCTGTGCCGATTCATTGAAAAATATGTACTATACAAGGGCCATGATGGTGGGGAAGGCCAATTGTTGATAAAACACTTTACATAAAAAAACAGTTTGGAATCACTTCAAAAAGGCTGGATACACATTGAAGCTCGATGTAGGGAGAAAAAACTTCCTGGATCCATCCACCAATCACTACTGAATCGTAACAAAATCAACCAATTTCTGAAGCGGATGGTGAATGGTGATGAAAAGTGGATTGCTAACAATAACGTCGAACGAAAACAACCACGACCAAGGGCAGCGAGCCGTCACATACGATAGCCAAGCCAGAATTGAGGGCCAGAAAGGTTTTGTTGTGTGGGATACAAACTCTCAATTCGGACTTGTACTGTCAGCAATTGGACCGTCTGAAGGAAGCCAGCACCCACAAGTGCGCAGCTTTGGACAGCGCCAGATCAAACGCATCGATATTGACTCGCCACAAGCATCGAGAGCTTGATTGGGAGGTTGGAGGGAGGTTTTTTACAGATGGAGACAAGAGTTTCTTTAAGAGAAAAATCGCCTTCTTCTGCGTGTATCGACGTATGTATGTTCGTCGTTGCAAGTTGGCTTATGTGAGCTGAACTTTATATGGATGTGAGTGTTTGTCCAAATCCAGAATACGCCGTAATGGGCCGCAGCTCTTGAGAAAGTCCAGAAATATACACATTCGGGTCATCGGCGACACTTTAACTTATACGGGTGATATTTGAGGTAGAACGTGCTAAATTACGAGGTACAATATCTGTAGCCCATCCAGTCTCTTCAAGTTTTTTTTAAATTTTACCAATAGTATGAGTAGTTGGACGATTAGGAGCACCATAATCTCCTCTTAAAGCTCGAAACGTGGCACATTTTGAATCACATTTCTTGTATTGGATGAGTGCATAAGTTCGTGCCCGATTTCAAATGCAAACTAAAATTGAAATTTTTTGAAGAAAGCGCTTTTATTAATCAATTATGTATTCGCCATCATGTTCGGCAATCCACTCCCAACGTTCAACCAATTTACGGATGCCTGATTCATAGAAATCGCGCGGTTTCTCGTTGAAAAAGGGGTCAAGGTGGTTTTTGACGTCTTCCACATTTTTAAATTTTTTTCCATTCAAATTGTTCTGCAGCGATCGAACCAAATGATAATCAGAAGGTGCAATGTCGGGTGAATATGGGGGATGCGGCATGATTTCCCAATTCATCTCCTTCAGTTTGGCCAGGGTCGGTTTAGCAACATGTGGCCTGGCGTTGTGTTGATGGAAAAGAACTCCTTTGCGATTGGCCAAAATCGGACGTTTTTCATCAATTGCTTTCTTCAATTCGACCAATTGCTGACAATACTTGTTGGCAGTGATCGTTTCTCCAGCTGGCAAGAGCTCAAAATAGATCACGCCTCGGATATCCCACCAAATGCACAGCAGTACCTTCATCGGATGCAATCCACCTTTCGACATCGGTTTCGCCCCTTCGTGTGCCTGTTTCCATGTTCTTTTGCGTTGAACATTGTTGTACAGGACCCATTTTTCATCACCAGTCACGAACCGATCCAAAAAAGGTTCGTTTTTGATCCGTCTAAGCAAAGAAATTGCTGTTGACATACGGTCCACTTTGTTCTTTTCACTCAACTGATGTGGCACCCATGTATCGAGCTTCAAAGTGTACCCAACCTTTTTTAAACGACGAAACGCAGTTGATTTGTTGACGTTCAATTCACTGGCAACCTCTTCCGTCGAAATACGTGAGTTATTCGCAACTAAAGTCCTTAGAACATCGTCATCAAGCTCAGAAGGCCGTCCACTGCGAGGTTTATTTTCGAGGTTAAAATCTCCAGAACGAAATTTCGCGAACCATTTCTTTACTGTGCGGAGTGCTGGAGCACGGCCCAAATAAACTTCGCGAATATCTTTAGTTGCAGCGCCCACTGTTTTTCCTTTGCGGAATTCGTATAACATAATATGACGCATATGATCTTTTTCGTTGTTCATCTTCCATGCGTCTTTTCACTAAGCAACTCAAATCAAAATGAAGTTATTTTATGCTTGATTTACAGTTCGGACTGTCACCTTTCCAACGATATATAATATGTATATATTTCTTTCACGAGCGCCACTCTCAAAGGATTCGTACGGCATCCAGAGGAATCGGGCACGAACTTATGCACTCATCCAATAGTAGGTTTCAGCAGTTTTAATGCTTTTTGCGGATGTTAAGCGATCCATTTTCATAAATGTCCGACTTTTAACTGAAACAAAACATGTTTTCTTTGAGAGTTAAGCTTGAGAGATGTCAAAATACATCCCTGTATTTTTGAAAACACGAAATGGCTAACCCCATATAAGAATAATATCGAAGTAAAAGTATGTATAAGTGATAATCCTTAAATCTTTACATTTAATATCATCGAAAATATTATGCCCATAATTTTGTTTTGGTCTCTATACGTACAATGCACATTATATGTTGAAAAAACGACAAATAGCTACTTCCAAAATTTCCTCTAACTAAAATTAAAGAAACTAATTTCAATTTGAATCCAGCTGGCAGCGCCATTGCTTGTGGATTCAGTTTACTTTCCAATCATATGTTCACCTACCTCCCAGCTGTTGTGGATGTTATTCAACATGTGCCGGTATGTGTTAAGTGTGTGTGCTTATACACACACACTCATGTGATACTGTGATGAAAAGTTAGCAAAACAAAACCGCCGAGAAACATAAGCACAAAAGTAGAGAAAATCCGGTTCCGGTATACACTTGAAGTTGTTTTTGCCGATTTCTCATGCTCGCACAACGCCACTTCCTCGCACAATGCATACAACGTTGGTTGTTTGTTTTGTTTTGTTTTGTTTCTAGCACTTCTGCTTCGTTTTGACATTTCGCGCTTGATTTCTGTTGACTACTCCAATGCGCTTCGCTCCAACCACTTCTGGTTTGCTGCTTTGTTTTGGTTTTCATTTTGCCAATTGGCACCCACTGCTAACTCTGCTGCTGCTGGTGCTGCTGGCAGTCCATTGCTGCGCTGCCCCCCCCCTCAGCATACCCATGCCTGCTTCATAACCATTCAATTCAAATTTGTTTCGATTTGCTGTGTGCTTTTGCTTTGGTAAATTTACTTTGGTGGCGCTCGCGCGTTTCGATTCATTCGGCGCTACTTTGGACTTCGGCGTTCAGTTGTGAGTAATTCGCCGCGACGTTTAGACGTTTTTCCCGTAAGCTTTGTGAGTGAGTGTCCGTTCTTTTTCCGGTTTTTTCGGCGCTTCACCGTTTGGACGTTGATTTCCGAGATTTGCTGCTGTGTTTGGTCAAGTCCAGCGTATGTTTATGGTTGATTTAACAATATCGGTGGCCTTATTAAAACAGAAAATTTAATAGTTGATATATTGTTACATATACATATAACTATGTAGGTGGTGAAGTTTGTAGCGTCGTTGGTGGATAATTATTGGTGAAACATACTTACATACTTGATTATTTGTATTCAATAAACAAACAAAAATATTATTAATAAAGTGATCGCTTTGAGTTCATTTGGAAATGGTTCTATGTGTATGCATGTATGTATGTACATATGTATCTCTGCTCATAATTGCTGCAAGTGTCACTTCTGCGTAGCTTACAAAGTAACTCCGTCGGTTGGTGAGCGTTGCGGTTTGCGCTGTCAATTTTGTTGCTAATATGTTGCCGCTGGGCTTCTTATCAACCAAAGATTGCATCAGTTTAGCAATTTATCATTAAAACACAAAAATACGAAATGTTTGCTGAACGCCAAGTGATTAAATACTGATTTTAGTGATTACGATTGTGATGTTTTTTTCCTTTGACAAAATAAATTAAAAAAAAAAAATAAAAAAATACAGAAGTATATACATATATGTATATGTATATATAAATAAAAATAATTTATCATTTAAAACAAAAAGTGGAAAAATTGCTAAAATCTACAATTAATAATTTAAAAATTAAAGTCGCCAAAAAAATCCGAATAAAACCATAAAAAAAATGTGATGCAAAGTGTTAAAATTTTTAAAAGTGCTAAATAACAAATCACAAAAAAGAAAATATTTAACAATAAATTTTCAAAAATATAAAGAAAAAAAATTACAATAACAAAATTTTTTTTTCGAGTGCTAAAAATTTTAATTCCCTAAAAAAAACAAAAAAAATTCTTTGTGTTTACACATTCATACATATATTCTTTAAACAGTCAAACATTGTGCATTTATTATAAATATTAATACGCCCCACATGTTCAACATGTTCGAAATTTCTTAGCAATTGTTGTGCTGATTTTGGAAAAAATTGCAATTAATTTAGGATTTGCCTGGTGTACAATGTCCCGACGCAAACAATTAAATCCAAAGCCGCTCAATAAAGGTGGGTATTTAATTTTCATTATTATAAATTGCCCGAAAAGACATACATACATATTTATTTTGGGGCTCTTGAACCAACTCGCGACAAATTGTTTGGGATTTAGCGGTTAAAAGTGTTTCTAAAATTGGGGGATTTGAAGATTTGAAGATTTGAAAACTTCTTGAGACTTGCATACTCTGATCATTTGGGTTTAAAAGATTTTTAAGATTTGGAGATATTTTGGGATTTTGATATTTGGGGTTTTTGAGGGTTGTGGATGTTATGAGATTTTGAGATTAGCGTTGGTGTTGGCGGTTTTTGAAAATTGTAGACTTTATGAGATTTGAAGATTTTGGGGGTTTTGAGACCTAGAGGGTTGTGAATTTTATGAGATTTGGAAATTTTGAGGGTTGACGGTTTTTGAGGCTGAGTTTTGAGATTTGGAGATTTCGAGATATTTTTTTTGATTTGAAGATTTTGAAAATTTTAGAATTTTTGAGATCTAAAGATTTTGGTATTTTCGAGATCTAGAACGTTATGAATTTCATGAGATTTGGAGGTTTTGGTGGGTTTTGGAGACCTAGAGGGTTGAGGATTTTATGAGATATGGAGTGTCGACGGTTTTTGAGGCTGAGTTTTGAGATTTGGAGATTTCGAGATATCTTTTTTTGATTTGAAGATTTCGCAAATTGTAGACTTTTTGAAATCTGAAAATTTGGATATTTTGATATTTGGAAAGTTGAGATTTCGAGCTTTGCTGATTTTGACATTTCGAGAGTCAGCGGTTTTTTGAAGCTTGGAAATTTTAAAATTTTAATATTGTGTGTTTTAAAATTTTGAAGTTATGAGATTTTTTTTTTTATTTGAAGATTTTAAAATTTGGAGAGATTTTGATATTTTGAGATTTGAAGATTTTGGTGTTTGTAAATTTTTTAGAGTTAGAGGTTTAGAAATTTAAAGAGTTTTAAATTTTTTTATTTTTCAATTTTGAAAAATTTTGAAGATTTTCAATTTGGAAATTTTGAAATGTTTATTTTTAGATTTAAAGATTTGGAAGTATTTCAATTCTGAAAATATTTCCAAATCTTTAAATCTTTTGATTTTGATATTTGAAGATTTTTGAGATTGAGAGGTTTGTTGATTTTATTGAATTTGGAGAGTAAGAGATCTTCTGGGGCTGAGAATTTTAAAAATTTGGATATATTGAGTTTTAAAAATTGTAAAGCTTTGCTATTTCCAGACTTCGAGATGTTTATTGTTATATTTAAAAATTTTAGGATTTGGAGAGATTTTAGTATTTGGAGATTTTTGGATATTTGGAGACTTTTTTTGAGACTTGAATATTTGAAGATTTTGCGGCTTGGAAATATTTTCTGATTTGATATTTGAAGATTTTGGTATTTGGAGAGTTTTTTAGACTTGAAGATTTTGAAGTTTGATGATATGATTAGATTTGAGAATTTTGGGATTTAGATTTTTGAAATAGCATAACGAAGTATAGGTCTAAGTATGTCACACCATGGTGTAACTAGAAGGGAATAAGAGAATAGCTGTCCAGAGCCGAGCTCTCTCACAAATTCTAAAATAAACGATTTAAGTTTTTTTTGGCGGTTAATAGAGGATTTGGATTAGTAGGACCGGATTTTCTAACCTTTCTAAAATCAATATGAAGATTTCTTAAAGAAAATACTCTGTATAATATCTCAGTTCTGCCTGCAACCCCATTTGGAACGCGAGATCCTTACATTCCCGATTCGCACACGGTCTTACTCGAGGAGTGAAGTGGTACATTATATTATAAAGGAATACACATATTTATACTCCAAGTTAAAATTTAATACAAATAATTAAAAAAAAGATCTTTTCATCAAATAACGAGCAAATACACCCACTTTATACAAAAATCCCAAATGGCTGGCAAAACTTATCACAATAAATATAAACAAAATTGATAAACAGAAACGCATAAACTTTCATATAAATATTAACATATATTTTTAAAAATTTCTAGATATGTAAAGCATATTTATTTTTCAGCTCAAGCGTTTCCGGCATCGCCTCTACACTTTTGTACATACATACACATGCTGTGCGTTAATGTCTGTAGAGATTTTTATACGAACTCGTAGCAACACTCTGCCCGGAAGTGTTATATCACAGTTTGATATGCAATGAAAGCCCAGCACCAACTACACTTGATAAAGATATGTACATATGTACCACATACGAGTAAATGAATTAAGTTAATTTGTTAATTTGTATCAAGAATGAACTTGCTCAAGCACTCGAGTATATCAGAGAAATATTAAAGAAACTGATTGAATTTTACAAAATCTTAAAAGACCGTTAGGTGAAAAATCAAAAAATTTTTAGTTAAATTTGAAAAATTAATTTCTGCAGATATTAGGTCAAGTAATCAGTTCGTTCGATTTTTGTTTTATTGATTTTTCAAAATATGATAACTTTGTGTACATTTGTCCAATTTAAGTCAAACAAGCGCCATTTTGTTCGTAAACTTGTTGCCAACGAAATGCCAACTTCATTATACCCCTCTCGTAGAAGGCTGCGTCTCTATTGGCAAAAAACTCGGAGAGCCAATTTTCACAGGCCTCTTTTGAGGCCAACTTCTCACCATTAAGCGCGTTCGCCATGGACAGGAAAAGATGGTAATCACTTAGTACCAGATTCGGATTACAAGGTGGGTGCATTAGGACCTCCCATCCGAGCTCCTGAAGCTTCTGGCACGGCATCAAAGACGTGTGTGGCCTGGCGTTGTTCTGATGGAACACAATTCGGCCTCTGTTGATCAAAGAATGCCTCTTCTGGATGAGCGCTGCCTTCAAGCGGTCCAGTTATTGGCAGTAGTGGGCCGAATTGAGCGTTTGGCCATAGGAGAGCAGCTCGTAGTAGATAATTCCTTGCCAATCCCACCAAACACACAGCAAAACCTTCCTGGCCGTCAATCCTGGCTTGGCCACCGTTTCCGCCGGCTCACCGCGTTTCGACCACGACCGATTTCGCTTGACGTTGTCGTAAGTGATCCACTTTTCAAGTAAGTGACTGGACCAAACGCTTCAAAAATGGATCGATTTTGTTGCGATTCAGCAGCGATTCGCAGATGGTCCATCATGTTTTTTTGCGTTAATTCGTGTGACACCCCAACATGGAGATTCTTTTTGAACCAAAGGTTATGCAAATGGTTCCAAACGGTTTTCTGGCTTATCTTTAGTTCCTCAGCAATAAAATAAGTGATGATTTTATCGCAATTTTCGACGACAGGCCTCCCGACGCGTGGTGCATCTTTGACATCAAAATTACCGTAACGGAACCTAGCAAACCATTTTTGTGCTACAGTATCGGGCCCATAAACTAAATCATTTTTTTCAGCCGCTTTGGCTGCTTTTTCGCCTTGATCGAAGAAAAATAATGTAAAATATAGCGAATTTTCTCTTTGCTGGTGTCCATCTTTGACGAGCGCTCACAACGTACTGAGCCAATCAATCGAAAAACTGTCAAAGACAAACTTTTAGCGCGAATAAATACGTTTTCAGCGTCGTATAGTATGACATGATGCGAAGTAGAATCTAATACAAAAAAAAATTTAGAGAGAAAAAATTAGATTAATGTATCCAGGTGGTGGGCTCGGACACTGGCCAAATATGTATAGGTAAGTATGCATACACGTATGTACATACGCTAAAGGAGTGCCTCTGGAAATCATATAAAAATATGTGCTCTTCAAATGATCATAAGAAGGGACATGAGAGGCTCCCGAATCCATGTGAGCTGCTACCAGAATGATTATAAAAAATTTCAACTTTGGCAATTTCATCGTAAAGTTTGACAAACCTGAGACATACTCAGATCATTTAGACATACGAACGCTATTTGTCGTTCTTTACAGTAACCTAAAATATTTATCTCGACCGAATACTGGAATTAAATCGTATTAATCGCATTCGCGTCATAATTTTTTACAACTTTCGACGTAAATTATCATAGCAACAATCCATCGATGAACTGAATTCAATTTTCTGACGAAGCAGCTACATCAAGGATTAGTGTTTATCGATGGTAGGCTGAATTCAATCGAGCATCACTCCAAGTTTATTTTCGTGAAGGTCTTCCAAAATCATTTATTTTTCTGGAAACTATTGACGCTGTGCGCAAACTGATGACATCGAGAGAGGTGATAAATGGTGAACTTATGCGTTTGATCCCGAAAGTAAACAGCTCTCGACTGTTGGGGTGTTTAAAGATGAGCCGAGTCCAAAAAAAATTGTTAGTGCACTTCGAAGCCCTTCCAAGCAAATAGTTGCTTTTCTTTGGGAGAACAACATCGACTGAAACATTTCGAGCACTCAAAACATCGATTTGATGAGTCATCGATCCACGGTATAGTTCTGACTTGGCATCGAATGACTTCTTTTTATTCCCGCACTAAAAAAAAATAAAAAAAACGTATTTTATTTTAAACAAAATCTTAATATTTGTAGACAAAATGCTTGAAAAATTTCGTAATCCTCGAGCTCGTGTTTGATGTAGAAATAAGCCCTGATCAAGTGTGTGTGATCACACGTTGCTAAGTGCTCAAACTGCTCGAAAATGTTCGAACAAAATCTTGAACTTTAATAGATACTGATTTTGTTGTGTGCTTGATATACAATATATAGGTATATATAATGGCGCCTTGTAAACGCTGAACCTATCAATCAGCGCTTCTTCTAATTCTCGAAACTTTCTTCAAACTGGAGCTTTGAAATAGTCTTTAGTTCTTTTAGCGATACACTTTTAATGCCATCCAAGTAAAGTGTCGGACATTTAATTATCTTTATTTTTGAAAATAGGAAAAACTCACACAAGAAGGCTGGGACATCTTTACAGTATTAATATTGGCTACAAATTCACGAAAAAACGATGAAATTTAAGCGACTTCTCCAATTGTAATTCGGCGATAGTTCATGGCTATTTATTTAACTTATTTCTCGTTTTCATCGGTTGTTTACAGCTGAAAATATACTTCAGCCATGATTTCAAAAAATATTTGATATTACCAGTGTTACACTGTTTTTGTCACACGAACTTTGAGGAATCAAAATTCGTAAATCTAGAGTTCCACATAAAGACTGTGTAATGTTTGTGATCCATATCGAGGTTCCCTACTTTTTCAAAGAAAAAAACACAGAAAACTCAAATCGATTGGAGAATGTTTATTATCATTCGAAAGAACATTCTTTGGCGTTTATTTTTTGAAGGTTATCTCTTTCAAATATTGGCCGCGGCTACGTCTGAGATGGTTCGTTCGTTGAGTCCAAGTTTCGATGACTCGTTCGAGCATTTCGACTGGTAGCGGGCGAATGACACGCGTAGTGTTTTGCTCCAAGGCCTGAATCGAAGCGGAATTATGCGCATAGACTTTAGTCTTTACATATCCCCACAGAATAAAGTCTAACGCGGTGATACCACACCATTTTGGTAGCCAATCGGCTGGCTTCAAACTTGAAATTATCTGACCACCCGAAGTGTTCTCTCAATAAATCCATTGATTGATGCGAAGTGTGGGAAGTGGCGCCGTCTTGTTGATACCAAATGATCACGAGCTTCAATTTCAGGCATCAAATATTCGGTTATCATGGCGCGATAACGGTCGCTCTTGACGGTTACGTTCTCGCCGGCATCAGTTTTGAACAAATATGAACCAATGATTCCACCACTAGCTATACCAAGTCGTTGTTTTTACTGGATGAAATGGCAGTTCTTGAATCTCTTCAGGTTGCGGAAGTTTGGTTTGTTAACACACCCATTGAGCGAGAAATGAGTCTCATCGCTGAACAAAATTTTGCTCGAAAACGTCGGATTTTCTTGGAACTTTTCAAGTGAAGCGATGTCGCTTCAGTTATTGCTGTAATTTGTATGCTTTTAACTTAAGATCTCGACGTTATATTTCGCCAAGTCGTTCCATACGTCAGTCCGAGTTACTGCGAACGGCGCTGAATCGCCTCCACACGTGTACACTCTCAGTTACGGCCGCTATATTCTCTTAAATGCGTGCTGAACGCGCTATTCAGTCGAATATTATCCAATAATGAATGTTGGGTCTCAAGATGGGTGATGGTGTTGCGAATAGTATGCTCAGTAGGCCGATTATGTTGACCATAATTTGAGTAAAGCGCGCGAAACAGATTCTTTACAGAACGTGAATATTCGTAAAAAAATTGTAAAAGTTGTTCAGGCGTCTTTCCATGATGAAATGCCAAACAATACTGAATAAAAAGAGCATGACAGATTGACACGACTCACGCGTGATCTATCAAAAAACGTCTATTGAGAAAAGTGCCTCTACTTGGATCACCCGTTAGAAGGAAAAAGTCTCTTTATACTAATTTTATTTTTTAAATTTTATTTATGGATTAAGGCAATGTATACAATTTTTTTTTCTGGCAAGAATAAAAAGTCTAATATTTTAAATAAAAATAGTGACATAATTTTTAATATTTCATCATTATTTTTAAAAATTATCAATACTAAATATATATACAAAAATACATATGTACATATCTTTGTATGGTACATTTCCGCACTTTAATATCCACTGGGCACGTTTCATTGATTACACACAACGCGCAAGAGCAAAGCTTTCAACCAAAGTTCTTTGCAAAATGTTCTGCCAAACACACACACAGACAAAAAAAAAGAAAAAACAAAAAATGTATACATATATCTTTTTTGCATTTTGGTTAGTATTTTTGTATTGAAAACCATATTATGTAGAGCAGAAGTTGAAAATGCGCTTATCGCCACTGAGATATGCAAAAGTAAAATACGACTGAGTTTAGAAAAATACTTAATTATATTGTACGACCCGTATAACTACACACAAACACATACATATATATATATATATATATTATGGAATACCTGCAGCTTTCATGCAGAGGTGCGAAGTTGAGTGGTCGTGAAGTAGTTAATTGAAATAGATTGCAAATGTTCGATAGTGTTAAAGGTGCCATAAGTTGTGGCATTTAAATAAAGTCGTATTGGCACTAGAGCGCGATAATATTATATTCTATATATATATTGTACATATTTATCAGGTATTTGTTGAATGTATATAACCAAGTTTCCTTACAATATGCGAGGTATTCACTTATACATAACTAAATGAGTATATATGTATGTGCTTAGGTATGTGAAATGCCGACGATACATCAACTTAAGTGGCAACAACGAAATGTAATTAAGTAAGAAGGTGTGACCAAGCATCACAAAATAACAAACTAATAAATTTGTTTTTAAAATCATGAAGGAGAACAACAAATAAAATAATAAAAGAAAAAACAATTTAAAAAAAATTAAAAAAATAAATTTGAAAAAAATTAAAAATTTTTACATACATATACAAATATATATTATTTATATGCATTTGGTAGTATTTTTTTTTAATTTTCAATTTTGCTTATATTCGAATTTGCACTGATTCATGTACAGATATAATTCATAATTATATATGTATGTATAGATTTCTTAACTCTTAATTGACTCACCGCTATTGTTTTGCAGCTGACCAGTTTGTATGTACATATGTAAGTACATATGTAAATATATTGCACAGGGTTTTCAATTGAGAAGTGTCATTTTGATATTCAAAGCAAAATTACATTTTTGGGGATAAATTATCGGATGTTTATTTCAATATAAAGATGATGGTATGCCATTAATAATGGAAAACAATATCAACCAAATGACCGTCTGTAAGCATAGCCTAGAACCGTAGCCTTTTCAAGAAATTTTCCATCACCTCAATAGCTGCACGAATTCCGACCTGATATTTCACTGCGACCCATAGGAAGAAGTCGCAAGGTGTTATATCATAAGATCTCTGTGGCTGATTGAGATCAACTCTTCGAGAGATAACACGATCCGGAAATTTTTCCCTTAAAAGTTTGATGGTTTCGGTGCTTGTGTGGCACGTATCGCCGGCTTGTTAAAAGTAAACCTTGCCCATATCAATACCATTCAATTCAGGCCATAAAGAATCATTAATCATCTCCCGACAGTGCAATTCATTCACCGTAACTGTCTCAAAAGTCGAAAAAGTGAGGTCCAATTACTTCACCGGAGAGGCTTTTCAACGATAAATCTTGGGTTTTCCGAGCACCAGATGCGATAGTTTAGCTTATTAACGTAGCCACCGAGGTGTAAATGGAACTTATCAGTTAAGCTGATTTTTCGATGAAATTCCGGCTCATTTTCATGCATTTCAAAGACCCAAACAGTAAGGACAGGACGTTGTCGATGTTCGGCTGGCTTGAGTTCTTGTGTTAACTGAACTATATAAGCCTTAAGACTCAAGTCTTTATACAAAATACGTTGTAATGACGTTTGTGGAATACCCAATTTCAAATAACGACGAGAAAATAACAAACCTGGGTTTTCTTCAAGACTTTGGGCTACAGCAGCAATATTCTCAGCTGTTATTACCAGCGTGTACGTCCATTTTTTCTACCAATTTCTGTATTGTGGTCGGCCAAGATGCTTTACGATGACCAAAAATGTTTTAGTCTTACAAACCGTCTCCAACCGTCGCCAAAACAACATCTCTTATAGGAAAACCCTTTACAATGTATCTATATGTATACAATGTAGCTGTAGCTTTGTAGCTGTTGAAGCAATTTTTGGCGAAGGACTTTCTCCAATTTAAGGTTTGCATCTTGATATCTTCCAAAAAAATTGTAGTTGCTATTGTTTTTTCAGCCGTTTTCAGAGTTTTCTAGTCTATTCATGCTGAGAATTTACTTGAAGGGATTGACATTTCCTGCCGGCCGTGTGATAATCTACAGCGCGAAAAAATGTTTAATTCCAATAACTCATTCCTAAAGACGGTATACTTTAATATCCGGTGGCTTGTTTCCATTTGAGCCTAACTTGAGCTTTATTCTTAAACATGCAGGGCAGTCAGGAAGAAATCGCCCAGGTGATTCTATCTCGCCATCCACCATACAACTTCTGCAATAAGGCAGATTCTTTATTAAAGGCGTTAAATGGGGCTACTACTCGCAAGTACTAAAATATCCTTCGCTCTTGCATAATGTACGGCAGTTCAGGAAGATCACCGACGTTCGCATCCAGGTGCCACAGCTAGCGCAGTCAAAGTTAGAGGCAATGTTATTGGTGAAGTACAATAATGGATTACTTTTTACTAGACAAATATCGAAAGACCCAGATTTTATCCGTTCATGAATTATCTCAGAACTGAATTTTAGTTAAATTTTATTTGAAAATTTAATTATTGCAAGATAAATGAAGTAAATATAAACACAATTTTTTTCATACTCGTGATCATATTGATTTATGGCTAAATAGAAATATCAAAAATTAAAAAATATTTTTATTATCATTTCACAACAAGTTAAGTTAATTTACATAAAATACGTGTTTCTCATTCTAAAGCCTTTTATTTTCATTTTAATTTATGAGATTATTATTATCAACATATTTTAATAAACAAAGAGATGAATAATGGTTAATAATGTAATAATATTAAGTGATTAACAATTTTTTATTTGTTGGATATATACGAGTATATGTAGATATATAATACAATATTACTCATTTCTGATATCGTTCGGTGAGTCATTCTTCTAAGTTTTGATAAACAGAAACAACAAATGTGAAAAATTCTTATATATATATAAATATAAAGTACCTAACCACAAACTGATTAAGCTAAGGAGTATTTGCGATTTAATAAAAAAAAAATACATAAACACGGAGAATAATTAGCTACTTACTCGAATATGTACGCGGCGCATTTAATTTATCAGGAAATAATTAAATATGTATCAGCTCATTAAAAGGGGAAATAAGAAAGAAACATTGTCTATGCTCTTCATGAACTGGTCTAAATGTGATTGTATTCGATTGAAACGCGATTCATTTACGAAATAAAATAATGAACTGTTTAGAAAAAGAGTTAACAGACATATAATATATATATCTAAATATCTGTTATAAGAATCCTTAGAATCGGCCGAGTTCTGGTGTGTGTTTTTTAGTATGTCCAACTAAGAGGGGTACCTAAAATTTTCGTAAACCCGTTTCTGATCGGTTGACGGGTTAGTATGAATAGCTTTCTATTTCTACTTCATATCAGAACACTTGAGACTAAAATATTTTGAGGGCAGCAGCTAATAGTTGTTATGTCACAAATAATTACCTAAACTTATGGAAAAATTACACCAAAAAACATGCTGTGAATTTCATACCAATTACTAAAATTCATGACACATTCTATCGGTTATAATCTAATAGCACAAACAGTTGGCTTGACCTAATAAACTATCTTATTTTCTTCCACCCATGCCTGCCCACATCCATAAAGCTGGATATCCGAGCATCATGAAGGAAGGAATATCTGAATCGGCACACCCATTGGTAGTGTTCTGGTATTTCGTACTCCTCCTCTATGCACGTACTGCACTCTGCCGATTTTACCTTAACAAGTTGTGGAGAAGATATATGTATGCCCGCCCGTCGGTACATTTATAAGAATACAAAGTTCCCTTTGCTCAGTCCTTAGCTAGTGTTTTGTAGCTTAGTATTCCACCAGGATCTTCACTGCTTTAAACAGCGTTTAAAGGTCTGAGTCGATGATGAGAACCTTTGCAGTGTCATTGCCTTCTAGCTCCGAATGTAAGTGAGTGATTTTTTCCGCCATGGTTCACACATTTAGTTGCCGTAACTGCCACTAGGCTATTAATAAGAAATTTAATAGTTTTTCCTTTTCATTCGACTAATTGGACCTTTTTAGTAACAATCTTTACAAGGATAACTGGGTTATAGTCCTTGAGTTTGAATTCACCTTCATAATTGATGAGGTCACAGAAGAACCCTGCATTTAGATCCATCAGTTTATACCTATATAAATAACTTCCCAATTAGTAATAGTCCTGCCTTTCGCTGTATCTTTCCTGCTCGGGATGGCGTCAGTGGCATCCACCCGGCTGAAAGTTTCCTTTTTCCGTTCGTATAGTATGTTTAGAACCAGTTCTTTTATAACCTTTTGTATGCTGCCATGTCCTTCAGACTTAGGAGACTGAGTCCGATTGTCTTGAACTTTCAGGCGGTTGGCGCTGCTTTATATGTTACTTGAATTTTTTCTTGCGCTGAACGAATTTTTCATAAATCATTGCAGCCCGTCATCTTGGAATAAAAAAAAAAAACAAAAAAAAAATTTAGAATTTGTTCGTTTTTACGACCTTGACCTTGATTTATAACAGGAAAAGGGATTCAAATAGTTGGAAAAATATTACTCTGCTTTTTGCTACCCTTCATGTTTTGAAATAATGTCAGATTCTTCATCACATACTTAATTCAAGTAAGCTATTGTCAGCTACAGTAGAAGTGGATCGCTGGAGCAAAGGTCTGAGATATGCAGACAAAGCTCTTCATATTTTTACAGATGGTTCTAAATAAAATGAACAAAGGAGTGGAGGCTTCAGTTTACTGCGCCGAACTGGAGAGATAAGAAAGTCGCTTAAGCTGTCAAACCCCAAGCAGAAATATTTGCTATACAAATAGCAGCGTAGGTACTGCAGGGTGCAGTCCTTAAAAAGAAGAGAATTCACATTATGTAAGGAGGCGATAAAACTGAAAAAGGGTTCACATTTACTGGGTGCCAGGTCGTTGTACATTGAATACAATAAAATAGCCGATGAACTGGTTAAGGAAGGTGTCCTTATAAAACAGAACGTAATAAGTTCAGTAACAGTTCCATTCAGGGAGGTGAAATAAACGCAAGAAGTAATCTTGCTGCGTCAGTCGAATAGATTTTGGAAACGAGCGACGGACTATAGGATCGCGAAAATTTTTTACTAGCGGTAAAGATGTCGAGTACCGGACTGTTAGTTGGTCTGTAAACTGGACATTGCCTTTTGACATGGCATGCCTTTAATTTTGGTATACTAAAGGGCTACAAGTGTAGCAAATGTAGGAAACATGTTGAAATAGTGGATCACGTAATCTATGAGGGTATTCAGCAGGCAAAGGAAATGCTTAATGTTAGTTAAAATTTGCCGGTTTTTCCGATAAAGAAAACACTTAATTTTCAGAGGAATCTCAAAATTTTTTTATTCAAAGTATTGACCATTGGTTTCATTCCAAAAAAACTTTCTCTTTCGAGGCAAACCATTCGACTTCTTCAAAATTAGCGAAGCACTGCTCTGTAAGGGAGTGTCCCATCGATGAGAAAAGGTGATAGTTGGACGGGACGAGGTCTGGAGAGTACGGCGGGTGCGATAATATTTCCCAATTAAGTGTTCTTTCACCAGTTAGCGGTATGAGACGGCGCGTTGTCATGTTGCAAGATAACCTTGCCATGTCTTCGGGCCCATTCCGACCGTTTTTCGATCAACGCATGATTCAAATTGATCATTTGTTGTCGGTAGCGATCCGTGTTCACCGTTTCACCAGGTTTTAACAACTCGTAGTACACCACACCATACTGGTCCCACCACTCATAGAGCACTGTCTTACTGCCAAACCGATTTGGCCTTGCAATCGATGGGCCAGCTTCACCAGGGGAAAGCCATGATTTTTTTCGCTTCGGGTTCTCAAAATAAATCCATTTTTCGTCCCCCGTGACAATTCGATGCAGAAAAGATTTCCTTTCGAATCGTTGAAGCAGCCTTTCACAAACGGTTTTTCGATTTTCCATTTGTCTATCGTTCAGCTGGTGTGGTTTTCCATACTTCTGGATCTTTCCCATGGCTTGTAAACGTTGGCAAATTGCTCCTCGAGTCACATGTAGTGTTTCTGCCAATTTTTGTTGCGATTGGGTTGGATCAACATGCAATAACGCCTGCAATTCCTCGTCTTCGAACTTTTTGCTGCAACCAGGATGTTCATTGTCAGTCAAATTGAAATCTCCACTTTTAAATTGACGAAACCATGTCTCACATGTTTTAATCACTGGAGCATGTTCACCGTAAGTTTCTACCAGTAACCGGTGAGCTTCAGCTGCTTTTTTCTTTTGATGAAATAAGAAAAGCAACGAATGCCGCAAATGCGATTTACTTGGAACGAAATTCGACATATTCACTGAGGTAAACAAATATGACGCTATTGTTTTGGCGGAATGTGACTTGCGTATTTTTGTAGGTTAATGTCAATAGAAAAAAATTACATAGATGCCAAATCATAGAAAATTATACATATTGCTAGCGACATCTACTAATAAAACCGGCACACTACAACAAACACACCTGGTACTTGGGGCAGATAGGTTGCAGGGCCTTCAATCGGCGATGAATAAATAGCCAAAATAACTACTACAATTTGCGAAAAGAACAGCAGTGTTCTAAAAACCAAAGACACAATATGGAACGCAGTAGGGCAACTTGGTCATTGTAGTGTATCTTTCAACACCATTTACGTAATATCATCTAAGTGAGACCCGCTGGTCGAGCCAGCACAATCTAACCTTAGCTAACATAATCCAGGTAAATTTGGTTTGTTAGTCCGCCAGCTGGACTTTTGGCTGAGGTAATCAAATTATTTTAAATATATTTTTTTGTAATTCTATAAACTTGGCTATGTAACCAGTTACAGTTAAAAGCACATTGCATAAATTATATATTTTATACATATATACTCGTAAATGTATATATCTTTTTAATTTACAAAATAATTAAATTTATAAGCGATAAGAATGGATATACCGAATGTGATACGCTTTTAGTTACCGTTTGCGCTGAGAACGCTATGAAAGCGCGGCGCGTGTGGTAAAACGAGTAGCTTATGGCATGAACAACATACACGTGCAAATATTAAATAAATAAACAAATAAACAAACAAATATCTGTATGAATATGTATGTAATTCATGCAATCGCATTTATATTTTAAGTACCACGGCTTCGCTTGCTGACTATGATGATTTGCTGCTGGTTGAATTGATGATCATGGGAATGGTGGAGGCAGTGCGAGAGCGGCAACTGGCGCTCAGTTTACCACTCATATGTATGTACATACATAATCAGACACTTATGTATGTATGTATGTATGTATGCACATAGAGATATTTTGCAATGGGTAGCAAATGAAAGCTACAAACTACCAAACAACCAGCCAGTCGGCCAGCCAGCCAGCCGATATATGAATGGATAAGCTAACAGACGTGTCAATGGTGCAGGTGGAAAAAATTTAATACCTCTGTAGCGCTCACATATGTTTGTATATTTGTACAATATATATGCATGTACGAGTATACCATCGAGTTGTTTGTACGAATGTAGCTTCTTCTTTTATTTTCCGTTTTCAGTTTATTGTTTTTTATTGTTCTCTGTTTATAGTTTCATTTTTAGTTCATTTGCGATAGCGCACAATGGAAAATATGCAGCGATAAGAAATTTCACAGTTACAACGTACAAGTGGTGAGTTTTTTGCACCAAGTAGGAACTCGATATCTAAATGCAACTGCAAGTGTACTCATGAGGTGGGTGGTGTTGGTCCATTTTGGGGTATTATAAAAGAAATAATCTAGAAAGTATGGAAATTTTTATAAGATATTCCTCTAATTAAAAAAAAAAAAATAAAAAAAAAATAAAAAAAAATTTTTAAAAAATTAAAAAAAAGTCAAAGTGAGGAAGCGTGATTTTTCAAAATATGATAACTTTGTGTACATTTGTCCGACCTAAGTCAAATATGCGCCGTTTTGTTCGTAAACTTGTTGCCAACGAGATGCCAACTTCATTATACCCCTCTCGTAGAAGGCTGCGTCCCTATTGGAAAAAACTCGGAGAGCCAATTTTCACAGGCCTCTCTTGAGGCCAACTTCTCACCATTAAGCGCGTTCGCCATGGACAGGAAAAGATGGTAATCACTTGGTGCCAGGTCCGGACTATAAGGTGGGTGCATTAGGGCCTCCCATCCGAGCTCCTGGAGCTTCTGGCGCGTCACCAAATACGTGTGTGGCCTGGTGTTGTCCTGATGGAACACAATTCCGCTTCTGTTGATCAAAGATGGCCTCTTCTGGATGAGTGCTGCCTTCAAGCGGTCCAGTTGTTGGCAGTAGTAGGCCGAATTGAGCGTTTGGCCATAGAGGAGCAGCTCGTAGTTGGTGATTCCTTGCCAACCCCACCAAACACACAGCAAAACCTTCCTGGCCGTCAATCCTGGTTTGGCCACCGTTTCCGCCGGCTCATCGCGTTTCGACCACGACCGATTTCGCTTGACGTTGTCGTAAGTAATCCACTTTTCTTCGTCAGTCACCAAACGCTTCAGAAATGGGTCGATTTTGTTGCGATTCAGCAGCGATTCGCAGATGGAAATTCGGTCCATCATGTTTTTTTGCGTTAGTTCGTGTGGCACCCACACATCGAGCTTCTTTTTGAATCCAAGATTATGCAAATGGTTCCAAACGGTTTTCTGGCTTATCTTTAGTTCCTTAGCAATTAAATAAGTGCTCACGTGACGGTCTGTTTCTACTATTTCCATGATTTTATCGCAATTTTCGACGACAGGCCTCCCGACGCGTGGGGCATCTTTGACATCGAAATTACCGGAATGGAACTTACCAAACCACTTTTGTGCTACACGTTCGTTTACATTATCGGGCCCATAAACTAAATTAATTTAATTTTTTCAACCGCTTTGGCTGCTTTTTCGCCTTGATCGAAGAAAAATTGAAAATAGAGCGAAATTTCTCTTTGCTGGTGTCCAACGCTCACAACGTACTGAGTCAATCAATCGACTGTCAAAGACAAACTTTTAGCGCGAATAAACGCGTTTTCAGCGCCGTATAGTATGGCATGATGCGACACGTAACACTAGTAATAAGGACAATAACGCCACCTCATTTGGAAAAAGTGACCGCCGAGGGGCACAATTTTCGACCACTTTCAATTGGGGACGTAATAGATAGTAATAACTATGGGTCTACTAGAAAAAACGGATTACTGCATATCATTCACTAACTTCACGACAGACTTCAGGGTAGTTATCCCGAAATCTTTGGGACAGGATGCGCCGACTCGATTAAAGGCACTTCTCTTCGACTTTCGCTACCATGGAAGAGTTTGGGCATGCCGCTCTCCACTTGTAAGCTCAATATAAGAGAGTTATTCGCTAACGATGCTAATTTAAGATGGAGGAAACTGAATGCATATAATTTGCCAAGAAATAATGGCCAGAACGGAACGGAAGAACGTTACGTGATCTTATCGAGCTAAAAAATGGATATATCTATAATTATGGACCTTCTTACAAAACATATTCTACTGAGCAGGCACGCAGAGGGAGTGGGTGTACCATCTAAAGAATTCTACAGAAGTTGCAGAAAAGTAGAACCTGAAACCTTAAGGCACTTTCTCTGCGAATGCCCTGCACTTTGGGTGAGTATGTTGAAGTTTCTGGGCGCCGCAACCTTTGGAGACCTGAGCGCAAGGGCCAAGGTGCGGTCACTTCTCAGCTTTGAAAACTCCACACACTGGTTCGATAATTCATTAGGATTCTCACTTGGGGTCTAGGTGAGCTGATGCCCGGCAATCACTTCAACCAACCAATTGGGGACATATGTTAACAATAACTCGCCGAATATTCTCTTCCAAAGCCATACCAGAAGCCCACGATCCGATATAATGCGCTCATCGACAGTTCCCTTCAATCAATTCATTGTTTTGTTCTCGTATGGCATTAGCGCGGTCTTGTTGGAACTAAAGGTCGTCCACATCTACATCCTAGTTCAGGCACGAAAAAGTCTTTAATAGTGGCTCTGTAGCGCAATATGGACCAGTGTTTGTCTCTGCCAAACATATAAGAAAAAAAAATTAATTTTCTTTTTAAAAATTAACAATATTTTTTTTAATATATATATATATATATAAATATATAATTGGCGCTTTGTAACCACTGAAGCGATTTACGGCCGAGCTGCGCCTCCAATTTGTGGTTTTTGCGTCTTTATGTTTTTCCAACAAATGGAGGGATCTACAATTTATACTAAACCGCCTCCGAAAGGCTGTGGGCACGTTGCTCTAATGAGCTTTCGATTACCAAGTATTCATTCACAGAAAGATATTTTTTACTTCAATTTAACAAGCTGTACTATTACGCAATATTATTTTGGAATATTATCCTTAAGTGCAGAACCTTGAAAATTTAGTGAGTAAAAAAATATAAAATAAAGTGAGAATTTTAAAAAGCGTATTACATAAATGCCTTTCTATTACCCGCAGTGTTTCGTCTTTTATTTATTTTTTTTCGTTTATTTTTATCTTACTTTGTTTCCTTATTCGTGTTTTGTTAAAACTGAATAAGTGATAAAGTCTTATCGTTTTTTGAAGCGCAATAAAAAATACGAAATACGAAATACTTTGCAACTCCTCAATTGGCTCGCGCGATGGCGTTTCACTCGCAACATTTGCACTACACCCCAGCAGTTGCCCGCGTTCTTGGCGATAAAATGCAAAGCAATTTTTTTTAAATATATATTCACTTCATATAAATACTAGTGCATGTTTGTTGGTGTGTAAGAACTGCATAGATAATATACTAATTTATCTGCTATCGCCTCTGTTTGCAAGTAATCTTTTATTGTATACCTTCGCCGCGTACTTCATTACCAGCGGGTGGGATGGCCAATGTGAAGCACCAAGTTGAGTATGTAGTTTTTGGACTGAAAATTTGCGCGGGAAATTTATGCGAAATTATTATAGATATATTATATATAACATAAGTCATATGTATTATACGAATGTATAATTTTGTGGCCTTAAGTACTACGCAAAAAAGAGTCACAATAAATTATATTAGTTCCATTAATAATTTAGATTATATTCCATTTATGTGAGTATTGTTCAGGAGGCCAGTGTTCGAATCCACTCCCGACCAACATCCAAATTATAGAAAATTCATTTTTCCAATTGCAGTCGCCCCTCGGCAGTGCATGTCAAGCCCTTTGAGTGTATTCTTGACTTGATATAAAGGCTCCTCCTAAAAATCTTTCGGCCGTTCGGAGGCGGCTTAGAATAAAATGTAGGCCTTCTCATTTTTTGGAAAACATCAAGAAGCACACCGTAGCACTGTTTCGATTACCCAGGAGCTAAACGGGGCACTAAAAAAGTTTGGAACCACTTGAAAAAGGCTGGATACACAAAGAAGTTTCAGGTATGCTGATTAGTAATGAAAAGTGGATCACTTACAGCAACGAAAACGGTCTTGTTCGAAGGGCAGTGAGGTGGCATAAACGGCCTCCAAACCGAAATTGACGGCCACTAAGGTTTTGTTGTGTGTTTAGTGGAATTGGCAAGGAATCATCCACTATTAACTGCCTCTTTACGGGCAAAATTTAATTCGGAACTGTATTGTCAGCAATTGGACCGTCCGAAGGAAGGAAACGCCCATAAACACCCAAGTTTGGTCAACAGGAGGGGAAAATTGTGTTTCATCAGGACAACGCCAAACACACATATCGATAGTGACTCGTCAGAAGCTCCGAGGAGCTTGGTTGGGAGTTTCTTACGAATCCACTTTGTAGCTCGGATCTCGCACAGTTTCTACAGCCTTGGCCAAAAGTATTAGGCACCCTACTAAAATACAAGTATTCTCATGTGGCTATCAAAGTTACCACTTCTTTTTGTAAATGCCTTACATGGGTGTTTAACTGTTGATTAAACAATAAATTGTGTAATATTAAAAGTCATAGCACTCTGGGTAAGCTATACCTAAAAATTGTAATTTTTAAGAAATTAATAAAATATTTTCGCATTTAAAATTTGAAAGTGAAAGTGTAAATTACATTTAGTGAAAACCACTAACAGTCCGGACTGCCTCTTACACTAAACAGCTACAGATTTGTTCATCAGCTGCTATAAAATTGCATGGGGAAAAGAAAAGGGAATTTATTTAATTATTTAAAGCACTCAGTAAGTAGGTTTTGATATTACGACTATGGAGTGTAGGCAGATTAATGAGCTTTAACGACTTTGTAGGAATGCAGATTCTTGTTCGCATCCCAGTTTCAATTTCTTAACGCGAATAATAGGAATTGCTTTTGTACAGATTCCAATTTATCACTATACAATTGATAGTGCGAACTCTATCCAACTGAGCCATATTCCAAAATGGGCTTTACAAGTGAGGTAAAGAGTCATTTGGTAATGTATGGGTCCTTGAACTCCTTAGCCCAACTTTTAATGAAAGCTAAAACTCCTTTTGCCTTATTAGAACAAGCATTTATATGATTCCTAAAATCTAGCTTAGGGTCCATTGTGACACCTAAATCAATGAAGTCAGTAACTTGTTCAACACTGTGATTATACCATATATCATATAGGCAAAGGATTCGAAAGATTTTCTAGAGAAACACATATATTTGCATTTATTTAAATTTAGGGACATACCATACAGTTCGCATTTCTCCACCTAACTAAATTATTTAGGTCAAGTTGCAAAAGCTCTCTATCTTCAATAGAATGAACTGATGTAAAGAGCTTGACATCATCTGCGTACATGAGTATTTTAGAATGAAGAACCACATTTGGAAGGTCATTGATGAATATAAGGAAGAGTAAGGGACCGAGGTGACTGCCTTGAGTAACATCAGATGTTACTGCTATTTCACGTGATGTACATTTTTTAAAAATTACTTTTTGTTTTCTACCAATCAAGTAAGATGAAATCCACTTGAGAAGGGAAGGTGAAAACCCGAAATGATCTAGTTTAAAGCGAAGTAAAGAAGGAGAGACCTTGTCAAATGCTTTGCTGAAGTCAGTGTAGATAACATCTGTTTGATTACCATTTTTGAAACCATTACTGACATGGGTGATGAATTCTAGCAAGTTCGATAGGGTAGATTTACCTTTACAAAAACCATGTTGTGAGATGTCTGTAATTGATGATACAGAATGGGGTAATTGATTAGTTATAATAGCTTCGAAAATTTTTGGGATAGAACATAACTTTGCTGTCCCCCTGTAATTCCCTATTGAAGATCTACTTCCAGATTTATGTAGAGGTAAAGGGTTGTTAAATTGTAAGGGCCGATGTTGAATGTGAACCACACCTAAACGCCAAGTTTTTTTCCGAATTTAATTTGGCATTTCTCTATTTCAGACTTACTCAATTTGAACCATGGAGAGATACATAATCCAACAACGTGTTAAAGTTATCCAGACTTATTATGAAAATTTTCGAAGAAAATCATCTTCAGTGATGAGGCACATTTTCACCTCAGTGGATTCGTCAATAAACAGAATTGCCGCATTTGGGCGAATGAGAATCCAAGAGTGATTGTCGAAAAACCAATGCACCCACAAAGAGTGACTGTTTGGTGCGGTTTATGGGCTGGCGGCATCATCGGGCCGTATTTTTTCCAAAATGAGGCCGGTCAGGCAGTTACTGTGAATGGTGTTCGCTATCGTGAGATGATAACGAATTTTTTATGGCCACAATTGGAAGATATGGATGTGGACGATATGTGGTTTCAGCAGGACGGTGCCACTTGCCACACAGCTAACGAAACAATGGCTCTTTTGCGCAACAAATTCAATGGCCGTGTTATCCCACGTAATGGCGATGTCAATTGGCCCCCAAGATCATGTGATTTGACACCGTTGGACTTTTTTCTCTGGGGTTATTTGAAAGAAAAGGTGTACGTCGATAAGCCAGCAACAATTCAAGAGCTAAAGGATGAGATAATTCGGCACATTAACGGCATAGAAACTCCATTATGCCTCAGCGTCATCGAAAATTTGGACCATCGTATGGAGGTGTGCCGCCGAGGTCGCGGCGCTCATTTGGCCGATATTTTGTTACATACATAATTGAGTAATACCAATATATCATAATAAAATAAAATTTCAATAATTTCCTAAATAGTTTGTGTTTTATTCAAAATCAACATCGGCCCTTGAAAATTTAACCACCCTTTACAATGTATGAATCTTTCCACAAAGAAGGGAATCAATTTTGCTTTAATGAAACATTGAATATGTCAATGTCAATGGTATATATAGAGATTCAGCTCAAAATTTAAGTACACTAGTACGGATATTATCTGGGCAGCATGTGAATGCTCTTAAGGGCTTGATAAGCTTAAAAAGCAAGATTTTCAGTCAATTAAGGTCGGAAAGTATAGAGGATTTCAAAGAAATTAAATTAGCGCACTTAATAGTTGTTGGTTCTGATGCCTTCGCACTTGGCGTCTCTTAAAATACTCTCCTAAATTAGAATTTATTATTTGGAAATATTTCGAGTCTGTATCTGAAATCTCCTACAATAAACAAATTCTTAATTTCATAGTTCATATAAAATTCGAAATAATTTTTTATTATTTTTGCATTAAAATTTCTATGTAGAACGACATCTTTTAGGAAAAATTCTAACAATAATAAGGAGATAACTAAACCTATAAAACTATTTACTATCGTTGAGTAATCATTTATTATCAATTATAAAATCTTGCAATTGTTTAAAAGCAAAATATTTTTCATTTAGCAATTGTATAATTATTTTTTAAATTTAATCGAAATAAATGATTATTGTTATATTATTTCTTATTATAATTCAAGATTATGGAGCAAAAATAAATATTTTTAAAATACGAGTATTTTCCATTAAGATCTATATACACTTTTGCATGTGTTTGAACCATCTGTTGGGTTATTTTTTACGTACGGCAATAATGGGAGTAAAGTCAGAACTATATGGTGGATGAATCATGTTCAAACGCTTTGAGTTTACAATCTCACGATCGCATAACGATCTTGAAATCTCTGTTTGCGCACAGCATCAATAGTTTCCGGAACAACAACTGACTCAATTTTTTGGCCGAAATAAATATTTTATGTTACTGTAAACAGCACAAATAGCGCTCGTAGGTCAAAATATTCTTAGTATTTGTAAGATCATTGCAACATAAGGGTTACAATACATATGATTTTTTCCATGCAATACCTATTTGTTTACATTTAATACTACAATACTATAAAAATAAGTTATTATTTCTCGCGAAATATGGATATTTGTACCTCGATATATTTGCTTTATTTGAATATTGTTCGTGTTGGTTATGAATCTAAGGGTGGTACTAGCGACAGTATATTTTTAACAAATAACAAAATGTATATTTGAAGCCTCTACAATCATTGTTGATTAACAAACTCTTTGTATTTGAAAAATATAATTTTTCATTAATTTTATTTAAATGAATGAAATCCGATATTTAAAGTATGGAATCTTTAGAGGAAGTGTAAAAATATTGATCGGCTTTTGCCGATAAATTTATTTTCGCTTAAATGTTAAAGATAGCAAATACTTATTTTATGACTTTGTCAATGAAAACGGAGGTTATTTTACAAAAAAAAAGAAAAGGTTTTGATCTTATCACGGCAAAAAAAAATTAAAATTAATTAATTTCGTCATCTCTATAATTGTTATTATTTTTTTGCACTATGAATATGGAAATACTTAGTAGCTTTGTTGTTTGTTAGGAATCAAATTGAAAAATCTAAGTTGTCGTCGTTCGCCACTTTATCGCACCATCAGATCAGTTTAATATTTTATTGATAATTTTTTTTAAATAAATTTTTATGAAAGCGGATAGGAACTCAGATGTATATAGAAATTTACACTAGGGTGGTCAAAAATATGAGTTAAAAGTGAAAAGCCGCAAACGCGTTGAATATTCTCTTCCAAGGCGCTAATCGTCTCGAGGTTATCTGCATAGAAAAGTGACTTCACATAACTGCATAAAAAATAGTCCAGTGGTGTTAAATCTATCTTGGAAGCCACGCTACAGGTCCACGGGAACCAGTTTCGATTCAGGCACGGAAAAGTCGTTAATCATGGCTTTAAAGTGTTCCCCATCGACTATATTACGACCGGCTTCATTTTTGAAGAAATATTAACCAATGATTCCCTCTGTCCATAGATCACACACAGTGACTTTTTAAGGATGTAATGAAGTATCAAGAATGGCTTTTGGTTTATAATCACTCCAAATACAACAATTTCATGTGCTCATTCAATCAAAAGTGAGCTTCATTGCTGAACAAAGATTTCTTGTGAAAATCGGGATTGATGACTCTTTTTCACCGAACGTGCCACTCGTTTTTCTTTGATCTTCCGCTCCTCAGCAGTTGTTCCGGAGCAAGTCTGTTCATTATGAAATGACAAACCAAATTGGGTATGAATCAAAAACCTTTTGAACCACCCTAATTATTTTTTTATATACATACATATGTACCTTGCTCTTTGCACAGCAAATCGAAATAAAATTTAAATAGCACAATTATTGAATATATATTTCATAAACTTTTATAAATATTAATTATAGAATATTTCCTTATCAACTCGAAAAGATTACAATTTGTTTAAGTAATTATGTGTTGCAAATTAATTGAATAAGCAATCTATGCAACTTTGTTAGGCATTAGAATTACGCAGAAATGATTTTTAGATAATACAACAATATATATGTACATATCTATATATAAAATCATATTATGTCTATAATTTTTTTTTGCCCTCTGAAATTTTCCAAAAATTATTAACACCAAAAAAAATTTAAATCAAGTAAAAAAAAAATAAAAATAATCAAGCAAAAAATTTCCTAAACCTAAGCGGCACTTGTCAGCTCTTCACCGCCACTGATTAACTGTCGATTTGATAAGAAAGTCTGCTAGATCATGATCATGCTGCAAGATCGTGAAATGCGATATAGCGAGTCAACCAACGCACTGAACTCAAGAACACTCATCATTATCGCCGCCGTCCGCTACATTTAATTGACAGTCATTGCCGATGCTCACACGCATCGAAATTCACGCTTCCACGAATCTCTTAATCACTAAGGTTGTCAAGATCTTTTGACACAAACACATATGGTAATCAGCGGTTCCATCAGTCAGTTAGTGTAATGCGTCAATTGACTAAGTCGCTCGCTTGACTTTGCTCTTTGCTTGCTAACTCTTCTGCCCGCTAACTCATCTTCAGACGGCCGTGAGTCCATTGTCCGTCCAATTGCTTCAACTGTCCCTCACTACACCCCGCCTTCGTTCGTTGTGCGTTTGACCAATTAAACAGTGTTGATCGCTGACCAGCGATAGTGAAACCTCGTGAACTTTCTTGCCGATAAGCCTACTTGGAAGACTGATAGCTGTGTGTGTGTGCAAGAGATTCTAAATAAAAATAAAATTTAAATAAATTTTTTTTTTATTTATTCTCATACTTTTGATTGTCTTGTAGGCTCAACGGGTGTTGATTTACTATATTTTATTTATATGTATGTATGTGTGCAGCTGTTTAGTTGTTATTAGATATGTGCGCATCAAAGAAAGTAGAGAACTGGTCATGATCTTAAGATCGAAAAACAGTGGGTGGCAAAGCAGATAATATTAGCAAAAATTTCGATATCGGCAGCGGCGATCACCTTAGCGTATACGTAACGTTTTCCGGAAAATATAGGCATATCCCTTTCGTGGTTTCAAATCTGCAGGGCTGTATTTTGACATCTGCCAAACTTAACTATCGAACTTAACTTGTTTTGATTTAGATAAAAGTCAGGTAAAGGGTAAAATTTCTAAAAAATTTTAAGAGACTGAACCCGCTACAGATATGTATAGCCTGTCATCTCATTGCTCGTTCCACTTCAAATATCGCCACTTTTAGTGAAAGTGTAGCCGAAAATTAAGTTCGGCTCACATAACAACTGGAGCCAGTTGACTATTCCCAATGCCGTACATATCACAAGCAGTGAATGGCGATTTTTCAAACCAAATTTTCTTCAGCGACAAGGCACATTTATAACTTGTCGGATACGTAAATAAGCAAAACTGTCACATTTGGGGCTCCGAGTATCTTCTAATAATTGAAGAGATGCCATTTCATTAAACAATAACTTATTGTCTGTTGCGCTCTTTGTGCCGAAACTTTGAAAACGACCACGGCGAGAATGTCATTGTCAATTGGGAACATTGTGGTCGTATGTTAAGCGACTTGGTTGGTTGGTTTCAACAGGATGATGCCACATGCCACGCAACACGAGCGAATATTGGAGTTATTGCTAGAGAAATCTCTTGTTGGACTTTTTTTATTCGAGTGAGTTTGTAAGAGAGCTTTGCATTCGCATAAAAAAGTGTCTAATTGTCTAATTGTTTCTCTATTCTATTTCAATTGCTCTTAATGGATAGAAGGACCAGTGAATTATTTCTGTGAATGAAACTCTATAGATGCTTCTCCTAAACCTGTTTAGTATATCCTTTTATTTATGTGGTTTCAAACTTCGTTCATATATGTTACGTTCGATATGGACTTCCATCTGAACAGCAACAGGAAATAGTAATAACTCTGCTCAGAGTAAGTAGTGTCTTTTCCATTCGTAGATATTTAATAGAGGTAACATGTAAACCTTTCTGTATTTCTGTATCTAGTACTTCCGCTTAGAAGATTCTAGCAGAGTTTGGTGGAAGCAAATAAAGGTGTGGGAGTCCAATTGTCGAAGATGTCAATAAAATAATGTAAATTATCGCGTCTGACCATGATATGAGCACTGCACAAAAACAGTTTGGAACTACTTGATAAATGCTGGATACGCAGAGACGTTCTGAAGCAATTGGTGACTGATGATGAAAAGTGGATTGTCTACAACAACGTCAAATGAAAGCAGTCGTGGTCGAAAGGCAAACGATCTCCAGGATTGACGGCCAGGAAGGTTTTGTTGTGTGTTTGGTGGGATTGGCAAGGAATCAACCAGTATGAGCTGCTCCCTTACGGCGAAACTCTACTGTCTATTGTCAGTAATTGGATCATTTGATGGAAGCAATCGTCCAGAAGCGCCCAGCTTTGGTCAACAGGAGGTCGCCAGACCACAAACATCAATAGTGACTCGCCAGAGGTTCCGAGAGCTTGGTTGGCAAGTTCTTATGTATCCATCTTTTTGTCCGGATCTCGTACCAAGTGATTACCATATGTTTCTATCTATGGCGAAAGATTCGGCGTGAAGAACTGGCCACAAGTGAAGCCTGTGACAAAAGATTGACCAAATTTTTTGCCAATAGGGACAAGGGTTTCTATGGGAGAGCTATAATGGCATTAATTACAAAATGGCACAAAGCTATCAAAGAAAATTATGCATATTTGACTTAAATCGAAAAATTCTACTATGGTTAATGAAGCCTTCAATTTAATGCAAAAATAATGGGTGATTTTTACTTGACTTGTAGCAGATTAGGCGAATTTCGGCCGACCGTATTTTTCTAACAGGTGGAAGGACTTGCAGCTTATACTAATCCACCTCTGGTGAGGGGTTACGCAAAGGAAAGAATTATTGTTTCTATGATTTTGGATTTTGGTGAACTGTAGAGGCTGCAGGCATTATTAACTATCTCCTTATCTGCCCGCTCTGATTATGTCTTATCCGGCAAAGGGTGTCCGATTTAAATTTATTTTTTGGTTTAAACAGTAAAATTACATACGTAGGCTGCTATATATAGGTCTGGCCTAGGCAACACTAAGTGTTGCCAGGTGCAATCTAGCATTTCCATTGGAAAGTTTGACATTGTTTAGCATAACATCACTCAGAACGTTTTGTCATTTAATCGTGAATTGTTTTATTTACAGGGAATTAAAAAATTCATCTCGGCCAAAAAATGGAATTAACTCGTGAACATTTTCGTGCGATCATTTTTCACAACTTTCGACGTGGATTATCACGACAAGAGTGCATCGATGAACTAAAATCTTTGTATGGCTATGAAGCACCATCCTATAGCACTGTGAAAAACGAATTCAATCGTGGCCGACGCTCTCTCAAAGACGAATTCCGTGAAGGTCGTCCAAAAATAGCCGTTGTGCCAGAAAACATCGATGCCGTACGTGAACTGATAATGCAAGACCGTCATGTAACATACCTTCAGATAGAGGCATGCCAATGCATTTCTCCCACCAGCATACATTCGATATTGTATGAACGCCTGGCCGTAAAAAAGGTTTGTTCTCGTTGGATCCCGCACAATTTGACAATCGCTCAAAAAAGGTTCGTGTGGATTGGTGTAAAGAAATGCTGAAAAAATACGATCGCGGTGCTTCAAAAGACGTTTATAAGATCGTCACAGGTGACGATTCATGGATCTATGCGTATGAGCCCGAAAAAAAACAGCAATCGATCGTGTGGGTCTTCCAAGACGAGCCAAATCCAAAAAAAAAAAAAACAGTTTCGTTGATAAATATTCGTATTTTCATTATTAGGCCAGAAATATATCTAGCAGCCCTCGTATAAATAAAAAATAATCAACTTATTATCATGTTAATAATTTAAAACGATGATTTAATGCTTAATCAAATTATTTCAATTTTCAATAAAACGATTATTCCAATACACAAGTGCCGCCGCCATGGCATTGAATGTTGAAAACTACTCGTATATAAATTAGGTTTTGTGATTAAAAAACAATTTTGTCGAGCAACAAATGAGTATTTCCTCAATAGCTGAACACAAAGTGATAACGTGATTAAAAGCAACACTTATGATATTAAGGTAAACCAAATTGAAAAATTTTGAATAAAAAATAAAAAAATCGTAATGAAAAAGTATTTTTTTACATGAATGATTTGTTTTTAATCTCCGTTTTCGAATTGTCTATCTTACACGCAGTAAATGTGTTGACATTTTTCGTATTTAACAGATACGCTCATGCACATGCAGCTATATGTGTGGATAGGTATATTCAAAAACTGAAATTTTTGATTATTTTTCACCTTTTTCCAGCACTTTGTTTGCAATGACTTTTTTCAATTAGTTGAAACTCTGCTACCGTTAAATCGTATTGTTTCAAAATCCACGTATAATTAGATGTACTATACATATATATATATACACACACATATTTATATTGAATTTTGAAATTGAAACTGTATCATTACCAGCAGATAAGCATAGACACCTTCTATTGAACATCCACTGTGGGTGCTTTGTTTTTCTTGTTTTCTTCTGCCCTGATTCAATGTCGATTTAGTCTATCATTCGGATGAATCGAACTTAGACACAAATGTTAATTTCAGATTTCAAAATGTGTACTCACTTTTAGAGATAACTGAACATAATGCCTTACGAAAGTATACACATCCATGCATATGTATATACACGTATGTATATACAAAATTATCTACATAAATACATACTTTCCTTTTCCTTTGTTTGTAAGTGAGTTTATGGTGCTGTTGCAAGGGTCGCTAATTGCTTCTTGTTTAGATTTCCTCACCTAAAACTTCAAATTGTCTTTCTTTTATGTGTGTGTATGTGTGCTTAAAAATTTTCATTATCTTTTACCTAATTTCGTTTTTTCTTTTAAGTGGCTTAATTAGTTTGTATATCAGGTATATCAGTAAACATAATCTATAAACAAAATTATGGATTTTTAATCGATTAATTCATGTTGAAATTTCGAAAATTCACGGTAATGTATCGGGGAAGAAATTAAGTTAGACTTTCAAGAATTTTGTTTTTCATTATCAGTATCAATAACTTTGTCCCACTTTTAAGGTAATGTTATTATGTCTCGTTCATAGGAAAATTTACCCCTATTGAGAAAAAATTGGGACAATCGATTTCCACAGGCTTGTTTTGTGGTTAATTTTCGTCAGCCAAAGCATTCGCCATTGATAGGGAAAGCATGGAAAGCACTTGGTGCTTTATGGACTATAAGGTGGTGTCAGAAGAACCTCTCAACCAAGCTCTCGAAGCTCTGACAGGTCACTATCGATGTGGGTGGTTTGGCGTTGTCCTTATAAAACACAGTTCCTTTCCTGTTGGCCAAAGCTGGACGCTTCTGGGTTATTGCTTCCTTCAGAGGGTACAATTGCTGACAGCACAGGCTCGACTTAAAACTTTGGTCGTAATGGAGCAGCTCATAGTGGTTGATATCTTGGAGATCGTTTGTACCGGCTCAATGTTTTTCGATCACGACCGCTTTCATTAGACGTTGCTGTACGTTACATCATCACCAGTTACCGACCGCTTCAGAAGTGAGTTGATTTTATTACGATTCAGCAGCGATTCGATGGACTCTTGTGGTACTCCTATATCTCTGTGCATCCAACATTTTCCAAGTGGTGCAAAACTTTCTTTTGTGCAATGTTTAGCTCCTGAGCAATCAAACCAGTGAACAAAATATCATATTTCTAACTAATCTAGCGAAAGCCAATCGTACTTATAGAGCGCGGGATACAGATTGCTAAAGCTATGATATGTCGTCCCAAAAAAGCCAGACCCTACACCTCCTGAATAATCCCTCAAAAATTAGCCAACATCCATCCATACTTAACACCATTATATTACAAACTCTTTCAAGTTGGAATGCATTGGACTATTTCCTCTCTTATAAAAACTAAGTCTCTGTGGAAATAGCCAAGTCATTAGCTGTGCGTATTTTACAACAATTTAAAACGAATATCAAGTAGTTCAAAAAGTGATATGATGTCTTGAGTCAAAAATCCGTCAAAAAAGCTTCTAACAATGTTGGCAAAAATTATCGAAAATAGAGGACTAAAACAGGATAGAGGCTTTGGAGAAAACTCAGTCAAAAAATCATCTAAGTATTTGAATTTTGGTATTATACACACGGAAACACAAATATACATAGACATCGAAAATCACCGAAATCGGAAAACTTCATCATATGAGATCCCAGGAACTAGCTAAAAATTAATATTTAATCCTTAAATGAAATCACACAAATTTAACATGGTCAATAAAGAGATACTCGTATAGGCTGAAGACAGCATCTCTTTCTTGTTTCAATTGCAGGCCCACTCGACGGGGTATGTCAACCATACCGAGTGTGTTTCTGATAAGAAAATGAAAGCTCCTCTTATTAAAACATTTGCCGTTTCGAGGAGGCTCCGAATAAACTAGACCTTCAGTATGTCGGGAAAAACATCGAGACACACGCCACTCATTGGCGGAACTCGCTTAAGCAGTTACAAAGCGCCAACTACGCATTGTGAGCTATTTATTCATGTTCGATTTTCACTGCGGCTGTCGAAAATTTCAAATTGAGTTGAGTATCGAACTTCCAGTTGAAATAAAATCTTGATGGAGTAGTGAGTGTAAGAAGCTGTTTTCACTTATCAAAAAATCTACAGAAGGAAGTGGTTCCAACGTTCACGATAATATTAGTCGTCATTGAAAACGCTTCGTAATACCAAATGAAATTTCGCTCCATCAACTTTTACGATCACAGTCGAAGATGAGAACATATTCGGGTAGCCATCTGTTTGCTGAACAAACCTAATATACACTCCATATATACCTTGCCCATGTATAATTACAACTTGAAATATGTGGGTGCATTTTCTCATTAATGACAAATGTTTCTTAAATACAAAAAAAAAAAACGAAAGCAAGAAAATGTCAAAAAATTCATATCAGCGCTGATAAACAAAAAAATCAGTAGCTAACTTTTAATTGCTCTTGTTTGTAGTTGATTTGTCACGCACACGCGTACATACATAGGTATATATATTTTTGAGGTGTTTTCCAGTTGTCTCTTGCTTATCGAGTTTTGTTGGCATTCCAAAAACAAAAGTGATCGAAATTGTTTAGAAATATTTCAAATATTGTGTAGCAAGTCTCGTAAGAATTCTATGCCTTCAAGTTTATTTAATAATGTCAAAAAGTTTGTGTATTTAAGAAGCAGAAATGTGATTTGAACAATTTGTTATTAATTTTTAATTAAAGTATGTCGGTGGCCGCAGTAAACGAGTGGTTAGCATTGCGCTCTAATATTCGTAAACCCAGGACTTGAGTCCTGGTTCGACCCAAAATCCAAAATTATAGAAAATGGATTTTTCATAATGCGGTCGCCACTCGGCAGGGAATGGCAAGCACGCCGAATGTATTAAGATGCATAGTTCAACATTGGAGGTGAAGCTCGACTGAAAATCGCTTAAGAGCCTGTAAGAAATTTTTTTACACACCCTGTGTGCACATTATATCGCCGTATACAGAAGTTATGGTGCATAAAGTACCTCAGTTCAATGGCCTTACAGCACTTAACATAATTTGCTCAGGCTTAACTGCTGTAAGCTCATGCGTTACAAGTTTCCGTATATCTCTACAACAACAACAACAATAGAAAACTTTGCGAATGCAATCATCGGCATGTTAACCGTTGAAATGCATTGCATCTGAACGCATCGCTGTTGCTAATCCACTTTCAATCCATATATATACATACATACATACACACACACACACATGCAGCAACAAGGTAAAATGCCAGTGATAGCTTTTTAAAAAATTACACTCTTATCTAAATGCCAGCCTCACAGTCTCGTTTTCCATTATGATACAAAGATACGCCACAGAAATCTCAAAGTAATCGAATGTCGCCAATGCATTCGCTCGCATTCATCTCCTCAGCCCGAGGAACTGCTAAGCTACACGGTTGTGCGTAGCATGGCTGTTATCAATCCACTCTACTCCATTCTTATCCATAATGATGTTATTCTTCTGTCTACAAGAGTTGGTGGTGAGCAACAGCCAGCTCAAGCCCTTCGGCTATCAAACCACGTTGAGTCGGTGAGTACCGCCGGCAGCAGCTCGCAGGGAAATAAAATAAAAAAAAAAAAAATACTACCGGCAGACGCTAAAGCTGAAACTGCATCTGAGTTTGAATTAGTGGAATGCGAGCGTTGGTCGGTCTGCTATGCGTAGCGCCTTCTCAAAGTAAGGGAGCAACATCAGCATCGGTGGCGCAACTTACACGGCAACAAGCGCCAGATGCATGATTTCTTACCAAAAACAAAAAAAAATTTACAACTGGAAGAAATGTAAAAAACAGATAAATAAATATATAAAGTAAATAAAATAAAATAAACCAAAAAAATAAAATAAAATCAAATAAAATAGAACGAAAAAACCAAATAAAAAAATATAAAATTATATAAAATGAAATAAAATAAATAAAATTAAAATAAAATAAATTAAAATAAAATAAAATGAAATTAAATAAAGTTATATTAAAATAAATTAAATGTAAATAAAATAAAAAAACAATAAAGCAAAATATAATAAAATAAAATAAAATAAAATAAAATAAAATAAAATAAAATAAAATAAAATAAAATAAAATAAAACAAAATAAAATAAAATAAAATAAAATAAAATAAAATAAAATAAAATAAAATGAAATAAAATAAAATAAAATAAAATAAAATAAAATAAAATAAAATAAAATAAAATAAAATAAAACAAAATAAAATAAAATAAAATAAAATAAAATAAAATAAAATAAAATAAAATAAAATAAAATAAAATAAAATAAAATAAAATAAAATAAAATAAAATAAAATAAAATAAAATAAAATAAAATAAAATAAAATAAAATAAAATAAAATAAAATAAAATAAAATAAAATAAAATAAAATAAAATAAAATAAAATAAAATAAAATAAAATAAAATAAAATAAAATAAAATAAAATAAAATAAAATAAAATAAAATAAAATAAAATAAAATAAAATAAAATAAAATAAAATAAAATAAAATAAAATAAAATAAAATAAAATAAAATAAAATCAAATCAAATCAAATCAAATCAAATCAAATCAAATAAAATCAAATAAAATCAAATAAAATCAAATAAAATCAAATCAAATCAAATCAAATCAAATCAAATCAAATCAAATCAAATCAAATCAAATCAAATCAAATCAAATCAAATCAAATAAAATAAAATAAAATAAAATAAAATAAAATAAAATAAAATAAAATAAAATAAAATAAAATAAAATAAAATAAAATAAAATAAAATAAAATAAAATAAAATAAAATAAAATAAAATAAAATAAAATAAAATAAAATAAAATAAAATAAAATAAAATAAAATAAAATAAAATAAAATAAAATAAAATAAAATAAAATATAATAAAATAAAATAAAATAAAATAAAATAAAATAAAATAAAATAAAATAAAATAAAATAAAATAAAATAAAATAAAATAAAATAAAATAAAATAAATTTAATAAAGTCCATTTCAGCAAATCTTACTAAGCTTTCAAGCTACAAAAAATTCCCAGCTACAGACTTTTGCTTAATCCACTGTGCGCTAACAGATATTTCCCTGTGGGTATGTAAATAAATACATTTTTAAAATATTATGCGTGCGAACCAGTTTTCAGGCGCATCGAGCGCCGGTTGTCCATCAAGTTGCTGCATATATACATACATACATATATACATACATACGATTACAAACAACCAAGGACTGTTGGTTGCTGTCTGCACATCCAACGGAGAGGACGACAAAACTGAAATGCGTGTCTTGTGTTGTTTTAGTGCGGTGCTGTTTGTTCAGTTTAGCATAATTGCCGCCGTCACTGCTGCCACTGTCATTCCCAAACCAAATTCCCTTGCCCAATGTCATTACCACCATGGGCATGGCATGTGGACATTGTGAACAATCACGGCACGGACACTTGGGTTTGCTGCAACTTGCCGTTCATTCGTTTATGCGTTTGCGCAACAAATTTTTCTTCTGTGCCTATGGTAAGTTGAAACGCGACGGAGTCGGTGTCTCTCTGTGTGTGCGCCGGCGCGGGAGAAAATTAATGTTAACAACGTGTTTTGCCAATGTTTGCCATGTTCCTGCTTGTGTTCCATTTCACGTCAAGGATCATGCATTAATGTCGCTGACGGGTGTTTGGTTTCATTACCCAAAGGTGCAACTTGCTAACAACAACAACAGCAACAACAACAACAGAATTACCCGGCGTATATATCGTTGCATGTTGCGCAAACGCACGCAGTGAATTGGATGAAGTTGGTGCCGTGACTTGTCTTCGCTTCGCGCCGCTTGTTGTTGTTGTTGCTTCGAATGGCAAACAAATGGTAGCAGTAAAACATTTTAATTATGCCTCGAATGTGTGCAACTGGGTGTAAGAAGGTGTTGTGTGCCATAATGATCGTCTCGCTTTGTCATGCCTTTTTGCGCGCGCGCGCGCTAACGTGCTTTGGACTGACTGACATATTGAGTCCAGAGCTTAGGTTTTGCTAAATATTTTCTTTTTAATTCTCTATATTCTTGTTGTTGCTGCTTAAGTATGCATGCGGAATGATTAAGTTGTGTTAAAAGGATTTCTTGAGTGTGTCTTCTCCGCGCTTAAGCTTTGTTGCCGTCCTGCTTCTGGCGTGCCTGCGATGTCAGCCGCTATTTTATTGTTATCATTATAATTCTTTATGGTGGTTTAGTAAATTGTCGCATCTACACACATTAAGTAATGTAATGCAATTTCATGTTACAGATTAAATCGTTATTCCATTGGCAAATGTCAGACTAAGAAAAATGTAAAGCAGATGAATTGATTCCGATACAAATGAGTGAGATTATTTGTAGGATTTATATGCCCGCAAACTTGGTGTCGCCTACGGACAGTGGCGATCATTTTACAATTGCATAATTAATAATATTAATAAATGAGACCTTCTTAAACTGGTTTATTTTAAATTAAAGGGTGAAATTAAAAAAAAATATATCAACATAAAAAAGGGAGAGAACACCGAAAAGGCGAGAATGGCACAAGCGAGTCTTCAATCCTTATTAGTTGCCGAACTGGGTATGAAATGACGAGACAAGTGGTGTGTGCCCAAAAATGGAGTGACCTACAGTTTATACCAAGCCGCCTCCGAACAGTTGATGGTTTTTTTATGAGGAGCCTTCATTTTATGTCAGAAATACACTCGGAGGAGTTCATATTCTCTGCCGAGGGGCGAGACCGTTATCTAAAAAACTAATTTTCTATAAATTTTGATGTTGGTCGAACTAGGACTCGAACACTGGTCTTCAGAATGGCAGGACGTAATGCTAACCACTCGGCTATGACGGCCACCGCATATGTGGACAGGAGAAAGTTTGAATCTGTGTGATATCGCTGACTTTTAGGTCCAAAAAAAGTACTGTGCTGTGCCGGACCACATTACCTGCTGTCTAACATCTGGGTCTCACGTTAAGTGCTGTTTCGATAGGTTCGATCCATTGAAAGCGAAATGATAAATGATTTAGTATAAGAGACATAGGAAGACGTGCGTTTACTGTTCTGCGTTTCTAAATTTATTATTATTCCCCGATTAAGATAGCCTAAGTTCTTCGAGAGTGTTGAGAAAAGTGTCCATTGACTCTATGTGAGTGACGTTTAAGATCATTGTCTTCAGCGGTTTGGTGCTATGCTAACATTAAGTCCGTGTAGTAAAGTGCGGCTCTTCTGATACCTTTGACAGGAAACATAAATGTCTCAATATACCAATGGCGACAATGCAGGCGACAACAGAAAATTTCTTGTGACCGACCTTAGCGACTCAGAGCTGTATTCTGAAAAGTCTTGAACCTTTTTCATCTCTGCTTCACTAGTTGAAGGTCAAGTCACCTCGACTTAATTAATAAATTATCCTGTTGCTGCCATCGTTCTTCGTTTTTGTACCAAAGATTTTAACGATACTCTATACCCTTAGTATACTTTGATATAAAGTGGTCGTACGCGCATGAAAATGTAGAGGCTGTCGAATGACACTCAGGTCTAGGCGGTACTTCTTCCACTGACCAGCAAAGATGGTCGCTATGGATTTCAGACCAGTCATTAATATCTTAGTCGCATGCTAAACTTGATCAGTTATGGAAGGATTCATTTGTATCGGCAAGCTTTACCAACAAAAGATACACTGTGCTCCAACGCAAATAACACCAAAAGAGTTTGAACGCAGAGTCGGTTATCTTCTAGTGGAATCACTTGTCGAACAAATTTAGGGAGACCAACTAGAAGTTGAGAAGAAATCCTGCTCTGCACAGGTCCGAGAAAATTTGAAGATGAGGAATTGGAGGCTTTACTAGATCAAGATCCATGCCAACGCAAACTGAACTCACAAAATGACTGGGCAAGCAAAGAAAGCGGGTGCCATACGAGTTGAAGCCGAGAGATATCGAAAGGCGAGTTTTCACCAAGAAAAAAAATGCCAAGCCTGGTGAACCTGGATCGGGTCGTCTACACCGACGACAAAGAAAAACATACTCAGTTAAAAGGTTATGCTCTTCATATGATGGAACCCGAAGGGGTTCCTCGGGGGCTCCTCGTAAAAAAAGCCATCAGCCGTTCGGAGGCGGTTTAGTATAAACTGTAGGTCCCTGCATTTGTTGGGAAAACATCAAGACGCAAGATCACAAATTGGGGGAGGAGCTCGGCCGAAAATCGATTCAGCGGTTTTAGAGCGCTATTTATGTATATACATATATATACATATATATAAATATAGTAAAAGACCAGATTTTCTACATACAAAATCAATATCCGTACATTTTCATGTGTATACTAAGTATGTAGAAGCCTCTTCCGCTACGCTAACGGTATATTTAGTTCAGAAAATTATTAATTGGACAATCATAAATACAACCCACTTGAGTCGAACGCCCCCAATTAATAAAATTTCGAGTATTTACAAGCATAAATATATGTATGTACTTATGGCGGACATGTACTACAACAAAATAAATCATAAATTATCAAAATTCAAGAATTGTGACTCTCAACTCACACACATACATATGGATACAACATAAACTATTACATTAAATTTATTTATTTACTTATTGTATATTTGTATAAATAACATTTACCAAACATTAACTGCTAATCAAGTAATTGAGAAGAAACGCAGTCAAGCAGGCAGTAAAGTATTTATATATTATACATATATATGAACATAGTTATTGTATATATGTGTGTATGAATGAGTGTTGTCTGTGAATCAAACACTTGTTCCCTGAACTATCAGCTCCTATCAGGCCATGTATCACAGAAATATAAAATAGGCAATTATACAGCAACCACTCAAGGGGCTAAGCAATGAAGTGGCTATGGAATGTTCAGATCATTAAGCGCGGGGTGGGTACATACTCGTAGAAACATATATACATACATAAGTTAGTGAAGAGTATTGCATGAATGTATGTATATATGTATGGTTACTTTTAATACTATGTGAACCAACTATAGCCTATTACAGTGACTCTATAAGACAGCACAGAACACCAGCCGATATGGGAGATAGTCTTTTAGTGATAAGCACATTTCCCTGTTGTAATGTGGACAAAGTAATCGAATATGAATGCCTGTTTCGCTGATATCAGCAAAAGCAATAGTTGTCGAACAACAACTAAATAGTTGAAGAACCAATAAATACATACAACTCTACATATATACCATACAAACTGACATGCTATCAACATCAGGGAGTGCGTCTTTAGCAAGCGATGGAAATTTATATTTAATAAATCGGAAACTCTGTTGCAGGATACGTTCTTACATATCTACGAAAATACTTAAAAAATAAAATTAACTTTACTTTTATGCATTGTATAACTACAGTAGCGGCTTTATAGTCGGAATGATAGGGATGATTTTCAGTGAAGAAATCGGTAGTGAAGGAGTTATATGTTATAGTCGACCGATTTCAATAACTCTCAGTACCTATACGTAATTCACTATGTGTGCGTAGAGTACTAAATTTCATCCGCATCGGTAATGGATTCCGCCAAATGTCTCGAAAACTGAGGGACTAGTTTGCGTATAAACAGTAAGTTAGTACACCATTTTAAGTCCATGAACAGTATACTAGGGGGTGAACAAAAGTTGGGTCAGTTGGCGGCTTTCAATTTGTTTTTTCGGAGTATATTCACGTCAAGAACACTGGAGACATGTCTTCCGTCTATCACAACATGGTCGATCTGGTTTTGTGTTTTTCGATCAGGGGACAGTCAAGTAGCTTGATGTATTTTGTTCTGCTGGAATCTAGTACTACAGATAACCATATTTCGGGCCCAGGCGAAGTCCATCAGCCTCAACCCATTTGGGAATGTTTCGTCGTGCAGGCAGAATTTTCCGACAGTTGTGCCGAAGATACATTTTTTGCTTTGATGCGGATTGTGGCGAGACGTTCATCCACCGGATTGAATGCCAGTACTCAGCGAAGCAGCTTCCCTCCCGCCACAAATCCGACACCAAATTTTGCGCTCCTTTGTATGGCCGCTGTAGTAAATTACACAAGGACCCACATTCTTCCGTCCTTGTCCTCTCCATCGCAATTCTTGAACGACCGTGATGTCAGCCTTTAGCGAGGACATCTGGGCAGCAGCACATTCCAGGTGCATGCCCTCAAATCGTAATCCTCCTGCAAGAGTTATCGTCAAAAGGGGAGTCTCTCATCCGAGGCTTTCTTGATTTTTTCATTGGTGTTGTTTTTCGTGTGGTGGGTCCCAACCCCTATGCACAACCACATGGGAGCTTACTTCACCCTATCTAAAATCGGAGCTGGTATTCCTCTGGAAAAGGGTTAGAAAGTAACTGCAAAATTGTACACCGAAGAGTGTTTACCAAAAGTTTTCAAAAATTTGCGGCAGTTTCGTTTTTTCCATAATTTATTTCAATGACCTTAATGCTTTATGCTATATCTTCTTACCAAGGTAAATTTAAATGTTCTACCCAGAAATCATCGCAACTTCGATTTATTTAATATAACTTCTACGACTATCACTTACATCCCAAATGTGCTAGTTCGAAGAGCGTAAATTATGCTCATTAATATAATATCTTATGTTCTGTAGATTTCGAAGAGAATAAACTATGTAATAAATTGTGTTAGTTGAGTTCGTATATAGTTTCCATCTGATTTTAATTTAATTGTAATTATTAATTTCGTACCCCTGAAAGATAAAAAAGTTAAGTTTTAAAGTAAGACATTAACCATCACGACACCAGCAAGCTCAGCGTTTGAATTATAACTTTGAAGAAACGCCAAACTCAATGCTCGCTCCACTGCGAAGAAAACATTTAATTTACGTCTTAATTATATAGCCGCTACTGTATGTTTTATTAATGGAAACCATAATATTTTTCTTACATCCTTGTTGTTGATTACTTGTTAACTGCTTATAAATATTTCACTATATTTGCTTTTGTTCTCATTTTGTTTACATAAATATTTTAGGGATGCCTTTTTCCTTGGCTTAATTTTGAAATAATATTTTGTAGCAACTTTGAGCTTGGCATGGCCTACAAAATAGCTTTTCTTATCAAATGTCTTAATATTCAGCATTATTAAAGGCAGCAATTGCAACAAAAACAAATGCACAATTATATTGAATTTATAGATGTACGATTTGATGCAGAAAATATCTGCACTAGACATCAAATCTATAAATTTATGAATTTATTTCTAAACATTGCATATGTATGTGCGTATGCATGAAAATATGTATATTGTACATTATGTATTAGAAAGTAGTATCTCTTCAATAATTATTGGTCTTTCCAGTTCATTTATGTCATATTGAAGTACTTACATATTGCTCCTTTGTAATTTAGCAGTGGACCAACTCATATTTTGCTACCCGATCATTGCTCGTGCTTTACCGACATAGTGTACTGAGAACTTAAAGAAGGAGAATAAGTTTATTTAGAAATTGGTAATACCAATATTTTCCTTAAATATAATAAAATATAATATGATTGCATATAAAGTTCTTTTTATTATAAGTTAGTGAGCAAAAGATCTACTTGTTTGTTTGAATTGAATTTTTTAAAATTATTTTAATGTTTTAATGATGTCTTGTTTTATGAGATTACAGGGGTTTCTCAGCTACAAAAATCGGTTTTTTTTTATATTGCAATAATTTTTTCATTATCTCTAGAATAGTATCCTAAGTTTTTAAGTCGATCTGAATGAAAGTTTCCGAGATTCAGCCTTGGAAAGGCAAGCGCTCAAAGTGAAGTGCGTTCAGTGTTTAAACTTAAAAAGCGCTTAACTGAAAAATGGAGTTTCAAAGTTGGTTGTCAAAAGTTTTCGATGACTATCCATTCGATTCTGAAGCAAATTTAAACAGGTCAGTCAGTTGGATTGCATATACACGAGCACTTGGAAGAAGGAGTATTTTTTCAATCACAACTATTAAAAAAATGTTGAAAAAATTTTACTAAAATTTCCATTTTCTTGTAAAAAAACGTGTCAAAAATCCAATTTTCACATTTGTGGTTTTCCTTCGTCAAAATTTTAGTTTACGGTATTAAGTAAACACAATTTGTTCACTTGGGATGATCCTGCCATGAGTCCAACTGTCAACGTTGATGATATAAGAGGGGTTACCGGGAAAGATGTCACAATGGCGGAGTTATGAAAATTTCAGATTTTTTTCTTTCAAATGTACAATTACTAATTTGAATAAAATATTTAGTTTTTTATATAAAAAAATTTTGAAAATAAACGTTTTTCCCCCGAATATGCATGGGACATTTAAATATTGAAAACTTTTGAAAATAACTTTCAGTGAATATTCCATTCTTCGAGAGTAGTTTCTAAAATAGTCTTACGAGGAATTTTAATGTTTCTCAGAGCTCGACTATATGATCTCAACTATTAGGAAATAAATTGTATTGGAGTACTCTTCGATTTACCATATATATAATAAAGTACGTTTTACACACCTAAATGGAGTACTCTCGCGTTTCGCAGTTTCATCCTGCCTTTTCGTTTATTTTTCGATTCATTTTGATACTTAAATTGCTTCTACGTAATAAATGAACATTTGTGTAATAAATCTAAAAACAATCGATTTTATAGTAAATGCCGTAAAAGGATACATTCCTTTAGCGGTTACAAATATATATATTATAATATATATATGTATATATATATATTGTTGTATGTATGCATGCATTACGCAAGGAGATTTGCTACTCTACAAATTTAAAAATGACGCCTAAGTTGGATTAGAAAATTATCTAATTCGAGTTAATACACAATTCCTACTGATTATCATTGTGCTCCGAGGCGTATATCTTTGAATATTATAATATAATATTAAAAATTATTTTAACCGACATTTATTGAGATGCTTTTCTTGTTCAGCATCTATATATGTACATATATTTATATATAAACATGATTTGTCCTAAATGACCGACGGATCAGCCCACAGTCTCGTCCTCTGATCGTAGCGACCTGAAACTTATAGGGTGTACTCTGCGTATAACGAAGGCATCCGATAAGAAAGGATTTTACGGGGATTGGAACTGGGACGGATCTTTCGCAAAAATCTTATTTAGTTATAAATAGTTAGATTTTCAGAAAATTTGATGCAGGTATAGCTCTTTGACTAGAGTCTCAATGGGTACAGCTTTTCTTCCATGATGTAGGCCTTGGGTCGATCTAATCGGAAAAATGATATTTATGGTTACATTCGCTTAATATTTAGAACATAGGTGGTCTTTTGCATAGATTAACTCATAAATAGATTTTATTTCCGAGAATTGGAACTGGTACCGACCAATCTGTTAAAAAACGTGGGCTAATGTTAGAAAAGAATCAAATTTTTATTAGAACCATCTTAAATGCGTAGGAAGTCCTCGTAACATTAGCAATCCTTAATAAAAATGCTCCCATCCGCCACCAGTGTGAGAGTTTTGAAATATTCAATTTATGATTTGCGATAAGGACTATGATCGCCCTGGGGACATAAAAGAGGAAAGCACGGCGAATTTCCGATCCCTGCTGGCATCACTGCTATTCAGCATATGAACAGAAAAAGAAGTCGTAATTACATTTATTACAGTGGCCATATAAAGACGCAAATGTGGGGTTGGATTCACGGTGGAAAAAATACTCTGGCGCTACTATCGCTTACATCTCTAGACAGACGTTTCAGCACAATCCGAATTAAATTCTGGTTCTTTAATAGTCTCCTTGTTTGTGAACACGTCTCGTCGTAAGAGACAAATTTGTTAGATTGATAGTCCTTCACCCCGAAAGATCATCATACGGTCTGAAATTGATCGACATCGCTGTAAAATCAGGTTGAAGATTTTGCGATAGGCGCAAGATATGTGTAGTATTTGGAATGTGCGTATTCTCCGAGATTCCAGCCTCTGTACAACAAAAAAAACAGCATAGAAGGCTCCGCAAAGAAATATTGCAATCCCAGATGGTGAAGTAGTTCTCTACTCGACTTTCAGTCCTACTCTGCGAGAGCAAGAACGATCTATGGGCGGCATTTCAAGCTCCTTACGTATTGGCTTCCCATACTGTCAAAAGAAGTGCTGATGTGATAATCATTTACTCACTGCGCAAATTAAAGAAAGAGGACTGTCCAACCCACAACGCTGTAAACAACTGCAACGCATGCATGATGTGGGTATGATGCCGTGAGCTACACAGAGAAGGGAACGAATATATGAATTTTACATATGAAAGAAGTGGACTTCTTATGGAGACTCTGAGTTACTACAAACAAGGAAAAACCTTAAAGCTCTATACGGCAGTAAGGTGAATCAGAGATGGTTTCCAAACGCGGTTTATTCTTTTAGGAATAAGAAAGGCAATCCTTTGATTTCAGAAAGTCTAAGGTAACTAGAAATTGGGACTGTTATGATTTTAACCATTACACTAAAGATTTCCCTAAGGCCAGCAAAAATGGGTTGTCAATAAGTTAGACGACTAGTATAGGGAGGAAGATTGTATTAAAAGTCACAAAGAAAATTTCTCGAATATTTCTGTTTTTGAATATATTCTATTCGATTAAAGGACATTTCATATCTCGCGTTCCAAACTATCTAACTGTATTAGTCTTCCTAATCTTGTAAACAAAGCTTTAGTAATTTGAACTCATTTGACCACTGTACCAAGATGATTTTTTCCAAAATCAGTTGTTGTTCCGGCAACTACTGATGCTGTGCGCAAACTTATATTGCACAATTCTCATGTGATCTATCGGCAGATTGAGACAATTAAAGGCACTAGTGGGACCAGTATATATTCAATATTGCATGAACATTTAACTGTAAAAAAATGTGTTCTCGTTGGATCTCTCTCGTTTTGTTAATCGCGCAAAAAAAGGGTCCTGTTAATTGGTCGGGAGAAATGTTAAAAAATACAAAAGCAATGCTTTGAAAGACGTCTATAACATCGTGACAGATGATGAAGCGTGAGTTGACTCGTATAAGCCCGAAAGTAAATAGCTGTCGTCTGTCGGTTAAAGATGAGCCGAATCCAAAAAAAAGTTGTTCGTGCGTGAAGTACTTCCAAGCAAACAACACAGAATAAATGCTGAGTGATACATAACCATTTGGTTGCAAGTTGTTATTCAATAAATCAGAAAAACCAATTGTCGAAGACGGATCACTCTTCACCAGGACATTGCGTGCTCTCACGCAGAAAAAAATGCATTTTTCTGGTTCTCAAAAAATCATTTTGATGAGTTGGCCACTGTATAGCCCTATATTGGCACCGAATGACTTCTTTTTAATCTCTTACGTAAAAAATAAGCACAGAGGTCATTATTTTTCGCCACCTGAAAAGGCGTTTGGTGGGTTCAGAACACATGTGAAAGCTCAAGGGGTGTGGCAAACATGCTTCGCTATCTGGTTCAAACGCCAGCTAAAGTGTATAGATCTTAATGGAAAATATTTTGAAAAACAATAAAGTTATGTGTTTTTGTTCTCTAATACCGAAATACAGAAAGGCCACTCTCATATAAATAATTACCTATCTCTCCATCAATTTTTACGAGCGAAGGCGGAATGAAACCATTATTAAAACAAAGAGAATCTTTGATATTTCTTATAGGATGTAGCTTAAATAGCATTTATATTTGTATATATATAAGAGTAATCAATAGAAAAATATATGTAATCTCACAAATTTCACTAAAAATCAAAAATATTTGCAATGGAAATTTCCATTAATAAATTTTGACAAAGATTATTTCTTTCAAGCGATAAGCTATTTCGTATTGATTTGCAAATTTCACAATAATCTGAAGCACCTATGCAAATATGCATCTAAGAATCAAAAACGGCATTGCTATTTTTAAAAAGAGTGCAAAGTGCAATATTAAAATTAATTTGTATTATGCGAGGGATGTTAATGGAGGTCACACAGACGAGTATTAGGCGAAAAACAATTAAAGTAATGTGTGTGGTTTATATATTCTATCGTTTGTTATACAGATGAAAATATTTTATGCTTGAAAAATGTATTTCAATTATATCGAAAATGTTCCAAAAAAAAATTAAAAAAAAAACTTTTAAGCTCAAATTTTTCTTCTCTTTTTCAGGTAAGCCCAACGACAAGCACACACAAATGAGGAGACAATTGAGCTTATAGCTCAAGAACAGAAGGGTCAGAGATGTATGTAGGTATAATATGGATTTCTAATTAATCCAAAACTCTAATCTCGCAGCATATTTAAACACACGTGCCATACTAAATACCGTCGGTTTAAAATCTAAAGACAATGAAATCAGTGAAAAATCACTAACAAAATGTCACAACGTGTCGTCCAAACTTTAAACATAAATAAAACTAACAACAAAAAATTAATAAAATTCCTAAATGACTTAAAAATGGTGAGGTCTCGAGGACATCACTTTGTTGTTGCTGTAATTGCCAACGGAAATATGGAGCCACAACACTTTGGCATTCGAAGCGTTGCTAAGATCTGATAAATAACGCAAAAGTGAGCTAAGTAGAAGACGAAGTAAAAGAAGAGAGATACTACAAGTCAGTAAAGAGTTGAGCTCCCCGAGAAAAACTCCAAAGTGATAATAAACTATGCCGACACATCGACAACACCGACAACTACATTCAAAGCATTGATATGCGTTGGAGCGAATGAACGATATGTGGTACGTACAAGTGAACAGACGAACAGACAAGTGGACAAGCGGGCGATATTTGGTGGACAGATGTATGAGACCAGATAGGAAGGAAGACATAAGAAGGCGTCATTAATTTTACAGATATGAATGTGAGTTGTAAATGACTCATTTTATGTGTGTAGCAGCAACAAAAACCAACAGCAAAATTATCATTTATGCACTTAGTGCAATGTGAGCCGAAGCATAACACATGACACACACACCACACCGCAAGTGAGTCGGATGTTGGGCTAGAGTTTGAAAAATGTGTGCACCAAGATAACAAGTCTATAAGCTCAAAGATTGTCGGCTAATTGCGTAACACAAAGTATGTATGTATATACGTGTACATATGTGTGTAGCAAGTATGGGTGAGTGCGCTTGGAGTTTGAAGATGCGGGGTGTAGGCTTCATGGTGGCGCATACTTCGATTAACTGTCTAATTATCGTTATTTGAGTAGCGATAAACGTTGAGTGGTTTGCATTTAGCCATCGTCATAATTTGATCTGCTTTTTAATGGCATCACATCGAGTGGATTTGCTAAGGAGAAATGTAAAAAGACCTGAAAATTTTTATGCCAGTGTGGCCTTTGGAACGTTTGCTACATATTATATTTTTACTGAGCTAAAACTACTGTTTTATGTTGTAGAAAGAAAGCTTATATTTTTTGTTTTATTTTTTATTCCATACGATTTTATCTTATTTTATTTTATTTCGATTTTTCTTATTTTATCTTCTTTTACTTTATTTGTTTTAATTAATTTTTTTTATTATTTTATTTTATTTATTTTTTTATTTTATTTTAATTTACTTTATTTATTTCTTTAATTTTAATTTTTTAAATATATTTTATTTCATTTATTTCATTTTATATAATTTTAATTTATTCTGTTTTATTTAATATTATTTTATTTTGACTTATTTTATTTTATATAATTTAATTTAATTCAATTTTAGTTTATATTATTTTATTTCTTTATTTTATTTTATTTTAGTTTAGTTTTCTTTATTTTATCTTGTTTTATTTTATTTTAAATTATTTTTATTTTATTTCAGATTATATTTTTATTTATTTTGTTTTATTTTATTTTATTTCAATTCATTTCATTTTTATATATTATTTAAGTTTATTATATTTTTTATTTTACTTTATTTCAATCCATTTATTTTATTTGGTTTTATTTTTTTTATATTATCTAATTTAATTTAATGTTATTTTATTTTCCTGTATTTTATTTTATTTAATATATTTCTATTTTGCTTTGTTATATTTTGTTCTATTGTGTTTTATTTCATATTACTTTAGTTTACTTTATTTTGTTTTTTTTTATTTTATATTTTTTGTATTTTATTTTGTTTTAGTTGATTTCGTTTTAAATTGTTTTCTGTTATTTTTTATTTTATTTCTTTTTATTTAATTTTATTTTATTTATTATTTTATTCTTTTACTTTTTATTTTAATTTATTTTTTATATTATTTTGTTTTGTTTTACTTTGTTGTATTTTATTTTATTTCATATTTTTTTTTAGATTACTTTATTTTTTATTTTATTACAAATTATTTAATTTATTTTAATTTGTTTTCGATTTCGATATATTTATTTCTCTTAGAGAATTTTCAGCTCAGCTTGCAGTTAGTCATTTCCATTTGTAATAACTCCAAATCATTATTTCATCTTCTATAATCATCTATAAGCAGTTTAGGTTATGTTATCTACAATAATAACTACATAACTATTGTGTGTGGTTGAAGTGTGTTGCTGTCGCCTGCAGTAATAATCAAACTTTAGTCTGAACTTCTATATTAACTTTGCTTTTATTGTCATCTTGCACATTTCCGCTATTGTCATGTTGCTATCAATATTGTTGCACATTCGTATAATATTATAAGTGTAATGTGTATATGATTTCTAACTTAATTTCATCAATTATTGACAAGATTGTTGCAACATTATTTTGCTACTGTCAAAACTTTTGGCTTTTACCATAATTCGCATATTTACATTATTTCCTAAGAAGCATGTAAATGTATATGCGTATGTGTATACAGTTCGTTTTGTTATCTGTAGTGTTTTCCGAAATTCAGCAGAGGATAATCATTAGAAAGGAACTGAAATTCTACAATGTCGTAGAGAGTGAAAATGAATTATTTTTAATGTTAATTTTATCCATCTGCAATGTGATGTTGCAGATGTGTTCTTAAGAACAAGTTAAGAGAGAACTAAGCAAAGCAGAAAGTAACTTATGCATAAGTTTTACCTGATTAAAAATGTAATAAAAAAACCTGTAGTTCATAGTCGAATATCGTTTAAAAAATACATACATCTTAGTATTTAGAAAATTACTATTATATTCTCCATAGATTACTACTATATTCTCCACAGATTAGCGTCGAAGACAAAGAGCTCTTGGCAAACCCAAAAAGTTTGTAGATGAGAAATGGAAGTATTTTTTACTATTTTTCCATAAAAATAAACACATTTTCGAACACAAAAAATGGACCGAATTAATAGCCCTTAATATTTATTGTGGAATGTGCTTAGATCCGATTAGCTTCAGTTGAAAAATATCTAAAAATCCAAAGGACATAAGACCACGAACTCTTGTCCTTTCCTTGTTTAGATCGATCATGCAATAAGGAAGCTCTAAAGCAAAATACTGAACCCCCCGTTTCAGTTTCAATCAATGTCCCTTCTAAGAGTTTTAGGAATCATAATTGGAGGGCTTGAACCTGTAATGTGTGGTCCTTATTTGGAAAACGCCGCTGCCCAGCTTATTTACGTCGAAGTAAAACTAAAAGGTGGTACCACCGCCGCCCAAGAAGTGCGATGGATGTGACCAGGATGTTCGAAGAACTGTCGACAAGTTCAGCCTACAAGACGAAACTTTCCCAAACCGACTGCGATGGATTGGCATCGCCTGGGCCCGAAATTTGGTTCTTTGTGGTATCAGATTCTATTACAAGGAAATTTATGAAACGAAAGGGTGTTTTTTCAGGCGTGTGGTTTTCAATGAGCCAATACCTTTTTCAGAATTGGTTCTTTTGACAACTGTTACTTGATTTATACTCAGTTTGCCTTACGAATTCACAATGAACAGACTCAATCCAGAACAGCATTTGGCTGAGATGTCGTTACATCCTGAGGAAGTCACTATTAGGTGTGATTTAAGGGTGGAGGGAATTATTGGTTCTTATTTCTTCGGAACTGAAACCAAAAATGGGGTCATAATTTCATAGTCAATGGGGAACGTTATAGAGCCATGATGTTTTTTTCGTACGACCTTCAGTTCTAACAAGACGGAGCTACATGCTAAACAGCCAACGCGTAAATCCATTCATTGAAGGAAACTTTTGTTGAGCTCATTAACTCGCGTCGTTCGATTACATGGCTTTCACTAGATCATTAGATGTACCTACATTCTGGGAACCTAAAATGAACTCGGATGGGCGCAATGAAGAAAGCAAGGGAAGAGAAAGACTTCCTCTCTATTTGAGGTTTTAGTTTGAGAATGACCTGGGCTCACATTGTGCCTCTGATTGGCTTCAAACAGCAAAAAGATTGATACACTCAGTACAAGAAATATATTTCTAAACCAAATCAATATGCAAACCGTCGGATAATTATTTATTTTCGAATATTGAAAATAACAATATCTTCAGCCAGACAGCCAGACAGCCAGCAACTTATGTATTTCCAAATGAAATTGATAAAAGGTGTAAATTAAAAATTGTTTATGGGAGTGAAAAAGTAAAAGGATAAAACTTTGCCTCAAACTGAGTAAATTAAAAACCAAATCAAATTTGCCCTCAGCTTCGGAAACATACTTAAATTTTCAAATCGCCCAAGTAAATCAGGCGGGTAAGAAGTAAATTAAAGGCAATAGAAGCAGTTGCCATGTGCGCACACCAAACTAGAGAAATCAAAATAAGATCATGCAACAAATCAAAACAATTGAGTTTACTGTAGTTCGTGCATGTGAGTATTTGAATGGCTACAAATTGTTCAACTGGCCCACAAGTCAACAACACAGGCCAACGCCAGCAGCATACAATTCAACACCGAAGGCAAGACAGGGAAGGTGGGAAGAGGTTGACAGGAGCTAGAGACGCGCCAACAACCAAAGACAATCCGCATGGCTAACGAGTCACAAATTGGCCACAAGTTGGTTGCAAAGTCAAGCAGCCGACAACCAACTGTCTGCGCCTCACATACACACACACACACAACGTCGCACGGGACAGACAGACGGTCGAACGATAGGTCGTATGGTCGCTCGTTTGTGCGCTCGTTGCCACTTTTTGCGCGCGCTCTCTCTCTCTCTCTCTCCCCTCCTCCCGGCTCCTTGTTGTACCGTGCACGCTGGGTTTTCGTTGCTGCGGCTGCCAGCCGTGCATATTGACCTTTGTGAACCGACACGCTCGGGCTTGTGGTAATAACGTAGCGAAATATTTAAGTCAAGAAAATTAACACCTTTGCTAAAGATTTTGCATTTGTGATTTCCGTCCGCAGCACCCATAAGACACGATATCGCACCCAACGAAAGAAAGCAAGGCAAACATATAAACACTTGTACGCCGGTACATACATACATACATGTGTATATGTATACCTATAGTGAATGGGGTTTGAGGTGCATGTAGAAAAAGATTCAGTCTGCAGCATTTCTGCTCCCACAACACACAGATGGACAACCAGATGGGCAATCAATAGTCATAGGGAAAAGACATTTACTTTTTCTCAACCAGCTTGTTGGTTGTGGGTGGAGTCTATCCACATACATATATTCTCAGCTACACATACAAATCCTATGTATATATGTACATATAACCGTAAAGGTGTTAGGCACCCAACCATGTAATTATCTCCGAAGATCTACGTACGTAAGCATATACATATGTACGCCTTTGTAATGTTGAGTCCATTTTTCTTGCCGGTAATTTGACTGCTTTACATGCCCTTTTACAAGATCTGCACCGCGAGGCGAGTTAATGTCAACATTCTCACACTTGGCGATATGAAAATCATTTGAGAAAGAAACCTCACAGTCCAACTAAATTTAACTAATAGAAAAGGCTGTATCATTTCTACCAATTGGCAACGTCCCACAAAGCACAAAGTTCCTAACTAATGACGAAAGGCACAGTGTGTTGAGACTTGAGAAATTAATGCGGAAATAGAAGGTGTGCCTTTGACGAACTGCCTGGTTTTGTTTTTGCTAACATTAAGGGACTGTCAAAAGAGAGACACTACCGAAATTCCGGGATATTAAGATGGTTGTCCATTGTAGAACTAGAGCGTCTTTTTACAAACTTAAATACCAACACTACGGACGATGGCAAAAGGTCGGTGAGACGAACATTGGAGAAAAATGTCAAAGTTGATACGAAGAGTAGATAGAGGCTCTGGGTCATATTTATAATATAAAGCAATCGTTTAGGAAACGAGCTGCTTCAAGGCTCAGCTAAAGCTTTAAAATAAGACTTGTACTGCATGGAGTCGGAACAGACTACACAACAAGCAATAGCGCAGTGATTCCCTACATTAAATATTGTTGAACTTAAAGCTTCATGTATTTCTTTTCCACAAGTTACGAACGCTTTAAAAGGAGTCTTCAAGAATTTTTTAGTCTTCGAGATCCTCAAAGCATTAGGTTAACTATTTCGTGGTTTAAAAAGTACAGGGCTTTATTTTGAAAACTGCTTTAGCTAAAAATCAAGAATTTATAAAATTCGATCTCTTCCCAACCGCACAATGCGTTGAAATTTTTAGAACCCACCACAAAAATGGTTATTCAAACGTGAACACGCTTCGTGTTATGAGAGAAGACTATGGTGCTCAGGCAATTGGTGAAATTTTAAAGAAATGTGTTTTCGAACAAAATTTTCTTCAGCGACGAGTCTCATTTCTTACTCGGGGGATACGTAAATAAGCAAAAATTTCGCATTTGAGGCTCCGAGGATCTCCTAAGAAATGAGAAAATTACTGTCTGGTGCATTCCTTGGTCCGGAGATGTGATTGGACCTTACAACAACTGCAACTGGTGGAGCAAGTGCGGCACACGAACTGCGAGGAGATAGCAGAGGCATTAGGTATCACTTGTGAGACAGTATAGAATAATTTGAAAAAAGTTGGCCAATCAAAGAAACTCAATGTTTGGGTGCCACGAATTAAAGCAAACAAAAATTTCATTGACGTTTCACCATCAGAAAAACGCTTCTGAAACGCCACAAAATCGAACCATCTCTGAAATGACTCATCCGGCGATAAAAACTAGATTAAATATGAAAATAAAAGGCGAAGAAAATCATTTTCAAAGTCCCATCACTGTACCGAACCGACCACTGGTCCTCAAATGACTTCAAAGCCTGAATTAACAGCAAAAGAGGCGATGCTGAGTGTATGTCGGGACTAGAGCTCAACTGTTAACAATTAGCCAGCTTAAAACTATCAAAAAATATTAAAAAAAAACGTCCAGAATTGATCAAAATATAATACATTGAATTTCACCTTTATAATGCTGGACTACATACATCTTTCTTGGTCTAGCAAAAATTGACCGAGCTTGGTTGGAAAGTTCTGATACACCCATCATATAAATCCGGGCCTTGCACTATCTGACTACCACCTGTTACGGTCTCTGCAAAGCTCTCTCGATGGTAAAAAAAAATTAGCCAAGCGAAGTGTCGCTGAAAATCATTTGCCAAGACCTTCGCCAAAAAACCACAGAAGTCCTATACTGATGGAGTTATGAAGCTACCCGAAAAATGCCAAAAGGCCTTAGATAATAATGGGCAAAACACGCATGAGGACTTGGAAGGCAAAGCCCTCTGTCGACGAACGAAGACCAAACTCTACAAGCTGCCCATGGTGCCCGTCCTGCTATATGGTACGGAGATATGTGTGATGACAACGTCTAATGAACCGACGTTAAGAGTTTTCAAGAAAATGGTTAGCGTCAAATTTATGGTCCTTCACGAGTTGGGTACGGTGGTTACCGCAGACGAGCTGTACGAGTTATATGATGATGTTGACATAGTTTTGCGAATCAAGAAACGGCAACTGGGTTGGCTGGGTCCTGTAGACAGGATGGATAAGAATACTTCAGCTTTGAAAGTTTTCGATGAAGAGGAAAAGGAAACCTCCACTCCGTCGAAACAACCAGGTAGAGAAGGACCTGGCTGTACTTTATATTTCCATGTCAAGAGGAATCCCAGTTCAACTGCTGTCTATAGAATCTTCCCTCGAAGGATAGAAGTCGAAAATAATGATGAATTGAAACTAAGCCTCAGATCCTTAAGGATCACGCAACGTCGTCTTACAGCTTTTGGAATTTTTACCAGGAATTTCGGTGGACCAAGCCAACACACCAAAGACCCTTATGCACTTGCTCGCTCCAAAGCGTATTAGTAAATTTATTTTTCGAGCTGTCACGGTTGTTGCCACTACCACTGCTGCTATCTCCATATATATGTATGTATGTATATATTGTTGCTCAAAAAAGTGATTGTTGTTGTTGCTTCTGCTCCTGTACACGTTGCTTGCTGCTCGTTGCATCCGCTTAAGACACGGTTGTGCGCTGATGGCGATCTCCTTTTGGGCGTTTACATTTCATGATACCTGTGCACTCTTATTAGCTTTAAATGCATTGCGAGTAACAAATATAAGTTAACAACAGCAACAATATTATTTCAGCATCGCAACATTGTGTGTGGAAATGAAACAAACAAAACAAAAAAAAAACAAGCAAAAAAAATGGAGAGTGAGAAAAACTGCCGCTTATCACACTTAACGATATTCTTCACGAAACAATTGCTTACTTTGCCTTTTTGTTTAACAAGATCTTAATGCGATTAAACACCACAACGACAGACGGTCTCTCCGCAGCCTTGCGCCTGCCTTGCCTGGCGATACGTATATTCTGCGTTTACCTCGCAATCACCTTAGCCGGCATGGCGGCAACAGCAACTTGGCAGGCAACGAGTCACCAGCAGCAGCAGCAAAAGCACAAAAAAAGAAAAAAAAAAACGAGAGACAACAATCTTCTAAGAAGTTTACCTCGGGCCAACAGCTGTGCTGGACGACGAAGAAGTGGGATCGGACCGGGTCTGCGGTCAGTTTGGACTTGTTTTAAATACCATACCACTTACAATCTGCAGGAGGAGTGTGTATGTGCGAAGGCAAATCGTGCTTAGGTGGGGTTGGCTTGTTTACCAAACGCTACCACTTTATACTCGTATATGGCGCAAATACGAAGGAGTGTACGTGTATGTGTTTGTATGTACTCGTATGTATGTATGTTATGAATGTTTACAATTCAGAGATTAAGCGCAAATATAAGAGCACTTACATACATACATACATACATACATATATCCAGTCCAACTCATTATCACCTCACCCGCATCTGCATGTTCTGCGCGCAGCATTTAAATGGACGTTTGTGATGGTGTGAAAAAATACACGAGTAGGCATGAGCATTTCGAAAAATGATTTTCACGAAATAAAAACCAATTGTGTGGTTGGAAGCTCAAACATTTTGTTAGAGCTAACAGGTCAACTCCACTTATCCAAAATCTGGGTTCCCGGTCGCATAAACTTTTGCGGCAACTAAAAGCCCGACGAGTTGGCCAAATCAGAAGCCTCTCTAGTCGAATCCGAGGCAGAAAAATCAAGAGAGAGATATATAATTTGAACAAACTGATCAGATGGAAATCTTTAACCAAATGGAAGAGAGGCGAAGCAGATATGGCCTATGTGTAATAAGTCAAGAAGTAGGGAGTTATTAACCGAGAAAAGTGTATAAAGAGAAAGAGGGGGCATTTGGAAGACATCCGCTAAAAATGTGCTTGCCGTTGCTGCCAACTGTAAGGGGATAAGGGAATAACGAAACGGGTTTTCACTTCGTCTATGAATACCCAGCTCTATCATGGACCTAGAACACTTGGAAACAGCCAGATACCAATCCTTGAATTCCTGTCTACAAAAATCATAATGTATATAAGTGGTTTCATTGAGAGTACCAAATGTTTTGCGCTCCACGATTAAACGGAATAGCATGAATATAAAGTTATCTGCATTAAAATAGCCCGGGGAGGCAGCACTACTACTGTAATACATAGAGCTCAAAGGCAGTCGATTAAATGTACACTCCCAAAGTATTAGACAATACACATTAACCATGAGAGAGAGAGAGAGAGAGAGAGAACGGGATGTGAACGCGCTGTAGTAAGGTGGACTACATCTTTGATGACTTTTGTCGTTGCTTCAGTCATATAGATGAGATAAAACACTACCTCAGCCACTGCCCAGCCCTCAGTGTGGCTCTGCATAGATTCCTCAATGTTTACTTTGACTGCCTTGCAGAATTAGTTTCAGCAAATTTGGGACTCATTAAACTAACTAAATGGTAGGAGCACAAAAGAAGGTGAGTAGGAACTTTTTTACAGGCTCAACTTTGGTATCAGAACAGGGCTGTGTGGTTTATAATGCACAAAACACAATAACTATACTAACTATAAGTTCCATATTTTTTTGTAAATGTCGTATACACCACTCACCTATGTGCTCCAGTCGGGTCTTCTTTCACTGTTTGGAGATAATTGTAAACACAAAGTGAAGCCAAGTTAATCTCCACTTGGTTCTCCAATCGGAATAGAACCACCAGTAGGTACTGTATAAAATGCTTTAAAAAAAAGGAAGAAGTGCTTTAATTTCTTAGACAAGGTTGCCTCTGAAATTGTTAATGATGCCCTATATATCATACAGTTCGTCTGTCATCTTTCGATACCCCACAGTCATCAGATGTTATCATCATCCAAGCCACTGAACCATACAGAAAGAGGGAAAGGAAGCTGGCACTTGTCGTCAACAAAAATTCGGCGTTGGCTTGCAATTTTGACACTCTCGTTCCAAGATCCGCATTATAATTATTATCAACGACCTCAAGGTTATAATGACTGTCAACCGTGACGTGGGAATACGATGATTGTTTGTTTGATGACAGGTGAAAGTAAAATAAAAGACGCTATTGTGGCCATTGATATCATTTCTCCAGCATTAAGGTAAAGATGTCGCGTTATAAAGAGACACCTTGTTTCAAACTTTGTTTCGTGCCGCACGCATCGGAAAAGATGCTAGATAGGGACTAATGTGCAATCTTTGAAAGACTTATCCCATGATAATTGGTGCAGACTGTGAAGCTTCCCACTACATAGGCCCCCGCTGCTTTACTAAAGAGCGTAATTACTATTCGAAGTCCTTCAAAGGACCATATAACGTCTTTCTTTCCTACATACGCACGCTTTGATCTTGAAACCTTCTTAAAATCGCCGCATTTATTCCTAGAGTTTCGAGCATCACCCCAGTCGACCAGTTCGTAAAGGTTTACAGACTCACGCATTTCGATATCTTTCTTTTTTGACTGCAAAAGATCTCTCTTTCATCTTCAGACCTCTGCATAGATCACACTCCTCACTTTTGGGCTCGAGCGCAACACTGCGAGGTAGCGAGTATTTTTTCGCTCTATTTCAGCGCGGCTTTCCTCATATTCAACTCTTCTTACGATATTGTCGATAAACAATTGTTTCCTCGGTGACGTAAAGAGTTTTGAATACCATCTCACTGTTGCCTTATACCAGGTTGTACGCGAGTGCCTTCAGAGAGCAGAAATGTACGTCGACTCGAAAATTTGCATGGTTATCTGTTGTGTTTAATGCTTTTCTACGTCGAACCTTCCTCGGGTTTGTTGACGGGCGTTTTTCTGCTTAGCTGCGCCAAGAAAATCTTCTGAGTCTATTGACCTTGGAGAGTACACACGTATAAAACACTGAGCTCTTTCTTCTGTCTATCACAACATCATCAATCTGGTTGAGAGGTTTTCGATATGGAGACAGTCAGGCAGCATGCTGAATTTTCTTGCGCTGGAATATGTTACTACAGAGACTCTAAAGAACTCTTAAACCCGATATGCTAACAGCTCTCTTCATTTTAGCCGCGACCCCAGGCCACACACACATTGATTACGGCATCTCACACAAAGCTTGGTCCTGTTACCAGGGTGTGTGAAGTGGACGAAAGTGTAAGGATCGGGTCTAGCCGGAATCTAGAGCTCAGTTAAAAAAAAGGGTTGTTCTAAGCCCTCAAACTCATCTCAGCTCTTTAACCCATGAGAAATCTGCGCTTTTTTCTCAAGCACAGACCACCCACAACGCACCTCATATCATTAAAATTACTAAAATTCCAAACAAATGACTACGCCAATTGACTTCATTCTCTGCTGTCTCCACATAAGCACATAAAAGGACTTACATACATACTCGTATATAGGTACATATTTATATGCATTCTTTAACAGTGAATCAGTTGACAATAGCATTTGTGGCGAGTATAAATGTCAATATATGTCTATTTATCTACATACATACATATGTGTATTTTATATAAATTCGACATTTGAAAGCATGATAAAAGAGAAGAAGCAACATACAAACAGAAAGCTCTTTTTGTATAATACATACATATACAGACATATTAGTGAAAGAAAAAGGAAAAATGATAATAACAAAAAAGTTGCCATAAACCACCAGAGATGTGCCTGGAGGTTGGGAAGGTGTAAAGTGGCATGCAATACACACACATACATCTATATACAGCAATACAAAGGCGTGTGTGTGTGTGAGGAGTCAAAGTCAGCGCGCTGGCTTTTAATGGCACTTTTCCCGTATGCCTGACTGACGGTGCTACGAAGTCGTCTAGCATGGCGTTGTTGTTGTTGTTGTTTTTAGGTTTGGTTAGTGGCACCCTTTTGCTGTCTGCATACTGCTGTCGTCCGTTCACTTCGCTTGACTACTCGTAACAATAACGATTGTTGTTGGCACTTCTGCTTTTGCCTGCTGCTGTTGGCGGCTATAATAATCATTATTGTTGCTACTTTTTTATTGTTGCAATTGCTGTCAGCTTATTGCTGCTGCTGCTGCTGCTGCTGCCGCTGCTACTTCTGCCGCACTCGTCTGTTTGCTTGCATTTTTTCAGCAGCATAATGTGCATTAGACACGATTCGTGATTTATGAGGTGCGAATTGCACTCAAATGATTTTTTTCCTCCACAATTTTCTTTTTCGCCATTTTTCGCTTTGTTTTCTTTCTTTTTTACTCCCCATGCTGTATGTATGTATGGGTGTATATGCATTTCATTCGCTTTATTAAATTGATGTGCAGTGATTTGGTGTTGCAGCACCTTCGATGCAATTTGCGGCAGCTGCTTATTTGTGACTATGTGCAGGTATGCTTTCACGATAACTGTATTGGTCTCACACTCACAGCTTTGCGGGGCTTGGAAGCGTAAGTAAGGGAATACGTTGGCAGTGGCCTGTGGTGAGTGGTGTACCAAAATGGAGTGGGACATCTGGAGCATAGCTATTTTCCACGCACAGTGCGCCAACGGCGAACAAAGATAAATAAAATCCGCCATTCTGTGCAACTATTAGACATTGAGGAATCCTCATTAGCACCGGGTTTGATGAGGTGAACCATTGAGCTACCTGAAAGGTCGATAGTCATCGATCAATCGGTCGGTTCAACGTAAAACATCCAAACTCAGAAAGTTTAAACAAGGTATTCCGCAGGGTGGTGTCCTCTCCCCACTTCACAGCTCCCTCCTCCACCAGAAACGGTTTCACTGATCTCATATGCCGATGGCTGCTCGAGAGTGGAATCTGGCCAGAATTTTGATGGACTACCTGAGTAGGCGACAATCATGGGTAGACTTTCGGTGTTCAAACATCCAATCATTTGCCGATGATTGCTCGATATTGACGTGTGGTCAGGATATTTATGATTTATATTCGAAAGTGAGCTGGTATCTCGACGACCTTAGCCACTTCTGCACTGCCACGCTCTTCGCCAGTTGGACGAAAGAGTACCGGCTCGAACTTGGTGGGAAAGTCGATAGTGTAAAAAATCCGACAGTAGCAACCCGAAGTACCTGGGATTAGGCCGACTGCACTCCGCATACGACTGCGAATTTCACAAAACCTCAGAGCCGCAAGAAAATCCTCAAAAGCGTTAACTGGCAGCACCTGGGCAACAGACAAGGAAATTGGCGGGGCGGTTGTTAACTATTCTGCTCCGATCAGTTAAAGAAACTACAAGCCTGCGAAAACATCGTAATAAGGACCGTGACAGCAAACTTCCTGAGCATAACTTGCACAGCGAAGGATTTATGCTACGAGCTGGGATGCCACGGTTGGGAGTACCTCAACAGACACTTATCAAATGTCGGCAGGCACATCAGACCGCCCATCGGACGTCTTACTGACAAGCATTAAACGCTATTGATCAAGAATTCGTCAATACCTTCATGAACTCTCTTCAAGTGAACGACTTGATTCTCATGGTTTAAGAACCATCGAGATCGGTCTTTCCACCGAGGTCAAATACCTAAGTATAATCTCAGATAGTAAGCTCACCGAGAACTGGAATACGGTTGAATAGATTATATGACCGCGCTCAACGTCTGCAAGTAAGCGATCCGTAAAAGATGGGGACTAAGACCGCGCATAGTTCAGTATCTATACAAAGTGGGAATGAGGCCCATATATTTTTTTTCTGGCAGCTGACGCTAGACATAGCTACTTACATGTGCAAGTTGGACTCATAATAAGAGCACTGAGTCCTGAAATTCTACTGGCAGATCTATATTGAAAACTTCATGCGCCCGAATACTGAATTTTACTCCATTCTCTGGAGAGGTAGACTACATCACTTCCGTCTTCTGCTTCGACAATCTTCGAGGTCGGCTCAAACCTATATGGCAGGGTTTGCGGAGTTCAAGGGTTGTAGAGATCATGGGTTGCGGATTTCATTCTGAACTAACTGCTCTAAGGAAAGCCGCTTCATAGCTCAGCGAACCAAAGATAGCGGCTACGTTGGCTAGGTCATGTCGTCCGATTTGATGAAAGCACTCCAACTGGTGGAAGCAGAGTAAGATGACTTTAACTCTGTTGGAAGAATCAGTTGGTTTCATTTGGTACTTCCAACAGGCGCCAAGCAGCGAAAAGAAGGCTTGCTATTGTTGATTCAGGTATAATCGCGTAAGCACTGCCTACGCCAACAAAGACGAAGAAGAAGAAGAGTTCCTTGAGATTAGGCTGCTAAATACAGGTTTCGCTATATAAGCGCCACCTATCGGATTGAAACATATGCCTTATTCGTAATCCTTTTGGCCACGGTGGTGTTCTTTTTCCTTCAACTTTTGGCTATGAGTTTCTGTACTATATGGCAACCCCAACACAATTTTTCAAAAACAATGCACTGTGCGGTGGTGTCGTTGTCATCATCACCATCAGAGCATTATGATGTCGCCTTGGGTTCATATGGGCGCTCCGCATTACCAAAGCATTCATTTTGTCTTTTTTCTGCAATTTTTCCACAATTTGTTTTTGTTATTATTAGGTTTTTTTTGCACTCTTTGTCTTTTATTCCTTCTGTTGCCATTCAGTTAAGCGCACGTTGTTTGACGTGCCACACGGATCGCCAGATTCAATACAATAACAACAATAAAAAAATATTAAATCGCTTTGTTGTCACTACAGTACTTTTGCTTTGCTGTTATTGTTGTTGTTATTACTTGTGTTTCTTTTTTTTTTGTTTTTGCTTTTTGGTTTTTGCTTCGGGTTGCCTGTCGTTGAAGATGTAACGATTTTATTTCGTTTGTAATTTTATTGAAAGAGCTGCAAATTACTACTGTTATCCAACAGTCCATAAACCTCGGCCTTCGCTGCTCACTTTTGTTGCAATTCTTTATTATTATTATTTTCCACTTTTTACTGATTCTTTTTTTATTTGTAATTTAATTTTTGGTTGTTCTATATTATATGCTTATGTTAATATATACATATGTACATACTTTGAATAAGTATGGTGGTATGTGTTAAAAGCTTGTTGCGATTAACGGTTTACCGTTGCTATTGCTCCGTGCTTGCTGCAGTAGTATCTAACACTTTCATGTTGCATGCTAAAAAATAATTGCATTGCCAATTAGTTTCGGCATCTTTTCCATTTTCCCATTTGCAGTGGCAATTTCTGTGAAAATTTTCATCACCAAGCCAAGCCTTCTCATACATAATCCATTTGCCACCAAAGCGAAGGACTACTATACACAATGAAGTGAAGGTGGTGAATGTTTCCGATTGTTTTTGTTTTTTCAGGTTAATTCGACAATTTGTTGAAGGAAATTATAAATGAACTGACAACGAGCGACAATAATCACTGTCATTTATTGAAAACAAAATAAAATAAATAAAAAAAACATTAAATTATGTACATTGTCGCCTTCAGGGCTACTCTCTTCTTCTTCTTTACTGATTTATCTCTCATCCTTTTATAGTGGAGTTAACAACAGCGCGTCATTCATTCCTTCCTTTCCTTTCGCTGTTTGGTGTCAATTGGTAATATCAAGTGCAGTCAGGTTCTTTTGCACCTGGTCTTTGCAACCAATTGGAGGTCTTCCTCTTCCCCTGCTTCCACCGGCGGGTACTGCATCAACAACTTTGAAAGCTAAAGTATTCTTATTCATCCTTACAACATGACCCAACCAGCTTAGCTGCTGTCTCTTGATTAGCCGAACTACGTCAATCTCTTCCTATGTCTTTCAGAGCTCATCGTTCCATCGGCTGCGGTATTTGTCGTTCCTAACGTGCAAAATATTTCTGCCGAAAACTCCTAACGCCGACATATCAGATGTTATGATCGTCCACGCTTCTGTACCATAAAGCAGAGCGGGAACGATTAGCGACTTTTAGAGTCCAGAGTAGCTCCTCTTAGCAAAAGTGATTCTGCGCTGGATTTCAACGCTGAATATGCTGTTAGTGTTAATACTGCCTCCAAGATAGACAAAGTTATCTACAACTTCAAAGATATGACTGTCAACAATGACGTTGGAGCCGAGCCGAGCGAACGCAACGACTACTTCTTTGATGACCGTCTTGCCCACGTTCAGTACCAGACCCATAAATATTCTTCGCTTCCTTATCCAGTATGGAAAAAGCAATAAATTAAAAAAGTCACACGATAAAGAATCACCTCGTTTAGTATCGAACGGCTTAAAAAGGTGCTGCCCGATCTGGACGGAGCTTTTGGTGTTGCTTAGCGTCAGTTTACACCATCAAAAGGTGGTACGTGTCGATCCAATGATTTACCAGGTCTGAAGTCACACTGATAAGGTTCAACCAATTTGCTGACTGTGGGCTTCAGTCCTTATACACGATATTAAGGAGGCTTATCTAACCGTAATTGGCGCACACTGTGGAATATCTGCTTTTGTGAACTGGGCAGAGCACACTTAGCTTCCAATCGGCGGGCATGCTTTCATCCGACCATATTTTGCAAAGAAGCTGATGCATGCACCTTATCAGTTCTTCACCGACATTTCTGAATTGCTCGTCCGGTTAACCTTTGGCCCCGTTGGTTTGTTATTGTTCCATCGTCATCACTTTGGGGTATCGAGTTCGCCTCTTCTGGTGTTGCACTTTCACCGCTTCATGTTCGCCTCGAACAAGTATCTCTTAACTATCTCACTGGACGCCGCCGCCAATCTGGAGGTTGTTGACCTTTCGTGATCGAGCCTGATGTCTTTTAGTCGGCTATCTATGCAACTTTCGTCTTCAGCCCTTACTTATTGAGTCTTACCCTAGACCTTTTTGTCATAATCGAAGAAGCAGCATTTAAATCACTCGGAGAGCGCAGCAAAACCTCTTCTTATGCTGAGCTTTTGCTTTAAACGCTTATCAAGTCCCAGTCTTCGTAGCCAGTAGCACCTTCTCTTCTTTATCGACCTCCATATTGAATTTTTTATCAGAGCATCTCTACCTTTATCACTCAATGTTTTACTTACAACCAGACCACCTCGTCTTCACCATGTCCCGTTACGGGCTCAAACTTCTGCGATACCGGCACCGATGTCCATCGCCAAATCGGCACCCGCGTGGAACACAGCGTTTCGTGAAATTGAAGGAAAGATTTTACAAAAAGCTATTTCTTTTGTCTCCTCGCGATAAAGAATAGTCGCAATTTGTTTTGTCTGAAAATTATGTTATCTGCATTATGCAAGGTCGTCTTCCTCCAGAAGTATGGAAGACTCTCTAGACATAAGAGTGAAAATCTATGAAAAAGAAGCAGGACAGGCTAAAGTCTAGAGTTTTATTCATGCTTCTTTCGTCGGATTCTATTCTAATTCTTTTCACTAGTATATTCGCTGAGTAAACGTAAGATTTGTTATTTTTCCACAATTCTTGTGGGTTGAGAGCAATTTATTGATTACGCGATCATCAGCATAATTCTCAACTATTTCTTAGCAAACAATAACTGATCACCACACCACCAGAAAAGAATTCACCAACCACGCAGGCCACCTAGCACTCAAGCCGTTCGCACATTGTTAAGCCACCAACAGAAAGCAGAACGAAAACTTATCCAAACATAAGATCGCCAGAGAGAATGCATCAACAAAACGTTGTGAGCGCTGGATAAAGGGGCGTGGCGAAAAGTGTTCGTTGTGAAGTACGTGACGGTTGAATGTTCCATCGGCTTAGTTGCTGGTTGCACTCAAAACCACTTTGGTATAAAACGAAGGTGCAATATAACACTTTCACGGTTCGTTGAGTGTTGCGGCAAGATCATTCGTCATCGATTGCCGGGCAGCAACAAGTGATGGTATTAAAGAATTGGGTTGATTTGGTAAAAAAAACGTCTGGCAACTAACTATTGGTGTGAACTTTTCTCACTTGTAGGTGAAGATGCCTAAAATTGTTTTGTTGTGCGCTAAGTTTTGGGTAAAGGTGTTACTATTGGGTTAAACTCTGCTTCTAAATCGATTATGGGAAGCATAATATTGGAAATCCAATATTTTCGGAGATTATTTCTCTACGACTGGGCTTCTGATTGGTATTATCATAGCGTTGCCTACTATTAATTTTTCAATTTTATTAATTTTCTGCCAAAACTAGGACGAACCTTTCCAAAACTTCCGAAAGCGAAAAAGCTTTCTGTCGTGTGGTATTATCGGCCTCAAGGGTCGATAGTCATAGCGTAGTAAACTATTTCCTGGCAAGTGCTACTCTCTGCTGAGGCATTTGAAAAGTTAAGCACTCTCTTGGCAAATAAAGATCAAGCTTTGAAATTCTCTCACACTTGATCTAATATACAATACAGAAAAGTGGTCGATGACAACATCTGAAGAGCTCCTATGAGTAGTAAACGGGAGCCCCTGCGAATACCGCAAACGATGAAACGATAAGCTTTACGAGATACGAAGGGATCGCATAAAGAGTATTCGGGAGCGACCGTGAAAAGCGCAGACGATGAAACGATAAGACGAGATATGAAGGGTTCTCATAAGGAGTTTTTGAGAGCGACCGTCAATACTCCAGACGATGAAACGATAAGCTTTACGAGACACACCCTTTAAACTGTAAGCATAATGGATTACATTGAGTACTACTAAATCTTAAGATTAACGTACCCTCGAGAATATTATTAGTTATTGCAAAGGAGAATTATTGGGCGAAAAGTTTCAATTAATTGGGAAGAGAGGAAACAAATATATGGTACATACCTGATGCATCCTTATACATAGTAGATAAATGCTGTTTTGGCTACGTCAGAGGGATGTACATAGAGTAGACAGTTTCTGAAGTCAAAAATCCAGAAAAGTAGGCCGAGCTTGAGACCCTCAATTCACGTTCATTCACATCTACATAGTCCAAAATATTTTTTTTTTTAATTTTTATTCATTGCATTGGCATTTCTAAACACTCTACGAAAACCAGCTGCATCTTATCAACACAAAGCTATCGGCGACATAAGCTTTTTTTGCACCCATTGCCAGCGGCACTTGAGCAACACTCATCAGCAATCCATTTTAACCATTTATCCAATAAAGAAATGTGAAACTATTAACCATGTACATATGTATGTGGGTGTATGTACTTACATAAATATATATAATCAAGTGATTACTTAAGTCAAACGAGTATTTCTACCTACCCAACTACCCGATTAATAAAATCTATGTACTCATATGCATGCAAAGGAGGAATGAACAATAAATGCGGGAACCTGTATGCGCCACTTGGGGGGTAATAAAAGTATAGAAAGAAACCAAGAAGAGATAAGATATATTATACAGTAAATGTGTATGCTTGTATGTATGTATCACGAGTACACTTATCACAGTTGAAAAATTTAATTTGTGGGCGTTGGCAACACGCTAACAAAATGGTGAGAGGCAAGGTCTTGTGCTGTTGTTGTAAATGTGTGCTCGTGTTGTGATAGGAATTTGATGTTATGCAGATATTTTTTGGAATTTAAAATGCCCTGCAAAGAGAACGAATTGACCTTTTATCCTTTGTGTACAAAATATTTACATCGGAGCCTTATGAAAAGTTTCCTAAACTTTCAAAAACGTTTAAAAATACGTTGTTAAGTTGACTTATCACTACTGTTGTATGCGTTGTGAAAACTGTTATGGAAATTCACTCATTTAGAGCTATTCTTTCCTAGGAAATTCGAAAAATTCACATATAAATGCATCAAAAAGATATTCCGAGGAAAGTCAAAAATTGCAACATAATTTGCCACAGAAATTCATATCATTACATATAGCTATAGCAGCATAAGAGGTGCTCAATTTAGTTGAAAATATTATTAATTTTAATTAATTTTATTTGCTTTCACTATTTATTATTTAATTTCATTTTCATAAATTTTTGATTATTTTATTTACACGTAACTCAATTTTAAATTATCTCATTTTTATTAAACTTCGTTTGTTTTTTCATAAATTTTATTTTTAATTAATTTTATATTTTTTGTCTTTACATTTTTATATTTTATTTTGTAATATTTTATTTTATAATTTTTTTTTTTATTTATATTAGTTATTAAATATTTTAAATTAATTTTATTTTAATACATTTTATTCAGTGAAATTACAGTTTTATTTATTTTATTGTTATTGTTATTTTATTTTCATTTAACTGATTTGGATTTTTTATTCAAATCAATTTAATTTAATTTTATTTTATTTATTTTGAGTTATACCATTTTATTTTTTTATTGTATTTTATTTCATTTAATTTAATTTAATTTAATATAACTTGTATGATTATATTTCATTTTGTTTTATTTTAATAATTTTATATTATATACTTTAATTTTATTTACTTTATTTTATATTATTTTATTTTATTTTATTTTATTTTATTTTATTTTATTTTAATTTATTTTATTTTATTTTATTTTATTTTATTTTATTTTATTTTATTTTATTTTATTTTATTTTATTTTATTTTATTTTATTTTATTTTATTTTATTTTATTTTATTTTATTTTATTTTATTTTATTTTATCTTATTTTATCTTATTTTATTTTATTTTATTTTGTTTTGTTTTATTTTATTTTATTTTATTTTATTTTATTTTATTTTATTTTATTTTATTTTATTTTATTTTATTTTATTTTATTTTATTTTATTTTATTTTATTTTATTTTATTTTATTTTATTTTATTTTATTTTATTTTATTTTATTTTATTTTATTTTATTTTATTTTATTTTATTTTATTTTATTTTATTTTATTTTATTTTATTTTATTTTATTTTATTTTATTTCATTTTATTTTGTTTTGTTTTAATTTATTTTTTCTTGTTTTATTCTATTTTTTTTGGGAATTTTTTTTAATTTATTTTATATTATTCTATTTTATTTGATTTGAGTTTCTTATTTAATTTAATTTTGTTTTATTATATTTTTAATTATTTAATTTAATTTAATTAAACTTAATTTATTTTAATTTGATTTTATTTTGTTTTATTTTATTTTAATTTATTTTATTTTATTATATTCTATTTTATATTGTTCTCTTTATTATATTTTTTAATTTTATTTTATTTAATTTTATTTTATTTTTATTTATTTTAATTTATTATATATTTTTCAATTATTTTATTTTATTTAAGATAATATTTTAAAATAAAATTATACAATAAATTTTATTTGTTATATTTTCTTGATGAATAAAATTTGTTTAGAAGAAGAGGGTGGTCTATCTTGGATTTTCAAATGTGATTATGATCCTAAGCATTGAAGTCAAAAGTAATGAAGGAATAGAAACTTCCAAATGTGATTTGATTTAAAATCTTTTAATTTATTTTTAAGTTGTGGCGGTCACGAGTGCACCAATCAAACATTACATATTTACACTTATAATAATTTCAGTTGAGTTCTTTTGCGAATGATGTAAAAAGCGTCTCGCCACCGGAAACTGAAATGTGAAGGAAATAAGCGAATGTCATAATTTGACAATGAATGATGATGGGCTTGGGCAACGCCAGCCTGACACTCTGTGACAAAAAGGTACAAAATAAAGCATTGCTATCATCATTAGCCATCAGTAAAAAAGTTGTATGAGCACCTGCTTCAACGGCAAGTTGGTGGCAATTGGCTTTTTCCCACAGCAACGATTTGTTGATTATCCGCATAGCAGAATGCATACATATACTCAATTTACATGGTTAGGTAGGTATGTATGTAAATATGTTTGAAGTTGGTTGCACCAATTGTGCTGGGGTTTCGATTGTCGTTGTAAGTCATCATTAATAATGTTGAAAATGCCATTAAAAACATCGTCATAATGCTCAGTTGTTTGTAGATTGCACTTTTTAATCCATTCTTCATTGCGATATCGTTCATTATTGGCTTAATTTTTAGTTGCATATTTATAAGTTTAAGATTTATGGAAGTTACTTAAATTCAAAAATATTTGCTATTTCCAAAGTAAGATGGGGGTTGCTATTGTATTAGGTATCAACATATTATATATTTAGGTAGGTTTTGGTCGGGATCATCAAAAATTTTTACTGTATCGCTGGTTATAAAGGGTAGTTAAATTGTAAGGGCCGATGTTGAATGTGAACCACACCTAAACGCCAAGTTTTTTTCCGAATTTATTTGACATTTCTCTATTTCAGACTTACTCAATTTGAACAATGGAGAGATACACAATCCAACAACGTGTTAAAGTTATCCAGACTTATTATGAAAATTTTCGAAGAAAATCATCTTCAGTGATGAGGCACATTTTCACCTCAGTGGATTCGTCAATAAACAGAATTGCCGCATTTGGGCGAATGAGAATCCAAGAGTGATTGTCGAAAAACCAATGCACCCACAAAGAGTGACTGTTTGGTACGGTTTATGGGCTGGCGGCATCATCGGGCCGTATTTTTTACAAAATGAGGCCGGTCAGGCAGTTACTGTGAATGGTGTTCGCTATCGTGAGATGATAACGAATTTTTTATGGCCACAATTGGAAGATATGGATGTGGACGATATGTGGTTTCAGCAGGACGGTAACACAGCTAACGAAACAATGGCTCTTTTGCGCAACAAATTCAATGGCCGTGTTATCTCACGTAATGGCGATGTCAATTGGCCCCCAAGATCATGTGATTTGACACCGTTGGACTTTTTTCTCTGGGGTTATTTGAAAGAAAAGGTGTACGTCGATAAGCCAGCAACAATTCAAGAGCTAAAGGATGAGATAATTCGGCACATTAACGGCATAGAAACTCCATTATGCCTCAGCGTCATCGAAAATTTGGACCATCGTATGGAGGTGTGCCGCCGAGGTCGCGGCGCTCATTTGGCCGATATTTTGTTACATACATAATTCAGTAATACCAATATATCATAATAAAATAAAATTTCAATAACTTTCTAAATAGTTTGTGTTTTATTCAAAATCAACATCGGCCCTTGAAAATTTAACCACCCTTTATGATCATTGAAATGTAATATAAATCTCTCATCCAAGAGATATTTTTTGTTGTATCATTTCTCTCGTTGTAATGCAGAACCTTGCATATACCAGACAATAAGGAAATTTCGGGAAAAAGAATTATAATTTGTTTTATTAAACTTCTTTACTTAGCATATTCTTTAGCTCAGAAAAAAACAGCATTTTCTTACTCCCAGGTGACGTTGCTCCTTTCTAAATGTTTCGCTTTTTCAGCTTACTCTCTTTCACTTACCTTCGGTATACACGTTCAGTGAGAAATCCCTGTGTTGCTTTCATATAAACTCCAGCTTCCAATGTGCTTTCCGAGGAGCTTGAAAAAATTGATTATTTTAACCGACTGATAGAGGTAATAATAGGAGCTACATAGGTAAACAGATGTGCCATAATCTTCACCACAAACTTTTACTGTCGGCCACAGCAATCGCGCTCACCCTTTTTTTAGCTTTTTCCAAACTAAACAACTAAGTGACACAAATCAGTCTGGTAGCAAAAGAGGACTTTTTGTATTGTGGTTAAACAAATTGATATATTACTGGTGTAATCACTCCGACTACACTGTCGACAGTTATAGATTCGTAGTTGCAGACGATTTCATCAAGGCAAAATTACTCGAGAGGGTTCTTTATCGATGAAGAATGACCAACAAATCACACTTTTTACAATCCAAGATGTCAGCACCATGAGCTTTTCATGAAAAAGGTTCTGACGAGATATTCCTAACTATCCGTCAAAGCCTTACGCACTGACCTACCGAATTGTAATACTCACTGAATGACTAAAATTTTATTGTAAAAATAAAACTGAATAAAATATATTTTGACTCTACCACGCACATTGATATAATCTAAATAATTATTAGCATATTCTGTATTATTTTTAAAATTATAAATGTAAAGTCCAAATCTTGGACGCAAAGAAATATTTTTTTCGAACTTCTTTATAATAGTTTCACTAACTCAAAATGTATCAAGATATCAAAGAAAGGAATGCAAAGTAAATGTGAAAAGTGGGCAGACCAAAATGAGCCAGTTGAGTGTTCTTTTCAGATATATTTGCAAAAGATTACAGCTAGTAAACAGACACTGTTCTACGAAAGTACAGACTTTTGATTGAAAATCAATTCCCCAATTCTCCAAATACATATAACCTTTTAAGCTTTCTGTAAAGATAAAAACCATGAAATGGTTCAGAAAAATTTTCTGTATGTTTAAAATTAAACATAACTTAAGACTAATGAGGACGGCTTACCAATTTTTACATTCCGCAGTCTTGGTTTCGCAGTTGAGTGAATCAACTAATTTTTTATAAAGCAACTCTTTGTTCTTCAATTTAATTGCAAAAATTTGAAATTATAACGAACTGGTATAATTTCCACCCCAAATACCAGTCCAAACACAAGAATTTTCTGACTTTCCTGCATCTAACACTCACATAGCGAAGTCTACTTGTATCGCATTGTTTCTCAAGCGTAAAGGCAATAAAAACAAATACGATAAATAACCTAAAAATATTCGCAAACTTAATTTAAAAACCCAATTCTGAGCAAAGCTTATCTGAAATATTTTCTAGTCGGGAATATTTTTATTTACAATAGAAATCTAATATTTGATAACATTGTGTTTATTTGTTTGTACATACCTATATATGTATGCATATATGTTACAAACATACATACGTCTATTCGCTTCGGGCATCCGCATTAGTGGATTTTTGTTGTTTGATTTCTAAACAGCGATAATAATTTCTAAGATTGGCTTTGGCGATAAGGTTTCACTTAAAAACTCATTCCGATTTTAGTGTTTCGTTGATAATTTATGGATTTCAGGTGCACATTAAGCTTTGAACCGCGCGCACGGACGTTGCTTTGGTTATGGTGTGTAGTTCACTCGCGCTTTTATTATTAATTTTTATTTTTATTTTTATTCTTATTTTGTATTTATAGTTAATATAAGTAAATGGGTTTGTATATATACATATTATATCGGTGTATGTACAGATATATATATAAATATATTGCTATAATTTCTTGCAAAAGTTATCATATACGAGTTTTGAGCGCGCGGCTGCTGACTCGAATTTTTTTAATTTTTATTTCTCAAACTAATAAAAGGCATTGCTTTAAGAGCTCTCTAACGACCTGTGAGATTTACGTTGTACTCAACCTGTCAGAGTAAAGTTTATTAATTAATTGTGCTTTTCATTTAAATTTTATTAGCATTTGTTATTCACTTGAACACCATTATTATTAGTGTTTTATGAGTCGGTGTCTCCATCATCCGGTTTGTCGTGAACCAAGCGCACATTTTACACGATTATAAAAAATACAAGCGCCCGTTTATATAGATAAAACAAATTAAAACATAATAAACTATCGAGCATAGATATTTCTACACGTCTGTAAATCAATTTTGTGGTGTAGCATAAATTACATAAATTTTTGGAATCTGCCATGAAAATATGATTGTATTAAATTTAAATATATTAAACTTTAAAACTGAGATCTTCCTCATTAAATTAAACTGAAAAAAAAATAGAAAAAAATAAAATATCAAATAAAATTAAATTAAATTAAAAACATAAAATTAAATAGAAAGGTAATATGTCTATTAAAATAAAATAATATAACTTAAAATATTAAACTAGAAATCAAAAAATAAAATAATATAAGATAAAATAAAAAAAATAATAATAGTATGAATTAAATATTAGATAAAAAAAATAAAAAAATAAATAAAAGATAAAATCAAATAAGTCAAAAATTAAATATAATCAATCAAAAAAAAATATATATTAAAATAGAATAAAAAAATACAAGAAAAGAAAGTAATGAAATAAAATAAGAAAGTTAAAATAAAATAAAAATAAAAGAAATAAAATCGAGGAAAATATACCATGTAAAAAAAATTAAGTAAAATAAAATAAAATAAACAATAACACATAATAAAATAACAAATAAAAATAATAAATTAATAAAAAAAAAATAAAATAAAATAAAATAGAATAAGAAAAATTAAAATAAAATAAAATAAAAAACAACAAAAGAAAAGAAAGTAAAATAGAATGAAATAAAATGAAAAGAATAAAATAAAATAAAATAACATATAAGAAATAAAATAGAGGAAAACTTAGTAATGTAAAAAAGTAAAGTAAACTAACAATAAATAATATAATATTATTTTTATTTATTTATTTAAAAGAGAAACAATTATTAATAATTATTCCACTTACAAACTAAATAACTGGCTGCCAGGGCCTTCGGCTAATATAATATTAAATAATATAAAATTAAATTAAGCTAAATAAAAAATTCGACATGAAATAAAATAAACAAAATATAACAAAACCGGATAAAAAAAAATAAAATAAAATAAAACAAAATAAAATAAAATAAAATAAAATAAAATAAAATAAAATAAAATATAATAAAATAAAATAAAATAAAATAAAATAAAATAAAATAAAATAAAATAAAATAAAATAAAATAAAATAAAATAAAATAAAATAAAATAAAATAAAATAAAATAAAATAAAATAAAGTAAAATAAAATAAAATAAAATAAAATAAAATAAAATAAAATAAAATAAAATAAAATAAAATAAAATAAAATAAAAAAAAAATAAAATAAAATAAAATAAAATAAAATAAAATAAAATAAAATAAAATAAAATAAAATAAAATAAAATAAAATAAAATAAAATAAAATAAAATAAAATAAAATAAAATAAAATAAAATAAAATAAAATAAAATAAAATAAAATAAAATAAAATAAAATACAATAAAATCAAATAAAATACGTGTAAAATAAAATAAAATAAAACAAAATAAAATAAAATGAAATAAAATAAAATAAAATAAAATAAAATAAAATAAAATAAAATAAAATAAAATAAAATAAAATAAAATAAAATAAAATAAAATAAAATAAAATAAAATAAAATAAAATAAAATAAAATAAAATAAAATAAAATAAAATAAAATAAAATAAAATAAAATAAAATAAAATAAAATAAAATAAAATAAAATAAAACAAAATAAAATAAAATAAAATAAAATAAAATAGAATAAAGTAAAATGAAATAAAATAAAATAAAATAAAATAAAGTAAAATAAAATAAAATAAAATAAATTAAAATAAAATAAATTAAAATAAAATGAATTAGATAAAATAAAATAAAATAAAATAAAATAAAATAAAATAAAATAAAATAAAATAAAATAAAATAAAAAAAGAAAGTAAAATATAAAAAAATTGAAAAAAAATGAATTAAAAAATATTAAGATGGAGTAAAATTAAATAAATTACAATAAAAAGCGTAATAATGAAGTAAAGTAAAATGAAAATTATCATCCACTGGTAAACGAAACACTCTCAAATTTTAATTGATCTCCTCCAAAACGTCCTCTAAGTTACAAAATACAGGGGCAAGGAAAGTATTCCGGACCCAAGTAATATTTTTGTACTAGAAGGTTTACACTAAAAGGCATGCAAATCACTATATTTGGCTACGGATAATCAGAGGGAGCTGAACGGAAAGGGCGAAGAAAGCTAATACTGCACCTTACAAAGAGATTTGAGGTGTAAAACCGATTAATGTCCACTACATTTATACGGCGGTAATAATTTACATAATTTTCAACGTTGTCGCTTGGTGGCCACTACTCGAAGAGAAACACTTTCAGAGAAAACTAGACAAAATTCATCCAGCTATCCTCATTACGGGAGCTCTGCCGTCGACTTTTTCAAAAACCCTGGTAACTAAACTGTGTGCAATTCTGTTTCGAAGTAATGACGCAAAAAGGCATATCTTTCACACAATTTCCGGAGGAGCTGATACTTCAGTCGCTGCGCATAAGTAGTATTTATGAGAGAACTCTTAACTCAGGCTGAGTGGAAGTGGGTCACATGTAGCCGAGTGAGCTATTAATTGGGGGTAGGTATTTCAAGTATCCATCTTGTCAAAGTTTAAAAAGTGTTTTTTTTCTTGAAAAGTGAAAGTTTATAAGCTCATTAAGTTATTAAATAATTATGAATATTGATACTTGTGACCGTTTTAATACATACACAAGTATCTACTAAACACATTCTCCCCGTGAGATGCCAATCAAGAGTCGTGTTCTTCGAATATGTGTAGGCGGTTCATACTTTCCCTCCAATCAGCAACAGCAAAGTGGCGAGTGCAAAAAATGCCGATGGAAATTTATGTGTCCACGAAGAGTCTGCACTAATACATACACATGTCACATATTTATTTATTAGAATACAACGAAGTTTATACAAACATACACACATTCTTCGATTTGTTGCAACGATAAGTTCAAGAAGCGGCAACATTCAGCGCCAAAATGAGCAGCCAGCAGCCAGCAGCTAACAGCCAACAGTCAACAATGGCCAAAGTCTCTGGACGATGGATGGCGCGATGAGAAAAAATATACAACGACGAACATTACAACGCAACAACAAAATCTGCATGTGGTGGCAATAGCTGTGAGTGCATCTTACCCAGCGAGATAAAGCACAAACCAGTTTGTTAACGCAGTAATAGGCCGCCACTTGTCCCACTCCTCACCCCCAGAAGCTTGCTGCAAATAGGGAAATCATGATTGTACTCTTGGTTAAGTAGAGTTCCGCACATATGGATACATATGTATGTATGTATGCATTTATTTACATCGGTAGAAAATGGTATTGCCTGGGTCAGTCCGGGAGCAAAGAGCTTGAATGTAAATTGAATTTATTCTCAGCTACAAATATTTGTACGAATATGTATGTATTTTAACATACATAAAGACATACATACGTGTAATATACCTCATACGATTATATGTATATCAGGCGGACACTTTTTTTCAGTCGTTGTTTTATTAGACACTTGTAGGTGATCAACCCGAAGTTCCAATAAATGATGATGGATTAGGCGTTCCGTAACCCGACTATGACAAAGGTCATAGGAAACATGTGCAAAGACTCCAACCTAAATGAAGTTTGCTCATAAAACGTATGACCCCACGGTTTGCGCTAATTATTGTAGAATAAACCCCCTAGGTATAAGGGAACTGTGGGACGGCATTTCAAGCTCCCTACGAACAGCTCCAAACGAAGTCGCAAAAACAGCTGGTACGATGAAGACTACCGTGTCGCAGTGGAGAGAAAGCATGTTGCCTACCTCGCAACGTTGCGATCGACCGCAACACGTGGGGAATGGGATAGATACTGAGAACTGGAGAGGAAAGCAAAACGCATGTGCAAAAAAAAAGTATGATGCCGAGAAGCGTGAGTACGAAGAGCTTGAGATGCTGGCCGACAAGAGCAATGCTCGAAAATTCTACGAAAAGATACGGCGACTTACGGATGGTTTTAAGACCAGAGCAAACTCTTGTAAGATCATCACCCCTCTGGATCGTAGTGACGGGTGCCCAGAGTATATTGAATTTATGGAGGGAACACTTTTCCAGTCTGTTGAATAGCAGTGAAAATGGAACACCAGGAGATGGTGAACCTGAAGACCCAATTGATGACGATCGAAAAGACGTTCCATTAAAGAACAACAAAGCGGCTTCGAGCGTATTGTGTGAAAGACCACTGATTGGACCCTATCAGTGTGACCATTGACCAGATATTCCAATGATTTTGGAAAAGACCCATGAAAAGAAGATCGACACACACCAGTCTTCGACAGAAAGAGTAGGAGCTGCCTCTACGACGGTATATCTGAGGTTGGCAAAACTTATACGACTATGTAAACTGACCGTAAGAAACAGTAAAAGCTCCGTCAGGACCGAGAAGAACCTCTTTGAGCCATTCGATAACAAATGAGGTTTCAGGCAGGGTGATTCCTTATCGTCTGACTTCCTTAATTTATTGCTGGAGAAAATAATAAGAGCTGCAGAGCCGGATAGAGAAGATACAGTCTTCTATAAGAGTGTATAGCTGCAGCCACACGCCGGTGATCTATATTGATACAACGGATGCTAAATGCTGGAACCGGGTCTCGGATAAGTAGCTTTTTTTTACCGAAAATTCATTTTTTCCAACGAAAACAAGCCGAACTACGGTATCTGGGGCTCAGAAAACCCCAAACCCGTATTTCTGACATGAAATAAAGGCTTCTCATAAAAATTCATCGGCCCTTCGGAGGCGGCTAAGGATAGAATGCAGGTTCCTCCATTTGTTGGAAAAACCGAAAATACCTTCAGCGGTTACAAAGCGCCAATTATATATATGTAACCATGGAAAAGCAATTGCATCCCAAACGAGCAACCGATTGACCTGCTACATCATTGGCCTCTATTTCTACATGAGGGTTGCACGTTTCAACATGAGCGAATATTTTTAACATCATTCATAGAAGACTGCAGTCCTACAGATGATTTGAAGAAAATTAGTTCTCGGGGTGAATTATGACCTTAAGATTTTCTAAGAATACTTTATGTACATACATATATGCAAATCATCAATAGATCTCACCACACAGAGAACACATTATCAGACCATTCCCACATTTCTTACAAACTTATCGATCACAAGAAGACATGCCACAAATACATACGAGTTTGTATGTGCATACACTCCACTTCTGTCGCCATTGGATTCAATTTACTAAGCGACCGGTCTTCACTGGTGTTGTTGTTGCCTTTTTAGTGATTGTTTGCAATCGGTAGTATATTTTTTTTCTTGCCTTTGCTGTTGCAACATCGCGCTAATCTTGCTAACCGTACACTATGAGGCACTCCTGCAACATCAGCAACACCATACACACACACACCAACACCAACACACTCTTCTACAATACATTTATCATTGTTTGTGTTGTAAAAAAAAAGCTCGTCCACGCGCTCCACACACCGGCGAGACACGCTGATTGGTCTGGAGTATTGGCATGGCGCCGCCCATATCGGGTTTCATTTTTTTCTTGCCTCAACATTGCTGCTCGCATTTTTGTTGTTCTTCCCCCCTCGCAACCCCAATAAATATGGAGTTGTGTGCTTGTAGAGCTGATATAATGTGTCAGCGTGTGTGTGTGTTTGAATTTTTTTTTTTTCTTTCTGTAGCCGGCTGGGGCCACTTATCTTGTATTATCTCACATTTTATCCCGCGCCCAAAACCTCATAGCCGTTTTCTCACTGGTCGGTCGCGGCGTCAGAGACTGGTACTGGTACTCGCACAACCACTTTTTTTCGTCACTTACGCCATGCCCATGGCATAATACACGCAGCAACCGGCTGCACAGCAAGGTTGGATGGCTGGCTGGCTGGTTTGTATGTATGTAGGTTTGTATGTTTGTATGTTTGTATGAATGCTTGTGTTAACGATATTGGTGTCGCATATATTTACGCCAATGTGTTGTTGTTATTGTTTTTATTGCACTATCAATTTCTGCTTTTGTTTTTATTGACTTTGTTTTTGTTGTTGTTGATTTTATTTCTTCCTTTTATAGTTGTTTAGCTACTTTTGTACTCGTTTTATTGAGAAATGGCGTTTATATTGTTGTGTTGATGTATGTGTATGTATGTGTTACAGGTGATAGCGCATGCATATATCTACACATACGGTTGAATACCTCTGCAACACACACACAACCACATACACTTACAAACCAACACATAGTGATTCATGTGTTTCATACCCGAGTGCATTTGTGGTTTACTCACTCGCGTACACCTGAAATTCACCCATACATACAAAGATACTCACCGACACCGACACTGACACATGTGTACGTATGCATGTATGTATGTATGTATGTTGATATGTATGTATGTCTGCTTGACTTGATAACACATTGTTGATTGTTAGTTGTTGTTGCTGTTGCTATTTTTGTTGTTGTTGTTTGTATTGTTAACATTTATTGTTATAACTGTAGTAGTAGTTGTTGCTTTTCTTCTCACTCTTTTACTTACATTTCTTGTTTTACTTTTATCTTTTTCCTTTTTCAACATTTGACATGCTTTGAGTGCTTTTAAACTACACATATACACACACACACTTGCATACATACATACTACTTGTCGTCCAATCTAATTCGATCGATTCATTATTGATTGGCTGAGCGCAAGAGGAGGTATGTTCGATACTATTTTTAACTGTTTTTTTTGTGTTTTTTGGTTTTTGTATGTAAGGCGGCTTTTATGCACATACATATGTACATATATACATACATATTTACATACATGAGTTGAGATACGGATTTTTGTTTCCAAGATATTATTCTTTTTTCTGGCATTTCATCAAGTGAAACATATTACATAATGACTCTTTACAATTAGAAATTTTCTTGTCGTTGTACCGTCTAAATTCATACGTACATATGTACAGTACAGGCCAAAACTAAAGCAATTTTTGGTAGTTCTGTTTTCTTTAAATAAATTAACACGAAGCGGCATTTTGAGTTTAGGGAAAAGAAAAAAGTCACACGGTGCCATGTCGGGTGAATACGGTGCTTTCGGAACAAAATTTACGTTGTTTTTGGTCAAATAATCGCGTACAAGACGAGACGTATGAGCTGGCGCATTATCATGATGTAGAAACTATGACTTGTTGTCCCACAAATCCTTCCTTTTGAGACGAATATTCTCACACAAACGCTTCAAAACGGATAAATAATATTCAGCATTAACGGATTGGCCTTCTGGAAGGAATTCCGAGTGCACAACACCTTGGCTATCAAAGAAAACAGTGATCATAACTTTGATTTTCGATCGACTTTCAGATTGATTGCTGGGCTGTTTCAACGTCGTATTAATAGACCCAAGTCTCGTCACCAGTTATGATGTACTGGATGTCCGTATCACTTATTGTGAGCAGTTCCTTGGCGACAGTTTTGCGTTCCTCTTTTTGAAGAAAATTCAACAATTTCGGAACAAGTCGAGCAGACACACGTCTCATGCCCAAAACATCGTGAATAATGCTATGAGCGGATCCATTTGATTTGTTGAGCTCACTAGCTATCTCTCTTTCAGTTACACGACGATTTTCCAACACAATTTTCTTTACGACGTTTTCTTCGTTTATTGACGTTGCTGGACGACGATCATGGGGCAAGTTCTCCAGCGATGTACGGCCGTCCTTGAGCGACTTATACCAATCAAAAATACGTGCACGTGATACGCAAGACTCCCCATATGCCTTCTGCAACAATTTCATTGCGTCCGTCGCACTTATTCCATTGGAATAACAAAATTTGAAACAAACTCTTTGCTCAACGTTAATTTCCATAGTAAAATTCGAATAACACACTCGAGGTTGACTTGTTTATAGTGCCGTAAAAAAAAACTATGTGACAAATCGCGCTCAAATTTGACATGTAAACATATAACAGTCCTGCCAACCTAAGCAAAAAAAAAAGTATGGCCATATGTCTTGTCCTTGTCGAGTTATGGATAAAGTCTCCGTTTATATTTGAGCAGCTTTAAACAATTCGTTTTTGGTTTTACAATGTTCCCTATTAACTTGCATATTTACGATCTCCCATAAGTTCTCAATGGTGTTGAGATCAGTGGGCTAAACAGGCCAATTTAAAACGTATATGCCTCTACGTTTCAACCAAGTTTTACAATACTTCGAGGTATGCTTAGGCTCGTTGTCCTGCTGGAAACTCCATTTCAAAGGCATGTCTTTTTCAGCATATGACAGCATCTTCTTCTTCTTAATTGGCGTTGGCACCGCTTACGCGATTATAACCGAATCAATTACATCGCACCATTCCTCGCTTCTTTTCGCTGTCCGGCGCCAGTTGGAAATACCAAGTGAGGCCAGGTCACTCTCCATCTGATCCTTTCAACGGAGTGGAGGTCTTCCTTTTCCTCTGCATATGGCAGCATCACATTTTATAAAATGCCAGTATACCAGAAATGATCCATTATTCCTATTATTTGATGAATTGGTCCGATACTTTGCGCAGAAAAACAACCCCAGATTCAAAATTTATATTGGGTTACCCCAAAAAAAAACTGGCGTCTTTTTAAAAGAAATAAATTAATTTTTTGAAATTATATATCATAATGAGCTTTAAGCAATTATGTAATTAGCATTTTGTTGGATGACCTTTCGGCATCTTTCGGCAACATAATTATTCCACGCTCTTAGAACTTCTAGCCTTCATCTGCAAAAAACTGAACCAAATGCCATTTTATAGCCTCGCCATTTTCGAAAGTTTTACCATTTAATGAGTTCTGCAAAGACCGAAACAAATGGTAGTCTTACAGTGCAAGGTCAGGACAATATGGTGGATGCATCAACAGTTTCCAGCCAATCTCTCTCAGTTTTTGGCGAGCGATCAAAGATTTTTGCGGTCTAGCATTGTCCTGGTCGAAATATGACACCTTTACGATTGACTAATTCTGGCCGCTTTTCGTTGATGGATGTATTCAATTTGTCCAGTAGTTCACAGTAGACATTCAAATTAATCATTTGGTTCTTGGAAGCAGCTCAAAATATACCACACAAATATGCCCTCCAAGCACGCTAAAAGTGACAGCTAATAACTGGCAAAAGAAAAAATAAAATTAAATAGTCACAAACTGTTCAAAAAAATTGTCAACCCGTCTGTATGAAAAATTACATAAAAAAAAATCCATCGACCATTCAAAGGTGGTTTAGAATAAGCAGTAGATTTCTTCATTTTTTTGGGAAATCATCAAGACGCATACCACAAATTGTGGGAGGAGCTCGGCTGAAAATCGCTTCAGTCTGTTAATCTTAGTCATATTTATTATCAAAAGCATGCAGGTATAGAGGAAAATATTAGCTTCTGTATTACTTGCAGCTCTATTATCTTTCGAGCGAAAAGTCTTTCCCAGATATCCGCACTCCACCTCTATTTCCATACCAGTGTGCTGTACAATTTTTTCCACGCCTTAATGTTTCCATTTCAGATTTCTTTTTATTTGGTGCTTTTAACTCGGAACTTAAAAGGTGCAAACAAACTTTCTTTTTCTTCATCATTGGCGTTGGCGCCACTTACCCGATTATAACCGAATTAACAATTGCACGCCATTCGTTACTTCTCTTCGCAGTTGGAAATACCAAGGGAAACCAAGTCACTCTCCACCGGATCCTTCCAACGCTCTTCCTTTTTCTTTGCTTCTGCCGTTTTTGCTGTTAAATTTTTCGCAAAAATTTTCTCTCGAAGACTCTCAGGGCTTACTCATCGGATCTCGACTTCGTTCAGGCTTCTTGGATTTTGTTCGTCGTGAGGGGTCTTTGCTTTTCCATTGTCTTTGGATTGCAAAGCTGACATTATTGTTGGTGTAATGCTGATTTCAAGGTAGATGAAGTTATCTGCGACTTCATAGTAATGACTGTCAACATTGTCATCGGCATACGACAGCAATTGTACACTCTCGCTGTGATGTCGCCCGTTAGTCATAGAGACTGAATTTCCTGAGTGTATCAAAAATACCTCCTTTGCCCACACTGACAAGAGTCTCTCATCCGAGGCGTTGTTTTGCTTTACATTGGAGCTGGTTTCTACGAACCAAGTCCCAAACCTAGCGCCCAATTTCGCTAGGCGCACAAATTTCAAATTTTTACACACTTATTTAATGAAGTGCCTCAACCTGCCGCTACCGAAGTTCAAATAACAAAGAATCCTAGATGGCCCACTCTTTTCTTCAAAGTGTTGCCACGGTAGCATTTAACTATATCGACTACTGGTTTAATATAATTGTCACAAATCCTTTTCATGCTTTTCACACAGTGAGTATGTCATAATTTTTGCGAAAAAAAATTCAACACGCCATTCATTTTCCTAACTAAACTAGTATTAAACTAGTATAAAACTGATGTCTCCGTGTTTTCTGAGAGATATTTTTTTCGAGTATATAATATAATGACGAGGTTCAATAAGTGAAGAATTTCACTCCTTTTTCCATTAACCTACAGGGGTCTCGGGGCACTATTTGGTGCGGTTTATGGACCGTCGGAGTTATACTTTTTCGAAAATGAATAGCTGCTGGATTCTTGGAAAAATTTGTTGGCAGAAATAATTTCGGAAAGTGGAATAGAGACTGACTTTTTCGAAGAAATCGTAGGGTAGGTGGGTGGCTAAATAAGCATAGGTCCGAATGGGGCATATTTCTTCGAGACATTCATATTGACATTTTCACAAAAGACTTTGAGTAACGAAGTGGGGATCCACACATAAAAATAAGTAGTTAGATCAAATAGATTATACAGGGTGCGCCATATGTTGCGATAGCTCTGCCATTTTTTTACCTATTGGCTATATGTATATAGTGGCTTGTTCGCCGTGTCATTTCAGTCTATTCTGTGCCATGAATCAACTAAAACCGATACAACATGCGCCATGGTGTTGGTGAGTTTTGGTGCAAAATCATCATGAGCGATGAAGACGGAAATCGTTGTGAGATATTCGAGGAGCCTCTTCATAATGAAAAATGACCGTTTGGTGCGGCGTGTTGGCCAAAAAAATAATCGAACCGTACTTTTTCGAGAACGAGGCTAGCAACGCCGTTACGATCAATGGCGCACGCCACAGAACGATGTTGTGTGACTTTGTGTTTCCGGAAATGACTGACCTACTTATGGTTCCAACAGAACGGAGTCACAGCATACACTAGCCGCCATTCAATAACGATACTCCGCACGATGTTCGACTGACGCATCAAATCGAAAAACAACGCTTTAGACTGCCCACCGCGCTCAGCCGACTTGATGCCCTCGGACTACTTTTTGTGGGATTTATCGCTTATTACCACCGAAACGTTAGAAAATGTGTTGCGAAATGCACGAAAAAGGGTTTATTTGTTGAATATTATATTAAAAAAATATATATAGAAATCTATAGTAACGTGTGGCCGGGTCTGGTGGTATTTTTATAATTCTATTGTGTTAAATAAACTTTGTTAATATTCAAAATGTCTCTTTTATGTGCCCTGCGGATTGCATTGTTGTTGCAATTCACATGCCACGTTCATCTACTTACACCCATATAAATATATACATACCATATATATGTATATCCACACTCACACTACTGACATACCCGCATGTAAATATGTAAACTTAAATATTATTATTGCAAAAAACAGTTATCGGCACAGACAATCGCGCGCATTACTTAAGTTTTATCACAGCGAAAAAGCTAAAACTAAACTAAAAAGAAACATAAAACCGAAAACAGATAACAACACAATGCAACAAAATATATATATATATACTCTTATATATATTTACAATAAAAAAAATTAAAAGCAAAAAATGATAATGGAAACAAAATGCACATTATTTTATAAGTATAAAAGAGTCATTGATAGCGCTCAAACATGGCTGACAACAACGTACATACATATGTATATACATCCATGCATACATATATACTTGTATATGTATGTATCTACTTACAGATACTGCATAAAGTATGTAAATAAATTTTTGTTTGAAAATTGAGCATAAAACGAGCATGATTCTGCCACCGGGCAAACGCGTGTAGCTTGGAATTTCCGCCAACGATGAAACGAAACAAAACAAAAAACAAAAACAAAAAAACAGAACAACACGAGCAGCAAGCAGTGTTGACTAAAAAGCTGAGCTGTAATGCGCGCGTAATGTGTGCTGCAATCTAAGCTAGAAGAGTAGTAGTCGAAGTTGCCGATGACGATGAAGAAGAAGAAGAACAACAACAACAACACCAACAACAAATAGTTGGATAAGCAGGCGCCCGTGTATCAACGACAGCTGCAGTTAGTTGGTGGTGCTCTTGGGGACGTTATCATTTTGGAATGTGGATAAATGGTTGCTTGGCCGTGTTGTGTCGTCTACGGCTGCTGCTGCTGCATGCTGTTGGCGCTTTCAAAACTGACAATCACTACTGTATGTTGATGGGGCAACATAATATTGCTGTTTCGCATCTTCTTATCAACACAGTCCCAGCCGACGCCGACGACGACGACGACGACAATGACGACACCATCATGCCATCACTGCTCTGTTGTCTTAGGCTGTCAGTCCTTGCCGCAGTCACCACCGCCACCACCGCCATCACTCTCTTCATACGGTAATGGAATCGTAGACATTGCGCTTTTATGTCTTAAGATTGTAAATTGTAGGCGATAAAGTAATGTGTATACTAATTACATGCAACACAGTGCAGTGTGGAGCGGCGGGAAGGCGCTGCCATTTTAAATTTTAGATTATGTGATATTAATCATTCATTGCATTTACATTCCAAGGTGAATGAAGGAGGGTCTAAGATAGCTGGTTATGTGAGAGTAGAAAATAGCAGGAATTCGAGACTTTGGGTTACTACTACCCACACCAGAGAATAAGAAATATGAAGGGAGCGTCAATAATCAGTCTAAAAACCCAGTAAGGGGGGAGGCAAAAACCCAAAAAGTCACAGTTTCGGAAAGGTCGAATAGCAATGGGAAGCTCACTAAAGAGCGTAAGTATGGGTAAAAACCAAAGAAAGCATTGGCAGCAGACAGTTCTCTTCAGTCGAGAATTACGGAGCTACAAATCTGATATTAAGAAGTTTGTGGTATGGTGTCCACAAGCTGAGTACCTGAACGGCTTGATATACATACATATAGGCAGGAACTCGGCAATATCTTTAAACCCACCTCCCTGCATTACCCAGACCAACACATCTTTGCATTGTATCGAAATCAATTCTTCAACCAGTAGAATGGACCAACTTGGACGGAGTCATTGGTGGCTGAGATTGTTGAACTTCTTCAAGGTTCTATCGAAGCTCAAACACAATTTTCTTAGTAACTTCATCAACAAGTTATCAGAGTGGCGCGACATTTTTCCGGTGGAAGTGGGAGATCTTCATCGTCGAAGAGTTCTGGTAACCCAACGACAACAGGTATTTAATGAGATCGCCACTTAAGGTTTTCTTGGTATTGTGAATTTAATGAGCTTACGGTCTTTGCTGCCTTTGATCTCACCAATGTAAGATCTCGAGTAAGACCGAAGCATCTTCACTCATATGCTTCCAAGTGAATACATACAGTACTACCGTTGTCTATAACACGTTCTAAGAAAGACGTGGGTTTTTGATGTTTTCCCCTTGGGATTGCTTATTATCGGCACCGAGTGGTTTAGCCATTTGAGGCTGATCTCTATTCCCATGTCAGTTATGAGACGGGAGTGGCACTTAGTCTATTGAAGACTTTATAGCTTGATCACTGATCCCTATATGCTGCCACGTAGAGCTTTTTAGTTTAAGATCTAGGGAGTGCTCATCTGAGGCATGGCAGAGTTACATTTCGGGTGTTCTTGTGGCTTACCTTGGTTCTTGTATCTACTGTCGTGGGCCTTCTTTGACCGTTTAGCTCTCGAGGACCTAAGTGATTATTGAAAAAGTTTTCTATTTACGTTTTTAGCAGCAGCATTTTTGACAGGTCAGGGATCCGGAATTGGATACTTGGCTTAATATAACAACTAATTCCTTCGGGGCATACTACAAGAGAACCTTTAAGGGTTATTATGAAGGGAATGGAAAGGAAATGATCGGCTAAGGCGATCCTCATATCGCGGAATATCAACGTTTCTCTCTAAAATGAGCCGGTATCCGACGGGCTCCGTTAGAATTCAGACTAATGGATTAAAGCGCCAATTATTTATGTTCTTCATTGAGAACTAACGGTGTTTAAGGTGCCCCTCAGTAAACACATGAAAGCCGATCCTAATTAAGATAATTTATTGAGCTGCCGGAAACGGCTCTGTTTGCAAACTTTTCCTGTCGCTAGGCGAGAACAACTTGCCTAAAGTAGAACTGGAGCAAGTCACTGAAAAAGTAGAACATTTCAAAGGTAGTTGGCAATCGGAAACAGACCTTCAGGAAGCAGGAAGGAAGGAGTATTATCTTTAAAATATGGAGCTGGTGAAATAACGAGAAAGAGGAGACGACTTTCCACATGTTATGTGATTACCCTGCTTTAAGCAGAAGGAGACTATGACATAATAATAGTGATCCCCTTACGATGCGAAATTTTTTCGTCATGGTTCACTCTCTAATGGGGTCCGATAGAGCTCGAATTATTATGAGAACCCCTAAATTATAGTACAACGAATAAGGATCTAGGAGTTTTCGTTCGGTTGAGAGTAAGCGCTGCAACACTATCCACGAACGACCTCATTAGCCGAGGGCTTAGCTCAGTAATTATGCGGAGGGTTACAGTTTTGATTCCTGACCAGGCCAACATCTAAAATTATTAGAAAATAAATATTAAAATTAATTTTATAATGTTTGTTGTCCCTCAATCCTTCCAAGTAGATTTCTGACATGAAATAAAAGTTTTTCAAAAAAGTCCGTCAGCCGTTGGGAGGCTCGAAAATCATTTCAGCGAAATATCTACTAGTTAGAACTACGTGGATATGGAAGGATATGGCTTTGTTTGAAATTTTTGATTGACGTGAGCTTGCGAAATTAAGATTCGCCTATTATCTCCTAAGCCGTGCTTGCGTCAACTAACAAGTAGATATCCATCGAGCGCAATAACAGGCGCCATTCACAACTCTCGCTGAATTTTGCGTGTTAAATGTTTTGTCATTTTCGTTATACTTTTACCATATAGAGCTATTTGTTTTATACACGTTTTCCTTTCTTTTTTTCTTTTTGTTTCAAATATGGACAATGCGTTTTAAAATTGCCAACAGACAATGCACAAGTAATCGCACTTTCGAAGTTTACACATCACTGAATTCGAATTGCGACAGTCGACCGCTGGTTGGGTGAAAGGTGATCAGCCCGCTAAACGATTGTTACAATTATAGTTACCGTTATAGGCAGTTAAATAAACATAAAGGCTGTGTTTTTTCAGACACGTGATTTCCAATGAGGCAATACTCTTTTCGAAGTTGGTCTTTTTGACAGCTTTTACTGGATTTATACTCAATTTGGTTTACCATTTCAAAATGAACAGACTACTTTGGAACAACGTTTTTGCAAATCGTGTAAATTTATGACCAAAATAATGGTCGGTTTGTGCGCTGCATAGCGCACCGCGTTCAATATTCGGGCGACAGACATAAGAAACGCCCAGTAGAGTCTGTAATTCAAGCACTTATGGATCGGTTTCAAACCACGTTTACTCTAGTGCATAACTAGCATCCTCAGAGGCGCCATACAGTGTGCATCGAAGCCGCTATTCTTCAGCAGAATATTGAAGAACATATCCGCTTTCGCGCGCGGGAATCGGATCTGTGGCCATCCATTTTAAGAAAAGATTTTGTGGAAGAATTTTGGGCTTTCAAAATCCAACTCGTGCAAGAATTGAAGCCGAGCGGTTAAAATGCTCGTCGCGCGTGGGGTGAGTGGGCCCAAAACGGGTGAACTTCGTGCGATTTAACATCGCCGGACTATTTTTGGTGGGCTTATGTGAAGTCGCTTGTCTACGCAGATAAGCCCGGGACGATTGATGCCTTGCATGTATTATTGCTGACATACGACACCAATTGCAGCAAAAGATGATTGAAAAAAGCGACTCTCGCCAATAATTTATTTCGAGTAAGCCGAAGTTCAGTTGCCCAAAATCATTTTTAAAACAAAACGCAAACCTTTATTTTGATAATGAAATAAATATAAATTATAAATTCTTCACCATAACATTAAGTTATATGCTTTTTATTTTTTCTTGAAACCCATATGAAAAAAGCACCCTTTATATACGTGCCGCGCAGTGTTCGAGTTTCTCTGCGAGCAATTTGCTCATATTTTCGGTGAAAGAGAAATTCAACATGCCTAAATTAACTGGTATTTAACTAGTATGTAGCTGATGTGTAGTCGGACATTTGGCAGTTTGTAGTATCTGTTTGTGACATGTTAAAACTCAATTAATATTTTAGAAAAAGTATGCAATATTTCAATTACCACCGCCAAATGGCTGTATTTCGGTACATTAGGGTAGGTAGTGCAGATGTTGTTTGGTTTATAGGCTTGTGGGAGTTATGCAATTTTTTTATGTTCTTTTACGATATTTATACCTATATATTTTACACATGAACATCTACCCACATACATATGAGAATGTATGGCATTCGTTGTGATTTAATTAAAACGGACCTCCCTAATGAAAATTTTATTAGAAATCACCTATAAACAAGCAAAATTTACCTTCTGTTTGCTAGTGTACAAATGCATACATATAGATATACAAATATACATTTGTTTAGCGATCGCTATTTGATTGCATTTTAGAATTTCAATTTCGATGCAATTTATGGTACAATTATGTGATAAATATCTGTAATTACTTTCAAAACTGTGTACATAACACATACGAGTACATACGTTTACATAGTTACTGGGTGAATATAGAGGTGTAAGCAAATGAAAAATTATGAATGGGAGATCTGTATATTATTTGTTTGATTTTATTTATTACAGGCGCACCTTCCTAGTATGTTTTTATAAAATATTAAAAAATAAAAAAAAATGTTCTAATAAACTTTATTATGCCATAAGTTCTTAGCATATTTTTAATATTATGTTTTTTCTACTTTCAGGTAATGTACAATATTCGAGATGCCTTCATGGAGTTTCATAAATTTTTTCAAATCTGAATATATCATTCCCTCGGCAAGGATTTTCAAGCCCTCCGAGTGTATTTTTGACATGAAGAAACGGTTTAGAAAACAAAAATTTTTACCAAAATTTCTCAGACTTGTGAAACGGTAATCAGCTAATAAGGTTAGTGTTTTGAGCATTGAAGCTCTTAAATATGAAATAGATATATGTACATATAAAAGGAATGTTCTATCTATTTTTTTTTAATACAAGTATGATATTTTTAATAACAAGAAAAAATCTTGTAAAAATTATTTTTGCAATATATGGCTTTAGTATCTGTATCTTGCGTTGAATTACCCTAGATAGCGTCAGAAAGAGCATATTTTGTACTAAAAATGAGAGCGGGAGAAGTGTTGATCACTTAACTTAGTAATGTTGGAGCCAATGTCAAAGATGGACAACAGCAAAAGAAAAATACACTAGATTCTGCAATTTTTATTCGAATATAAGTCAGGCAGCTGAAAATGTGAATAGTGTTTGTGGTTCTCATATTTTAATAGTCCATCATGCACAATTTTGGTTTCATCGATTTCGTTCTCATAATTTGGATGTAAATGATGCTTCATTATGTGGAAGGCCAATTGTCGAAAATATCGATAAAATCGTCGAGTATGATGTCATGGGGATACTCTTTCGATTTACCAGGAGCTAAGCACTGCACAAAAAATAGTGGAAAAGGCTGAATACACAAAGAAGCTCGATGGGTACCACATGAGTTAACAAGAAAAAACCTCATAGACCGAATATCCATGGGCGGATCGCTGCTGCATCGTAAACAAAATCGATCTATTTCAGAAGAAAATGGTGGTTGGTGCTCAAAAATGGATTACTTACGGGAATGTCAAAGCAAAACGGTCGTGGTTGAAGGGTGGTGAGCCGACACACACGCGCTCAACCCAGGATTGACGCCAAGGGAGGTATTGTTGTGTGATTGGCGGGATTGGCAAGGAATCATTCACAACAAGCTACTCCCCTACGAAGAATCTCTTATTTCGGACCATTACTGTCAGCCTTTGAACCGTCTGAAAAAATCAATCGCCCGAAAGCGCCCAGCTTTGGTCAACAGGAGAGAAATTGTGTATCACACCCCTCAATAGTGACTTCTTAGAAGCTCTGAGCGCTTGGTTGGGAAGTTCTTATGCATCCAACTTATAGACCAAACCTCACACCAAGATATTACCGTCTGTTCCTGTTTTTGGCGAATTATTTGGTTGATGAAAAGTTGATCTCAAGAGAAGACTGTGAAAATGGATTGTCTGAATTTTTTGCCAATAGGAATAAAGGTTTCTATGAGAGAGGTATAATGACATTACTTTCAAAATGGCACAAAGCTATCGAGCAAAACGGTACATATTTGACATAAATCAGATAATTCTAACTCTGGTAAATAAAACCTTCAATTCATTAATGCAAAAATATTGGATGACTTTTTACTAGACCTTTTATTTCGACTTGTAGTAATTTGCAATGTTTTGTAAGCTTAAATGATTTTTTTTATCTTTTAGTTGGGTGTAGTAAACTGCAACGCCCAACACCTTCCGTCACTTTAGAACCATCTTTAAAATTATGGAGAACTTTGGTGGCATATTTTAAACTTTTGTTCCAGCCGATATTGTAGCTGACAACAGCTTCCCGAAAGCCAAGTGCGGGATTAAGTAGGCTATTCGTACACCTAGGGGTAGCGCTATAGTAATGTGACCGTAAATTAATAATTTTCAGCCGTCTAGAAGCGTCTACATTCGCAGCAGTTTAGAACGCCTTGTTTTTTGCCTACTACAGGTGCAGGAAGAGGAACACCTCCACTCCGTTGGAAAAACCAAGTAGAGAAGGCCCCGGTTGTACTTGGTATTTCCAGTTTGCGCCAAACAGCGAAAAGAAGAGATCTTGTTAACTTCGCTATAATTGCGTAAGCGGTGCCTTCGTCAGTAAAGATGAAGAACACTTGTTTTGAGTGCCCCAATGATGTTGTACATTGAAAGTTGAAAGACCCTTGCCAGTCTATTCAGATATATCATCATACAAATTGCATGAAAGCTCCATAGAAAATTATTGACTTAACAATTGCAATGAAGGTCCGGTTAGAGATAGTGAAGCAGCGATCCCAAGTGCAGCCCAACATCTTTTTACATGTACTTGTATATAGGGTCGCTGATGTTATCTTTACTCGCTCCTCTACATACAGTCTTCACGAGAACTTGCTTTCAAACAAAATTTTCGGGTTCTTAGATCTAGTGCTTGTAAATAGAACCAAATCTATTTTATAAGAATTAGCCCTGACTGCTGCTGAAATAGCCCAATTGTTTAAGCTTCTAAGTGCCTGATTCATCACAATGACTGAGATATCGCAGGTATAGGCTCTAAGCATGGCAGCTCCGCCTTCCAACTTCTGCAGTAATTCATCATTAGCCACAGAGGTGCAGAGCAGAGGTGATAGCCCTCCATCCTGTGGAGTTCTTCTGTGTATATTTTGCGTCACCATGTGTAATCTCCATTGCGCTTGGATCTTCCTGAAACTTATAGGGTTTTCCAATAAGAGGTACTATTTTGATATTCAAAGAAAAATTATATATCTGTAGATAAATAATCGGATGTTTATTGCAATGTTAAAAAAAGGTATGCCATTAATAATAGTAAATGTACAATAATAAGCCAGTTGGCCACCACGGCTACGCTTGCAGGACCGTATGCTTATTATGAATTTTTTCATCACCAAATCGCAAAGTGTCTGCCGTATGCCCTCAATAGCTTCACGGATTCCATCATTGAACCGACGTTGGCCTGCTTGACCTTATATTTCCCGTGACCTGAAAGAAAGACGTCGCAAGGTGTTAAATCACAAGATCTCGGTGGTCGACTGCGATCACCTCTTCGAGAGTTAGCACGGTCCGGAATCTTTTCCCTTAAAAGAACGATGGTATCGTTACTTATGTGGCACGTAATGCCGTCTTGTTGAAAGTAGACGTTGTCCAGATCAATACCATATAATTCCGGCCAAAAAAAAAAATCATTAATCATGTCTCTTTAGCGCAATACATTCACCGTAATTGTTGCTCCAGCCTCATTTTCGAAAAAGTAGGGTGCAATGACGATCCCTCCGGACCATAAAACGCACCAAAGAGTTACAAGTGGTAGATGGAGAGGCTTTTCAACAATAAATTTTGGGTTTTTCGAGGCCAGTTGCGACAGTTTTGCTTATTTATCTATCGAGGTGAAAATGGACCTCATCAGTCAAGATGATTTTTCAATGAATTTTTTTGTAGTGATTCGTTCCATTTTTATTACTGGCGTAGTTTTCACTTGTCAATGTCAAAAAACTACTGCTTCAAAAGTGACATCTACCGAAATAGAAGGCTATTCACTTTTTATTTGAAAACCTTTCACATATATGCAATCTCTAAGAATACTGTTGAGTCTAACCCAACCATTAAGGAATGTTTGGAAACATTGTTGAACGCACCAGTTATGTCGAGGAAGGGCCCCAAAACATATTCTCCACTTTCGAGTGCAGATTTTATCTTCCACACGACATTATGTAATGCTTAACCTTTCTGTGGGTCTACTATGCTTTCTTATTTCATAACTTCATGTGGAGTATAAAAGTGAAACATCACAAAAACGTAGAATCACATGTGAATTCCACTAATTTCACACAAGTATCTAACATACAAATGAGTATGAGCATATTCTTGCAACCCAATAGCAAACTCCAGAGCTTTTTCCGTGCTGCACGCCCACACATTGCCATAAGCGAACTTACACATGTACATATGTATATGCATATGTTTGCATGCATGCACATGAATATGCGAATTAAGATCACGTAAAAGTGCGAATAAATGTAACCATAAATATCTATCTACACGTGCACACATGCAATCAAACATACATACGTGTATGTACATACAAACACACACTAGTGAAGCATAAGCGAGCTGGCAGTCATGTGTGCAAGTGTGTGTAAAAATGAGTAACATGATGGAAATTATCAGCTACTTGCAAGCAGTTTGTACAAGTTTTTTTTTCCCCGAGTACTTTGTACTTTGTACGGTATGTCTGTATGTTATACTTATGTGCCGAGAAATATACGTAGGCAATCGGAAGGCAATCTGCACGTGCAACGGCATGAATGCACACAGTCAAATGTATAAACATACAAATACGAGTATATATATACATATGTATAATACAATGTAGATATGCACATGACTGGGAATTTTGTGCAAAAGTTTTCTTAGCGGCAGCGGCAGGCGACAGTGGCAGCAAGTGTGGGCGTTGCGTCTTGCCACACAGCGAAGAAACTCAGGCACGGAAGTTTTTTAGAGTTGCTGCTGCTGCTGCTGCTACTGCTGTGTTGTTGTTGTTGCACACATTGAGTGACATGCGGTTAAGACGTCTTTATAGCGAGATATTAGCAACAACAACAAACATTTTTATACGTGTTTACATACATACACATATACGTGGATGTCTGTCTGTCTGTCTGCGTGTGCTGGTATAATATTCAAGTCATTTTGCTGCAATATCACTTTCTACTTGGCTTACTGCGCCCCACTGCCGCTCCGTCACCCCTTTCCTTGTGCACTAATGCTTTCTTTGCCTTTTGCTTATCGGCTACGTTCGCTCAAATTTTGTTTCCTACATTTCTGTGCTTACATGTACTATGTACATGTATGTGTGTGTGTGTATGTGTGGCATGCTGCTTGCCACTATCAAGATTCACATTAAAATGTATCTTTTTCTCGACTCACTTGCGTTGCCGTTGATGCCGGCAGCAGCATGCATTCATATGTGCGTGTGTGTGTGTGTGTGTGTCGCCAAAAACGTCCTTCACTTGCACATTAGCACACATACACACATATACACACTCACATGGGAGAACTTTCCGGCGTTTGCTTGTGTGTGAGTGTGCGCAAACACATGCAAGTTTTCATGCAAGGACACGAAATGCAATCATTCATTTATATTTTTGTGTATGTATGTATGTATGTATGTATGTATATATGTATGTATGTGTGTACTGCCTGCCACCACCCAACAGCCATACCCCTTCTAGTGATACATCACTCCCTCCAGTACACACACATGCACTTTGCTCACTTATGTTTGCTTATAAGCATATTTTTGCCAGCTTATACATATAGATACATGCACACATATATGTATATACAACTGTGAGATTTTTGCATTTTGCAATCCTTCTTTGCATATCCGTTATTTTGCTGAGCACATCATATTGCACACGTACATACAGACTTTCAAATATACATACATATATATACGTGTATGTATATGCATATCCTTTTTTTGTTTGCTTGCCTTTCTTTAATCCTTCGGGCTGTAGCCGATATCTTAAGTTTCACGTTTCATAAAATTTTTGGTAGTAAAATTGGCTTACTGATAAAAGTCATAATTTTAATGTTTGTATGTAAAATTAGTTGCTATTTTTTCGCCCTTTTTGCTATTGTTGTTGTTGTTGTTTTGTTAACTGCCAGTTTATCCATTTATTGTAGAGATAACATTAATGTTGTGCACTTATCCTTCATCCGCCATCCTTTGCTCTTCTGCTAGTTGTTGTTTGTGTTCGTGTGCATGCACCGTTGCATCATGTTGCATGTGGCAGCATCTTCATGCATGCTTGCTTGCCTGCTTGGCTGCCTGCCTGACTGCTTGTGCTTATTGGTATAACTCAATTTTTGCTTTGCTGATTATCGAAATAGTTATTCGATGTGGTAATATATTGCTGAGAATGCATATCTAATATATATAAACACACACACACTAACACACACATTTAATATAGATATTTGTAATATTCAATGCATGGAAGAATATGATTATGCAAGCTTCTGAAAATACTAATTTGATATATATGTACGAGGAGATTAATAAAAGTTCGATAAGTTGACCAGAAAAAAAAACAAAATTAATTCTTTTTGTATTTATTCCCAATCTTTGTTCTTTTTTATGTTCTCTACATAATCGCCATTGATTTCAATGCTTTTCTTATGCCTATAGATCCACTTCTGAAAACAGTCTTCAAAATTTTGCTTTGTAAGCTTATCAAGTTCAGCATTAACCGCATTAATTATGTCCTCGTTGCTATTAAAGACCTTTCCTTTTAAATTTTGTTTAAATATTTGGAAACAAACAGAAATCACAAGGTGCTATATCTGGGGAAAATGCTGCTGGACGTATTTCTTCGATCCCAGAGAACGCAATAAAATTACTCGTCATTTCAGCAGTGTGGGATGGCGCGTTGTCGTGATGTAAAAAGTAGCACCGCAATTCCTCTTTCTTTCTGTTTTCCAAAAAAAATTTTAAAACTTTTGGTACGCACTCTGCGGTGTACCATTTTGCTGTTACTGTCTGACTCTTTTCCAGCTACGATTTTGGTTTAGGTGAAGTAAACTGACATCATTACTTTTGCTGCTGATTTTAGTTGCTTAGATTTTACTGGTGGGTTTGCTCCCGTTGGGCTCCATACCATGGACTGCTGTTTGGTTTGTGGATCGTACTTGTAGAACCAAGATACGTCACCAGTGATGACTTTACTAAAGTTGCTAGACTGACCATTTTCGAATTTGTTTAGGAAAAATTGAGCAAAATGCACTCGAGCCTCTTTTTGGGCCTAATTTAAAATTCGTGATACCCATCGAGCAACTTCCTTCATGTATCCAGATGATTACTTAATATTCACGATGCAGCCATGGCATACAAGCCCAACTCATTAGCAATCATTTCTTGTGTTAATCATGGGTCTTCTTCCATTCTGAACTTCACCAGAGCTACAGTAACGTCATCAGTGAAAGATTTTGGTCCGGTCTGGAATCGTCGGAACCACTTAGAAATAGTCTTTAAAGACGACGCAATCGTTCCATATGCAATTTGACATTCACTGAATATTTGTATTGGCTGCAAATTACGCCGGAACCCGAAGAGTATCATATGGATAATTCCAGTTTCCCTGTCGAGGGAAGTCCGCAATTAACAGAATTAGTTTTCTATAACTTTGAATCTTGCCCGAAGAACTTTTTGGGTTATAACATTCAACTCAGATACAAATGGAATCGAATTAAATTCAGGGCCATATTTATCATAGTTAGTATTAACAAATTTTTGTCAAATTAGTACCATTTTCCTCGATCACTATTTGCCATTTAGAAACCCCTGTCCCTATTAAAAATAGATTTTCTAGGTCTTCTTTTGAGGCCAATGCTTCCTTCAGACGCTTCCAATCACTCCCAGTATAGGTCCAAGTTAATAATTTGCCCGTAGGGGAACAGCTCATATTGAATGATTCCTTGCCAATCCCAACAAACACACTCAAACCATTTTTTATATAATATTTAGCTCCCCAGCAATCAAAAGAGTGATCGCCCGATGGTCAGGCCTTCCACACCGTGGAGCATCTTTTATGTCCAAATTACGGGAACGAAATCAACCACTACAAAATTGTGCATGATTGACTGTTCGAGTACCAGGACCCTGAATACTGTTTACATTATTAGCTGCCTGACACAAGTTTTTGCCTTTATCGTGGAAAAGTTTACGAATAGAACCCTATACACAGATCACTAAAGCCATATATTGCAAAAATAGTGGAATTCTTTTTACTAGGTCGGATGGTATTGGTATTACCCTGGTGTGTTTCTCCTTTTTCGTCTTTACTGGATACGACATCCAATTCTTTGAAAGCAGGATTTTCAGGGTGCGCAAAGAGGACAAAAATGCTGCTGGTGGGAGTCACACTCGATAGCCTGCACTGCTTCATTCCTCATACGAGCACAATTGCCGCAAAACTCCAGGGCCGCAACAAAATACTCAAAGCTCTAGCCCGACAGCACCTGGGTACGAACGAGACGCAGATGAAGAAGTTACAGGCCTGTCAAAACACCGCCCTCAGGACCGCGACAGGAAACCTGTTGATGTCGCAGGAGCATCACTTGCACAGCGAAACATCCATGCTACGAGTTAAGGAGCATAATGCTTTGCTGTGCAAGCAGTTCCTATTGGGATCCTACCCTTTTATCCAATCGCGTCGAAACAAGATGTTTCTTGGACCTCCCTTTAGATGAACTCGGCGACTTAGACTGATTAAACCTGTCCTAAGCGTGGTTAAGGAGCCGCTACAACAAACAAAAATTTTTTTGGACGAGAAAGCATTTAAAGGAGACTATGGTAAATATAAATAGGCCCTCTATTCAGGCAGATCATAAAACTATACAATTGCAGTTCCTTTATGTTTGGTAATACGTAAGTCAAGTGGCTCTGAAAATGTTTAAAAAATTGTGTACTAACTTCCATTCATCCGGTAAACTTCGGTAAGGTTTCCAAAGAAAAATCTTTCATGCTTGATTTCTGAGTTAACAGACTTAGCAAATATTCTTGATACTCCTAAACAAACATCCTAAATGAGTAATCCCACGTTATTCCTGTTCAACGAGAAATATAAAATTTCCTATATGGACTTATCAGCCATGTCTGACTCAATTGTGTATTTCCTACGTATTAAAATCGATTATTTTACACATATAAATATATTTTTATTAACACTCTCACATTGAAATTATATATGTTTAAATATAAGAATGATTTATCACCTGCTTACTTAGGCAAAATAAATGTTTATCGCTCGATAAGGACTTCCAAGAACGACGTGGAGTAAGAAGTTTGTTAATAAACCAGAAGAAGGTCAATTGTTGAAGTAAACAAAAGCCTGGCAGGACGAAGATAATGTTTAACTTAGCTGTAAACTTTCCATAGAATATAAATTATTATGAAAATTTATAAGCATAAACAAAATGTAAGTTACTGCAGAATGGGTTGGATGAAGAGCAAGACCAGCTACAGTTTTGCTCATCAACTGCTGTAAGCTAAATTGAGATTAGAAAACGATCGAAAATAAAATATATTAATTTTAAACCCTTAAAAAATATTTCCTATTACAGATGGGTGATTCGGAAGAATAACTGGGAAGAGTCACTGTTGGTAGAATGAGTATTAAAATCGATACACAAACAATTGACCTGTGTCTTTCGATCTTTGCTTTGCAAGGGCGCAATGAAAGGAAGCAAAGGTGTCTAAATGATTTTATAGAGGAGTTTTTTTCTTCGAAAGAAGAAGAATAAAAATCTGCCATTTCCAATGCGCAAAGGACCATAAATCGTTCGCAAAACTTTTCTCTCGAAGACTTCCAGGGCCGACTCATCAGATGTTGACAACGTCCATAAAGTTTGGTTTTTGTTTGTTGAGAGAGAAGTTTACTTTTCATTGCCTACTTCGTCCAAATTAGCCACTGAGGGCAAGAGTGATTCTGCGCTGGATTTCAAGGCTTCTCTGGCTCCAAGATTGATGAAATTATCTACAAATTCAAAGTTATGACTGTCGACCCAAACGCTTTGCTTCCTTATCCATTCTGGACTAAGCAGAATTCTCGGCACGTTTGTTGAGGCCAATAATGTCAGCACCATCGGCATACGATTTCACACATAACGACGTAAAGGCAGTTTTTCGTGCTGTCAAGGGCTCCTGGTTATTGGCAAGATTTGAAGAGTATGCATTTTTTGGATCGGACGGACCATAATTAGACTCCAATCGTCGGGCATGCTTTCATCTGACCATATTTTGCAAAGAAGGTGATGCATGCACCTGATCAGTTCTTCACCGCAATGCCTGGCAATTCATCGGCCCCGCCACTTTGTTGTTTTTCAAGCGGCCGATTGCTATTCGAATTTCTTCATAATCGAGCAATGAGACATCTGTTCCATCGTCATCGATTGAGGAATCGGCTGGAGAACTGCTAGCTTCATAGATTCAGTATACAGTGGTCATTGATCAACTGATTACCTCTCTGATTCAACAAGACTTAATATAGACCCAAAGCTACCACGGTACCAAAATTTCATGTCAGTCGAATGATTTAAAAATAAATTCGTCTTTTGAATTTATCGGTACTTGGTGTACAGCCCGGAAACTTGTTTTTATCGGATGCATTCACCTTACACAGAACACATCCTCCAACTTACATGTCTTTAAGATCTGTGTTTAAGACTGTGGATTTATTCGTCCATCATTTAGGACAAAGTCTTTACTCTTCGTATGCATATAGACTAATCCAATAACCACGGCGAAATTTTTTTATTGATTTTTGTTTTGCTTTTTGAGTCTCTCGTAGGAATATACTCGTATATATGTGTAAGTGCACACCTTGCTTTGTACTAAGGAATGTTTTAAAAAGAATAAATTAAATATCACACTAAATTGTATATTTGCATTTTTATTTACTTCTAACACATATGCTCAGCTCCCTTTCCGCACACTTTCAGCGCTTTTTCATCCCATGAAAGTGAGTCAAATGTCCTTGTCTTTTTTTTATTCAGAAACAAACTCACATTTTACGTTACTCCATGTATGCTGTCTCATGGAGAATAAAACAAAAAATATTATGTTTTTTTTTCTTTGTGATTCCCACACATACTCACATGCCCACACATATATGTACGTGTATGTAAATGATACAAACCCATTCGCATTGTATTCGCGCCTTAACGCCAAGAATTCACCAATTCCATTTGCTGCTCGCCTGTTCGATGGCACACACAAATTCTAACAAAAACAAATAGCTAACAACGAGACATGAATGATATACATACACGTATGTATGTATATGAATGTGGTGAGAAATAAAAACCAAAAATTGTAAATGTGTGTGTGTGGTAAACAATGAAGTCACAATACAAGGGGTTGTTGATAGAGAAGGAGACACGCGTATGGGAAGTAAAAGGCTAACAGAAGGAATTAAGTTGTACTCGTATTTGTATGTATGTGTATGTATATTTGTTGGCTTGTTGCTGCCTTTAACTATTTATTGTTATCCTGGCCTTGTTGTGAGTGGTTAAGTTAATTTCCTTACAAACCACAAATGTCCTCTTTGAATTTCCTTTCTTTTTCTTATTCTCTTTTGAATCTTTTGTCGTCCGCACAAACAGCTGTCGTCTCTTGCTGTTAGCTTTCATTTGTTCTGTCATTCGTTCGTTTAATTGTCATTACAGTTTGTGTTGTTGTTTTCTTATATTTTATTCTGTTAACACTTTTGTCTATGTCCCATATCCTTGCTCTTGCTGGTCATATGCCGCCCAGTTGCCCCATTTACTCTAATCGTTCGTTTCCCTCATCCACATCAACTTACTGTTAGTTACATTCAATTTGTTGTAGTTGTTGTTTTTCCCGCCTGTGTTTTGCTTTATCCTTGATAAGCGACAAAACAGTTGAATTTGATCCTTCGCCGACGATAAAAATATGAAATTTTAATATTTTTATCATTATGACCGACCGCCCACCCTTCAGCTTCGTGTTTGGCATCGTTATAGTACCGTTATGCGCCATTTCGTACCAATTATGTAGTATTTTTGTGTTACATTTTGCACAGTAAGCAATTTGTTCTATAATTTCATAGTAATCTCCTTGGCTACCCCACTGCCGCCTGCACTTCTTATCAGCATTTCGTGTTGTTTATAGCTTGAAAATTAGCTGAATTCGCATTATTATTATTATTTGGTGTATGATAAAGAATTTTATTTTTATACAATTTATTATGCGGCACTCACAACCCCCCTCGACCCCGCCAAATAAAAATAGATACTTTTGTTGCTCCATAGAAATTGAGTTGAGTAATAATAAAATTTTGTTTTGTTTTGGTAAATAATTGCTTTAGTGTTTTTACTTGGCTAGAATTGTTATCTTGGAATTGTCTACGAAACTTCAATAAACTTTGGAAAACAATTCTAAATGATATTAATTCGTGACACTCAATTTGATTTAGTAAATAAGGCATTAATTCCATTCCAATGCATTGTGCTTGTAAATGTTCATTTGGAGTGTATTGTATTGTCTTTTTGTCGGTTTGTCGTTTATCAGTGACACACTTGTGTCTTATCTTTGAGATACATTTTGAAAAGTAGACGCCATGCGTCCAGCAAAGTGCGCCGCCGCCACTCGATTGGGAAATGAAGTTGAGACCACTTGAAGGAGAAATAGAGAAAATTTATGAAAATTTGTATTCGTAATCAAATGAAGGCTTTACAGTGGGAATACACAGGGTTTTCCATTTTGCGGTAATAAAAATAAAAGTAATTAAAATGCATTTAAATAATTTATTTTATGAAATTCCCTTTTTATTATAAAGATTGAAGCTTGGCATTATATGTAAGACACTACATCATTCAAATAACCGCGCCGCGAATTTTTGCAAACTTCGATCCATTTGAGGTTATTTTCGACCACTTCTTGGCACATAGTAGGTGGTATCTCAGCCATAACTCAACACATGTTCGTTTTCAAGTGCTCAAGAGTTTAAGGTTTACGAGCATAAACACGGTCTTTCGCGTAGCTTCACAAACAGAAAGTCCAAAGATGTAAAATTGCATGATCTTGTTGGTTAATTGACATATCTTAGACGAGAGACTATGCAGCCGGAAAATTTTTCTTGGAATGAAGTCATATTCACTCGAGTTGTGGGGTATCTGGTAGGATGCTGTTGAAACCACACATTGGAATGCCAAACAGAGTCGGTTATCATATGACTATAACGCTCTGTATTGACAGAGGCAGTTTCGTCGTTGTCGTAAGGTGCAATCACACCTTAGAACCAATGAGCGCACTAGGCAGGAAGGTTTTTTCAGTTAATGGCCTCTCTTGAGTTATTTGATAATTATGGAAGCCCCGAATGCGATAATTATGCTTATTTATGTATTCCCCGAGGGTGACATGTGCCTCGTCGCGGAACAAAGTTTTGTTCGATAAATCGCCGTCCAATGCTTGTTGTTCGACCACCCAATCGACGTATGTAAGGCGTTGTGAATGATTAGTTGGCTTTGGTTTCTGTGTGAGCTAGACTTTATATGAATCTCATCTGAAATCACGAATCTTGGCCTCGTTAGAATCACATTTTTTAGTAGGTTTTTCCAGACTTTTAACTAAAACAAAACATGTTTGGTTCGGCAATTTCCTTTGCCAAAATAAAGACCTGTAATTTCGAACCATAAAATTAATATCCCTACTTTATTCATTAATATTTGGTTTAATAAAAAATATATTTTTAAATATAAGCCTCCAGTTGATGTGAGTACACCAACCAGAGAGTAGTAACGAAGAGAAGGCAAATTGTTTCGCTCTAACCATTTAAGCAAGGGGTTCTAGCCAAATGCTGCAACTAATAATTTTAGATAGCCTGTTATAACTGAGAATGACCTTGAAACTCAGGCCATTAAAATATCAACTATGGATATTGTAAAAGCGGGACAGCAATTGAATCCGAAGAAATCTCCACGCTATGACCTTATTAGAACAAAAATGCTAAAAGAGCAACCAAGAACTGTACTAGCCCTGTTTTCTAAACTCTTTAATGCCATTCTGAGACAAGCTTATTTCCAAATTCAGCCGAATTATTAATAAAATTATGAAGTCATTCGAGTTCAGGGAGTATTGCAGTGTAATATTTCTTAGCGTAGCACAAGCGTTCGACAAGGCAAAAAGGTCTACGAGGTGTGACAATTAAGTAATGAGATTGATTATATTGCCACGATAGTGGTAACCCTACGACCTTGAAATTCCCTTTCCCTTCTCTCGGCATCCTTTTCCTCTCCATTGATATATTTGCCATCGCTCTAGCTTATTTAGTTCACCTGCTGTGTCGTGTTGAGTAAACGTGTGTTCGTGGTGCTCGTCATGATAAAGGGAAAAACGAAATCAAGAGCAACGCGTCGCGATAAAATTTTGCGCCAAATTGAGCGAAACAGCTTCGGAAACGTACGCTAAAATTGTAAAAGTGCATGGTGATAGTGCTCTTAGTCGAGCCCAGTTGTTTCGATGGCATAAAGAGTTAAAGTTTAAGTAAAGCTCGCATGAGCAAGTCGAAGGTGAAAACGATGATTATTTCTTCCATCGTGGCAAACCGTAAATCAAGTCTACTAACGCCAAGTACTCGAAAGATTGCGAAAACGAGTAAACAGGGTGCGCCCAGACATCGCTCGTAACTGGATGCTTCATCACGTCAACGCGCCGCTCAACACCGCCTTCAGCGTGTCCCAGCATTTGCCCTCTAAAGGGATCTCCGTGTTGCAACAACCGCCTTATTCGCCTTATATTGTATGTTACCCTGTGACCTAGAGCAAAATCGGTGGTCAAAGGAACCCATTTTGAGTCGATTGAGGACATCTAGGCGGCCGTGACGAGGGTACTAGCGGACATCCCAGTCGAAGCGTTCCAGAAATGTTACGAAGCATGGAAAACGCGCTGGAAGGGACTGCCAGAATTGGAATAATTTTGAAACATACGGTTTTTATGGAATCAGTCTCATTACTTAATTGTCGCACATCGTATTATTCAAAATTTATAAAATTTCGCTTATACAATTATAAAATATATTTGAGTCATATTTATTAGACGTAAAACAATCGAAATTCATCACTGACGAGGTTCCAATAAAAGCTGGTATTCCTCAAGGTATCATTCTTAGGCTTATATTATACATTTTGTATACTGTAGACATCTCAGCATACGAAAAAGTACAAACATCCACTTTCGCGGAGGACAGAGCCATATTGTGCTGTGATAAACGACATTTAAAAGCATCGAATACGAATCGGGACACATGTTCTGGGCTTCGTCGAGGTGGGTGCATATCTTGGCTGCAACATGATAAACGCCCGAGCCGACATTTAAAACACTGGAGACATGTGTTGCGGCTATCGCAATATGGTCGACCTGGTTCATAGTCTTTTGATCCTGTAACAGCCAAGCAGCTAGACGGATTTTTATATCAGAATCACTGGTAATATTTAAATTCTTCGGCAGCACTTTCAAGAGTAAGAAAATGTCCTGCTTTCAGATAAATGAGGGCAGTCACAAGGTATAATTATTATTTATGTAATTATAGGATATTAAGTTGCAGGAACTAGTTTCGGGGTGTCCACGCGACTAAATTAAAATTTGTATCTGCAGAATTCATTGAAAGAATTAAAAATTACTGTGTCTGACACTAAATATATCCATAGATTATACAGAAAAAAATAGCACCATAATTTTATTTTATTATTTATTTATTTAGTTACTCAATAATGAAAAAATTAACACCTAACCAAATTAATTGGTGTCGCCAAAAAATTTGAAAAAATTACCAATGTTGCTACGGACCAACTATGCCCATCAGACACTGTTTCCACATTTGCGAAAAAAGGAGTTACGGTAGTATACTTACTGACTAGGAGTCGATTTTGGAGGATTTTAAGCTGAAGGACAAGAAAAAAACATTTTTAATGGCCCAGAAATATTAGCTAGCCCACCCAAAACGTATTGAGTTTGAAGAAGATTATTGAAAAAAAAATTAATTACAGAGAGATATTACTCAAATAAGCAAGCCTTGCTGATTTACTAAGAAGATTAAATAATTTTTACGAGTTAAACTTCTCAAACGAACCTTATATTTGAACAAAAAAACTTCATAATTTAATGTAAGTAATTATAGCATATTTATAAGAATTTTTTTTGTTTACATAATAATGTAAAAAAATAAAAAAAAAAATTAATTATTATCTCCAAAGCTTTTTAAGTCGCTGCTTTGTTCATTACCGCCATCCTCTCCACCAAACACACAACATCAATGTCATTCCTCTGACCACCGGCGCCGACGCCAATGCCAACATCGACATAAAAAAAGTAACATTTGATAAATTATGATAAAATTGACAAATTTCTAATTCAATTTTTTTTTGTTTTTGTATTTTATTATCAGAAACTTAAGTAGTCAGCCAGGGGTGGACAAACAATCAGTGGGTCCGAAGGCAAGCAAAACCAGTCAATCAGCTTTGTTTTGTGGCCGGAGAAGTTGTGTTTGAATGAAAGTGTGTGAGATTGATTGGACAGTGATTAGTCATTATCTAGATACAAATTACTTTATGAAATTTATTTATTGCATAACATGGCTTCGTGTTTGTATTATGGCATGGAATTTTCTTTATATGGACATCTATGGGCCTACATGGGTTATGAGTTGTTTGCTGTGTTTTCCTCTAATAATGTGCACTGAGTCGATCAGTTGGGAAGGGAAGAAAAATTTAGTCTCTCGGTCCTTCAATTCTTTTTTTTCCACTGCTTTACATTGGTTTGATAGCGCTGTCCAGTGGGGCTTTTAAAATTATGAGAGTTATTTCATTAATAGACTATTCGACTGTTCGGTTGTCAACCGCATGTGAAGTCGAAAACCTGAAAGGTGTAAATTTTGAAAAAATCGGAGAGTTCTGTAGCGCTGAATACTTCATCCTAGCATTTTCGCTGAGGAATATATTCTGGTATTTTCTCTCTCTGACAAAATATATAGACACGGAATATAAAATATGTCCAGTGAATTGCTTAGACTATCGAGGATTTGTGACCAGTTTAAATTTTTTGAGTCTGCCTTGATTTTGATTGATTAGGTAATTTCTCGTGAAATGATTATACCACCCTTAGAGCTACCAACCTTGGTCTTTACGGCAGAGCAGATATAACCTTTCGCAATATCAAAACCAATATAAATCGGGATAAGTCCGCGACAGGAATAAAGCGAACGATTTACGATTTGCCTCTGAAGAGATGTACATTAAATCAACTCAAGAAGAGCTGGGCTAACATCTCAACATGCACGGTAGTAAGATACTTCTGGCCTAAGTAAAGTTTGCTTCTATCCCAATACTAAAGCTAGCTTGGAACTTACGCAGTGAAACTTGGGGTTCTTCCGGATTTCCACTGCAGTAGTTGTTGGAAGAAGAGATGGAATCATTTATCTACTTTCTGACGTACTGTAGTGCGTTTGCAAGACTGAGTTTGGCATGGACAACAGGCGAATTATAAATTTGTGACAAGCACTATGAGGCACCTCCAATGCGTTAGGTTGAAGTGATTGCTGGGCATTAGCTCACCAAGTCCACCAAACAGGCCCAAGCCTCTGAAGGTTGCCAACTGTAGAGATTTCAGCCTACCACTCCAAGGTGTGTACAATTGCTAAGGACGTTACTTAAGGTTTCCGGTTCATCCTCCTCTCTACAATTCCTGCATAAGTCATTTGATGGTACGCTCAGACACTCTGCGTGTATATATATTTGAAGATGTTCCGTAAGAAGATTTCCAATGATGGGTGGAAATATTTCGTTACACTTTAGTGAGAGACTTACTTTAATTTCATGCCTACCTTAGTTTCCATCCTGTGGTGAGGAACTGATAAGACTGGAGGTGGCCATGCCCGGTTTAGCTATATCCGACTTTTGTTTGTTCGTACGCAAACTAGTCCCTTCTTCAAACAATTTTTCAGATGTGAGAATTCATATTTAATCCTGAAATAAAATGAATGAAAGTGAAATACCATAAATTTGATATAATCATGAGAGGTATAGAGATTTTGACATAGCCAAAAGCACATCTACTCTCTAGTTTTATTTCACATGGCTGAAAGTGAGGTTAGTTATAGACTTTACCTTGTCATGAGTAGGGATCTGTTACTGGGAGCTTTACATCTTCTATTGATATATCCAAGGTATGCTGCGCTTCTCGTATCTGCTTATTGCTCGCATGAAATTAATTTGGCTCGTTAAAAAAAGAAACTTTTCGTAAAATCGAATCATAACAAAGCAAACGAAACTCACACATCCGTCACTTCACTGCCACTGGCTCCTTGCTTAAGCCATTATACATACCTTGGCTGTATTGATTTTTTTTTTTGCGCTTCAACAATCGATTTAAGCAAACAAAATGTACGTAATTCGACGATTACCGCTAATTGATAAGAGTCGTTGCATATCTACACCGTAAACTAGAGGTCCAACTGGCACCACACACCGAAGCAGCTACTAGCCAAACAAACACCGTTACTAAACATATTGCATACACATATGTATATTTATACATACACGTACATACAAATATTACATGCCAGCGAATTCTATGGAATCGTCATCATATCTTAATCGGCATTTGCATTTCTTATGTTTGCTGCAACGAAAAGTTTCATGCAACAAACATAAACACACACATACACACATATATATGTATCACACAACATATGCAAGTCAAAATATAAATATGCACATACTCGTATGTATGTACATATTTTACTTAAACGCAAGGTGCGCACATGAAATTGGCGCTGAGAGTCTAAAACTGTGCAAAATAACAACAAAAAAAAGTTGGTGGGTAGCACTGTGGCAGACAAGCAGGCGTTGTTGCAAGTTACACATCACTACAAACATGTGTGCACATACATATATACACGTATAAGTGTATTTATTAGAAATGCTAGATTAGTTTGGTAGGTGCACAGGCTGCAGAGCGCTTCAGTTGCTGATAGTCATATTCATAGTCATGTGTATATGAGAGATAGTTGTTGTTGTTGTAAGTAGCACATTGCCTGCCAGTTGTATAGTGTTGCCTTCAGCAGAAGCTAAAGCGCTACAAATGATAATGAACATAATTTCAGCTCTTTATCGCTGAAAATAAAAGTTTTCTAGTTACAAAACAACAAAACTACGCACCAACACATCCAAGAGTTTTCGACTCATAAATGGTTCTCCAAGCAGCAGAACCACAAGTTGTACAGTAGCGAGTACTAGTTCATTTAGGAGCGTTACTTGTTCATAATGTGTATAGTACTGATCTAATACTCGAATATCAGCTTGTAGCTCGGTAGAGTCATGCATCGAGCTTGCTACATCAATGCCTTCTCTGCGGTATTCGCCATTGCCAACGCACAGCGAAACATAAATCTAACACAAAACTTTTCTCTCGAAAATTCCCAACGCCGAGTCATCAGACGATGTCATCATTCATACCACCAACGATGAACGACTTGTAGGGAGAGGGTTTTACTTTTCAATTGCCTACTCAGTCCAAAGTAGCACCTGTTGGCAGGAGGGATTCTGCGTTGCATTTCTGGGCTGACATTGTTGTTGGTGTTAATGCTGGCTCCAAGATGGACGAAATTATCTACGACTACAATGATATGCCTGTGTACAGTGACGTGGGAGCCCAGTCGGATGTGGGATGACTGATTGTTTGATGACAGGAGATATTTTGTTTTGTCCTCCTTCACTACCAGAACCATTCGCTCCACTTTTTCATCAAGTCTGGAGAAAGCGAGACTATCAGCGCAGTTGTTGAGGCCAAAGATATCAATATCATCGGCGTCCGCCAGCAGCTTGCGATTTTTCTTTCTCTATTTAACTCTGCAGCTCGTATTACCGAATTCAGACATAACGGCGTAGAGGCAGCTCCTGTTCGTGCTCTCGAAGTCTGCTTGAAAATCGGAAAAAGGGTGATATGTGCCGATCCTCTATTCACGGGTCATTTGCAAGGTTTGGCGCATAGTGAATATCTGGCTAGTGGTTGATTTACCAGGTTTTAAGCCAAACTGATAAGATCCAACCTGATTGTTGGCGGTGGGCTTTAGTCTTTCACACAATACGCTTGATGGGACCTTATATGTGATATTAATAATGTTATTTGGCGCAGACTGTGGGATCGCCCTTTTTTGTGCATTGGGCAGAGCACACTTAAATTACAATCGTTGAGCATGATTTCAGCTGAGCATATTTAGCAAAGAAGATGATGCATGTATCTTATCAGTTCTTTGTCGCCGTATTTGAATAGCTCGGCCGGCAATCCATCGGCCCCCGCCGCAAAAGACTGCTCCGGTCTAGCTCCCTTCTACAAGACGCCGTATCTTTTCGTAGAATTTTCAAGCATTACCTTTGTCGGCCAGATTCTCAAACTCTTCGTACTTATATTTAGTTTGGTTACTTGAAATTAAATGCTGTTTTGAAGTCCAGATGATAGCGACATTAAAGCTAAGCAATTCGTCTACCTTTGCTTCTCTTGAGAGTATTCGTATTTGAAACGAAAGTGATTTCTCTGATAGGATTCTCGAAAGTTCGATACTTCACGACGATAGATCGGCGAATTAAATATTGTAGGGGATACATCTGTTCTTCGTAAATCGAGCTTTAATAGTCTTTCGATTCAAAAAGGGATAATCGGCATTTTACTCTTCGACTCATGTTAATTTGTGCTTGGAAGACTATGTAATAGGAATATTTTCGGGAAACTAATATACTTCAGCTCGCTTAGAATGCAAAATGATTAAAAGGAACTGTTGAAGAAATTCATATTTTTCATCTGGACTAGAATTGACTAAATCTTGACTACTAGGCCAGGAAATGAAGCTTACGATAATACTCAAAATCTTCATGAAAGACATTTTTTCCCAAAAAATGCTCTCTATCTTGGAATCAGCACCCATCCAGCCTCTAATTTCGATGGTCCCGACCAACAGGTAACTTTTTCGCACCATTGCTTGCAGGTATGGAAAAAGTTTTGCGAAAAAATTAAGAACACCCCAGTTTTGATAGCTAAGCCATTACCGAGGATCCTATGCTCTAGGTGTAGAAAGTAAAAAAAAAAATAGTCCAAAGAAGGGAAATAGCTGGTGGGCGCAAATCTGTAGTTGCTTAGAATAGGAGTGCAAGTGTAATCACGTTCTTTCTCATTCGGTTTCAGGTTTAAGACGATTCGGATTTTCACTGGTTCTCGGCCGCCGATCTGTTAGATTTTTCGCTTATTCTACAGACGAGTTCCTTTGGCCTCGGTTGGGCGAGAGATGGCTAACGTCAGGCTCGTCTTATAAAAGATTATAAGTTACGGAGAGGAACACATGGTCATGCAATTAAGAGATTATAAGTTTTTAAAGCATACTCGTATTTATTTAGTTTCGACTTAAGACTAGTTTTTTTCACCGTATTACAAATTTACCACCAACCTAACAGTATGCCCATAAACACAAACCAAGTTTCATTGCGTAAACGAACAACATATCGATTTATATGTACATACTCGTATGGATAACGAAAAGTTGAGAAAGTTTACCTCCGCTTTAGCTCACACCTCCTATAGCTCTTCTACCTTCATATGTATGTATTGCTAGATATATATGTATACTCCATCAAAATATCAATACAATCAATGTTTCATTATTCACACACGCACACGTCGAATAGTTCCTTCAACAAAAATAAATATTAGCAACAACAACAAAAACAACAACTCTAACAACTTCGTCGATAACTGTTGGATTTTACCTATGTACATATGTACATATTGATCGCCTTTGCTTGAGTATAATTGACTTTTTGTATCTCAACTCGTAGTCGATTTGCTGTTTGTTACCTTCAGATCTTAACTTATGATTAATTAAGATTGATTGATAAATAAAACCCTTTTATCCAAGTAAATGGAGCTGACTTCATAATAAATAGAAGAGTTGCCACATGAAGAAAATAAAAAATTAAAATTTATTTGCTAATGTCGGTATAAAAAAAGGTTACAGCACCAAATACAATACTATTTTCTCTAAGTTACCTCTTTACAACTTTATACCGATTTTTCATATGAAAAGTTAAAAATTTAACCTTTTCATCGAATAATAGCTAGTCCTTGGCGATATAATTTTCTGCATAAACAAATCACACAGTCCTTTAATCAAATATTTTAAATATGAGTTAAACGAACGCGAAATTAGATTTTTCGTAATAAAACGAGTATGGTGCCCTCTAGCGGATTTTTTATTTATTTATAAAGGCTTTAAATGTGTTAAGCTCGGTTAACGTCGGTCAAAACCGTTTTTATTCTACATATAGTACATATGTATGTATATATTTATAAAAGACTTCTTCCTGAATGACTGGCAGATCAACCCACAGCCTAAACCACTGATCATAGAGACCTGAAACTTGGAGGGTATTTTCTGCGTATGACAAAGGCATAAGAAAGGATTTTTTGTGAAATGGACCGTTCTATTCGAAAAAATTAATTAATTTTCAAATCGTTTGATTTACATAAAATTTGCCTACACGGTGTGTCCCAAAACTAACCGAACTTTATATTTAAATCATACAACATACAGCGCCATCTATTGAAAATTTGCAACATTAAAAAGATACATTCATCCTCTTTCAAACGCACCTAATTTCATGTAAGTCGGATGACAGATGTAAAAGTGACAGCCATTTCAATAACACCAAATATGTGCTAATGGTTCCAAAAAAAACAAATGGAACAAAGAGCAAATATAAAATTTTGTGTCAAACTTGAAAAAAAATTGAAATTGAAGTTTAAAAAATTAAAAAAAAAATTGAAAAAAATGAAGCAGCCGTAACCGAGGTACTGAAGAACATTTCTATAAATGACATAAAAAAATCTATGCATGCGCTGGTTGATCGTTCCAAACGTTGTGTTGAGTCAAATGGAACCTATTTTGAATAAATAATAACTTTCTAAGATAATATAATGTGTATTGTATCTAAAAAGTTCGGTTATTTTTGGGACACACCGTGTATTTACATGGGAAATACTTTTTCTGTTGGAAACTGAACCTGAAGCCGAACACATCGAAAAAAAGAGGTAACTTTTTGCCAAAATCAAAATCGGGAACGCCTTTTCTTCTTTGAATTGGGCTTGGAATCGAATAAATGGACTAGTTTAGCTTAATATGTAGATCATTTGTAGGTGGCTCTTTCCCAAGGTTAATACCATAACTGGAATACTTTACTTTCCGGGAAAAGGACTTTGGAGCGATTTAATCGAAAAAAGTGTATTTTGCTTCGATTTGCTTAAGATTTGAAACAAAAGGCCTATCGCCTAGATTAACACATTAATATCCTTTCTTTCCGAGAACTGCACCTGGCTTCAATCTGGACGTAAAAATCGTATTCATGGTTCGATTTACTTGATACCTGGATAGCTCTTTGATTATGTTAATGTGTGGAGAAATTTTTTTAGCTTACCATGTATCTGAAAGAATCATATTAATGATTCTATTTGTTTGAAAATTTGGATCATTGAAATCAATATCAATCTCATGTTAGATCACATGAGGGGCTTGCAAGCTCAGTTTGTCCACAGTATTAATAGTTTCTGGAGCAGCTACTGATTTTGGAAGAGACCTTTACGAAATTCGTCTTGGAGTGGTCTACGACCTCGATTAAATTCACTATCCCACCGATAAACTATGGTCCTTGATAAAGCTTCAGTGCAAAAAATTGGTATAACTTCATCGATGCACTGTTCCTGAGTTAAGCCAGGCCGAAAATTGTAAAAAAAAAATTGCTGTCATTTTTTGGCCGAATTGAATATTTGAAGTTACTCTACAGAACGTTACTTTTTTCGAGGTAGATTAAGCAATTGGGACATTGTGTGACGGCTAAGGATGGGATAATAACATTTTTTTTTGGTAACATTTCCTAAAACTTTTGTCACTTAAAATATCCAAACTCTCTAAATTCTCTCGAATTATTTTGAACAGCATGACACTACGAAATAAGTTTATGACAAACAGTATTTTAGACCGTGTATATTTCAATATCCACACTCAAAACAGTATTTTAACTTTGTTTACCTAGATAGGTGCTTTTTTTTTTTTGTTTTCGGAAGGGGAATCTTCGGAAGACACCGCCATATTTTCGGGCGGCATGCACGATTCGTAACGTACGCTAAAGGCACACCTCATTCGGGACCACGCACAGATAGTATTATCTAACTACACAGGACTTGCGAAACAATACGCCTACTTAACTAAAATCCTTAACTCCGGCTGCTGTAGCTTATAGTAGTGCTTAACGGCGGTCCCGCAGGGCCAAGATGGGTTAAAATTGCCTATTCACATACTTTCTGAATAGTTATTCACCTGGCCTTTCATTTCTCCGATGCCGTTCTTTTGTTCTAAGCTCTTGGAGCGCTATTGAGGCACATTCCTTCATTTTAGCCCACACAAACCTCGATTGCAGAATGTGACTCAAAATGTTGTCGGGCGTCATGCTTTCGTTTATAATCTGCTCTATAGTAGGTCTCGGCGGCCCCAGTAGCCGAATGGTTAGCAGTGCGTACTGACATTCGGAAGGCTCGGGTTCAAATCCCGGTGCCACCAACATCTAAAAGTTATGGAAAATTAATTTAAATAAAAAATTAAGTTAAATTTTCTAATTGCAGTCGCCGCTCGGCAGGGAATGTCCACCCCTCCGAGTGTATTTCGGATATGAAATAAAGGCTCCTCTTAAAAAAAACCATCAGCCGTTCGGAGGCGGCTTAGTATAAACTGTAGGTCTCTCCATTTGTTGGAAAAACATCAATACGCAAAACCACAAATTGGAGGAGGAGCACGGCCGAAAATCGCTTCAGCGATTACATAGCGCCCCTTCTTCACACTTTCTGCGGCAATGCTGCAGCAGGAACATTCAGTCCCATCATCATGGCCGAATCTATGGAGATATTCTCTGAAACAGCCATTGCTTGACAAGAACTGAGTCAGGTAGAAGTCTGTCTCTCCGTGTCCTCTCTCAATCTAGACTGGTAGGTTATTAATGAGCCTATGGGTCCACCTTCTTTTTTCTGTCGTGTCCAATTTCTTACGTTCATCAGCTTTTATACGCCTATTTTCGGCTTTTGTCTTTTCATATACTCTACCGTGCTCCAAAGACATTATATCTGGTAGCATAATGCCGGATATGATGCTGGCCGCTTCATGTGACACCCTCCTTAAGGTACAGGCAACTCTAATGGCGCTTAGCCTGAAAACTGCATTTGCCTTGTTGGCATATGTTTTTTGACGCAGGACCTTTCCCCATATAGAAGCTGCACATCAGAATTGACTGAATAACTTTAGCTAGTTGAAATCTTCTACGATGGCTAGGGCCACCTATGTTGGCCATGATTCTTGCCAAGGCCGCAGTCCCTAAGGCCGCCTTACTATTGGCTCTTTCAATGTGCACTTTAAAATTGAGTCTCGCATCTATCAATACTCCAAGGTACCTCAGTGAGTTTTGCGTTGTAACGCTATGGCCATCGATGTCCAGATAGGTATATGAAGACATTTGCATTTTTATAAAATAATGTTCTCCAGATACTATTCTTCATCAAACATACGGAGGAGAAATACAATGTCTCTGAATATGTTACCACCTTTTTTACGATTTTTTTTTTCAAATTAAATTTTTTAAATGAAATTAAAGACAATTTCTGATTGAACAAATTCTGTCGAATATAGCAAAAGTGAAAACGAATAATCAAACGATATTTATCTCAATTAAATTAAATCAGTAAAAATAGCGAAATCACTTATGGTTCAATAGACGTGACGCTAGCGCCATAAGCGATCATACAAAAAGCACATCTGTTTAAAACTTTAAGTGAAACAAAAAATAAAATTAAAAAAACAAAAAATCAAAAGAACAAAAATAAATCAAATCGATTTTTCGATAAAATCTACAACGCAAACAAATGGAAATCAACAAATGCAGTAATAACGACCATGACTGGTCACAAAAAAAGTGAAAATATGCATGTACATACATACATATATACAAAAAAGCAATCAAACAAAACATACCTGACCGCCAATAATGGCATATCGCACAATAAAATCTTTTTCGAAATTGTGACACATTTTTTCGTTTATTTCGCTTTGTTTATTGCTTTTCGTTTTTGTTTTTTTTTTCTTTTTACTTTTAATTTTTTCCATTTTCGCTTTATTTCATTGCAAGATTTTTGATGTGTTGGCATCAATCGCCAACGAGTGTCTATTATGATAATGAGGAGAAATCTACCTTTCTACCCCCAAACTGTAGCGTTCGATGGCAACCTTAGCCGTAGCCAACTCAATTAGATTGCGAATGTGAAGCATGATGATGGTAACCATTTTCAATAAACAAACTTACTCGCGTAATACTTGTATGTATGTATGTATGTATGTATGTACCTGAGCAATGCGATATGAAATGGTTTTATAAAAGATTTATCAACAATTCAAATCTGCACCAAAACAAAACGAAAAAAATAACAATAACAACGTAGCAATAAAACAGGCGGATTTCATTAAAAGCACCCTCACCTCTGACTCTCGGACGCAGCCAACCATAATACTTAATATATGTAGTGTACCCGTTGCCGCTCCCGTCACTGCTGCTGTTGCTGCTCCTGCTGCCGCTGCTACCGCTAATATCGCACGATATCCAATCCACGCCAAGTTTATATCACAAAATGCGATTTATTGAATTGGCTGTGTGCGCGTATCTATGAATCTTTAAAAGCCGAATGAATTTATCACGAATTGAAATCTCATTTTAGTGCTTTATAAGCTTTTTATAGCCTCATAGATCGCCAACACAGTCAGTCAGTCAGTCAGTTAGTCAAGTTAGTCGGCAGAGTCGTAGTCGGAGTCAGCACAAAAGTCTCTCAGAGGCAGAGGCGGCGGATAGGTGTAGAGTAGCGTTGCTGCGCTAATGGTTCTGCCAAATCAAGCTGTTAGCTGTTCAGCTATAAATTTTCTGGTTAGCGAAGAGGTCGGTCGTGTTGGGATAATGGTGCGCAATCTTTTGAAATATGAAATTCAACTGATGGAAATCAATACTTAAAGGCCATTAAATTTCTCAATTCCATTAAAAAAAACAGGTTAAAAAATCGAGAATTTCTTATGGAAACATGCTAGAACGTCACCTGGACTAAAAAGTAATTCGAAAATACTTTTGGATTGATTGATTGATTGTTGGTGTTGTTGTTGTTGTTGTTGTTTTTGTTGTTGTTGTTGTTGTTGTTGTTGTTGTTGTTGTTGTTGTTGTTGTTGCTGTTGTTGTTGTTGGTGGTGGTGGTGGTGGTGTTGTTGTTGTTGTTGTTTTTGTTGCTGTTGTTGTTGTTGTTGTAGCCTCAAAAAAATTCCCCAAAGTAGTTTTTGGTGAATGTTGTGGGAGTGACAGTCTTTGGCCGGATAAAAAAATCCGGGTCGTTCTGGTATAAAGACCCGACTGTTGCGGGAAGTATTGGATTTTAGTCGCCTCTTACGACAGACATACCTTACTGCGGGTAAATTCTTGAACCCCTAACCCGCAGGGGTATTTGGATTGGTTAGAAGTGGTTGGTATCAAGAGCATCTCGCATGTTTTGTTGCCATAAAAAGCTCCCGAATAGGTATAAGGTTAGAATCTAAAAACGAAAAAAATTATAATAAATTGTATAGATTGATTTCATCTGCTCTTCCAAACCGCGTAAACTCTCATCGACCAATGCTTGGTAAGGACCCCCACTGTGTGTGGGAAGTTTTTTCTTGAGACGGAAAGAAGCTATCCTGAGCTTCAAAGGTCCACATTCGTACTAAAGGGTTTTGCACCGTGCATCAAGGCTCAACTTTGAGCTTCATCCAGCATTGACGAAGCTATGGTAGCTATACATGCAGACTGATCAGCATAAGTAGTCTTAGCGACGCAGGTGTAACTCGGTATGATTTTAATTCTGTAAAAAGTCATATATAGTGAAGACAGGCATCCATCGGTCGTTTGGTGGCGGCTTAGAATAAAGCTTATATCTCTACATTTATTGGAAAAAATCGTTTTTATCCACCGCTTTCTTGACACCTGGGACCAAACTGAAAATTCCACGCTGGGGGAAGGTTCAACAGTAACAGAATTCGTAGGATATCTCAAGATCTACGAAAGGAAATCAAAAAGTTTTACCTAAAAACTTACCAGTCATTCGGAGGGGCTTTAAAAGTTTAATAAAACCGTAGGATAATCAAAATCGCTTAAGTAGTTACACTCGAAGCGCGAGGTGTGGACATAACTAGCCCGTATACACATTGGGTCCCACATTTAGAATAAATTTTCTTAGAATATACTCTTCAATCGTGTCCGTCATTTGGTTCAACATCGGAAATACTTATTCTTTCGGTACGGTTTTGCTTCATACAGGATTTATTTTGATATGCAAAAAAAAAAATAGTTGCTTATTTCGATGTAAAAAGGAAGCTATGCAGTTAGTAATTGCAAATAATATCAGCCAAATGGCCGCCTCGCTACGCTTACAGGACCGTATCCACCACAAAATCACAAGTGGTTGCTGTACACCCCCAATGGCAAGAATTCCAACTTTGAGGTCTTGAATCAATATTGGCCAGTTGTCGTAGCCCTCACCATTCAAGTGGCACCAAAGGAAGAAGTCGCAAGGTGTGAAATCATAAGATCTCGGTGGCCAATTGCGATCACCTCTTACAGAGATAACACGGTCCGGAAACTTTTCCCTTAAAATACCGATGGTTTCATTGCTTGTGTGACACGTAGCGTCGTCTTGTTAGAAGTAGACGTTGTCCAGATCCATACCATCCTGTTCCGGCAATAAAAAATCATTAATAAGCTGTCGATAGCGCAATCTATTCATCGTAACTGCTACTCCAGCCTCGCTTTCGAAAAAGTAAGGTCCAAAAACCCCGTCGGACCATAAACAGCACCAAACCGTTACACGTTGAGAATGGATAGGCTTCAACAATTAACCTTGTGTTTTCCCAGCCACAGGTGCAACAGTTTTGCTTATTAACCAGGCCATTGAGGTGGATGAAATTCCGGATAGTTTTCATACATTTCAAGGCCCCAATCAGCATAGACACAACGTTGTTGATCGGCCGGTTGAGTTCTTGTATTAACGGAACTTTAGAAGCCATAAGACCCAAGTCTTATTGCAAAATACGGTGTAATGACGTTTGTGGAACGACTAGGAATGGACAAATCTGGGGTTTTTTCAACACTTTGGACTATAGCAGCAATATTCTCAGTGGTTCTTGAGCGACGCTCACGTGTTTTATTCTTCACATTACCCACTTGTCCCAACAGCTCCAATTTATATATTGCGGTCCGACAAGGTGCTTCACCACGATCGAAATGTGTTTACAAACCCTTTATTATATCAAGCAGGTCTACTCTGACTCTTTGCTAAATAATTAGCATTTAATTAATCGCTTCTTAATGTTGACCTCGTACCTATGGGACCCACCTACCCACCTACCAACCTATCGTGACTGCCAGTGGGTGGTTTTACTATATATGTGTGTATATATGTATGTATGCGTGTAGGCATATCTGGTCAGTAGAAAGAAATGAATCGCAATATTTCAGTGTAATGAAAAACAATGCAAGTCAGATAATATTTTTGTCCGATAGTCAACGTCTCCGGCCTTTGGTCTCAGTTGTACAGACGCGACAACATTTATGCGATTAGCGTGCACCGTTTGTCGTTTGTCGTTTGTTGTTGGCGCGACCAAACCGATTTCTATCGCAAATATTCAACCAGAAATAGCACGTACGCGAGTACTGGTGCGGCCACAACGCTAACGGAATAGCGGATAAATATGCCAAAGAAACCAACAACAACAAGAACAAAAAGACATTTTATCGTAATCGATTATTTCTTGGTGCCATTTTGCGCTGTGACAAATGCGCTCCAAACCAAATCGAACGGAAAATCAAAACGCGTGCATGAGCATTTACATATATATACATATATACCTACGTAGATACAGCCTTACAAACAAAGACTTTAGGCTAGGTGTGCGAGCGACCGCACCGATGGACTGTCGAGCAAACAAAAAAAAAAAACACCCAAACCAACAAAAAGCGACAGCAACAAATCTAGATATTTAACGAAGCGCGCGACGTGAAAAACGTCATGAAAAATGAATTAGAAGTGCGGCGAGTTTTTAATGATGATTGCTTTTGATTGATAACATTTTACTTTGCTATTTGCATTCGTATTCCCGCGCCGCGCCGCGCAACCACCCACCCACTCGCTGTATGGTCGGTAGCCCCTCGCAGATGTTGGTTTTTAACTTTTGACTGCCAGCGGCGGCGGCAGCGTCAGCAGCGATGAAGTAGCTCACCTTTTTTCATTTGTTGTTGTTGTTTACTTAACTTATGCGTTACTTAACGCTTTGTTTATTTGTTATTCTTATTCTTCTAGTTTTCGTTGTTGTTCTTGTTGTTGTTTCTTTCTATTTTTTCAGTACGATTTGACCCAAAAAACCAACGAACGCGCTTTAATCGCACAGTGGCGGCGCTCCGCCACTCTGATGCCATAAGCAGATAACGTTGATGGATTTTTTCCTTGGCTGATAAGCCAAGTTGTTTCTGTTGTTGGCATTGGCGTTGGCGTTTTGTTGCTATATTTTGTAACTAATTTTAATGTTATTTACTTTTCATATTAGTTGCATTTGTTTACTGTCATTTAAATAAATATGTGTGTACGAGTATATACTGAGAGCGCGATGTTGATCTGAAGGCTAAGCAGTTCTCTCTGCACCTGGCATGGGTGCCCGGACACAGTCATTTAATGGATAATGAGATGGCGGACGAGCTTGCAAGGAAGGGCACTTCTCATCCACTTTCGCTATCAAGGAAGAGTTTGGGCATGCCGCTCTCCACTTGTAAGTTCAATATAAGAAAGTTATTCGCTAAGGATGCTAATATAATATGAAGCAGTCTCAATGCATGTAATGTGGCCAAGACATTATGACCAGAATGGAACGGAAGAAGGCCTCGTGACGAGTATCGGGCTAAAAAGAAAGGAGATATCTACATATTATAGATCTTCTTACAGGACATATTATGTTAAGCGGACATGCAATTGAGCACGTCGCTCAAGAACAACTGAGAATAATGCTGCTGTAGCCCAAAGTGTTGGAAAAAACCCAGGTTAGTGCATTCTTCGTCGTTGCCTGGAATGGGGCATTCCACAAACGTTTTAAACCGTATTTTGCATAAAGTCTTGTGCCTTAAGGCTTATAATGTTCAGTTGCCACAAGAAATCAAGCCGGTTGATTATTAACAACGCCGTCCTTGAAATGCATGAAAATGATCCGAAATTTCATCGAAAAATTATCTTGACTGATGAGGCCCAATTCTACCTCCACTCAATGGCTACTCCAATAAGCAAAACTGTCGCATCAAAGCTCGAAAAACCCAAGGTTTATCGTTGAAAAGCCTATCCATCCTGAACGTGCAACTGTTTGGTACGGTTTATGTCCCGACGGAAGCATTGGATCTAGAGTTTTCGAAAAATATTAATGAGGTATGATTAATAATTATTATGGACGGAATTGTCCGTCTACTTTCAACAAAATGACGCTACTTACCACACAAGCAATGAAACCATCGGTCTTTAAAGAGAAAAGTTTCCGGACCGTGTTATCTCTCGAAGAGGTGATCGCAGTTGACCACCGAGATCTTGTGATTTCACACCTTGCGACTTCCTCCTTTTGGGCTCACTTGAAAGGTAAGGTCTACGCCAACTGGCCAACGTCGATTCAAGACCTCAAAGTAGGAATTCTTGAAACCATTGAGGATATGCAGCAGTCACTTTGCGATTTATGGTCCTGGAGGCGTAGCCGTGGCGGCCATTTAACTGATATTGTTTTTCATTACAAAAGGATTTATATTGAAATAAAAATCTGATCATTTGTTTGAAAACTTTTTTGGCATTTTTCTATGGAAACACTGTATATTGTTACCAGCTCTACTTCCCGGATAATCTTTTCTTATTGGATGCCTTCGTCATATGCAGTACATATCATCCAGGTTGCAGTTTTCCTAATGCTTTAGGCTGTGGAATGAGCTTTCAGTCATTTCTCTGACTTAGCTGCTAGAGACTTCAGTCTGATAATCCTCTATGGACAGTGGTGTGATGTTGAGGATTACCATTTAGATCTCATTTGAAGTGGTCTTGAATAATCCACCTTTACTAATCCACGCTGATCTATTAGTTTCGCGTTTGTCACTTTGTTTAGGGATATTCATTCCCTCGAGTTTGTTCGTAACGTGATATAAAACAACCTCATAAATTCTTATCGCCCGTTAGTAAGCTTCGTTGACAAGATAAAAAGTTAAAATTTCATATAAAAAACATCTCAGCATATTTCTGCATTCAACTAGTCTCGGTGTATTGCATATCATTTGACGTTTCCCATCAATGACGCATGCAAATGAAATATCAAAGATAACATAACTAATGTGACAATAGGCATTCACACACAATGTGGCGCGCAGAAAGTTGCAACAAAAAAAGGGATAAAAATAAAAATGGACTTTTTTATATGAAACTATCATAAGAAATATGTATGTGAGTAATGTACATGAGTTAAACGAAATACATACATACGTGTATGTATGTATGTATGTAACAACTTTGTATAGAATGTGAATCAAGAGTACTGTGGCATGACGCGTGGCGTCTCGTGCGTCGTGCATATGTTGAATGCCACTAAAAGGGTGCGGAAGCTGACAACGAAGGTACTAATGGGAGTGTGTACATATGTCAAATAAGAAAATCAATTGTGACACTAACATGACACCAGCAGCAAGCAATGTAAAACTACAATAAAGCATTGTACAAGATGATGAGAGGAGTTTTAAGTATTTTTTTATTTTTGTGTTTCAGGATTCTAATTACATACAATATATGCCTTTTATTTCCTCTTGAAAACCATATATCTAAAAAAAAAAAACACCCTGTATATATCGAACTTGCTTCCTGATTTATTTCTGGCATTTGTTTGTCTGAAAAAAAGATATTTTCATACAAAAATTTAACAAAATCTAACCATTTAAATATATTGGCCTCAGTAACATCTGTATATAGTCCACTTCGGAGATAAAAATGAGCTGCAAGAAAATCGCACCATAAACTCGTTTTTTTTAATAGATCAGGTTCACGTCAACTTCCCGGAAGGTAAAGTTCTCCCTGTGCTAAGTTGGGCAAAACGCTGTTTGTACACCAAATTTCAAGTAAATCAAACTATAAATAAGATTTTTAGTGATAGATTGATTCCAGGTACACTTCCAAAAAAAAAAGTGGCAAAAACATATATGTTCCATAAATCAAACTAACAGTCCGAGTCATGTTTAATTTCCGGAAGAGAGTATTTCCCATGTCAACTTAGACCAAATTTCATGCTAATCGAATGATTTATATATAGATTTGATATTTCGACTACCTCATGTCGGATCCTTACTTTATACGCAGAACAAATACTCAGGTTCTATGATGAGTAGTTTAACCTCTGGGTTAATCCGTTAGTTATTCAAGACAAGGTCTTTTGTATAAGACACATATGTATGTATGTTAATCGGTTTTGTGTTCACGAAATAAGAGGGTTGTAGAGGGATGAGTAGGCTTTTTAGAATCGTAACATGCTCAGTGAAACTGAAGCTCCTCTTCAAATTTCTGGATATTTTACCAACAAAGGGAGCGACAGCAATCAGAATTGGTCATAATGAATCAGATGTCATTTGTTTACGGCGACCCTTGTCTGAGGTCAGTTTATTTAAACAAGGAAAGAAATCCCTTGAAGACGATCCGAAGCCGGGCAGGAATATCAAAGTGACCTGGCAGAATTTATCCAAATAGATAAGAAAATTGTATTCAACGATCCTTGACTAAAGATGAAACAACTTGCAGAAATGATTGCAGTATTCGACACAACTACTTTTAAAATCAAGCTCGATTAAATTGGCATGACTAAGGCCAGCGGAAGATGGGTGCTGAGTATGCTTACACCCTCACAAAAACAAAAGTCGAATTAGCTTTGCTGTCCTGCCTAAGGAGTACTTCCATATTTTGAATCGCCCACTTGGGGTGATTTATGAAATTCAGGAGATTTGATTCCTACCGATGCAAGCTCTGCAAGGTAATCGTAGAAGAAATATCTGAGAAAACGATAATCGACCGCAGTGAGAGCTGGGCAGCGACAGAGGTAGTGTTCCACCGATTCCTTCTTTTTTATTTCACTGCAGCGGCAGCAAATTTCGTATGAGAAGCAGTCCAACCTTCTGCCATGAGTCCCCATAAGACAGTGTTCGATTACCCGGTTCGATTAATTCGATTAATGGCAAAATTTGTCTTGTCACATTGCACGTGGTCCCCCTTAGCCATCTGCTGTTGACCCATCTGCTGAATGCTAGTCTTAGCAGCTAAGTTGCCGAGGAAAGCGGTATGGCCATGTTATGTTCAAAGTTTATCGTAGCTAAGACTGTTCCCTTCACCTACGCAGTTCCCTGAGGTGACCCTATGACCATGGACCCAAACCACGGACGTTTCTCATACAGTCGAGAGTTTGTTTAAGATCTCTCTGCTTTTTATTGCCACATTTGAGATGGTAAAATTGCATTGGAGGGGCTTAATGGTAGCTGTCAGAATTAACCATGAAGTGGCTTAAATTATCGCGGTTAGTTCCGGTTGGAATACGCTGCAGTGGTCGGGAAGTCTTTCACTTAATTCTATAGCAAGAGTTTCAGAGTAAACTCCACAATCTATTTTGCAATCTAGTTTGGAGCTGTCGGATCTATGATTCACAACTGCTGCATTTTCCCATTCGTTTTTTGCCAATTGTCTTATAGAACACTCCCAACATAATTGATTTAGTTATGAGCTTTTCGAAGCCAATCAGCCTCAGCTCACTGTTTTATTGATAATTTGCTGCAATTAGACTTTAATGAACCCTTAAACCGAAAATGCTTGAGAAGCTCCACTAAAGCTTCGTCTCTCTAAGTCATTACGAAGGACTCGCGCACGGGTTGGTCACCTTTTTGGAGTGTTCGACGTATACGTAACTGCAGAAATTGAGTATAGTTTTGTAACCGTCACTGCAGCGGCAGACTACATGCCATTACACCCCAGACTTTAATGAACCCTAAAACCGAAAATCCATCAGAAGCTCCACTAAAACTTATTCTTTCTAAGCCGTTACTAAGGACTCGCGCAAGGACTCCAGAGACAGGACTGCATGCCATTACACCCAATATCCAAATGTTAACACGCGATATTTACCCCCCGCATCCCCGCATAGCACATCTACAATAGCGATATTTACGGTAATCCCAAATGTTGTTGATATCTTCGCGTGCAAACATACATACATACTTCTGTATGTGTATGCAACCATATAATTTTTGTGTTTATTTTTGCTTTCGATTTCTGTTTTATTTATGTTACAATTTCTTATCGCAACTGGGCAACACCACTCGCACACAACAACACAAAATGGAACACACAACAGATAACTATGTACAAACATACATACATATAAATATACGACAGGAGCATACCAAAGCATCGCTCGTGCTCTCTCTCTATTTGCGACTCCGACTGTGTCCTTTCACGTGCTGACCGCCTGGTTGGCGTATCAATGAAATTCGCTCACCGACACGCGGACACTGTAGAGGCGAAGGCCTCCTAAATGATGAAGAAGGTAATGAATGAGTGCGAGGAGGAACATGTGTTGTTGTACAATTTTGGCCATGTTATCGTTTGGGCACAAACACAAACACATGTATATACATATGTATATATATATATAATCCGTATTTTTTTCCAGTTACCCAGAGTAGCTGGGCAACTCAGGTTTCATTCATTTCATGCGATTCTAAACAAATTTGTACCTCTCTCTATTGGTATCTTCGTTTATTTTTTTTGCTTTTGTTGCTTACCTCGACTGCACCTCCTTTTGTTATCCTTTGAAGGCTAACATTATCGCAAGCAAACACACACACACACTCACACACATACACAGTAAGGCCTGGCCTTCTCCATTCACTTTGCAACTATTCAAACAACTATCGCAACGCTTGTTGTAGTGAAGATGGAGGTGGAGCTTTCGCGTTATCACACTCACACACTTACACACATACATGCAAGTAAAATAGATATATGTATTGCATATATACATACATACACTTCCACTAATGGTATTGGTGTATTCTGTTTTGCTCTTACTGGTTTTGCTTATCTATTTTGGCATATCGCTAAGAGAATGAATGGCATGGCACGCAGCTCGCGATAAGCAAAATACGAGACACTCGACTGCAACTCAACAGCACACAGAGCACAAATACACACGTACATACACGTATATAAATAATATGTACAACGAAACAAGCTTGGCGTGTGTGTTTTGGCGCAATACGGCTGTGGCAAGGACACACCTACGCTCAGCTGACCGGTAGGCTTTGTGTGGCGTTGCAGTGGAGATACTCGGTGCTCGTTCATTGTTCCCCAACTAACTGCTGGCGCTCACAAAAACCGAAATACTCAAACTCCCTTTGGAACACATTTGTTTTCGATTTAGTTTTTTTTTACAACTTCATTGCATTGCAGTTGGGTTTTTTGAGGTTAGAACACTCATTTGAGGCCTCACTGGCACACTTTCCTCATGCTGTAAAGGAAATGTATTGACTGGTTGTATGTACTCGTATGTGTGGGCTTAGTGTTAGACTAAATTTTTGAAATCAATTTTTTTTCGACATTAAAAAAACTCTTTAACCCTTTTTGTTGATAATTAATTAGAAATGTTTAGGAAAATAAAGGAGTTTAATTGTAAGCATTTTGGCATTTTTTAGATGGGCGACTGTTTTTAATGGCCTGGAAATCAGAAAAAATATTTATTTTTTTAAATACGATGTATACCTCGATTTGAGAGAGAAGTTTCAAGCTTTTCCAGACTACTGATTAAACATTCTTGGTGCCAAAATGAAAAAAAATTGCAAACTCGTTTATATAATTTTTCTTGGCTTTTGGTGTGCAAAATGTTAAAATTAAAGATAAAATTCGGATTCTTTTGACTTTTAAAATGATTGAATCCTGTTTAAAACAGGACGAATCGATATTTTAAAAAATTGTTTTAATGGAGAAAACTTTGAAGATTCTAATATATGGCTACTTAAGGCACTTGATTTTTTATAATAATTATTTGCTGAGGTTTTGACAATTTAATGGATATGGGAGAGTGTCTAATATCACCAAAATCTCATATAAAGGCTTACACAAAAAATTTGGGATCAGCAACGGAGACCTACACATAAAATATTACCAAGCAAAGACCTCCTTTGCATTTGTCTGTCTGTCTGTTAGCGATAAACCCAAAAACTACTGAACGGATAGTCATGAAAATTTTATCAATATGTAAAGTATTTCTTCGGAAAGATTTATAGGCATGAAATTTTTTTCCTGAACTGGCGTCCCGGAATATATTTCACTAATCTTTTTACTTGACGTTTACCCAGACTATACGTGAACCTGGATTTTTCGAAATCTATCAATCAGAGGTTAAAATCTCAAATGAGAAACTATCTTTTCTTTGTAATGACAATTTTTTTCCGATTAAAGTTAGGTAGGTAGTTAGGTGAGGTGGATGTCTGACTACACACTGAGCTCTTTAAGAGCCCCATTGTGATACCACTGGTACACCCACCTAAATTCCAATAGTCGGCAAATGCGACCAATTTTCAATTCTGGCTACCTTTATTTACTTGTTGAACAAATCCCAGATTTTTACCAGCGAAACTCAGCTGTATACCTATAATACCTAGGATATTTTTGTGTAATTCAGATTCTGACGGAAGTAGGATGTTAGACATACTTTGACTATCATTGGGAATATTCTGAGGAATTGAGAAAATGTTGATGTCGTTACAAGCTATATATTGTGTTTCTTTCTGTAAGCACCCTCTAGAGCCAGAACTAATTGCAGTAATCTTCGCTTGGAAAACACTGTAGTTATCTGGCAGTCGGAAGGCTGAAAACACCCGCCTTCTGCTCTATTACCTATTTTTGATCCGTCCGTATGGATGCTGACCTCGCTGCCTTTGTCCACCTCATCCCTGGCCTACTGCTCTCCGGGAACGAAATCATTGAGTCCTCGAGGTAATGACTAACGGGTGGTCCAGGATACGGGTTGATTCTACGGGTTCAGACTACAGGGAGAGTGTCGTTAGATGAATGGATTTTAGGGAGCGGTATGGGGACTCATTGCATGTGGGATATACGTTATGTACGTCGGGATTAAGGATAGATGAATAGAAATTACATCGACTACAATATCCAGATCTAAATTGTGGCAGCATTACTCGGGTCTCTCGAGACATCTCGAGCTCTTGGTCTGCAATGGGTATGGAATGATCCCCATGGTAGCACTTCAGCAGATATTGCTCTCATGACCTAACAGTATGCTCCTTAAATGGAACCATAGATATTTCGCTGTAAAATTGATTCATCGGTGATATCCATAGGATTACTGTCATGGTCTTCAGGGTGGTGCTTTGACATGGTTGTAGCTTCTTCAACTGAGTCTCGCCATTCCCCGGCATACAGATCGGAGCAGCGTAATTAACGACTGACCGTTCCATTTCCTTTTCCTCCAGTCGCTGCCACATAGCGATTTGAAGATTTTGTTGTACTTTTGTAGGAACTGCTATCATATGCCGAAAGAAAGAGTACAGGCTATCGAATGTCCAGCTAACTTAGGCTCATTAATTGTCGGAATTTTTACGTCATCGACTTTCACAAGGATTTCATGCCAGAACTCCTTCATCTAGCTGATGAAGAGGTTTGCCGAGGATTTAGCTGGTTTCCCCGGGAGATTGATGCTGGTTGAGGCCATGGATTTTCTGGTTGTTTATGGCATTAAGTGCGGTTGTGCTGCTGTAACCTTACAGAGGCCATGGCGATGGTATGTGAAAAACGGGAACAGCAAGGCTACAATCGTATTCGCTACTGAGTGATATCGGCCGGTATTCTGGCTCGTTGACTGATTTCCGCCAATTTAAGTAGCGTGACTAATCTCCCCATTTTCCTCATATCGGTTATTATTAGGGCGATCAAAAACAGATAGAGAACCCTGGTGAGGTAATCTACTCGCGTTGGTTTCAGATGTTTTCGCATCAGCAAGCTTGTTCCATCGGGGAAGAGAGTTTTGGACGTTTTCCTCTTTCTGAAGAAATCTAGAACCACGCTGATATATGACAGTTTGCGCAGACGGCGGGTTACTTGTCATTTCATTTTGTCGACCAAAGGGTGCAGTGTAGACAGTCGGCGTCTCATCGGATTAGACAACAATTTGATTGTAATCTAGAGCCCTTAGTTTTTCTAGAGGAGAGGTTCCAGGACCTTAGGTGCACTTCCCCCTTGTTGATGAAGAGATTTCTGGGCTCGGTATCTCTTATGGAATGGAGCCCAGAAGCTAAGTCCGTCGCTTCAGTGGGACAATTAAGGCAGATTTCCGCAGCTCATCCAAAGCAGCTTTAGGCTATGCATTGCCACCAAACTAATATAATGTTAGTAGTGAGCTCAATTACAAGGCTTATAGTGGTTATAGAAAATAATTCGCTAACACACACAGTTGTCTATATTTTTGATTGAATTGCTCATATTATTAGCAGCAAAAAGTCTAAAACGTGCACTTTGCACATAAGAGGTCCTACCTTTCTTACCTGCTCGAATAGCAGTTTCATTCAATGAATTTCCCATTTCGGTAAGTCACACAATCGAATCGAATCGTGATAGTTTTGGCACTGGAGTCCTTGTTGCTGCTGCAACTTGCATACAAACAACAAATACACACCAGCCTCGAATACAACTGCAAATATGAAGCGGTTTTTGCTACTCCCTGTCAACAATAGCGCAACTTATCGCACAGCAGTCAGGATGTTATTGTTCTACGTTTGCCAACTTCGCTCTCTCTCACAATGCACTTTTCACTGTAGGATAATGGTTGCAGCTATGTAGATATGTATGCTTGTACGTGGATATTTCCATGTTGCGTTGCAGCTTATTGAATTGTTTGCTTACGACCAGTAAGTATGTGTGTTGTTGTGTGCAACTATCATTGCTGGGGGAACAGGGAATACAGGTGACTGTGTTAAGGATATGCAAACCCTGAGAATCTTTCTACGATTGCTGATAAGCCAGTAGATTACTAACACAACACATTTGATACAAGAGGGCGTGGGTATGTACCCTTTGTGTGGCTGCTTTGAAACTATACCATATGCTGTGATGAGAGATGTTCATGAGAAGAGATGCCAGAAAATTAGTAGTGGGATATTAATAAGATGTGGCGTATTGAGTTACGTTTTATGGAAATTGCAAGCTGAAAAAATTTGAAATTCAAGTTAGAAGCCCTAACTATGAAGTCCCAATTCTCTCTGCTAAAGTTGTACCCTTTTTAGAGATTTTTCCTTTTCAAATATGAGGAACTATCACCTCATGCTGCCTTCAAAGGAGAAGGAATTTACTAACATCTGTTTTTTAGCTAAGGATCTGCTGCTCGTCCATTGTTTTATTGCTTCCACGTGAGATTCCATTCAGATAGGAAAAGTTCTCCCTTCCATTCCCTTTAAAAGCGACTCTTGTTTCGGCCTCACCTTTACGAGCGGAAACATTGCTATTTGAAAGGTATAGTCGAGTTATGAACCCTGTGGAATTAATGACGAGATATCATCCTGTATCCCTATAAGAATATATATACTAGAACATATGCCGAGCTTCTAACACTCTGAAGATATCAATGCCCTTGGAAAAGTATTCTACATTCGATAACATTTCGTTTATAAACCGAAATAATGCCTAAGGAAGCTCCTGCCATCTCTTCACTTCGTCTTCCCCAAAAGAGAGTTTACTGGGAGGCCCCCTAAGAAAGGTCATTTTACTTCAAAATAGAATTTTCTTTAATTGATTTGAGAAGAGTACCAATGAGGCCTCGTCTGCCTTGTCCAAGTGATAATCTGCTCACGGTTTGATGGTTTTTTCCATGCCAAGTATAGCCAGATCCTTCTCTACCTGGTGTTTCTAACGTAATGGAGGTCTTCCTCTTCCTCTGTGTCAACCGACCAGTACTCGACTCGAAAACTTTCAAAGCTGGGGTATTCTTATCCATCCAGACCACATGACCTAGGCAGCGCAGCCTCTGAACTATGTCAATGTCACCGTAAATCTCAGCTCACCGTTCCAACGACTCCAACTCGTAGAGGACTATAAATATTAGGCAAGAACTTTCTCTCGAAAACTCTTAGCGGCGACTCATCAGATGTTATCATCGTCCATGCCTCCGCTCCAACCAGCAAGACGAAAATGATGAGCGACTTGTAGAGTTTGGTCTTCGTTCGCCGAGAGAGAACTTTACTTTTAAATAGCTGCATAGAGACAGCTCCTTTTCGGTGAGTGTCGATGCTCTTGTCACGGGCCTTTCACAAGTTTTGGCGCATGGTGAATATCTGGTCAATGGCTGATTTACCACTTTTCCGCCACTTCTTCATCGTACGTATATCTGGCTCGTCTCATGGGCACACATATTAGACCCTCTCTCATGGTGCTTTATGACTAGCGGTTTTGCTGAATCGCACATATTTTCTTGCTCTCTACGCTCCATTTAACTTACCCTCTTCGTAAACGCTTTCATACAAAATGTTCCACTTATTTTCTCTGCGTCCCATGTACCCCATGCGCTCCCAAAACGGCGACATCAATGCCAACGTAAACACCCAACACCAATACACTAGCACTTTATGTGAAATCTTTTTCCTTATCGCTGCACGCCTGATTGATGGCCATAGATAAGCATTTGCGCCAGTCGCTCGTTCACTCACTCACTTACTCGCTCACACGCTGCAAAAGCCCAAAAAAAAGTACAAACGCCCACACGCTCGCTATTACAGCGGCTACCAAAAACGCTACTCTCTCTCTCACTCTCTTCGCCTTTTTCTTACTTCTTCACCAGCTGGAGTTCAACGGCGTTGTATATTTGGGCGCTTTGCTTTATTTGGGTTAAACACACGCGCCTCTTTATCCTTTCACACACACACACTCAATTTCTACGCTCACACTCACTCACTCACTCCTCTCTGCACTCTCCACTCTTCTCTCTATTACCCATTTATTCTTGCAATCAGGCAACGCCGCCTGTTCGACTTCTATACATACTCCATTGTTTGGTCCCATTAACGCGGGTGTTATCAGCTCTTGGTCGTGCTGCTGCCGCTGATTCCTTTTTCAGGCTGTGTCCTCATGCAATTGTTTGTCTTGTTGTTAATGTTGTTGTTGTTTCTTGTTGTACTTGGCGTTGTGTTGGTGCTCCGTCTCCAATGTCGCAGCTGAATGGGTGAGAGTTTGCGATAAGAACGTAAAATATAAAATATAGTGTTCGCTGTGAGGAATGTCCTTTTTTACGTCGTGTTTTGTTGAATATTTCTCTCTCAACGCCACCATTGCTCACGTCTCGCCTCAACTGCTCCAACATTTTCTGCTGATGTTGTTATTTGCGGCACTTTGTGTCGTGACCCGCCAAAGTACACTGTTAAAAAAAATATTGATACCCTTTAGTAGAACGAGGCGTGCTTTTTATAGAAAAACCTTAGCAGAATAGCTCAGCGCTTTATGTGAGAATGAGGGTTTCAGTCTACACTAAGATAGGATAGATCAGAAATGATTTACGATGTGGCTACTGGAATCTATTGCGCTGGGCTGTACCTCAGAAAATCCTTTAGCTGGTTTACTTTAGTATTCTTCAAGCGGAAGTCCTCGTTAAAAGGAAAACTGGATATAATCAATACAGGAAATAAGCTTAGAGACATCAACGTATTCATATAAGTTGATATCCAGGTGGCAATTAAAGCTTTCATCTCACTGCTCATTATCCCAGAATATTTTTTAAGGCAGGGAGGCAGTGGATTGAGCAGCAGCATTTTACTGGGTTCCTGGTCACACGAGCAACGATATATTTAAAAAGATTGCCAAAAAAATAGAAGCAGGAAACATCTAAACCATACCAAAATCTCAGTGCCAGCGATCAGGCATGCCTATCGTAAGCGGCAACTAAAATCTAATAGTTCCCGTCTTGTTTTTATGCCGAATCGATCCCTGTTTCTTATATGCCCAAGGGCTATCACTCCCGAAAATTATTCAAAACCAAGCTTGGGTTTACAACAACAACATTACCTTATAAAGAACAGAATTCTGATATCTTGAGGTTTTGCAACTAAGTGAAGTCACAGAGCTCATATCTAGGTACTCTCAAATATTGTAATTTCTGATCACTGGCAAAACCCGATTAAGATTAAACCTCCGTCTCGCAAATCAGGGTAACCATTGGCTTAAAAACTAGCCTCCACTCACCGATCAAATGTTCCTTACTAATAACTATAAACTTCAGTCTTGTCTAATCTCTTAAAAATATATTTCTTCTTATTTCAGGTGAGTTCAATGGAATATTATTCTCTTGCAAAGTAAGTACTTCATTGTTTATTGAAAAGTTTCAAAACATCGCAATGATTATTTCCAGAGATAATGGATATTCTCAAAATAACTTGCTTTCCTTTCGTCAAGATGAGAACACTACTCTATCTGCATCCTAAAAGTACAATCACTGTTGCAGTTACCAAAATAAATCTATAAGTATATCGCCACCATTTTCAAATCTCCCCTAGGCTAAAACTCTCCAACTTCTACAATAATCTCCCCAACAAATTTTACAGCTCTTACATCCGCATATGACTCGAGCTTTACCCGACCTTTGAGCGAGCTCGCACTGCGTTCCACCAAGGAAGAACAGTACGGAACACCAACACTCATCAGCAGTGTTTCCAGTTTTTCGAAGAAAATATGTACCTTCTGGATGCCCATGTCTATGACCCCTAGTGTGAGGTGATCTTCGACGACCTTGTTAAAAGTCTTGTAGCTTGGAAACAGTTGAAGATCTGAGCCTCTGGACTCTATTCGGTATGTTTTCCCAGAAAACTTGGTCTTTTAAAAACTGAAAAGGTTTGCGTTTAGCCTCTTCGAAACCTTTCGAACTGCTCACTAGTTTCTGTGTACAAGGACAAAAGGCTTTATAATTTTAAAAGAGTAGGACTCCTGATCTAGGTTGCTTGTCTCTGCTGCTCCAAGCGGAATGGAATTTGGCATTGGGTCTGTGCAAAACTTAGCGTCAGTTCCTCTACTAAGATGTTTATAGCCCTATACGGGCCTACTGAAACGGACATCCGTGACTCGACTGGCAGTTTAACCTTTTTCTTTATGAGAAAAGACAAAAGACTTCTTGCATTGACTCAGTAGACCTAGCGTTTACCCATGAAGGTCTGGAAGATCGCAGGTTTTTGAGAGTGGGGTTATGTACGAGGTCGCAGTCCCATAAGAAATTTGGGATGATATTCTACCACCGTGCTCAGCGGCTGCATTTTTACCCATAAAGAGATCCAAGGCTGAATTTTTGTTTTTCATAGTTCGCCGCCGTTACTTCCGGACATGAACTGGTATTTGGAATGTTCCGTTCGCATACAATCGGACGTTCCTGATTGCACTGAAGTTAGGCATGTTTAACACCCCGAAGTCCGTCGTGATCAGCTAGCTTAACAGCATCTCCTTGAGAAGGATGCGATGCCACCTGGTGCACTAACGATCTTGGTATTAATTGGCGCTTTATAATCGCTAAGCGATTTTCGTCTCAACTCCTCCTCTAATATGTAGTGTGCGTCTTGATATTCTCCCAACAAATATAGGGACCAACAGTTCATTCTAAACTGCATCCGAGCGACTGATGGATTATCGCGAGGAACTTTTATTTCATGATAAAATTACACTCAGAGGACTTGACAATCCCTGCAGAAGATTTAATTTGTCCAATCTTGGTTTGGCAAGGGTTCGACTACATGACCAACCGCTTGGTTGCACGCACTGCTCGCCACTCGGCTACTGTAGTCTTGGTATTAGAGAAACCAAAACCACCACATAGCAAATATGCAGATCCGTAATGGCGAAAAGAAAAAGTTTGCTGGTTGTTGGTCCGGCCGGCGCACTATATCTTGACCTTCCTACCCATTTGGCTATTGCGACTTACGCAACATTATATGTATTAGGTACTGACTCTGAGTAGAGCTCTGGGGTTGACTTATATTACGCTCTAGACTATGCCTAAATTGTGCAATACTCTGTTGCATTCTTCCTAAAACCACATGATAGCCTAGTCTTGAATCGAAGCTCAAATTGTGTCAAGTTTCATCAAGCTCTTGATCGTGCAATGGGAAAGGAGGAGGGCTCAATGCAGACCTTTAATTCAAGCACATGTGCAACACATACAAAAATATGAGGACTCATGATCCATAGAAGGTATTAAAGCAACATTCCAATACAATATTTATCTTTGTTTATTTCGGTCAGTACATTGTTAGCTCATATTTTATCATTAGTCGCCTCGTTTTTTGCTTACTACGAATTTTCTGCTGTCTTGGCTTGTTGGTTGGTGTTGTTGCTGTTTATTTTTGCCTTTTTTTTTTGTATTCGGCAACATCTTTTTTCTACCCACAGCTTCTACCAACTGGCTGCTCGGTTGGTTGTTCGGTTGATATCTCCAACGAGCATACACAAAATGCACTTTCTGATATGCACACCAGACCAGCGCACCAAAGGGGGGTTGGAGGGAAGTTGGGGTACACTGGCATTGCTACCAACACACTGAAAGTGTACTGAAATGCACACATACCTACATGCTCCACGAGTATATTCACACACACACAGCCGAGGTGTGTAGATAGGCTGATGCAGAGCAACTGGGCGCTGATATGACAAACAAACATACATACAATACATACATTTAAACAACCTTGCAGCAAGCACACCCATTATCACATAAACACACTCAAATGTATGCACATGCTATAGAGTGAAATTCTGAGGATTTCATGTTTGCTTCTTCTCATTTTGTTGTCATTGCAATTCTCATTTATCATACTGCGAATGCATAAACATGATAAGGATTTATGGGCGCATAAAGAGTGTGAGAGTGTGAGAGAGAGAGAGAGAGAGAGAGAGATGGGGGAGAAGCGAGTCGAAGCGAGTGGCATTGCATAGTTCAGTTGACGCTGCCTGCCATCAATGTTGCTGATAGTGCTGTTGTTATTGTTGTTTTTATTGCTGTTGTTGCTCTGCCACTACAGCTTTGTTGTGGTAGTATATTGCCACCAACCAAGCACATTTCGCATTTAGCTGTCGTTCTTGTCAATTCTCAGTACTTGACTATCTATTTGTAACTCTCCGTTCGTCCGACCGCCCTCCCACCCGCCTACTGCTCAACATGTAGATTCCACAGCGGCGCTGTCTAACTGAATGGTTGCTGATAGATGCCCATAATATTGTCAGCTCACTTTGTGGATTTCCGAGATACTAGATGGAGTTTGTTGTTGTTATTTTTGGCATTCGCAATGTCATTGCAACAACACACTTGTATATGTATGCATGTACATATACGTATAATCAAGTTATGTTGCAGTTGCTGCGATAAGCGTCATAAGTCTGACAATGATAGACTCATTACAAGTCGATTCAATTACTAAATCTATGCACGTGCATATATATGTAGATATACATATATGTAAGTACATGGATATACACACACATAGCTATATATTTTTTGCTACTCCTGCAAAGTTAACTTGAGGAGTTCTGAGGAGAATTCACAATTATTTTCACAACTACAAGCATATAACCACACATATAGATATATATACATAGTATTAACACATCTAAACTTAAGTTTAATTTAGTCAAAAAGTGCTACAAATATCCAAACTGCAATGTGAGACTGCTCTTTTTCCCCAAATCCTTCACTGTTTCCACACACCATGCCCTTAATTTCCATCCATATTTATCCAATTTGTGTAAAAGACTTTAAGTGTTGTTATCCTTTAACCTACTAACACTTACATATAATATAGACATATATAGTGCTCGAGTGGTGTACATAATTAGGTGCACTGAAGAACATAATTAAGTATATAATATTTTTTTTTCATATCTACTTTCGGAGTTAAGAGACCTTTTTGATGGCAAGCTGCCTAAAAGTCATTGAAAAAAAGGTCCAGGTATCAATAAAAGTTATTTTAGCTAAAGAAGTTTATATTGAGGAACACTTAGAGGTCCTGGTGTTAATGAGGTGGAAGGATATCATCTCAACCTACCCCGACGAAACCGAAATAAACTGCATAATGAGGGGGGATGAATATTCCGATGATCTTGAAATCCCTCTATCTTTCTTCTTCACTTACGCGTTTAAAGCCAATTAAACAATAGCGCGACATTCGTTCCTTCTCTTCGCTGTTTGGCGCCAATCAAGTGCTCTCCACCTGATCCTTTCAACGAAGTGGAGGTCTTACTCTTTCTCTGTTTTCAGCAACGGAATACCTGCCTAGTCAGCTTAGCTGCTACCTCGTATAACTCGTACAGCTAGCTCAATGTTCCATCGCCTGCATTATTCGCTGCTGTCATTGCTGGAAGAAGCATATATCTTTCGTAAAACATTTTTCTAGAAGACTCCCAAAGCTGACTCATCGGATGTCAACACTATATATCAGAACGGGAATGATAAAGGATTTATATAGCTTGATTTTGGTTCGTTTAGGGAGGACTTTACTTTTTACTTGCCTACTCAGTTCAAAGCAGGACCTGTTGGCAAGAGAGATTCTGCATTGGATTTTATAGATAGACGAAATTATCGACGATTTCAAAGTTATGGCTGTCAACAGTGGCGTGTAAGCCGAGTCGCGAATGGGATGACTGTTTATTTGAAGACTGCAGATATTACATCTTGTCCTGATTCACTATCTTTAAGTCTACCAAATTCAACTAGCATCTTCCAAACGGAAATACTATGCATTGACAAGGCTTGTAGAGCGGTAATGAATAACTACGAGAGTAAATGATACATAAGGTAGTTACATACTAGCATAGTCAAGCGGCATTCTGCCCTCATCGTCAGCAGTAATGAGCTCGAGCATCATCAGCAAATGCAAGAAGTCTCTAAACTCTCTAAGCTCTCCACTGGCCATCACCATGTGCGGGCTCCCGGCCATGGAAACATTTTCGGCAACGGCATCTCTTGCTGAATTTGGAGCAGAGATGTCATTTAAGAACGATCAAGAGAAAGCTTCACTAGCATTTTGAACAAATATCATTAAACAGAAGGAAGCACATATCCAACTATAAGATAACGAAACAGATCTATAATCTAAGTATGGTATAACCAGAATAAAGCATCTATTTAAAAGGTCAAGGAAAAGTATATATCACGGCTCATTCGCCCTTCGGAGAGCATGCATCAATAATGGCTTTGCCTTATAGCAGCCGTTGCTGAAGCTACGATTTTGAAGAGTATAAGAAAAGAGTAATCCAATTTGGAATTGGAGCTGTATCTCACATTCATCAAAATGGCGCTCTTAGTGCTAATTGCTACCAAGGCTTAGATCCTTCGGTCAGGACTCTTACTTCCCTACCTACACTACAGTGCATTAGGTTTTTGTGTGAATTCCAGACATATCAATTTTTAACTTCAACTAAGTACAAGGGAATTTAGTATTCTTGTAGGAGGACGGCCGAGGCAGCAACCCCTGAGATATAACTCTACTACCCGCGTGACCCTGGCACAACTTAGGTCTGGATATTGTAGCAGGCTAAACTCCTACTTATCCAGACTCGACCCGAGCGTACCCAACGTATGCCCTACATGTGAAGAGTCTCCGAATGACACTAACCACCTCTTCACATGGCCCCTTAAACCGACTCATCCAACCCCCTCTCTCTTTGGTCCAATCCCCTCGAAACAGCAAGTTTCCTGGACCTCCCTTTAGATGACCTTGGCGCCTTAGATTGATAAAACCTGCCCTAAGCGGGGTTAAGGAACCGCTACTACAACAACAACATATAGCTCTACTAAAACTAGGTAAGGCTGAATTAACTAAATTTAGAGCATGCACAGAAAAGAACATTATGCTGAAACACTACTTTTGCGTGCACCAAGCTTTCAGCCGATTGAGTTGTCATATCATACCTGATGACCTAAATTCCAGTGTTCTGCTGTCTTTTGTTTCGCTGTACTTTGTCAACTTTGCCGTATATTTCGCACATCTCATGGTTCCGTCGTCATAAATATTTCACAAAACCTTTCTCTCGAAAGCTCTTAACGCCGACTCATCAGATGTTGTCACCGTCCATGCCTCAGCACCATATAACAGGACGGCAATATTGAGCGACTTGTAGTGTTTTGTCTTCTTTCGTTGAGAGATGACTTTTCAATTTCCTGTTGAGTCCAAAGTAGCTACTGTTGGCAAGAGTGATTCTGTGTTGGATTTTAAGACTGAAATTGGAAATTGAAACTATGGATTGTTATGTCTACTGTCGTCAACTCAGAAATACTCGTACTCGGTCAAAATAGAAGATCTGTTATAAGGAAAGTGAGTACATTTCTGGACCCCTCCAAATCTTTCAACGCCGTTCCAAGTTTTAGAGAAGGAGAGCCTCTATTGTGGAACCTATTCAACTTCGTATTAGAAGGACTTCCGCTGTGCTCTTTTATCGTTATGACATTATTTTCTACAAAAGAATGTAGCTCCTTGCATATATCGATGATATTGATATCATTAACCTCGAAAGAGATATGTTACTTCTGCATTTCCTGCAGGAATTGGCAAAGATGGGTCTGGCAGTAAACAAGGATAAACGAAGCGAAGAATCACACTTGGCAATATGTGCTGCTATGGGCTCAGTAGTGCGCTCTCTCAAACGTCATTTTACTCGTGCGGAAGCATGGATTGTGTCGCAGATGGCTACTGAGGTGAAATATACTTCGCAAAATCTTCGGTCCCTATGTACGACTATATCGAAAAAAACCACAAACTATACGAGCTTTACGTGGCTGTCACTGGTTTTCGGTCACTGATGTTTAGGATTTTTCGATTATCCTTCAGTCGCGCACCTTCATCGGTTGGAAATGAGGTAGGTAACGTTGGACTTGCTTCTTGCGATGAAATCGACAGAATTCCAATAAAGAAAAATATTTTAAAGTTCGAATATTTCAGGTGCGTAATTTTGGAGATTTTTTTGTAAATTTATTTTTTTATAATTTTGATATAACATTTAGAAAATTAAACAAAAAAAAAACGAATTAAAAAGTTTGAAATTTAAATGGAAAATCACTCGTGCAAACCTCGTATAATGTTTGAAATATTTGATTTGGAAAACAAAAATTTGTAAGAAAGTATTGTAAAAATATAATAATCAGTAATGTTCACCAGTGTAACTATGTCTTTTAGTAAGTACATACACATGCATGTATGTATGTCACTTTGTTTCAACAAATTCCAGAATACTTTTGTGTTTCTTCCTCTCTTTGCTCTGGCTTGCGTTGCGTGCCACAATAAATGGTTTTATTTGCTTGATAAAATCTTCAGTTGGTCAAAGGAAGCAGGACATTTACTGACCGCAAGTTCATATATGACACAAAGACACATACATAGATATTACAAGGCATAGAAATGTATTTGATGTTGATACATACATATGTACATCATTCTAAGCTTGATTGAGTGTTGCCACTTGGTTGGCTTTCTCATACATGCATACATCTATATGTAAATATGTACATATGTGTGAACAAACATGATGATGACTGAATGGCACTCGAATATCTTGTTATAGTGTTGTCACATATTCCATTTCCTTCTTTTGTTTTAGAGTAAATACACACATTTGTACACATTTGGTGTGTTTATTTAATTTGAAATCTGTTGCTTTCTTGGGATTTTCGCAATCAAGAAATGGTACATATTTAGTACCAAGTTTAAGGTCTCTAAAGTGTAGAAAAAACTACATACAAAAACAACAGTGTATATAACAAATTGGCAATGTTGGATCTCTCCAAAATTCTAAATGCTTATTTTCTTAATAGTATTTTACTTTTCCTGGCATTACAGAATTTTTTCCATACCACTGCCTGAATTTAAAATTTTTAAAGTGTTTAGAATTACTTTATGCCATTCGGAAGGCCAGAGTTCGAGTCTGGGTACACCACCTAAAAGAAATTCGTCTATGCTTTACAAGATTCTCACCCCACATGACAACCGGATGAAATCCAGATACTTTCAAAGGTTTTGCATCAACTTTTTATCATCTTCTGTGCACGCTCTTCGCTCAGCTGTTTCCATCTTAGCCATCTTTTCAAAATTATACGTCAGATAAGTTCTCCTTTACTTGATGTAATAACAGTTTGGTATTTTAATAATCAACGATGAAAGGTTAGAAGTTCCCCAAGCGGGAAATGCTTCAGAACCTTCACGGTTCACAAAAGAATGCGGTATAAATTTTTTCTGTTTTGTGCCATGCTCTTCAAAGTTAGAGTATTCAATCTGTCTCAAACATTAAAAATTATTACCAAGCTTCTGGATATACAGTTACAGTCACGGGACTATACCAAATTCCTACTCTTGTTACCTTGAACATGCGGTAACTAACCCGGCTGGAGCCTTGGGTTACGGCTAGAAGAGAGTAAACTTCAGTGAGGTTGCTCCGACATATTCGGTTTTGCAGCACCTGTGCACCCGAGATGAGGTCTTAAAACAAGCGGCTCGCTATATAAAAATGTGCTAAAATAAAATCCACTCGAGGTTGTGTGTTGGGTTTGGACTGTCCACAGCGAAACCAGCTCCAATGGAAAAGATAACAACGCCTCGGATGAGAGCCTCGACTTTTGATGACGACGACAGCAAAAATATTAAGCTCCTTGATTTTGGAGCGTGCACCTGGAATGTCCAATCCCTAAATTGGGAAGCTGGTTGAGGTCCACTTAAGACTGAAGAGGCTGGCATCACCGCCATCGAAGAAGTGCGATGGACGGCTGAAAGGAGCGTAAATTTGGAGTCGTTTATGTAGTGGGAAAGAGAGACTCCATCGCCCTGTCCTGGCATTCACTCCGTTAGATGAACATCTCGCAACAATCCGCAGCAAAAGCGAAAGAAGAGAGAGGCGATGTCTTTACGAACATCTCCAGCGTACTCATAAACGCTGCCCTCGCCATGATGCCAAAATGGTTTTTAGCTACTTTAACCCTAGGTTGCGCAAATAAGCTATCTACGGCAAAACTATTGGGAAAATTTGCCTCCAAATGGGTTGAGATCGATTTCTCCTGGGCCCGAAATATACGAGGTAATTAACAAAAGTTCGGTCAGTTGGTGACTTTCAATCTGCTTTTGTTAAATCCAAAAATACCAAACCCTTTGCAATTACTTTATTAGTCTTCCCTTGAAATTTTAGAACGATCGGCAAAAAATGGAGACGAAAAAACGCAAGATAGCTGAGGATACGTCAAACGAAAATCCAACACCAACGAAAACAGAAATTCGCCATGTGATTGTTTTCGGTTTTCGGCGTAATTCACAGCCAATACAAATATTCAGTGAATGCCAGATTGCATATGGAACGATGGCACCGTCTTTAAAGACTATTCCTAAGTGGTTCCGAAGATTCCAAGCCGGACATTTGTCCCTAGAGGACGAACCCGGAGAAGGTTGACTAAAATCTTCCACTGAAAACGTCACTGTAGCTCTGTTGAAGTAAAAAAATTGGCGAAGACCCACGATTGACACAAGAAATGATTGCTAATGAATTGGGATTGAATGCTATGGATGTTTCGCAAATATTTAGTAATCATCCGGGATACACGAAGAAATCTGCTCGATGGGTACCACGAATTTTGAATGAGGCCCAAAAAGAGGCTCGAGTGCATTTTGCTCAATTTTCCTTAAACAAATTCGAAAATGGTCAGTCTAACATCTTCAGTAAAGTCGTTACCGGTGACAAATCTAGGTTCTACAAGTACGATCCAGAAACCAAACAGCAGTCCATGGTATGGAGCCCAACGGAAGCAAGCCCACCCGTAAAATCAAACCAACAAAAATCAGCAGCAAAAGTAATGATGTCAGTTTACTTCACCTAAACCAAAATCGTAGCTGCTATTCCACTAGAAAAGGGTCAGACGGTAACTGTAAAATGGTACACCGAAGAGTGCTTACCAAAAGTTTTCAAAAATTTATTGGAAACAGGTAGAAAGAGGATTTGCGGTGCTACCTTTTACATCATGACAACGCGCCATCCCGCACAGCGGAAATAACGAGTCATTTTATTGCGATCTCTGGTATCGAAGAAATACGTCCAGCACCATATTCCCCACATATAGCAACTTGTAATTTCTGGCTATTTCCAAAAATTAAAAATAAATTAAAAGGAAAGGTCTTTAATAGCAACGAGGATATAATTAAAGCGGTTAATGTTGAACTTGAAAAACTTAAAAACCAAGATTTTAGAGACAGTTTTCTGAAGTGGATCTATAGGCATAAGAAAAGCATTGAAATCAATGTCGAGTAGATAAAAAAGGAAAAAGATAGTGAATAAGTACAAAAAGAATTTTTCTTTGTTTTTTTTCTGGTCAACTTACCGAACTTTTGTTAGTTCCCTCGTAGTTGTCTGTAGTACTAGATTTCAGCACCAAAGAATGCATCAAGCTACTTGGTTGTCCGGATGGATAAGAATACTCCAGTTTTTGAAAATTTGGGATACAGTATCCGCCGATGGAAGTAGAGAAAGAGGAAGACCTCTACTCCTTTGGAAAGACCAGGAGAGAAGAATTTGGCTTCACATAGTATTTCCAAGTGGCACCAAATTATCCCAAATCGTTAAAAAATCCTTTCCTACATGGTTCCATATTTTTGCTCATACATCTCTTGTATGTACCTATGTATGTATGTATGTACAATACATTGTACACATTTGTAAAACACTATGTATTTCTTTGCATACATACATATACGTACATACATACATATGTACAGTGTAAAGGCAGTCACTTGTGTGTTTATAAATATTACTTTCTGACTTTATTACTTTACCATCTCTTGCCATTTTAAAATGCTTTTAGTCATATCTCTTCCTTTTGAGAGACAGTCGGCCACAACGTACCAAAAACAAAAAAAAAAAACAAAAAACAAAAACAAAAAAAAAACTCAGAAAAACAGATATGAATAGGATATATGTTGCGCTTATCAGTTGAGTAGTGATAAAACACACACAATTATCATAGCAATTAGCCCTGGCGACATCTCGACGTCTCCAGAAGTTATCGCCTCAACGTTGCTAAACGTAAAGTAAAAAGTACGAGTAAATAAATTGAAAAACAAAAATACCTGAGAAGTGGAAAAATGAAAATATTCCAAATGAGTTGAAGTGTGTTTTATCAACAACAAAAGAAATATTTCGTATTCAAATTCGATAACAAAGCGAAAGCCAGGCACAAACACGTAAAAGGCAAAAGTGCACTTAAATGAACAATAGTGAGGCGCCGCCAAAGGCAAGTTGAGTCGAGTTCGAGTTCGAGAGTCAAGCGGGCCAAGTGCAGGTAGGTAGGTAGGTAGGTAGGTAGGCAAGCAAAGGCAGTGTTACAGAGATAAATGTTTACTTCATGTGCGCTCACGAGGGTAGGAAGCGATGAATGAGTTGAGTGACGGAAGGAGATCCGAACTGCGCACATACATACTTTGTTTGTATGTATATTAGATTGATCGTTGAAAAGTAAATTATTTCTGACGCCGAAAACCTAGTATCCATCGACAACAAGAGAGTACGGAAGTGGAGAGAGATCTTCAAACAAATTATAAAGGGTGTTCTTTTGAGAGGTGTGGTTTTTAATTAAGAAATGCAAAATTCAAAGTATTTTTTATTAAATATCACACTTGTTAAGACATTGAAGAAATTAAAATTTTCACGACCACTCTAATATGCATACAAGTATTGCGCACCGGAACGAACGTAGGAAGGGACACAGGAGTCAATGATCGCTGAAACGGTTTATGGCATTATTACATGCATATTTAGGTAAAAGTAGGCGGATAAGAACTCAAAACCGGACGCATTACTGTTTTTCGGCAATATTCTTACGTATCAATTTGAAATATCTGAGCAACAAAAAGACGATTTTTAAAGTGTTCTAAAGTGAAAAAAGAACAATATTTTAATACCTAGCCGCCAAAGTATGTCAACAAAATCCTCTGCCGATTTTTTAATTCTCTGCCAAATTTAACCTTAAATTGGGTAAAAAAAATATCGTTAATTAAAACAGAACATTTGGAAATTTCAATTTTAATTGTATGACGTAGAAATGGAAATTCATGATCCAGAGCTCGGGCTCGAACTTTAAATTGATTACTATCTAACGTATGCAGAATTAAATCAAGTTCTGAGGCGGTTAAAGATGACAGCCTCGTAAGTGGCGGCAGCGCGAGCCAGATCGCTTGCTTTTTCGTTACCTTCTACTTACGTGTGATGTGGGCCAAAGTGATTTTCACTGATGTGTTTTTCCGTGAAGGTGTTCCAATCGCCCACTTACGAGTACATGTTGCTACATATTTATTCTTTGTGTTGACTCATTAACTGCAAATAAAAAACGTAGTGGATCTCTGTATTAAAAAAATACCCATTTGGTATCTATAGAGTTCTAATCATTCAAGCTACATTGAAAGGTCACTAAACTAATCTGCTTCTTTGTCTGCCACGAAGTATAAACCTAGTATATACTCTTCTAAAAATAATAGATGTTACGCATCTGGCAGAAAGTTTCTCTTTCTCGGTCACATTGAATGTTTAGCCTGAGTTCTGTTCTCACTTTTTGTCCTTTACAGCAAGAGAACTGCTTCATATATCACATGTACATTAATTGGCCTCATGCGAGGGAGGATTTCTAGGACCTTCGTCAACATAGTCCTTACCGCACCTGCTTTTCCAAATGGGCAGGTACGAGGGGCAACTAATGAGTTCGCGGCCTAAAGTACTTAATGAATCAAATGTATAGTTTTATGTTTCTTTATTTTTCAATTTAGTCTCCCTCAAGTAAAATACACTTTTCACATCGTGAATACAATGCCTTTAAACCACTGAAAAAATATTCTTTAGATTTCTCTTCAAAATGGGTTTCTACGCCGGTTTTCATCTCACTGTCGTCTAAAAATCTTCGTCTCCGTAACTCATTTTTTAAATGAGAAAAAAGCAATAAGTCACTGCAAGCCCGGCCCGGACTGTGTGTTGTCTTGAAGAAACAGAACTCCGCGCGCTAATTTGCTACGTCTCTTGTTGTTGTTGTTGTTATTGTTGTTGTTGTAACCGCAAAAATATTCCCCAAAGTAGTTTTTAGGGAATGTAGCGGGAGTGACAATCCTTGGCCGGATAAAAAAATCCGGGTCGTTCCGGTATAAAGACCCGACTGTAGCGGGAAATATTAGATTTTAGTCGCCTCTTACGACAGGCATGCCTTACAGCGGGTAAATTCTTGAACCCCTAACCCGCATGGATTCGCCACGTCTCTTCTGTATGACTGCCTTCCTCGCCTGACTCAACAAATTAGCGTAAGCTGGCGGTTCATTGTAGTTACCTTTGGCAAGTAATCCAATGATTGTATTCCCCCCGCTATCCCAGAAAATGGCAGCGATAATCTTCGACGCCGACTTTTCCACTTTTTCTTTTACTTTTTTTTCTCTTTCGACTCTTGTTTGGACTCGGGATCATACTGACACATTCAAGTTTCAACAACTGTTACAATGCGGTTCCAAATTTCATCCAAATCATCTTAGAACAACTCAAAAAAACCATTACAACACTTCAATCGTCGCTACCAAGCTCATTTTTTCACCACCGTATATGAAAGGGCAGAGTTCGGAATAAGAAGGTGGCCTTCATTTTGACACAATATCCCTTCTGTGGGTATTCCAAATTCGAACAGCTATATATGTACATAGGTCTTACTTTCAAGCACGACGAACTTGAACGAATAGGTGGGTAATATGATATTGCATTTGAAGAATGGAAGGTTAATTTTTCTAATTTTTGTCTCTCTCGTGAATAGGCAGTTTTCAGATTTTTTTCAGATTTACAGGAAGCTCTCATCTGTCAGCCCAAGCTGCTGAAATTTCTATTACCCTCTCTTTTATAGATGATAGACTTTTGAGATAAATAGTGATCCATTTCGAGGTTTCATCCTTTTTTTTACAGAAAAAACACAGCAAAATCAAATTTAGTGGGGAATGTTTATTATCATTCGAAAGAACATGCTTTGGCATTTACTTTTTGAAGCGCAAAGTTGTCCGCGACTACATCTAAGACGGTCCATCTGTTGAGTCCAATTTTCGTTGATTCGTTCGAGCATTTCAACTGGTAACTGCCGAATGACTGGCGTAATCTTTTGCTCCAAGGCATGTTCGCATATAATTTAGACTTTACATATCTCCATAGGAAAAAGTCCAACGGTATAATATCACATGATCTTGGTGGACAATCGACAGGCCTAAAACGTGAAATTATTTGCTCCACGTAGTGTTTTCTCAATAATTCCACTGATTGATGCGATGTGTGGGAAGTGGCGCCGTCTTATTGAAACCAAATGTTACCGAGATCACGAGCTTCAATTTCAGGCATCAAATAGTCGGTTATCATGGCGCGATAACGGGCGCGATTGACGGTTATGTTCTTACCGACATCATTTTTGTACAAATACCATATGTGCCGATGATTCCACCGGTGCTCATCGTCCCAAATGCGGCAATTTTGCTTGTTTATATACGATATGAGACAAAAAATGGGCTGAACAAAATTTGGCTCAAAAATGTCGGATGCTCTTTGAACTTTTCAAGAGCCCATAGAGCGAAGTGATGTCGATTGGGAAAATTGAGCGGCTTTTTTGTACGTTTTCAATATAAGATTTCGACATAAAATGCGCCAAGTCGTTCCATACGCCAGTCCGAGTTGCTGTGAACTCCACGGTCTTCGTATGTACTCTCAGCTATGGCCGCTATATTCTCTTTACTGCGTGCTGTACGTGGTTTATTCGGTCGAATATTATATGATAATGAATGCTGGGTCTCAAGATTGGCGATGGTATTGCGAATAGTACGCTCAGAAGGCCGATTATGTTGATCATAAGTTGAGCGAAGCGCGCGAAACACATTCTTTACAGAACGTGAATTATCGAAATAAAGCCAAACAAATGACACGACACACGCGTGATCTGTCGAAAAAAGTACCTCCACCTGGATCACCTATTATGTGACCGTGGATAGGTTGAGACGTCGTCTATTGGACAAATCGTATCGATAAAATTGACTGAATTCCACTACAGGCGAAAAGTGAGCTGACTTCACCGGTGTCTATAAAAAGCAAAAAGAAAAAAGAAACGTCTGGTGTATCATAGGTGCTGCCTATGCCAGGCAAAGCCATAGTATTTTTTTTAATAATTTTCAGTATTTTTTTAACATAATTCCATGCAGAAATATTAAACTTTAGTGAAGATTGTGACAGATATGTGTCAGCTAAAATTTTTCTATTAACTTATTCTGCCACTCTATACACCTTTTTCACCGGAACTGCATGATCAGGTCACATAAGAATATAAAGGTCTATAGATTTATGCCTTTAAAATCATGATTGTTTTCTCTATGAATATCATCAAATCAATATCCATCAATGTTGTAAGTCACATAAAAGGCACTCAAGCCGGATATGCAACGAAAAAGGCAGAAGCAAAAACTAACATCTATCGACAGGATATGCAGAAAAAGTGTATGTATGAACAGCGTTACATTGACAGAGAGATGTATCGATACAGCACAACTCAATAATGCACCAACTGATAAATGCATATATTATATTTTGTCGCTCCAGTTTCATTATGACATACACGTACATACATCTATACATGCAACTTCTATATACACATGTATACATATTTATGTATAGGCAAATGTATGTATACATATATCTCCAGTATAAATTTCAACGCTTGCTATTCAACGAATGTCAATGAGTAAATCGACAACGTAAAAGTGACAAGCGATGAAACAATAATGGGTAATTGCCAAGGACCTTCTTTCTTGCTTACCGTTAAAAGCAATATGAGAACATGGCGTTTTCACAAAATGACAACATTCAAGTTGAAAAGGGAAGTAAAATAAAAAAAGACATGTATGTATGTGTGTACATACATATCTACATACATGACATAAGTGTGTATGGGTGTATGGTATGTAGTGCACCGTTGACACTTGCAGTCAGCAGGAGCTGAACACACTGACGACAATGCTAATGACAACGCTGACTGGCCCGTTGATGTGCAACTGATTCGTGGTTTGGGTGTCGCAGTAAGCGTGTTTTAACGACTGTTCGCTTCTTGCTACACTACCGCTGATATGAACGGGTACATCACGTGGTTGGCTGACTTGTCTGTCATCTTAAATGGCTGGCTGATGTACACGTATCTGGCGTTTATATCATCATCGTCGTTGGCGTCATCAAATGCTGTCACTGCACTTACAGCTCTAGGTAGTGTGTGTGTGTGTGTGTGTGTGTACCTGAGGGCTCTTTAACTGGGAAGGGTATGAGTCTGAATGGGTGTCCTTTTGCAGGTATGTCTATGTGTTTGTCATATCATATGACTTTTCCGCTTCCTATATCTAAATATGTATGCACATATGTATTTATATAAGCATATTCTGCATCATATTCTCAACTACTTGTGACAACATTTTCACCAGGCAATCAATGTCATCATTTCTATATCTGATTGTCGGTAGGTACTATATTTGTTGTTCGGTCGCTGCTTATGCTGCGTTGAGAGGTATGATTTCTTCGAACAGGCAGCTATTTCGATTATTAGCTTAATAATAATGAAGCGATTCATATTGTTTACCACTCTTGAGAGCATATCTTCCGTAGCCGCATACATACATACATACACGTATATACATATGGGAAAGAGCGCAGTAATTTTCTCTTAAAGCGAGGGTCGACGGAAAGGATGCCGCAAGCTGAATAATCCTTGTGTTAATAAAAACATAGAAGCTTTAAAATTACCGAGATGTAAGCTCTTTCTAGAGGACGTGTCAAAATATATCCTGTCAGCAAATAAATAGTCCGCATACTAGCGCAGTCATAACTTTGATGCCATAAAGAACTTCGTCTATCTTGCAGCCAGCATTAACACCGAATCCAAAATCAATAATGCAGAAGCCTGAACTTTCACGGCATCACATGGCTCGGCGTCAGGAGTTTCTAAGAAAAAGATTCTTCGAGAGATTCAAAAACCTTTAAGCTGTACAAGATATGTGGAGGCATTGACAGCAAATTAAGTGATAAATAGTAGACAATATTGGCTGGGTCATGTCGTATCAGCTTTGAAAGTATTTATTGCTGATTCATTATTGTTAGAATCAAAGGACGAGGGAGACCTTCACTTCATTGGAAACATCAGAAACGAACGCCTCACTATTATTAGCTCGGCTATAATTGCATGAGCGGTACTCACGCCAATTAAGAACAAGAAAGATGAGCTCTCTTTATGTAAAATCTTGCACAAAGCAGTGTTTCTGCGATCGGTGTCGAGTTGAAGTTGATGGCTATTCCAGCATACTTTGAGTTACAGCAGTGAAATTTTTTCTTCGTATTTTTTTCTTTATTAAAAAGTTTGAACCTTGGCATTATATGTGAAACACTAAACCATTCAAATGACCGCCTCGTGAATTTTGGCAAATTTCGATCCGTTTGAGGTAATTTTCGACCAGTTTTTGGCTTACAATGGGAGGTATCTCAACCATAACTTGACCAATGTTGGCAAAAAAAGAGAGAAGCCCAACGGTGTCAAATCGCATGATCTCGTTGGAGATCGCCAAGACGTCAGATTACGCGGCCGGGAAAATTCTCTCGCAATAAAGCCATATTCGCTCGCGTTTTTTTTAGGTTATCATACAACTATAACCCTCCGATTCGACAGGGACAGTCTCGCCGTTGTCGATTTGAGAGAAAGAGGGTCCAATAATACCTCAAAACTAAAAAGCGCATTAGACAGTAAGGTTTCTTGGGTAGCCTCTTCAATTAATTATTCTTATTATAATTATTAATAATTCTCGAAACCCCAAAAGCGACAATTTTACTTATTTACTTTGTTATTTATTTATCCTCCGAGTGAGAAATGTGCCTTCTTCGAAAAATTATCATTCACTGCTCGTTTTTCAAGCACCCAATCGAGAAGTAGACACATTCCTCTGCACTTTCACTTACAGTAGCGATATTTGAGGTGGAACCAGCAAAGCTATGATGCACAGGCCTTACAATATCTGCAGCCGATTAAATATCTTCAAATTTCTTTAAAGTTTTACAGATTGCCTGAGTAGTTGAAGGAATATTTGCACCATGGCTACGTTTGAATCATCATTTTTGTAGTTGGTTTTGAGGGATCTATTTTAAAAAGTGCCTGAATTTTAACTAAAACAAAATATGTTAACAGATGTCAAAATGCAACCCTGTACTTTGACATACAACCCTGAAACCAAGATATGGTTAACCCTATATTTTTGAGAGTGATACGATGTATGGAAAAACGATTTGGAAAAGATAAAAAATACGCCAATTTGCAGCTAAAGAAATAATTACTAATTAAATTCATATTATAAAATCAATATGAAACCGTTAACTATAACTAAACGAGAAATATTTATTTAAAATTAGTATATATGTTAATAAATATTTTTTTATTTTCATTTATTTAATGTTTTTATTGATTTTATTTTTTTTAATCTATTTTTTATGATTTTTTTATTTTTTATTTTTATTTTTTGTGTTTTATATTTTGTTATTTATTTTTTTATTTTATTTATTTTTTATTCTCCTTTTTTTATTTATTTAATTTTTTTATTTCTTTTATTTTTTTTTTTATTTTTTTATTTATATTTTTGGTATTCTATATTTTTTATTATTTATTTATTTATGTTATTTATTTTTTTATGCATTGCTTTTATTTGTATTTTTTGCATTCTATATTTTTTATTATTCATTTATTTAATTATTTATTTATTCTACTTTTTATTTAATTTTTATTTTACTTTTGTCCAAAAAAAGTATTGAATTCAGTTACCCAAAAAATTGAAATTATTCTTATATTTACCATAAATGTCACTGTATTCTCTTCAGTTAACATTTTCACCGATCATTCCGATAATAATGTACCGTTAAGTGAGCGAGTAAGCGAGTGAAATGAGCAATAAGCAATGAGTAGTAGGTGCATGAAAAAGATATGTATGTAAGTGTACCTATATGTAAGTATTTAAAGCTGCGCCATGCTGGTTGGTTTGAGGGCTGCAAAAATGTTGTGACGTTCCCCCATTGCAAGACACAAGCACCCACACACACACAGACAACCACCGCAAGCAAGCGTACCCACTCAAGCGCCAATAGCACTTGACACTTGGTGTCCCCCTCGGCTATTACGTATGTATGTACATATGTATGTATTGTACGTAGGTACTTGGTTATCGCAACCGGAAAGGCAACAAACATAAAAGGAAGGTGCAATAAAATGTTTTATGTTTTCTTTTTTTGTTATTATTTTTACTGCTTAAAATGCATATTTTTCCTCGTTTTGTTGGCTTTGAAATTAACGCTGGTGCTACCCGCAGCTAACAGTTGGTAGTTCCCCCTTTCTTTGTTTTGTTTTGAGAAAACGAAATTAAGTTGAAGAAAAAATAAAAAAAAACTTATCCGTGTACATATGTATGAATGTATCGTATGTATGTATGTGCATAAAAGTAAAAGATATGCATTTTAACGATACGAGTATCGCGTAAATGTTAATGCAGTGGTGCCATGGAAAAGTTCTGTTGATAATATTTTTTTTTTAGATATTGCCTTCATGTTTGGTGCATTATAAAAGCAATAACAAAAATAAAAATTATATACAGTAAGCGTTGTAACAACCAAAAGAAGAAGAACAACAGCTATAGCTACAGAAGTACCGATAAGAAAAATTGAGTCATAATAACGCTTAGTCACAAGCAAGCATAAAAAAGCACACCCCCCAACACCAACACCACAAACTTCTTTCATCAGCACTTTTCTTACAGATATACATACGAGTATGTACATACATACATACTAACATAATATGTAATTGTAAATACATATACATACTTGTATGTATATCTTTTGCATCGACAACACTTTACAATGCTTGTGTATGTGCTTTTATGTGTACGTGTGTGTATGTGTGTGTGTTTGCGTAATGGGTGCAAGTGCTTAATGTACTGTATTTGCTGCTTTTGCTGCTTGTGAATCAATGGATATCTCACTTTGCCTTCGCCTATCAGCCAGGATGCAACGTCAGTTGATTGTATTGTATTGCACTCACTAATGTAGGTATGTATGTATGTATGTATATACATGTTGTTAAACTGGTTTCATTTAATGCATGTATTTAAATGCGATAGGTAATGTATGTATGTACGAGTATATACATATGTAATAAAATTCCACTTGAAGGTTTCCTGAATGAAAAAGAAATTATATTTCTTACTGGTAAACGATATTGAGTCCTTCGATTGATGTTATGTATGTATGTATGTGTGTCTGTAGCATGAATCATCTGCTGCTTTCATTTGTCATAGAATTGAACGTGATATATCACTTATGTATTTATGTATGTATGTACGGCAATATAATAATAATAATATATGTAAAAATGGTTTTAATCATAATTTTTAAGAAACTTTCTCTTCTTCTTTACTGACGAAGACACCGCTTATGCGATTATAGAGTTAACAACAGACCACAGCAATCCATTCGTTTCTTCGTAACGCTGTTTGGCGCTAATTAGAAGTAACAAGTTCAGTCAGGTTCTTCACCCCCTGGTCTTGCCAACAGAGTGGAGGCCTTACTCTTCCCCTGCTTCCACTGGCGGCTACTGCATCGAAAATTTTCAATGCTGGAGTGCTTTCTTCAATACCAATAACAGGTCCCAGCCAGCGTAGCCGCTGTCTTCTGATTCGCTAAACTATGTCAATATCTGTACGGCAACTCAAGGGAGACCATAGAGTCTGCGGCATTCCCTCTCGACCATTTGCAACGGACCATAAATCTTACCCAAAACCTTTATTTCGAAACTCTCAACGCAGTCTCATCAGTTGTTGTCATCGTGTATGCCTCCGCACCATGTAGCAGAACGCGAGAATGATGAGCGACTTCTAGAGTTCGGTTTTTATTCGTTGAGAAAGGAATTTACTTTTCAATTGTATACTCAGTCCAAGGTACCACCCGTAGGCAAGAGTGAGATAGCAATTAGAATGTGTCGGAGTGGCTTCACTGCAGCTTCCTCTCTTTTAGTCGTGACTCAGGGCTCCACACGGGTTGTCTACCGCATTTTGCACAAGTGTTTCTCACGTTTCCAGGGTGCGTGACGTGAACGCTAGAGTAGAAATTGAGTATAGCCCCGTGACTATAAGTGCATACCCAGAAGCTTGACTACAACCCCACGACATCCCCTCTTCCTTACCCAGTCTGGAGAAAGCAGAAATAACAGCACTATAGTTGAGGTTAGCTCAGCAGTTCGTATTATTTTCTTCAGTAATAAATTAAAGAAACCTTGTCTGAAAGCTCTTGTGTTATCGAACAGCTCAGATTGGCCCTCCACGATCCTGACGGAGCTTTTGGTGTTGCCTAATGTCAGTTTACATAGCCTTATAAGTTTTTCAGACTTAGCGTCGTAGAGGCCGCTCCTTTTTATGCTATCAAATGCGGCTTTAAAATCGACGTGGAGGTGGTGTGTGTCGATTCTCCTTTCTAGGTCTTTTCCATGACATGACGCATGACGAATATCTGGACAATGATAGATTTAATATCATACTAATAAGGTCTCAATAGTCCGCAAACGGTCGGTCTGAGTCACACAATATGCTTGCTACCATTGCATGCACCTTCTCAGTTCTTCACCTCCATGCTTTGCATGAGTAACCAGATCATATCTTTGGGTTCTACATGAGTATGATCCGATCTTGAAACCTTATGTAATTTGTCCAAAACTCTCATCGAATTGTTAAGCTTTACCCCTGACGGTCTACATTTCAAGCCCTATATTTACACTCCCGCATTTCTTCCGCTACCTCATTGCTGTCTGCAAATTCGTCAGTGCTTCCCTCTACAACTCTCGGTATCTCTCCTTCACAAATTGGTTTGCATTCGCTTGCTACGTTGCAAGAGAAAATACTATATTTTTCTTCCCACTACAGCACGGAAATCCTCATCGTATAAGCTCTTCTTTTGAAGTTGTCACGAAGGCTGAATTTTATGTACTGTAGATGCTCATAAAAACCTCATCGGTCGCATCATCCTTCTCTTCCGACGGAGCGCGGGCCAGAATCAGCGATATCTTTAAGAACATCACTTCGATATTAATTGTAAAGAGGCGTTCATCCACTGAGCCTCTCTTCCATCACTACTCGTTTCTATCCTTGTGCTGCACATAGCAATTCTTGGACTGCTGTGATGTCTGCCTTTAGCCTTACGGGAACATCAGCCAGGCAAGCAGTAGAACCTTCCAAATATGGGGCTGGTACATTTGCCGTCTCTTTTCCACTATAGCTGGTATCTACGTGACGTTACTCTGTTGATCAGTCTTTGTAAATAAATTAAGCTCTTCAAATAACCTCACAAAAGAAATCAGGAGAAATAAAATCTAAAGATTTAAGAAACTGAAAAGTTTGGCACACCGTCCTCTTGAAACCAGAAACCATCATTACCATTTCCTCTCAGTGCAGGCATAATGATCCAACATCAAACAACACTTCTACGAACCGGATACTGTAAAATATTTTTCTCAATTAACTAATAGAGTGCCTGTGTGAATAGAGGCCTTCGGGAGATATTGGAATTTCAACGCTTAATTTAAATAAAAAATCTCTTTAGCCATAAAGTATGTAAAATTCTAAAACACACCGTTAAAAAAAACTCTGAAGACTCCGGTAATTTGAATAGTGCTAATGACAAAACAACAACAGTCTAAAAGACTTTCAAAGTTTCTCTGCTGTGACACACATTTATAATTTATGGTTTTTCCCCCCCTCTCACCTCCTCACTTCTGTCGTCACCCACAATAAGTCGTTAAGCGCTGACAACTTCACCAAACCTAAAGAAGAAAACGTTTTTTAAGTACTCGCACCTTTGCATACGGGTATGTTCATTACCCACCACACCGCAAGTTCAGTGGATACACAGAGGCTTTTTCAGTAGATTTATAACACCTAATCTTGCAATCAATCAAATAATTTAAATTTTATATCTTCGCAACACACGCACTGCCTGCTGATGTATACATACATATGTGTGTATGTATATATATGTATATACCGATTGGTTTAGTGGTTGATGGCCAGGTTTTTGGGCGCCGCCTGAGTGTATCCAATATTGACTTATCTTTATGATACTCGACTGATTCGTTAGGTTGCTGTTAGCTGACTCTGTCATATGATTTGGTGCGCTGATTAGAAGTCACAAACTGTGGGAGGAGAAAATAAATGTTTTTATTATGAAAATGTTGGCTTATTTCGTTAAGCGTTAGTTGCTTTATTATGAGTTTTTTTTTAAAGAAATAAGTGTCTTCATAAGCAAGCATTTCAGCAAGGATGGGAATGAATTTTAAACCTCTGAGCTTTCTCTGTTAATGCTCCGCACTATGGAGCAGTATATTAAAGTCCTTATAACATCCATTACCCGAATCTTACAAATTCACACCGATCTAACCGAGAAAGAAGCTCTAGAGATCCTTTTTGATATCACAACGAATATATGCCACCTCGACGAGCGCCTGCTAGTCGTTTGTAAGTGGATGGCAGAGTTGTCATGAAGTATCCTATGATTAGCAAGCACAGCCTTGTGGTAAACGCACAGTTTGTTCTAATCGAACTTGCACCTTGAGTGGTCCAATATTTCTCTCTCACTCGTGTTGAATTGGATTTTCCTTATAATGCAAAACAACCCTGAACTGTATCGCGCCACGGGAGCCTACTTGGTCTACTTATCAGCACACCGTTCATAATTTTTTTGCTAACGAGGCTTTGGAGGATTGTCCGATTTTATAAAAGGTAGAATATATTGAAATGCAGGGTACTTACCCTACAAGATACTACAAATTTCAGCTTACTAAAAACGTGACATGTTAATGTTCATGTGAAAAATTTTGACAAAAACAGTCAATCAAACAAAGCAATTACGTTTTTAACCCTTCAATTATTCCCTGCTGTCGATTAGATGACTTACCGAAGGCTCATGAGAGTATCAGTCATTGCTTTGCGATACGGTGTCGATAGAAGCTACAATGTAGATTCAAGTCTTCCTTCATTTCAGCTCACCAATGAAATAATTCGACAACAAATAACAAGTCTGATATTATCTCAGAGGTAGAAGTCAAGATCCGTTTGTTCGATCCCTGCCAAAGGAGGCTGATGAGAAAATGTAATGATCTCCGAAACATCGTCACTTCTACCGTTTTTATTTGTTTACTCCTTTAGCTCACCAACTTTTAGACTACTAAATCCATTTGGATGTCATGACCTAGGCTGTGTGACAAATGCATGGGTAATGCTTTCGAGTTTTAGTCAGACTAAACCTTCGAGTCAACATCTGTCATCAAATAAAAGCTCCTTAAAAATCCCTTAATAAATAAAAGGAGAATATCAACCAAAAATCACTTATACGAGGTCGGAAGATCTTTAGATAGTTGAGTTTAGGTAGAAAATACGACAACAATCTGCTATTCCCAGTAAATATGACGGCTCTCGAGCTACCATTACATGAAAGGTTCAAATAGCAAATGCATTTTCTTGTCATTCACCACGTAAAACTGCTACTTGATGTATTTTCCTTTAAATAGGCTGCGCTAAGGAGAAATCACATTAATCCTTCTGACGTCAATCTCCACCCAACTCTACTGAATGGTATTCAGTGAGGAGGCTTTTCCATCTATTATAATATGTATTTTTGTTTTTGTGTTGGTCTGCTCAGTTCCGCACTGTTTCGGTTGTTGAACAGAGAGGGAACGGCTTTGTTTACAGTTTCTAAGGAAGGTTCAGATTGCTTCTTTTTCAGTAAACTTTCGTATTCTTTCACGGTCTGCTTCTGCGGCTTGATCTCTTCCCGAGGCACCGGCAGCCAAATATTTTGGTTATCTTACCGAGTCCAAAGACTGTTCTCTGGTACCGACTTTATTTGTAGACTATTTTCTGGATTTGCGCTGATTCTCTTCTTTTACTGCCTGTGTACTTTGGTTGATGCTGATGACAGCCCTATAAGTGGAAGGTTTCATATTTAGAGTTTGTATACTTTGGTTGGTACCCGCTATTTTTATTGGGTTCGGCGTACTGTAGGGAATACATTCAGTAGTATTGATTATCATCATCTGACTGGTGAAAGAGAGCGTCTTCGTCAGATGCCGTGATGGGTCCTGTATCCCGATATGTTGTTGTAGTTGACGCTGTTCTGTCAATCATCAAGGTATCCGTTACCGATTTTAGTCTGTTTTTTTAAAGTTGTTAAGGTTCATTTTTGGGATCCACGAATCATCAGGTACGGATTGGCCGCTCTTCCACAGAGTCTATATATATATAAAAGCATTTTTTTGTACCTTTGACCTCGTCTGGGTATCGAATGGGCCCGTGTGAAATCGGCTACTCTATTAACTCCCTCTGACTATGACTCAGCCATTAGCTCGGGTACCTTGACATCTTTGACTACGTTCAGAAGAGCATGGTCGATTAACATTGTGGGAATTATGAGGTATCCCTGCAAGATCGCAACAGCAATGGGTAATCCCATTTGGGATTCTTTGCTACTCTTACTAACTTTCGCTTAACCTTTCAACGGAGTGGAGGTCTTTCTCTTCCTCGGCGAGTACTGCATCCAAAACTTTTAAAGTTGGAGTATTAGTATACATCCGGACCACATGACCTGGCCAGCGTAGCCACTCAGCGTTCCATCATCCGCGATTTTCGCCGTTGCCAATGCGCAAAGGACTATAAATCTTACACAAAACCTTTCTCTCGAAAACTCCTTACGTCGACTCATCAGATGTTGTCATCGTTCATGCTTCCGCACCATATAGCAGGACGGGAACTTGTAGTGTTGGTTTTCGTTCGTCAGGAAAGGACTTTACTTTTCAATTGCCTACTCAGTCCAAAGTAGCACCTGTTGGCAAGAGTGATTCTGGGCTGGATTTCAAGGCTGACATTATTATTGATGTTGATGCTGGTTCCTAGATAGACGAAATTATCTACGACCTCGAACTTATGATTGTATAGCCTGGAATGCCTTCTTGTTGGAACCAAAGGCCGTTCACACAAACATTCTCCAATACAGGCACGAAGAAGTCCTTAATCCTGGCTTTATAGCATTCCCCATTGACTGTAATGTTATGGGTGCCTATATTTTTAAAGAAATATAGATCAATTATTCTCTCTGCCTATAGAGCACACCAACAAAGGCTTGTACATTTTCATCACTAGAAATGCGACAATTTTGTTTGTTAACGTACTCATTCCACCAAAAGTGAGCTTCATCGCTGAACAAAATTTTCTTGTGGAAATGGGAATCAGTGCGTTCATTCCCCGAACGTGCGACTGTCTAGATGGTCGTTCGGCTTCAATTCTTGCACAAGTAGGATTTTGTAAGCCCGCAAACAAAGATATATAATTGGCGCTTCGTAACCGCTGAAGTGATTTTCAGCCAAACTCCTCCTCCACTTTGTGGTTTTTTTTTGCGTCTTGATGTTTTTCCAACAAATGGAGAGACCTACAGTTTATACTAAGCCGCCTCCGAACGGCTGATGGTTTTTTTACGAGGAGCCTTTATTTCATGTGGACATTTCCTGCCGAGGGGCGACCGCAATTAGAAAATTTAACTTAATTTTTATTTAAATGTCAGTACGTAGTGCTAACCACTCGGCTCCCGCGGCCGCAAACAAAGATCCTTCTGCAAAACCTTCCATAAAGTGAATGATTACAATTCCAATTGTTGCGTATGTTGGCGGATTCACATATTAGGGTCGTCTTCGATACTCTGCTGCACAGCAGCAATAGTGTCTATGTGCGCACTGTACGACGTCTCTGAAGATGAGCAATATCCACTAGAGTTAAGGTGGTGTGAAACCGTTCCGTGGTTATCCGAATTACGGACTCTGCTGGGCTTCGACGGGTCGACCGACCCCGCGTGAACCAAACCATTATTTTGGTTATAAATTTGCTAGATTTGCAAACATTATTCCGGAGTGAATCTGTTCATTATGAAATAACAAGCTAAACTGAGTATAAACCAAGTAAAAGCTCACAATAAGACCGACTCCGAAAAAGGTATTGCCTCATTGAAATCCACACGTTTAAAAAAAGCAGCCTTCGAGATGTTGAACAATACGACAGGATAAATCTTAGTCATGAGGTATTTGAAGCGGATGACTAGTCAAAACCAGTGATATGGAAACTATAGATTGGCCACGGTCCAAGTGGACCACTGGAATAAGGTCACCTCCTTCATTCTCAACTCTCACTGGGTTGTCATGGTAACCATTTTGAGTAAGAGCAAGTAAAATAATTTTCGAAAATTAGTGGTATAGCTATGATGATACCTAATCAAATGTTTGTTGTGGCAAAATTCCAAAATACTAAAAATCTCGAAAAAATTATCTTACGAAAATATCGTTTCGAGTTTCGAAAATTAAAAAAATGAATGTAAATTCATACCAACAGCTTATATGTATGTAAAATAAATGTACGTAAATGGTTGAATATGCATTTGTTTATGCAGTGTGTACATATGCATATAAGTATGTATGTATGACGCTATAATTCACTTTGCGATAAATGTTTGTAGATAAACAAACGTAATCATACCTACATAAATTTCAACGTAGATATGTATGTACATATATACAATACTGTATCATCATTTATAATATTTTTAGTTGTTGTTATTGTTGTTGTTGTTGCCTGTTTAATTTTATTTGTACATTTGCCGTTTATTTACCGCAATTCATATCGCAACTGTGCATCGCTACTTCATAAATGTACGTACGTGTATATACATACATACCTATGTACATGCATATGTATGTGTGTATGTATGTTTGCATGTAGTTTGCCATTGGCGGCTATGCCAGGCAGTAGCTGCATGTAACTACAATAATAATATTTGAAACTGTAACAGCCGCAAATAACATAAAACAAATACAACAACAACAATAATGCAATACCGTAGAGTTGCTGAACAAATAAAATTAAAAAAAAAAGAAAAACCAAGACACTATCACTGCCAGGATCTTATCGTCGACTGCAATCTAACCAAACGACTCGATGCTGCTGACGTTGACGCCGCCGTCGTTGACTGTGCTGCTCGAACTGTTTGCTGTCGGCATAGCTGATTTTGGGCTGTCGATAAGACGATACGCTTGTGTGGGTATATCTATCAGCACACACACACACACACAAACAAGCACAGAAATTCACTTCTATGTATGTGCCTACGTGTAGTTATCGCGTCAGTGGTAGTGGTGGTGGTGGTGGTGGTGGTTGGGTTGCTGATATGCCGGTGGCATGCAATGTCGTAATGCCACATGTCTACAAGTACAAATATTCATTTCAGTTCATTTCATTGCCTTCCGTTTGCAGCCTTTTGATTCTTTGCCGTTGCTATTGTTGTTGTACGTTCGCGTAGGTGTGGTGCCAACATTGTATTGTTATTGTTGTTGTTATTGTTGCTCTTGTTGCCGTTGTTGTATTATGTACCGACCAACAACGTTCTCTCTCTTTCTCTTATCGCTTATCGCTCGCTCAATTTCAGTTCGCTTGCAGTTTTTAATGCTGTGGCATATTTTATTTCATTGCTTATCGTCGAAAGAGATCAATTTTAATGTTTTTCTTTACACACAGCAACATTTCATACATACACGTACATATTTACGTACATTTACGTACATACAGCCAGTAAGTAAGGAATCGCCATGTTCCGATGGAACCAAACATTGTGTTGAGTAGAGTTGCTTGCTCCTCTTTGGAAGGTTAAGGCTGGCTCGGCTCATCGGAACTCGAGCCATCTCATATTTAGCCAATAACTCATTTTTAGTATCCTGACTACTACCGCAGCTGCAGGGATATATCTAGATGGGGATGAATTAGTAGAACTTTACCTTTGACACTGCCCAGCCCTCAGTGCAGTCCCTCAACGTTTTCTTGGAAATTTCTCCACCGATTGCCTTGCAGAGCTGGCACCGGTACGAATCATTAATCTCATAAATTTCATAAGACACACCAAGTGATTTGAGCATTTGGAGAGGTAAGAGGAATCTCTTTAACAAGACCAAACTAGATATCACAACGGGCCAGCAGGCCTAAGTGCGCTTGAACAGGGTTTCGTGATCGAGCAAGCTGTTAAACTAACTAACTAACTAACCAATCGAGTAACCGATGGATTTCAGATATATATGAATAGTTCATTATTTTTTTGGAATCTTAGAACTGTAAACTTACTGATCTAATCAAATTGAACCTGTTGGCGGCCACAGTAGCCGAGTGGTTAGCATTGCGTACTGCTATTCGGAAGGCTACCTTCAAATGAGTTTTGGTACTTGGGATAGGACTTTGCGGAACCCATTTGGCTGTCGGAAATACTCGGGAGATACGTAAAGTTATAAAATTGTCGAATTTGGGGCTCCAAAAATCCTCAAATGGTAGAAAAGAGGCCACTGCACTTACTGTCTGGTGCATTCTTTGGTTCGGAGGTGTCAATGGACCTTACTTCTTTGAAAACGACAACGGTAAGATTGTCATTGTCAATTCGGAGCGTAATGGTCGTAAGATACTCGATTGTTTTTTTTTGCCTGTAATCGAAGAATACGACATTGGCAATATGTGGTGTCAACTAGATGGTGACACATGCCACACAACACGAGCGATCTTGGCACTATGGCGACAGTAATTTTCTCGACCTCGAGGTTTAAGAATTCTACTCTTAACTTCTGCTAGAGGTTCACGGGTGGAACTACAGAAGAAAATTCGTGATGAATCACCTCCGAACGGCTGATGAATTTTTACGTAATTATTAGTCAGAAATTAATTCAGAGTGATTGGAATTCCCAGGCCATGCTCGACGATAATTGGAAAAAAATTTCTATAACTTTGGATTTTTATTTGTGCAAAATTCGAATCCAAGACTCTGCATAGTAGCCGCCATCGGTTGCCATTTTTCTAAAAGCACAAATATTAAAATTTTTAAAAGAATTAAGAGTCTGATCTTTCACTGAATTATAACTACTTCTGTTGCCTCAAATATATACATATGTATGTATATAGTGAATGGTATTTTCAACTCATACGAACAGTCATTTGGTGAACAAACTTCAAATACCTCAACACAGCACAATTTGAAATAATGAACAAACGAATATGTTGTCATAGTCAACTACTGTATATTTGTTTATTGCTGGTATGTATGTGTGGAAGTCTGTAAATATACACCGAAAAAGAGTAAATAATAGATATGGCATAAATGCATCAATGTCTGGCATCTAAATGCAAACAGTAGCGAATTAGTGGCACCCAAAAAAAAAAAAAATCGGCCCAAATTCATTGAACTAAGATAACGAAAATAATGATCAATAAATTAGAAACAGACTCCCGAATTCTAAGTTTTATTCAAAATATCTCAAAAACTGAGGAACAAGTTTGCGTTCAAATATACCGAAGTACAGGCAGACAGATGGACATGGCTAAATTGAAAAATGTTGATGGGCCCATCTCTTCTTCTTCTGGTACTTATATACTTTGGAACAAAATCAATATACCATTTTCATGAATCCTCACGATTTGGTATGACCGAAATAACAAATGAACTGGCCGGGACTTTTGGTCTTAGTGCACATACCAATGGTACTAGTTTCACTGTAGACCAAAAATAAGAACATACTGATGATTCTGAGCAGTGTTTGGCAGTATTTAAATGTAACAAGCCAGAATTTTTTTCATCGAGGTATACATGAAGACCAGAAAGTTTCCGGAAATTGTTTTCTTTTTGATATTCGCGGTTTGGTTCATCATGAGTTCGTTCCAACGGCACAGAGCTGTAGTTGTGAACGAATTTAAGACCAAAAACTCGTTCACTACCATCGATCAACCACCGTATTCAACGAATTTGGCCCCATGCGACTGTTTTTTATTTCCAAAACTCAAGTTGCCACTCAGTGGAACCCGTTTCGACTTGATTCAGGCCGTAAAAGAAAATTCGCAAAGGGAACCGAGGTCGACTGATTTCAAAAGCAGCTGCAAACAAACTGGTTGACAGCTCGCGCTCATTTTTGGCATAGTAATTAAGGACAGTGCTACCAACTTAACAAAAAAAGGTTTTAAAAAATATCCAGTTCGGGTAGTTTCAGTGACTATTTCCGGAAACTTTCTGGTCTTAATGTAAAACATAAATCCGTTACTTCAAAACGATCGTCATCAAATTGGATAGCAACTGATAAACCTCGTCCAAAGCCATGACCCTGCTCCGAGACTAGCCTCAATCGGCTGAAATTGGAATTAAACTGGTCACATAGTATAGTCTCAAGCGATGTTATGTAGTCACGTAACTCGCCACATCACATAAGAGTGCCATTAGTCTCTTTTATAAAATTTAACTTATTTAAATTTTTTTTTTTAAATAATTGAAGGTTGGCTAGCAATTCGATCACGCTGCATCTGTAACCATATCCACTTAACCTAACTTTACTAGCAAAAAGAAGCGCGCTAAAAGCATTAGAGGCTTTTTATGTCAATTAATATTTTTGTTGGTAGACATTTTATTAAAAGGAAGTGAAAATTCTTTAGAAAAACAGTTAATTTTTTTTTTTTTTTATATAAAAATCTAAGCTCATCGCGGTATATACATAGATCAATATTTACCTTTAAGGCAAAAGGTATGTTCAGGGTTTGCTCGTATGCAGGCTGTAATGTCTCTCATAGACTTGCTGGTCCTTTATAGGGTCAGATGGAGGTTGAATTTAATTCAAGTAATTGTCGCGTATGACGTCAAACTCCTAAATCTAAGACTTATCCGAAGTGAAACCGAAAAGCAACAGCAAAGGTCTCACTTATTCGGGCAAAAGCAAAAAATTGGGTGTGAGCTTCCTTCGCTGGCATTGCACATGTTTTTGACGATCTTGCGTTCAGACACTAAATCTACTACTTCCAGTAGGAATATAAAGAAACCATTCGGGTATAGGCGAGTATCAGTAATCTCTTCATAAAATATTCTCGAACGAAAGACAACAGCTCCATTACAAATGGATGCAAAGTGTCACTAGTCACATATTCTTTTGCAACTCACCTTCAGCACACCCTAAACTCATCGCATTTTTTTCCAGTGGTGTGTATTCATATAGCTGCATATAGTTGTATGTAAAAGGGTTAAGGGTGTTTTTTAGGTTTTTGTTGACGTTACTTAATTTATACTCAGCTTGTTTTGCCATTTCATAATGACTAGTCTTCGGTCGACATAACTGCCTAACATAGTCGGCAATTCGTGCAACCATAGATCGGTTTCACACTACGTTTACTCTAGTGGATAATGCGAGTCCTCAGACACGCCATACAGTACGCACCAAAGACGCTATTGCCAAATGTGCCCATCCGCCATCGTTCGAAAGATTTTGTGAAAGTGCGTCGCACTTTCGGTGAGTGTATCCAAAACAAGATGGCTACTGATCCCGATTTTCGCAAGAAAATTTTGTTTCATCGCTGAACTTTTGGTTTAATGAGTATGTTAATAAACAAAATTGTCACATTTGGCGTGATGATCATCCGCAAGCCGTAGCTGAGACGCCGCTACATCCTCAAAAAGTCATTGTTTAATATGCTCCAGGAGCAGACGAAGTCATTGGTTCATATTTCTTCAAAAATGGAACCATTATGGCCGGGTTGCGCCATAGCGCCGCGATAAATGACTTTTTCGTGCCTGAATTTGCAAGATGCTGATGTGGACGAACTTCGGTTCCAACAAGGCGCTGCTACATATATGCCATATAGCCAACGAATCAATGAATTTATTAAAGGAAACTTTTGGTGAACGCATTATCCTGCATCGTGAGTCTGTGGCGTGGCCTCCAAGATCGTGCGATTTAACACCGCTGAATTATTTTTGGTGGGCTTAGGTGAAGTCGCTTGCCTACGCAGCTAATACCGAGATAATTGACGCCTTGGAAGAGAGTATTCGATGCGTTATTGTTGACATACGGCACCAATCGCTTCAAAAAGTGGTCGAAAATTAGGCGTTTTACTCTTTCTTAATAACCACATGTCTAAAAAAGAAAACACCCTTTATATTCATACATTTGGTTGCATAAAATGTTAATTATTTTTCTGTACTCTAACTGATAAGTTTTTTTCTTTTATGATATATCTAATTATGCAAATCAAATGATAAGCAGTTATAAATAGCTGTATATACATACATACATTCATATGTATGTATGTGTGTATTAGCGACGTGCATAGACCTTTGTCATGCAACACTTGAAATCCGCCCCTGTGCCAATGACTAGCGGCTTATCAATGGAAAACAGATAATTATGTATGTATGTATGTATGTATGTGCGTGTGTACGAGCATAGAATGATGTGTTTATCGCTAAAGTGGCAAAGCAACACCCACCAGCAATGGTATGCCTAATATTGTACAAAGACACATACATATATACATATACATATGTATATATATGTATACCATATATGCATCTGTAGCACAACGACCACTCAGTGTTAATGTAAAGCTTGCCAGCAGCAATAGTAACACCAACAACAACAACAACAACAACAACCACTGCATGCGCAAATACATCTGAATTTGTTAAGGTAGATACATACATATGTATAAATGTGATGTTGTTGTTGTTGTTGTTGTTATTATTATAATGCATGATAAACGACTGATAGTGTGCCAACAACTAACAACAACCCTAAAATGAAAATTTCCCAATGAATCTAATTAAAAGTCAACAATAACCCTCGCTGGTGTTGTTGGTGCTGAGACGAAAAGTTTGTTGTTGCAGACAAAGACAAAAAAAACAAAAACCAAAACGAAAAATAGTTACAAATGAAACAATGTAATCGAGTAGTGGTCTGAGGGCTGAGGGCTGAGGGCTGGGTGCGATGTGCATGTCGAAATTTGTTACGAGAGTCGATGGTTGGCACAGAGAGTAGGGGCGGGTTGACGATGATGGATTGTTGCTTGTATGTAGCTGAGAATGCGCATGCGCAACACACAACAGCTGATTAGTAGCCAAACACACACACACATACACAACACACACGTAGGAGAAAAACAAATATTTCATTAAAATTAGCCGAACTTATGCTCAGCGGAGAGCGAGCAAAGCAGAGCGTAAAGTCACGGCAATTGGGTGATGAAAATTCAGAGAATATTTTTTTGAGTCAAATGAAAACTCAACTCAATGTGCAAATGAGTAATTTTCATAAAAGCACATACATACATACATACATTCGTTCACTTATATATTTATATCAGTGTGTTTGTATGAGATGTGGCCGCCAAGATACTGGCGCTATTATTATAATGCCAAGAAAATGCAAACAGCGATAAGAGCGCACTACATTCATAAGCACAAACAGACATACAAACATGCATACATACATACACACATCGTTTGTGGCGGGCATGCGAGCGCAGAGCAACATTAAAATTGATCAGAGAAATTTGATAAGCGGACCCCAGCTAAGAGCAAAGCCAAAATGCACAGAAAGCAAAATAAAGACAGCAAAAGAAGACATAGAAACACGTCGGCGAGGCAGGATATACGCGAATACACGTATGTATATACGTACATATGTACATATGTATGACGAACGTTGAACGACGGACCACATAAGCGTAACTGTTTGACTGAGATAAGCACAGGTGGCAGAGGATGTATGCACATACATACATACATATATAGATGTAGAAATGGTCAGGCGGCAATGAGCACTGCGCTGCGCTATCTTACCGCTCACGCGTACACTCACTCGTTCACACGTACACACAAACAACAAACGTGCGCACTTGCTGCTACCCACAGGCTCAAGACGGCTGATTTGACTGACTGGCCGGCTTGTTGGCTGGCTTGCTGGCTAGCTGGCTAGCTGGCTAGCTGATCGACCGTCATACACAAGCGGGCAAGCAGACAGTCAGATAGATAGATAAACATCCGTCTACTGTGGGGCGGCAGCGACGCGCAACAACGAGAGAGAGAGCCGCAACACTATCAGCCGGCTAGCCAAGTGTACTGAGCCGACCATCGACCGTCGACCGTCGACTGTCGACCGCCGTCCGTCGAACACTCACTGCAAGTCAGCACTGGCTGTTTGCTTGGTTCAATTCGGCTATTCGTTGGTTGTTGCTTCGTTGCTTGGCCTGCTTGGACTGCTTGGGCTGCTTGGTTGTGGCATTGTTTAGCGTCAGAGATACAGATACAATTATATGAAACGCCTTATCGCCGCACAATAATCAGAATTCCATTAGCTGTAGACGCGCTATCGTACAAAAGCATCGCTCATCGTCTCAACTTGCCACAGACATACACACAAACACACCGTATACATATACATACACATGTACATACATACATACATATGTACATAGTGCATAAGCGCAAATCTACATCAACAAAATATACAAAACACAACTCATTTCGACTGTGTTTCATTATACCTATTACATACATACATACATATGTATACCATATACAAATATACTTTCTGTATATTTTTGTTTTTGTTTTCATACAGTCTGGCTGAGGTTTTTCGTTTGGGTCACAGTTCGACACAAAATATTACGATTGGCATTGGATATAGTAGTGACGATTCATTTTTCCAACATATGAGTATGCAACATTTCGTATATATTTGTATGTCTCTGCGTGTGTTCACCTCACAGTGTCTCATTTTCGAAAAATTCGACTCTCGCATAGCGAGTATTCTGACAGCCCATGGTGCGCTCGACGTTCTTATGGCGAGATTTGACTTCAACGGCTCTCTGAGTGTCTGAGTCTCACCCCTATGACTAAGTGGCAAGCTCATTTGCTGATATTGAGCTTATTAATCAACCAAAGAGAGCTTATAATAGAACAGCTCCAATTCCCAAAACGGAGCTCGCATAGTTTTCTGAAAATCGCGAGTTCTCTGACAACTGCCTTACTATATGGGGTTTCCCTTTAATATGGAAATCTACAAGATTCTTGTAGACAAACTCTGCACGGCACATGAAGAAAATAATCAACAGACTGTCCTGGGACAACACAGTGGACAGAACTTGGGTATCTGATCATATGGTAGACTAGCAATCAGGCTCAGACTTTTCAGCACTTTCAAATGTTGCTTAAAAGAGTACCCATCAGAGGAATACTAATTCGTTTTTTAATATAAGACGTCTGAGCTAGCCCGCGGCGAGCAGGGCTGTGCATAGCTGGTTCTGAGAAATTATTTTCAATCACGAGATATGTTAAGACCAAAGCCCAGCGTCAACGAAATTATTTAAACTTATCATTATAGATTAAGACCTTTTAGATCCACCATTGACCAGATATTCATGAGACCAGGGAGAAAAAGGATCAACACACACTACCTCTTCGTCGGATTTGGTATCCATGCAAAACTTTTACGATCTTGTAAGCTGGGGTATAACCTTTGCGAGTACCAGCCCCTCGTACGATTGGAATAGAATATTTTCCAAGCCAAAGTCAAGCATCAGTTCTAATCGGATAGACACAGATAGAAGGCAGAAAATGAAAGAGATTCTCAAATCAAGTTGTATGAGCCTACTCAATGGGATAGGAGTGGCCGGCCGAGATCAGATCCACCATTTTCTCTTTCAATCAACTATTCAACCATAGTGGTAATTGAAGCTTATACAATACATACCTTCTTGGCCTTTAACCATCCGCTTCAATCTGTCCTCTGTGTAGTACTGATGTTATAACTTTTTTATATTCGAGATCTCATTAATGGCGCATTGTATACAAAATTCCGGAAACGACTCGTTTCTCTGGACACCTATGGCCGTTTACATTAGGGAGGTCGTAGCAGCTTCCGAGATCAGAGGTGGGATACTGGAACCAGAAACAAATTGGACATTGTAATATTTTGAAAAAGCTCATAACCCCTATTGCCAAAGTTAGGCTTCAATAGATACTTTCAAGTGAGGCTGCTTTCTAAACTATGATAAGGATCAAAAAGAACTGCAGGTTGGGTGCTTAAAAGTTTTAAATATCTCGCTTTTATTTCGTCTACCGAACACAGCTAGCATGTTAGTATTGAAATACTTAGAATAAGTTATGTCTGAAGGGTTTTATAGAATAGCTACGAGATCTTATTCGCAGAGAGCTAAGGTGAAAAGTCGATTTCAGCAAAGGCACAGAACACATACATTTAACTTCAAGATGGTGAAGTAAATTCGGATCAAAGAGATTGAGAAAGCAATTGCCCGTTCAATCTGTGAGTGCCTAGTCCTCTCGCAACTTCTATGATGTGGTCCACTTTGAAGTAAGGCTTTGTCAGTTTCCGCTTGCCTACCTTGCTGAATACGCCTTTCGAGGATGATGCGTGCTCGACGATTGGCTCCAAGAAGAGGTGTTACTTTGAATAGCCTGCTATTTCAGGATATGTCACTTTGAAGCTGTCATTTTTTGACATTTCACAAATAAAAACTACGCTCCAACAACGCATTGAAAGTATTAAAATTCCCTGTAAAAAATTCCTTGAAAAATCATCTTGACTGGGGAGGTCCATTTCCACCTCGATAGCTACGTAAATAAGCAAAACTGTCGCAACTGGGGCCCGGAAAACTCAAGATTTATTATTGAAAAGCCTCATAATATTCAACATGTAACCATTTGGGGCAGTTTATGATCCGGATATTGACCTTACTTTTCCGAAAGCGACGCTGGAGTAGCAGTTACGATGAATAGATTGTGCTAACGAGAGATGATTAAATATTTTTTATGGCCGGAATTGGATGGTATTGATGTGGACAATGTTAACTTTCAACAAGTCGACGTTACGTGGCACACAAGCAAGGAAACCATCGATCTGTTAAGGGAAAAGTTTCTTTGAATATCAAAATAACATCTCTCAATGGAAAACCCCGTACAAAACTCTGCACAGAACATTGCAATAATTGTGAGTCATGAGAGATTAAATTCCTTGGGTTACTTTATTTCGAACATTTTTGTTTAAGCCAGAGGAAAATATTGAATAATCGGACACTGTGCACTGAAATTAGTCAGCTTACTTGACTGACTGACTTGCTGCATACATATTCCTACGTACATATGGTACATATATATATATATATATATATTTGTATATATCGAAATGAATGTTGGAATGATGCATATGTACATATCTACTTATATGCGCATGCCCAAGTGTTTGTAGATATGTACATATATATGTGTGTGTGTGTGGGTTTTCACTAAATTTCAGCTGTTGTATGCATGTAGCTGCTTTTAGACGATGACGATGTTATCTAACTGCGCTGTGCTGTGCGCTTATCAGCGTTTTATCAGTTTTTCATACCCTCTCTCCGCATTTGTTTCTTACTTCTGTGCTCTTACTTACTGTTGGTAGGATATTCAACGTCAGTTGAGTGCAGCAAAAAGTTTATGGTTTTTTGTTTTTTCAATATTTTTTCCGCAAATGAGTGAGCGAGTGAACTGAGTGAGTGAGTGAGTGTAGTGGTGATGTACATATGTCTGTCTCCACCGCCTGTGAGTGTGTGCGCGCGCGCGAGCGTATCACTGAACAGGCATACAGCCAAGTAAAGTAAGCGTATGGACGAGCGTTGAGCGGGTGGGCGGTTTGAAAGTAGCGTAGCTGCATAGCTGGATAGCCGGCTAGTTGACCGTTACGACCGTTGCTGCTTACATATACTCGTACATATGTATGTGTCTTAGCAGATAGCTTACAATTGACCAAACAACAGAGCCAAACTTTTCGCAGCTGCAAAGCAATAATGTCTAGCTGGCAAGCTTGAAAGTAAAAGAAGAAAAGGCTCCACAGCAGAGGCCAACAAAGCAAATGCTTGCCAGCTTGCCAGCAAACAAACAAGCAAAGTACAAGGCAATCAGACTACAACAGCAGGTTACTAGCGAAATTTTCGTGAAAGCCAAATCCGAAGCCAAAGTCATGCGTTGAGGAAAGGAGTTAAAAATCCTTTTTTTTTTAGGTTTCTCTAACATAATATGTGAGCGCTCAGCGTACAGTTATAATATTCTCACACGAATAGAGCGTATATCCTGCGCTCAAGCTTTCTTACTGACAATCACACACACACACACACACACTAGAATTATATGCAACCCTTTTAATGGGGGTCGCAATAAAGCGCCCCTTCAAGCTAACAGCTGTGTTGTCAGAAAACAACTCGAATGAGCAAATACTCATTCACACACACCCACACATACACACGCGCAAGCAATCACCCACAAATGCCATGGCGAAGAGAGCGTACACTCACTTCCGCTCTACAAGCAGCCAGCACAACGACTTATCTCGGCTTGTGTGCGTGCCAAATCGGGTACGTGTACGCGCGTGTGTATGTTTGTATGTATGCATGTATGAGTGTGTGTGTGTGCTTGCGAGTGCTTGAGTGCGATGCCATTGTAGTCACTTCAGTTGGCCATAGAACGTGAAACGAGTAACATAACGTGCATAGGCGGCGCCAAAATATCACGTGAAAAGTAAGCAAGCACACAAGACGACGTGAGCCGCCAACGCTCCGTTTGTTATAGAGTCCAACTGTTTATCTTTTTATGCCTTCAAAGATAAAAACCATTTGGAATTTTTGGCCTGAAGCGAGATTTAATTGTGAGTTTAAGTGAACGTTCTTTGTGTGTACATACACGTATGTATGTATGACAACTTGGCCCAAATCGTTGCAGTGTCGTTGTTGTTGTTGGCTGCTTGTTTGTGTAGTGTGCTGTGAAATGCGCGCGTAAAATTTTACGTTTTCGAAAAATGCGCTAATTAAATCGCTTTAAGATAAATAAAAAATGCGAAATGCAAGCAAAAAAGAAAATCACAAAAGATAAAAAGCAAAAAATAAAACAAGTGAATGTTGATGCGAATTTTGTGATAAGAAAAAAGTGAGTTAAACAAATGCAAACATACATACATACATACATATAGATAAACTAAAGATATTTAGTTGTGAAAGCAGTGAGCAAAAGAAAGTGAGATGAAAAAATAAGCGAAGCTGTAGGCAAAAGGAAGTGGCGAAAATAAACAAAAACGCACTTGTGTCCTTTCACCACGAAAGTACTAAGCTAAAGCAAAATATCTGGTAATTTAAAAAACAAAAAAAAAATATTTTAAAAATGATTAAAAAATCAAAATTATTTTTCAATAATATTTTGCTAAAAAAAAATTCTAAATTATTTTTCAATAATATTTAGTTAAAAAAATAACAATTAAAAATATTGTTCAACGACATTTAGTAAAAAAATAAAAAAAAAAATAATAATACTTGAAAGTATTACACATTCCATGCAATATAACATATCGCAAATGCATTTCAAAGGCATTACTCAATTTTTGACGTAAAGCAAATACATATTGACTTTTTTTAGTTTCAAAATAAATTAAAATAAAATATAAAAAACTGCAAAAAATAATAATATAATAAATCCGTATATCGAATAACAAATTGTTTAAGCCACCAAAAAAATAAAAATAAAAATAAACGCCATTCCGTCACTGGATAGTCCATCCATACGTTTTAATACACATACATGCATATGCACATGCCAACAAATATACTTACATACATACACGTACAAGTATGTATGTATGTACATTGTATCGTACTATATGAATAAATAAATATCGGCGTTGAGTTATAAAATATGCAGCGATAAAAATCGTCAACATTCAACATTGTTTCACTACAATCGCTGGCTGTTGTTGCTGTTGCTGCCGTTTGTTGTTGTTGCGGTTTCTCGTATATTTGCTTGTGATAAAATCAGCTTGTTTAATTTTTTCATTGTCGTTGTTTGAGTGTTGTGTTGTTTTAATTTTTTTTTTTTTTGTTTTTTTTTTTTTTTAGTTTCCTGTGCATGTGACTGACTTCTGCTCAGAAACGCACACACACACACATTCGCATTCACACTCGCGCTCATTTGCGATAATCAACATTTCTGTTGGGGATGCGGGCCTGCCCCACATACACTCACTTTTTGTTTTAGTCTTTTTTTGTTGTTGTTTTTTCTGCGTGGTATTTGTCACTCACCAACTGTTCATTATCGTCGTGAATTGAATTTATCGCCTCGGTGGCGCGCAAGTGTTAGTATACAAAAGTGAGTGGATTTTAGCGGAAAGAGTGAAAATTTGTCGAGTGAGTGAGTGACACACAGAGAGAGAGAGAGTGAGAGAGCGCGCGCGTGTGGCAACAAAGGGTGCATATTGAGTATGTGCGGTGTCAGATGGTGGTGAATAATAGTGTTGGATAACGTTTGAGAAAGAAAATAAGAAAAATGTTTGGTAAAGTAAAAATTTTTTAAGTTTTTTGTTTTAAAATTTAATTTTTGTGATTTTATATACTTTTTTTGTTTAATAAATATTTTTACGAAAAATCTTTTTATGAAGATTAACTTTTTTTTTTAAATTTATAATTTTTTTATAAATTTATTTAAAAAAAAAAAATATTTGAAAAGAAATATTAAAAAGTATGTGTTTCTTTATTTCGAAATTCACATTTTTTGATAAATAATTAATTTTAATTCTGTTAAAATTTTCGAGTCGATCAAGTCAAGGGAAATTAGCGCATACAGCTTTAGTATAGCGCTTTAAGAATTTGTATATCGCTGAATTAGAAGTACCTAGATAAGTTTCCTTTTAACGAACACTGACCAAAATATATTTAAATTTTCTAAGACTTGAAGAATAACAGTTGGGGTAAAATTTTCTACGTTTGAGGTAATGTAAAAATTTTAAGAGATAACCAAAACTAATCTTTAAAATTTTACTTACTCAAAGAAGGATGTACCAGGGGCGTTAGTTGAAATTCGCCGGTTTTTTCGATAAAGAAAACACTTAATTTTCAGAGGAATCTCAAATTTTTTTTATTCAAAGTATTTATGGATACCATTCCAAAAAAAACTTTTTCTCTTTCGAGGCAAGTCATTCGACGAGCCATTTTTCGACTTCTTCAAAATTAGCGAAGCACTGCTCTGCAAGGGAGTGTCCCATCGATGCGAAAAGTTGATAGTCGGACGGGGCGAGGTCTGGAGAGTACGGCGGGTGCGATAATATTTCCCAATTAAGTGTTTTTAATGTGTCTTTCACCAGTTTAGTGGTATGAGGCGGCGCGTTGTCATGTTGCAGGATAACTTTGCCATGTCTTGGGCTCATTCCGACCGTTTTTCGATCAACGCATGATTCAAATTGATCATTTGTTGCCGGTAGCGATCCGTGTTCACCGTTTCACCAGGTTTTAACAATTTGTAGTACACCACACCACACTGGTCCCACCAAACACAGAGCATTGTCTTACGGACAGCTTCACCAGGAGAAAGCCATGATTTTTTTCGCTTCGGGTTCTCAAAATAAATCCGTTTTTCGTCCCCAGTGACAATTCGATGCAGAAAAGATTTTCTGTCGAATCGTTGAAGCAGCATTTCGCAAACGGTTTTTCGATTTTCCATTTGTCTATCGTTCAGCTGTATGTAGTATTTCTGCAAATTTTTGTTGCGATTGGGTTGGATCAACATGCAATTCCTCGTCTTCGACCTTTTTGCACCAGGATGTTCATTGTCTGTCAAATCGAAATCTCCACTTTTAAATTGACGAAACCATGTCTCACATGTTCTAACCACTGGAGCATGTTCACCATTACATACATGCCAAATCATAGAAATTTATACATATTGCTAACGACATCTACTAGTACAATAAAACCGGCCACCTTCAACAAACACCCCTGGTATATATATATCGTTGGGCCATCCTTCTTTAATGTAGCACAAATAACACTGAGATTCCAAAATCGACCATGCTACCAGCTCATCGCCGCCAAACTAGAACAACTCCACAGCCAGTCCTTCCACTCCGGTTGCCTAATTGCTGGATACTAAAATGTCTACTCCATCCGAGTTGATTGATAGCATCGGATTGCTTCCTCCAGAGGTGGGATAGTAAAGAGCTACTTTAGCTCTGAGGCTGCAAATATTTCAACGTCCGACTCTCATCGGCATCTGTGATTCATTATGAACCATTCCAACTATTTCAACCATCCAACCTGCATACCTAACATCATATGTAGAATAGTGCTTGTTGATATTGCAAAAAAGTCTATCATCGCAAAAGTAGCTATACAATTCAAGCAGTCTGAATTCTTGATCCGTCCGAGGTGTTCGACTTCATTCCCTGCTACATGCATTATTATACCTCTGAGCTGGCGCTGAGAGGAACCTTTTGCATCATATCTTCACGGGGGACTGGAGGGGATGCAGCCACTAGACAAAAGGAGCACTTAAGCTCTTTACGGAAAAATCCAAGCTTGTCGGAAAGGTCGACACCGAATTCTTCTTTCGAAAATTATACATCATCGGAGAGTCCACGCTTCCATACTAATTATTTTGTTTTTCAGGCCAAAGTTGATGCTATTATCGCAGCCGTAGGCACACTGCTTCGGAGGGTGCTTACTGTGGGATATGCTTACATTTACTCAGATCCAATCCTTTCAATTTGTAGTGCGTATCTTTATGATTTTCCAACGATTTTTATGAAGAGCTTTTATTTCATGTCAGAAATACACACTGAGGGCTTGACATTCCCCCTGCCGAGGGGCATCCGCTTTTAGAAAAATTAATTTTGTGTAATATTGGGATGTTAATCGGACCAGGTCTTGAACCAAGGCCATTCGAAAACTTTGCTTCTCTTCACTGTCTGTGCTGTCGATTTGTTTTGGAAGTAAAATCTTATGGGTACCGTGTCACCATAGCGTAATCCCTGGGTACTGGAGTACTGATGAGCTTACACCTATAAGTATCACAGCTTTGTTAAAGGGCTGGTAAATCAACACTTCTTTCTGCTGGACAGGTATCCTTAAATCAACTTAGCGAGCGCTGGTTTGTGAGATCCTTCTAACTCAAGGTGAACAATGCAAGGCCACGGAAGATCCATCAAAACTCTCCCGCACAGTGGAAGTTCTGATTGGGAATTGTCTGATGAGGTAGGATTTTTGCGGATATTCACTGGTGTAATCGTCCGGAGAGGGAGCTAATATCTGAGGCATCAAAGAATAAGTGTCTTATGTGTCTCTTTGACATACTCCAGGGATCAGCCACTTTTACCTAACTCAGAGTGTTTTTTGAACCACCAGAAATTCTACTGGGTTATGTCTTTTCATTCATACATGCATAGGTACGAGTGTGTATGTGTACATTTAGCCATGCATTCACAGCATAAATTTCTTATGCCAATCATAAGCAATTCAAATTACTGCTAAATAACTGCCAAAACGGCTGACTAACAACAACAACCAATGCCACAAATACATATGTACATATGTACATTTGACTATATTCACGCCTGACAGTGTTGGGCTTCCTGCATACCGCCTACCGCCTGCCACCTTAGTTGGCAAAGGCTGCATTAACAAATATATATGTATGTATGTATATGTCTGTATGTATTTAGCAACCAACAAACAAACCGAACAAATAAACGATCAGCCGGCTAAACAGCCTTACGGCCAGACAGATTGCTAGTCAGCCACTCAGCTCAGCCAGCCACTCAGTCGACCAGGCATACTTTGGGCATACATATATATATATCTACATGTGTGTACTCGTATGTATGTATGTATATGCCTACACCTCTTTATAAAGAGGAATATTGACTGTGGCTGCTACTCCAACTTCGGATTCTTATCAGTTTACTATCTGTTGGATACATTCATTTATAAAAATATACAAACACATGCACACATACATACATATTCCCAAAAAAAAAGCACGTGTATATGCTAGCTAAAACAACAGCATGTATGTATGTATATAAAAAGTGTGTGTTTATGCTTGTGTTTGTTCGTATTTGATATCTACGATCTAGAAATGAAGAAGGAGGAAGCAAAAACAACAAAAACAACAAAAACAAAACGTAAACGAATTAAACAACGAATTCTGCGGATTGTTGTTATTATTGTTATTATAATTCCTTGAAGTGAATATCAGCAAAATTTAATCACATTCTCAACAAAAATACAAAAACGACAACAACAACAACAAGAAAAGCTTGACTTAAGCGTTGAAGAAAAATTGCGGGGTTAGCGGCTGGAAATGAACAGCGAAATTGTCGAAATATATATTTATGTACATACATATGTATGTATATGGATATGAGCGCGTGTAAATCCAACATTGGTATTTACATATCTACATATGGTACATACATATTTACATATACTTTTTACAATCATTTATACAATCAGCAAGTTAACTACTCGCACATACAAACATACATTCATGGAGTACAATACGATAAATGTAATAGCAGTAAAAATATATATTGTATATTATATATATGCATATACATACATACAAACATATTGTTTCACTTGAAATAATTATTATTCCCTTAAGATATCAACAATAAGCACAAGTCAAACCAGCCATACGATATTAAATATATGCATATATGAGCACATACCATACATACATACATACATATGCCTGTAATCGCACAAGTGCTATCTAAGTAAGTACGTACACGTATGTTTGTTGCTTTGTTTTTGTTGGTTTGCTTTTATTTGTTCAGAACACTCATATTCTCAGTAGCGATTGTAATGTAAATTTGTTAAGAGGGCGAACTAAATAAAACTCTAAAAAAACAACAACAACAACAACAACATTAACAGCAAAAACACCTCCACCACCATTGAAGTCTGACTTGGTTTTCTAGTTGACTATTCTGCTGGTTACACAAGGTATATTAGTTTTGTCCACAGAGAGGTAGCTCTCAATCACCAGTTGTCGCAAGATTTCTGCTAGAAGACTTATGTAGGTTACTTCACTGATTGACTTCATTATTCAGCTGCTTCATTGTTGTGTAGTGGCAGTACTAGCGTTGTGGAATCTCGTGTATCTGGGCATGTCAAGAGAGCCACACCTCAGAGCAACAAGTTTCCACAAACTTTATGTCATCTAATGCAGGGAATACTTTGTAAGGCATCATTGTGATCCAGCCGCTGTAGACTCTGTTTTGACTCTAGTATGATTGAAGTTGGTCTCTTTAGCGAGAAATTCACAATTTATTCAATAAAACCAACGATACTAAACGGAGTTCGGCCAAGGCAGAAATTTTGTGCTTTTTAGAGGACATTCTGGGCAGTAAAAGCATACATGTAACTTAGAGATGTGACAAGGTCTTCACTGCACCTTATGCCAGTAAAAGAACTACAGAAAAAAATGGCGCTTAAGTCCAAGAATCAGCAAGGTGCATTTGGCAGTCACAACTTAGAGGTCGTAGATGATTTCCCATAATAATGTCAACCTTGAAGTCCAACACAGAATCACTCTTGCCAACAAGTGCTACTTTGGACTGAGTAGGCAATAGAAAAGTAAAGTCCTCTCTCGATGAATGAAGACCAAACTCTACAAGTCGCTCATCATGCTCGTTCTGCTATATAGTGTGGAGGCATGGACGATGACAATATCTAATGGGTCGGTGTTTTGCGCCTTGGTACATCGGTTATCATTGCTGTTGGCCCTTCGCTTAAGGATACGGAAAGAGTAAGACTGGCAAACAGCAGGATACTCAAGTTTGTTAGAGAGTATTGCCTTTCTACCAAGCAACACAGGTGCTTTGGATGCTGGCTCCACTTTTATTATGCACTGCAGGTAAAAATTCAGGAAACAAATATGATGTGTACTTCGACCGCGGGCTTTAGAGTTTACACAGATTATTTTCTAACGCAACCCTTCGTTGGAACTCTCATTTTCTTTGTCAGATTATTGTGAGTGTGTTCCAGACCGAAATCACTGTTATCATGAAAAGGGTTAAACACACAGGAAACAAATACTCAGGCAGAGACAAATTCATTATTAGGTCAACAATCAAAGCTGGGATCTCGATCCCGACAAACTCCATACTGGGTTATCGGAGATCTGTTGGCTGAACAGAAAAGACTATACATCTCTTGGGTCCGATACGTAGAAGAGAAGTGGAGGACAGACAAACTTGCTATTTAGGGTGAGAACAAACAGTTTTCTTTGCATAAAGTTCACATTGCCATGCCTTTAGTCACATGCAAACTGCTACTAAAGTAAGACTTTCCGCAGAGAGGCCGCATTAAGATGGCATCAAAAGTAGACCTCTCCCAAGTCGACGCAAGTTTGGCCAAAATGGTACCGTAGAAGGTCGAATGGGTTATATTCTCTGACAACTGAAAAACCTTTTGAAGGAGATTTGGATTCTAACCGCATGGGAAGGGTTTTCCAATAAAAAGTGTTATTTTGAAAAGCCGATAGATGTCACTTTTGAAGCTATATTTTTTTAAATGTCTCCATCCTTAACGTGTTACTGCTTGGTGCGGTTTATGGTCCGGCCTCATTGGACCTTACGCTACACTGCCACACGCAACGAAACCATTGATCGTTTAAGGCTTAAGTTCTTGAATATATATATATATATATGGACTAAAACCCCTTTCGGAAGAAGTTGTAGGTACTGCATGATTGACGAAGTGGAAAAGATGATTTTGTATCTGTTATGTGATGGACCTGCTCTACGCAATCGTAGATTTCGTCATTTGTTACCAACCTAATAAAAAAATTTAAGAAAGTCCAAGTTGAGTCTAAGCATGGACTATTTATGTATGTATCATATAATATATCCAATTCTTTTGATTGACTATGATTGTGCTATGTTTAGCAGTCCGTCTTTCCCTTCGTTTGCAGGGTGTGTGAACTTAAACTCGGTCAATTATTGGCTTAACTTGATATCACTTCGCTTCCAGCCGAATTTAATCTACCTTACTTGCCTTCCTCGTCAATACCTCAAGTGTGCACTGAGCCATCGCGTGGTATTTTCTTAGTATTAAGTCACTTGGCTTTCATTGGATCAATTTAAATCCTACATGCAGTCAAGTCAGCTGGTGTTTGTGGGCGGTTGCATTGCTGACTGACGGTTTTCTTTAGAAAATAATATATTATCATGGTATTTAATTTATATTTGTTAACATGAAATGTGTGTGTAATCTTTATTTGCTGCTTACACTAATAATTTAATCTGTGAAATTGTATGCATCATTTTACACCAAGAAGGAGTAAATAAAATTTTCTTGAAAATTTCTGCGATTTCATGTGATATTATTTAAGTCAAGAGAGTATCTAAAATCTCTGCATCTAAATGACTCATACGTAAGCTTAACTGTACCTCCTCAAAGCATCAAAAAAAACTGTTGTTTGAGAGATTGCTGTTACAGACAGTTCTACCAAAAAATAGTTCAGCAAGTCAAGAAAAATAAAGACTTCCTTTAAATATTTCTCGCATGAAAGATCCACTAAAGCTGGAATTGGATGAGTCTCACTTGCTATAATATAAGATACCCAATTATCACCAAATTTGGAAAAAAGTGTTAGCAAAAATGTAGGAAAGACTAAGTTTAGGTGGAAACCAACATTACATGCTCGACTGATATTTATATAGAATATCAAGCCCAGAAATGAATCAAAAATATAAGGTCTGTTAAATATTTTTGGTAAAACTTTAGTCTTCAGTGAACGCATACCTACTGAATCTATCGAGAAATGATTTAAATTTTTTGATCCTTGATCTGTGGTATCTGAGAGATACTTTTAGACACAAAAGGGGGTGAGGGCTCAGGAAATTTTTCTCCATCCACTAAATTCGATCGACGCTGACATATATTACCTTAAATGTAAATTTAGTTACTGAACTAAGGCGATTTTCGTACTTAAAAAAAAACTATTTAGCAATCACCTACAAAAAGTTTGAATTTATGATGAATTCTATGAAAGATCATAGTGATTCTTGTATTCTTTAAAAAATTTAAACTTAAAATCCTTGTTCAGTCAAAAACGAACGACTTGAATGAGCGATTGTACCTTATACGACTTTTTCAAGCACCCCATTCTCTCTCTCTTTCTCCATTTCCATTATTTTTCTATTGAAATTATTTACCGCTGTTAAATTTATCCCATTTATGTGAAATATGCAACTATTTTTCTCAATAACTTTTGGCCATTTTGAAGGTGGGCTCGGGACAATGATTTCCACAGGCTTCTCTTGAGGGCAATCCTTCGTCAGCCAAATCATTCACCATAGACAGGAACAAATGGTGATTAGAGCTAGCTCCGGACTCCCAACTCAGCTCTCGGAGTTTCTGGTGAGTCACCATCGATGTGTGTGATCAAGCGTTGTCTTGAGGAAACGCAATTCCCCTCCTGTTGGCTAAAGCTGAGCCTTTTTTGAGCTATTATTTACTTCCTTCAGAAGTTCCAATTACTGACAGTGCAAGTCCGAATTAAGAGTTTTAGAGTAGTGAAGCAGCTCATAGTGGATGCCTTGCCAATCCCACCAAACACACAAAAACAAAACCTTCCTGGCCAGCCGCTTCAAAAATGTCTCGATATAGTTGCGATTTAGCAGTGCTTCGCAGATGGCAATGCGGTCCTAGAGGAATTTGGACGAAGCCGAAATTGTACTTGGTTGAGTGTTACAGTATGAGGGCCATAAACACTATTCACATTTGCTCTATCGAAGAAAAAGAAATTGAGAATAGTATTTTCTCGTTGCTGGTGTCCATTATTTACATGCGCTCAAATACTACTGAATTAAGTGAGCAACATTTCTCTTCATTAAATTTTTTAGTATGAAATACCATCTTCCTAAAGCCATCTATCGTAATACGATCGCACTTATGGAACGCGAGATACACGTCTCTAAAGCTTTATACCTATAACAAAAATAATGAATTTCTTGACGATTTTCGGCCGTGCCTTTTCTACAATTTGTGATACGTGTCTGGATCTACAGTTTATACTAAGCTGCCTCCGAGATTTTTATATGGAGATTTTTTATTTCATTTCAGAAATACACTCGAAGCACTGAACATTCCCTGCCGAGGGATGAAAGAAAATAGAAAAATTAATTTTCTATAATTTTAGATGCTGATAGAATCTGGACTCAAACAACGTCATCAGAATGTTAGTACGCAATGATAACCACTCGACTGTTTCTTTTTAATGGATCTATTATTTTACACTAGATCATTTTATTATTCGAACAAAGATCGCTTGCCTTTCTAATCCCATTCACTGGCACTTTGGCTTAATACGAAAACTTAGATTAAAAAGTATTTTAAGTCGATTCTGGATTTTACGATAAAAATGAAATTTTGAATTGAAATATTGTATGGATTCTCTTTTCGATGGTTTGTATGATAATTTCAAAAACTAGAGTCTCTTGCTCAAATTTAGCTTCGGGAAAAAAAGTAATAAAAATTAAACTTTTTTCAAACTTTCTGTTGTTGGAGAAACTTTCTATATATTTTTAACACTCTAAATTTATTATTTAAACGTAATTAAATTCATTTGTAACCGTTAAACTAATGAGCATTTGAATATTTTTCATTTTAATTATAGGTGATTGCGCTGAAACAACAGACGAGATGACAGCCGATAGCAGAGGTGAGTAGTCAATTATCAAATTTTGCTATGATTCAATAAATCAATTTCAATTTCAATGCATTTTTAGTAAATTTACATAAAATTTTATTATACACGCTTATCTAACACCAAACCAAAGTTTAAACAAAATTCAAACAAACAAATTGCTGCACTGCTTTAAGTGGCAGTAAATATAAAAATAAGTAGAAAAGATTCAATAAAGATCACATTAAATTTTCAATACATACAAAATTCAATATTAGAAGCGCTTAAAATACCAATATTATTTATGGTCACTGTGAAAGTTGCTATAAAAATAAGCTATAAAATTACTAAATTAAATTTCACACCCAGCGGAGAAATATTATATATACATTTATACATACTCGTATGTATGGATGTATGTATGTAGCTGCCTAAGAGCGTATTGAAGGCATTCAGTGCAGTGATGACCTAAACTCTGATAGCGCAAAGGGTTTGGATAAATCGAAATTAATCAGTATCTTTATTACCAACCGCCACTTTGGCGCGAAATTCTGTATAGATATAGATGTACGAGTATGTACTCGTATGTGTGTATGGCTGTGTCTTCATAAAAATCAATCAATAATAAAAAGGAGTATTTAAAATTGCACACACACACACATACACAAAGTACATGAAAGGGTTTAAAATAAAAAGCCAATATAGAAAATAGAAGGAGTATAGATAAAAACACATGCATTAATACAGAAACACATACACACACACATAAACGCACGCACACACAAAGCTCAAACTAATAATAGATTTATATGCGTTTAAGGGGCGTGATCTGTCCTGCTGCTGGTGGCCAGAAATTGGTTAGTTGGTTGGTAGACTGGCTGGTTGGCTGGTTGGCTGGTTGGCTACAGAGTCGCGTGCTAAGCAACAGATAACATTTTTATACACCGATTTGTGTGTGTTTATATGTATGTATGAGTGTGCGCTTTTATTTAGAATGAAGTAAAAACCCAAAGTTTATCACCATCTACAGCAATGCAGCAGCAGCAGCAGCAGTATCAACGCTAACACTACCCTCGCTCTCTCCCTCTCTTCCGCTCTCCCTGCCTACCATCAACCCACCAACGGCCAACAGTCGTCCAAGCGATGTCACCATCAATATCAACACACAACCATGCGTCAGCGTTTTATTCGCATTATTTTGCCAATAAAAATTTAATCTTCTTCGATCCCAAAGCCGCCGCTGCTGTCGTCACTGATACCCGTCGCTGTCGGCCACCCCTTTCGAGTTTGTCCTGTCTGTCGGGCGATATGCACATTCGCTGTCATTTGAAATTCCCTTTTTTATTATTATTTTAATACTAAGCTTTATCTATCATAAAAACACACACCATCCGACCAACCGAACATCCAACCAGGCAGCTAATGCTGATGCCACAGCCAAACGGCCAATTGCACTGTGTGTTTGGGTAAATCAAAGGCTGTGAAAATGAATGGATAGCACAAATTGGGGTGGGAGTTGTGAGTGGTGTGAGTATGTGTTGTTGGAAATTTCTTCTCACAATTCACACACACCCCCTTCATTTTTTTTTTTTTGTGAGTTCGAGTGTCACTGCTTTGCTCTCATGTCGATCTTTTGACTTTTTGTCATTCGGAAATTGACTATGATATACTTGACATAACCTATTCAGTCGTGTTCCCTTGTCGACGGTACGTCTGTCAGTTATGTATTGTACATACATACGTGTATGTATGTGGTGTGGCGTGTGAAGCAGAGTCACCCCTGCTTAACTGAATTGTGGTTTTCGAAGTCCTTTGTGAACTTTTCCCACATAAAATGGATTAAGTGGTGGGTTGTCATACCATATGTATATATGTTTACTTGTGTATGATGGACCAATGGTGTGAAATCAAATAATATTTTGCATAATCAACAACATTCTTATCGGCCAATGCGATAAACACCACAAATTTTCCTTTGAACCTTATAAATTTCTCTCCTAAAAATCACTAAAAATTTCCCTCAGATGGTCAATTAAAATTTTAATCCGACGTAATGACACCCTGCTGCATTGGGCATAGGTCATTGAAATTAATAAATTGTAATTATTATCAACGAAGGATAAGCGTATTGTGCAAAAATTCTTAATCCTCTTATGAATAGTGGTAGTAGTTTGGCATTTCTGTTTTGCTTAAGCTGTAATTGGCTCAACACTCATTTTCATTTTCACAGCCTTTGATTTACTCAACATACCAAAATATTAGGATGACTTTTGTTGCCAACATTTGATAATCTACACAGCGAGTCACTGTTCTTCTGGCCAAACCTGATAGCAATGCTTCTCAGATACAGCGCAAATGACATCCTACACATGGCACGTGCTGCGGATAATGTACCGCCTCACACTACAAGATCTGGATATTGTAGTCGACTTAATTTCTACTTTCCCAGATTTGAACCTGACATACCCAACGTATGTCTCGTGTAGCAAGTGTCCCCCACGCCACTAATCACCTCTTTAAATTGAGTTTAGTTGTTGCAGCTGCTGCTGTATGATACCACTATGATGCACCTGTCTTCACCTTCTCAAGTATTCGAACCATTTTGTGTGCCTTTTAAATGCAACAAGATTCCCTATCTAGCCTCAGCGAGACAGGTGAAGAAGTGTTTCCTGTGGAATTTGTGTCACGCTGATGTCAAGTCAAGCCTGGACAGTGGTAGAGGTAGTGTTCAATAAACTCCTCCCCTTCTTGGTCCCTACAGCTGCGGCAGAAATCATTAGAGTTGTAGTCCAATCTTTCGTCGTGAAGCCCCACTAAACAGTGACCTGGTAAAACCATTTCTTTGCATGCAACTCATCTAACACCCATTTCCTTTCGGTTGAATCCGTCGAAACGATCGTTTCGTGGACCTCCCGCTTGCTCCTAGGCGGCGCATCAAGCCGCTGCTATAAAAACAACATATAAATACCAGATATCCACAATTATTACTATCGGAATGCATATATTTTTCTCTTCAGATCTATTCAGATCTACCCTTATTTACTTAGACGTAATTGAACCACACGTTGAACGTCTCCCAAAAACGGGATGAAAATTGTGACATCTCCGTGCAAGAAGAATAAAAATTTGCACTTATCGAGCTTAGAATCAACGATATTTTTGCCTAAAGTTAGCGTAGCATCCCTCTACTGAACTGTGATCTCGAAACCCACTCATAGCTAACATATTTAAATGAAAATTAACATTCAAATAAAATTTCACAACATCAAAGGTTCTATTAGTCTAACTCAACCCTGTACCTTAGTTCAATTTCATCTAAAACGCTGTGAATGTGCCAGAGAGGCAGTTTGATTTCTCTCCAATGCGTCGCGACAGTCCTCATTGTACCAGCTGTTTTTGTGAGTGCTCTCAGCGAACAGGAGTGCAAGTCGAGTAGAAAACCGTACCGCTCTCAATTGTGATTGTATCTTTTCGACGTTCTTTCCTTCAGCAGTTAAAACTCCCTCATTTCACAGGCTTTATTAATCTTATTCCTCTCTCCATTCTGTGACCATAATTCAATTACATCGAAAACGTTCTAAATTTCAACATAATCGCTTGCAAGCGGTCCCACGGGGCATATAAGAGAGGATATTCTGACGACAGTATTAACGCAGAATGCCAGTATCTCTTTCTTTGAACTCTCTTTGTCACTTAGTTTATTAGGTTTTCTAACTTTTCTATCGCACACTTTCTGCTCAGTTCAATGGTGATTTTTCTATTAAGTTATGTTGGGAATCCAACAGGTCTAAGTCTATTCTTTCGATCGCAAACTTACAGACCCTTTCCTTATTCTCTCTTGTTAAGTATATCTTATTCGAGTGACATTCTCACCTCTTCACTCCTATCATTCATTAATATTCAGAGTGCTCTTGAGATCATATGTGGTAGTCTCTTAAACAGTTATGAAATATAATCTCCATCCAAACGACCTACTAATGCTGATTCTCTCAAAATATCTCTAAGCCAAATTCTGATGTATACTTGCAGAGAACTTGTCGCTATGTAGAAGTGTGCCAACAAGAGATAAGAAAAAACACCAAATAAGGGTTAAAAGGAATACAAAATAATATAATGAGTAAACCAACAAAGTAAATTTCCAAACCAAAAGTTTGAAGGAAGAAAGTGTTCACACAACGCTGTTGTAAAATTCTCTATCTAATCCCGTTGGTAAATGATTGCACGTGAGAAGCCACAAACTGACCACTACAGACAACCTTACAACTACAGACCAATAAGCATACAGCTTAAACCCAGCAAAATATTTTGGTAAAATTATTTTCTAGTATTTTATATTACAAATGGCTGCTTTGTAATGCAAAAGTGACCAACTTATGTTTTTGAGAATACTGTCCTTTGTTAGCGTAGTCACCGCTTACACGATTATATCCGAGTACAGCCAAGTCACTCTCCTGACCTGATCTTTCCAATGGAGTAAAGGTCTTCTTCATCCTCTGCCGACTAGTACTACGTCGAAGACTTTCAAAGCGTGGAATGTTTTTATCCACCCGGAGTTACTTAAGAGGTGGTGTGGTTCGATTCTATTATCAGACTGGAAAAGTTTTCCCTCCAAAAATTCAGTATACTTCGTGCATAATCACCTCTCTAGGAAGAGATTGCTCCGGTATTGAAACCTTATGTAAGTCGCCTTTTCTTTCGTAGAATTTTCGAGCATTACCCTTGTCGACCTGCTTCTAATGCTTTTCAAACTCACACACCTCGGTTTCTTTCTTTCCTTCTTTGTCAGCACATGCGTCTAGCTTCCCTCTTCAATTCTTGATCTCAAAGTTGTTGGCAGTCTTTTTTCTCTTCACTGCGACACTTCAATCCATAATCCAGCTGTTTTTGCGATCTTTCCGAAAACCTATAGTCACGTTTACAGCTTTTCGTAGAGAGCTTGAAATGCCGTCCCACAGTTCCCCTATACCGAGGTGCTGATAAGTGCTTCGAGCAGTTTGTTGACGGGCGTTCTTTGCTGCACAGAGGCGATTGATGATGTTTTGCAGCTACTTTTGGAGTACTCACGGAGTACTCATGTCTTGTGCAGAGACTATAAAAGCATATACCTATGTACATAGCTGTGTACGTTTATAGAGCAAAGGATTTGCCGCAAATTTGTTACAGCATCTAAGAGTGAAACAACTAATAGCCAATAGCAAAATCTAGTATATGACAATGGGTGGGGAATTTTTTGATTTGCAGTTTTGTTAAGAAAGCACCAAGTGTGGGTTTAGAGAGGTAGAGAGATTTTAGATTTTGCATGAGTTGCAAAAAGTCTTCTCACTTGTTATAATAGTTAAATGTAGTAAATATATCTAAAGGATTTAAGTTTGAGTGAAATTATAGAGAAGGAAAGCTAACGGAAGCTCCTTCTGACCAGTGGTCAAAGGCATTTTCACTCCTCTCTTGCCATGTTCGAATGAACACTGCACATTAGACCAGCAGAGATACACTTTTATGGGCACTCTTCACTACCATTTTGCTAGAAAAACATGAGTAATTATCAGGTAATTGTATAACGGTCAATGTTACTGTAATTGTTAAATGCAAATTTTTCAATACCCGTATCAAACTGGTCGAAGGATGAATTACAAATAGAATTGAGCGAAGCACAGTGCATATAATATAGAAGAATTAATTAATATAATATGATTACGTGTATGTATGAATTTTACTAAAAATTTTGAAAATTTTCTTCTTTGATAGGTTAGAAGGAACCTGAAATAAATTATTTGCACAGTGGTTTGTCAAGAAAAGTATAATTTTAATGAATTTAAAATACCCTTCCGACGGCAACACAATTCCCCTCCTGTTGACCAAAGCTGGGCACTTCTGGGCGATTTCTTCTTTCAGTTTGGTCGTAGGTGAGCAGCTCATAGTGGATGATTCCTCGCCAATCCCACCAAACACACATTGCTAGCCGTCAATCCTGACTTGGAGACCGTTGGTCTCAGCACACTGCCTTTCGACTACGACCATTTTAATTTGACGTTGCTGCAAGTGATCCTCTTCATCCATCCCTCCGTCACCATCTACTTCAGTAATTTGTCGATTTTGTTACAATTCAGCAGCGGTTTGCAGATGGTCCATGAGGTTTTTTCTCCTTAACTCATGTGGTACCCATGTATCGAGCTTCTTTGTGTATCTAGTCTGTTAATGTGGTTCCAAATGGTTTTTTGTGCAATGCGTAGCTCCTGTACAATCGAAACGGTGCACGCATGACGGTTAAACTCACGTGAGCATATTTTACATCAAAATTACCGGAACGAAACTAGAATTGTGCACGAGTGACTTTTACAGTATCGGGACCATAAACACTATTCACATCTCGAGCTGCCTGACTTGCATTTTCGCCTTTATCGAAGAAAAATTGTAGAATACAGCGTATTTATTTTTTTTTTCTTTTCTGGTGCCCGTCTCTGACATGCGCTCAAAGACTACTGAGTTAAGTGATCAAGATTTCTCTTCATTATATTTTTTAGTACAAAATATAATATCATCCTTCTAACTCCGTCTAGCGTAATTCAATCGCACCTATAGAACACGAGATACACATCACTAAAGCCATCTATTGCAGAAATAATGGATTACTTTTTACTAGGACAATATATTGTTTTTATTTATAAATTTGTCTGCTCCCACACAGAGCATATCCACAATCATCACATTTTATCACAAGTGTCAAAACTGTCAACTACGATGACTGGTCTATTGATGCCATATGACGTATGAATAAATAATAATGATGCTGCTGATTTGTTACAAATAACATCAGAATGAAATAAATTAAAATAAAATTTTGTATTATTTACACATAATCAAACCTAAAAGCAATGAGTCAAGAGTGAGTGAGTGAGTTTTGTGGTGGAAAAATAAAAATAATTTGATAAAAATTAAATTTCATCAACTAATGAAAAAAACAAAATTATTTATTTACTTACATATATTACGTTGATGTTGTCGCCATCAGAGTAGTCCACATTAAAGATTATTCACTTGTGCCAGCGCTTATTCCAATACTGGCAACACCTTTCACACTCCGTCTTTGAGATATCATTTGGTTCCATAAACGATATGCTTCTCCGTCTACGGATGTAAAACGATGTCCTTTTCAGGTTATTCTTATTTTTGGAAATAGGAGACTCACATGAACCATATCTGAAAGCTGGGGCACCGTCACAGTATTATTTTTAACCAAAAATTCAGTAAGAAGCAAAGAAGTTCGATCAGTTGCATTATCGTGATGCAAAAACCATCACGTAAATGTTGACGTTTTTTCGGATTGCTTCACGCCTTCAGCTGTTTTAGCTTCTGGTAGGAATTCATAATGCATTGTGCTTTAAAATTCGAAACCCACAGTGAACACACCCTTCACGTTTAACCACACTTGTCGAGCGTTTTTCGGTATTGGTGAGCCTTAACTTCGGCTTTCTGTAAACAAATACTTCGTCACCTGTTATTATACGAGTACGTTACAGTAATTTTGTATCGTCGTTGACTTTATTTAGTGACTCCTGAACAACTTCAACAATTTTGGAACAAATTTTTCTACGTTTCATACCCAAAGCATTAGAACAAATTTCTTGACATGATCTAATCGATATGCTAAAATTATCAGCTACTTCTCTAATTGTGATTCGGCGATCGCTCAGGAACATTTCTTTCACCTTTTCCACGTTTTCATTGTTTGCTGTTCTGCTGGGACGTTCTTGGAAAAGCTTGTATCACTCGCAAACTATTGATTCACTCATAACAGGCTCACCATAGGCCTTTGTTGAAATTTCACACGTTTTTTACACCTTATTCCATTTTCTATTAAACATTTTTTACAAATTCTTTTATCCATATCTTCCAACAACCAACTCATAAAACCACGTCTAACCTTAATGACTGACACAGAGAAAGTGAGCAATGAAAACAACTGAAAGTTGTATCATATATTCAATCACTTATATACCAACGTTTGTTTGACAATCGGACTATCCAAGCCCTCGAAATTGCTAAATTCTTCGTCACCGAAGATCAGTGTTTATCGATGACATGATGAATTCAATCAATGACATAGATCAAGACCAGGACGAATTGAATTTCAACCAAAATCAATGGTTGTTCCAGAAACTATTGAACTGATATTGATTTGATCCTGACTTCGCAGCGAATGACTTCTCATGTGTGTAAAAAAAAAAAACCGAAAACTCAAGGGGTGTCGAAAAATGCATTGGAGATACCTCAATGAGAATGGCAAAGTGGTTTGGGCAAGTGGTTTGAAAAACAATAAAGTAATTTTCCAGGATTAATTTTCGTTTTTTTTTTCTCCAATCCCGAAATATAAGGTTATTCTCATATACAAATATAATAATAGTTACTCATTTTTTAAGATTTTTGTCCACCTCCAATTCAATTATAATCATAATTTACGATTAAAATAATCTTCAGCCTGCAGCAAACTCTCTCTCTCTCTTTTTCTCTATCTCCAAATAAGGAAAATTTGTGCTTTTAATAAAATATATATTTCTTCAATATACCACATATTCCCTTCCATTGAGACTTTAGTTACATATTTCACTACAAAAATTATCACCATATACTCGTTTACATACACACATATATGATATAATATTTATATTAGGCAAAAGGATGCTTACCCACCAATGAAGGCTATCTAAAATTGAAGGGAATTATTATGATGTATGGTTGTTGTGCATATAAATTTATGTACGTTTGAGTAAACTCATACTCTTACTCGCATATCAGCTAAAGCATTTCTGAAAAGGGAAACGGCCAACCAACAGCTGACTAGCTGAGCGTAAACCAAGAGCATAGCCATCAACGTGTATTAGTATTTGATAGCGCTGGCGAGAGGAATCGCGCGTCAACTTAAAATTGTATTATAATATCGTCTGGTCTGCAGAGATAAGAACATTTATCCAATGGATTGTGCGTACATACAAACATACGTAGTCATAGATGAGACTAACAGCAAATTTATCTCCTTAGAAATTTTAGTTAGGGTGGTTCATATTGAATACTTTAACAATTTAATTTTTATTTTATTTTTTTTTAGAACGATTCTACTTATACTTATATATTTTCTAAAAATTAAAGAATAATAATGTATATGAATATTTTAATGAATTTTTGGTTAATATTTAATTGTGAATTATGCAACATATAAGCAGTTGAAAATAAAGTACAAAAAATACACGAAAGAAATTATATTTAAATAAACGATGGCATTTTTATTTAAGAAAAAAAATTTATTAAAGAAATTAATTCCAAAAAATTCAAAAGATTTACTTATTGCTATTGAGTATAATCTATAATTTCTCTGCGGCGAACACCAAAAAAAAATATTTTTTTAGACCACCCTAATGCAAAATATATATTTTTGCAGTTGCTGCTAAATATAATACTTTCACATCTTGTCTTTACGCCGCCCACTGCTACTTTTGGCCAAAAATAAGTGTCAAATCGTCCGCCAACTTTTACTTTACGTACGGCTCTAGCTCGACTTATCATCATCAGCAGACCGCTCACACAAGCTCAGTCTCCTGCCTGGTAAAAGCGTTTTTGTTGTCACCAATGTCGGTTGGTTATTGCTGCGAAGAAGATTTTCATCAGCGATAAACTTTATTATTATTATTTTTGTTTGGTGTTTTTGTTGTTTTTTTTTTGTTTTTTCTTTTAACTGGAAAAAGGATGTTTCATATTTTAAACTAACAATCCAAAAGGGGAGTGAAAGGATTATGAATGTTTGGCATTTTCATTGTTTGCGTAAATAAACTATAAAATAATATGTGTGTGTGTGTGTGTGTGTGTGTGTGTGTAATAGAATAAATAAGGCAGAGCTAAGTTCGAACGGAGTCGGAAACTACTAACCTGCATGAGAGGGTGGCGGGTCCGAGTTGCTGGGTAGCATTTCCATCACCGCATTTCCATTTTTCCTTCTAGCTCACACTTATTCTGTCATCTCTAAACGATTTATTGGTCATTACTTTCTACGTTTTTAATATTTTGGCTGACGGTTGGGTTTCTTCAGCTGGCCTTTGCCTCTTAGCAGCCGCTGCTGACTGTTCGAATTTGTGCGGTAGCAGCGCCTTCACAAAATCAATGGATTCCCGGATGTCCCGAATGTGAACCCCATATTATTTGCTACAATTACACCCTTCTGAGCATTTCCATTTTTCCTTCAGAAACATGCTCATCCAGGACGCGAATGAAAATATGGCTTCGAGCCACAACTGTAAATTATTTATTTGCCAAACACGTCCCATGTTTTCGGTCTCTTGGATAATGGCTTGGTATTCACAGCCGACCTTTTCTCTCCTTTTTTGGATCATCTACTCTAAAGGTTGGTCATTTTCTGGTAAGAGTAATGCCAACAACCTCACCTATGAGATTTCCATACCCTCTCTGCCTTGTAGCCAGATTTTAGTCACTTAGCTTGTTTCTAGCTGCAGCAGATGTTATTGATTTCTTAGAGCTGAACTTAACCACATCCTCAGAGCTTGTATTAGATTTCGTGCTTAGAATAAGTTTGGCTTCTGTCTTTATACTGACCGGTTTAGAGCTCGTTGAGTATGCTCTGCTATTTTTTCGACGCAATTTCAGTTCCCTCTGGCTTGTTAAAAGTAGAACTGGATTCCTCTGGTTTTTTTTTTATTATTTATTTATTTATTTATTTTTTGTTGAAGTGTTCTCATTTTGAACCCAAGAGTATGGGCACTCCCGTTGGGAAGTAAGATTACTTATTAAGGAGAGCGCCGTTCGAGACTGAGCTATTTAAAGGGCCCCAGCCTAACTGATCCGCGGCACCTAACTATAAACTCTTAGCTTAGATACCACCCGACTGTTACAAGGACGAACTTTTACCAGTCTGACCTTCCCACTGCCAGTAACTCTGTCGCATCTATTTCCAGGTGGCATCCTCGAAAAGGAGTAGTCTCTAGTGAAGTTAATTCCGAAGACCTCTCTTGCATATAATCACAATTCGTTGTAATAAAGCGGAAGTTTTATTTCATGACCATCGAAGGAGGAGTTCGGAAACTCCATCGATGGTTGCCGAGGCCTTGAGCTGGAGTTATCAGATCTTTAAGAAATAAATAAAGTACGAACTTATTACATTTTGCCTAAAATGGTACGCTCAGCTGTCATGGAGTTGTATATGTGTATGTATGTATGTGTATTTCTATTATTAAGTTTATCGGCTGCAAGCTACAATTTACCCCCTTCAGATGCCACTCACACTCCACCGTCGTTTTTACCAAAAGGAAGTTAAATGCGATTTATTATTAAATAAGTATAAATTTTTATTTACACACCGCAACATAAATAAGTACACAACACAGCAGCTTAAAAATTCCATATGTAATCATGTATGGTATGCAGATGCATACCATGTATGTATGTGTACATTTCTGTGATTTAGTGTTGATAAGGCACATGCCCACGTTAGTGGCTGTAATATTTGTTAGCCATGATTATGCTCACATATCTCATATTCATATGTATGTATATACGAGCATATTTATTTATTTGCACACTATTGAACGTACATACTCGTACATATGTAGGTATATACCTACCGTATGGCTGTTTGTACTTTTGTATGGCGACAAGGAGAGTTATTTAATGTGCGTCGAAGCTCTCTGTTTCCTTACTGATATCATACTTGCCACATTACGGATTAGTTGTTTGTTTTTGTTGCTGTTGTTGTTGTTGTTTGTGTTGTTGTATGTAGTACGAATGGACGATGGCCATGAATGATAAGACTAAATGGAATTTCGGGTATACCAAATTTGGGACGATTCACGCGTATGCTCACGCATTAATACTCACACACACACACGCGCACACATGAACATACTCATTTACATGTTCGCCAACTTGATTTCGGTCGTGTTTCCCGCGAGCTGTTGCTAAGAAGCTTGTTAAAACTGCAAAAAAAAATTTAGCTAAACCTTGTCATTTTAAATGTTTTAATAAATCGCAAAAGGGATGGAAAGAAGCGTAGAAACACTTTTATAGGCATTGGTTAAAACTTACAGCCCGCATCGAACTTAGACAGTGGATTCTGGCTAATGTTGGCTTTTGGAGCCTTTTAATACTTTAAAGTGTAAAGAGCTCCTCCTCCATTTTGTTTTGTGCTTCTTGATGTTTTACCAAGAAATGGAGGGAACTAAAGTTTATTCTAAGCCGCCTCTGATTTTTTACGAGGAGCTTTTATTTCATGTCTGAAATACACTCGGAGGATTTGACATTCCCTGCCCTGAGGGACGGCCGCAATTAGAAAAATTAATTTTCTACAATTTTGAATGTTGGTCGGACCAGAACTCGAACCCTGGCCATCTGAATCTTACTAAGCAATGATAATCACTCCTCTACTGCGGCTGCGCAAGGATCATTAGGTATGTAATATTATTGTCTTCTTGCTTTATTCCTATACCCACGACCTAAAATTGTATAAGCCGCCTCCGAACTGCTAAATAACTTTTATGGGAAGCTATCAGCTTGAGGTAAAAAATTTAAAAAAATATATATTCGTTTGCATTTTGAAATTTTTTATAAAAAAGACTACAAATATTATTATATGTCTTAACATTCTGGTTGATTATGGAGCTCCACTTCATTTATAAGACTGTCCTAGCTTTCCTCGCAGTAGCCCATTCATCATCGACCATGCCATTCTATTCAACATTTGACAGCTCCTTCCTTGTTTCCGAAGAGAAACCGACCTATTATACAACCGGTTCACAAGCACCATGTGTATCAAACAGTACTCGTTGAGAACGGCAGACGAATGGCCTTTTTGATAATCTCATCAATTATTTCGTTTCTCACTATGCCCTTGTTTCCAGGAACCCAGTATATATTCGACCGTTTCCCTGCATCTACCGCCGGCCTTCTCCTAAAAACACTCTCTGGTGTAATACAAAGTGAGATTAATTATTTAATCGCTGCTTGGTTATCAGTGTATAGTTCCTTGCGGTGTTAGCTAGTTCAGCAGAGCGAAAACGTCAGACCCCCACTCCATCAGTCATTTTTGATCTGTACGGTCAGAGCATGATAGTTCCGCTGGCGAGTTACATGTTCCAGCATCATCCGCTCTATTTTAATGTGACTTACTCATAAAACATTCTTTTCCAGGTAAAGTTATTTCTTCCACCAATCCTATGCTAATTGAGCTTTGCTTGAAGGATCTAACAGAAAATTTGCCAATCTTACAGTAGATTTTGCAGCAATGCCGAACAAAAATGAAAACAAAACTTCTGAGAAAAATTTTCAAATTCAAATTAAAAATTAAAAAAAATAAAAGAATTATTTATAATAATATGTTATTTCTCCAAAAGTGCATTTTTAAAGTTCTAAAACTAGGTTTCCTTTTCAATTAAATTTTTAATTTTTTATATTTAAATTTGTATACCCTAAATTTACAGAAATGGTTTATTAACTTTGGCCCGAACTATGTAAGTGCCGGAAGAGGAAGAGCTTGATCCAACGAAATTTATAACGATGTGATCAGAACGCTTATCAGAGTTGAGTTGGACATGTCCGCCTGATTCCGTCTATACACAAACTGTTCGCTTTTTTGAGATATTTCAACCAAAACAATCGATCATTTGTCGGAACCGGCCAGATCGAACCATTATAGCATTTATATTTAGATTATATTTGTAACCGCTGAAGCGATTTTTGACTGAGTTCCTCCTCCAATTTGTGATATTACATTCTGATGTTTTTCCTACAAAATGTTGGGACCTGTAGTTAATACTAAGCCGCCTCCGAATGGTCGATAGATTTTTATGAGAAGCTTTTTATTTCAGTTCAGAAATACACTCGAAGGGTTTGACTATATTAATTTTCTATAATTATGAATGATGATCCATCCACGACTCGAACCCTGGCCTTCCGAATGCTAGTACGCAATGCTAATTCCTCGGCTATTACAGTCGCATATATTCGACTGATTTTTCATATCTGAGATTTTAGGTCACAAGTCCTCCCACATATGATAAATTACACACTGGTGCTGAAAATAATTGAATTTCGACGACTGTATCTTAAATTCATCAAAAAAGCAACAAAGAGCATGAAATTTGACATTCTACACACGCATGTACCTATATACAAATGATTATTGTCACTGAAACTCATCGAAATCCAAACAATTTTTAGATATGAGAATTAATGCAAATCCTAAAATGAAATACCATAAATTTGATACGGTCATGAGAGGTATAAAGACTTAGGCAAGACTGAAGAGACAGCTCTCCTTTCTTGTTTATTTTTTTAATTTTGATTTTATATTTAACTTATATGAATGGGAATCTTTTAAATTTCTTAATAATTTTAATAATAATACATCTAATGTTATACTTATGTACATAAAATTGTATAATTATTAAAAAAAAAACGCCAGTATGATCCCACGTGAGCAATTTGCACCATCATCACCTTCGCTTTATTTAGTGCCTGCATTTCTTCAATTTTTACGTTTTCTATGCTTTTTTCGAAATTTATTTATCTTATTATGAATATGTACATATTGTATGTATGTATAATATATATGTATTTTCTCTCAATTGCATTGTTTTATTTTTGATTTTTTTTCTTCGCTTCGTAGTTTTCTCATTTTTATTTTCTTCATTTATTTTATTTTATTTGATTTTATTTTTCTTTGACTTCTGCCTGCCTGCCTGCCTGCATTCCGGCACATTCTGCTTATTTGTAAGATATTTATTGCCTTCGATTGTAAAGCGATAAAAGCGCACACGTAAAGTGTGCACATTTTCGTTTATTGTGTATTATAACATACATACATACATACATACCTAGTTAGTTGATTGTGGCATGGATGTGTCAGCAGCAGCAACAACAACATCAACAGCAAGCAACACCATCATACCGCTATTGTTATTGTGACTATTGGCTTAACCCGAAAACCACCACAAAAAAAATTAACAAATACAAAAAAAACTAAAAGACAACAGCAACGAAACGCATTAACTTTGGCAGATTTTTGAGCGCCGATACGTCAGAGGCGGCGGCAGCAGAAGCAGCAACAAAAAATACCGGCAGCGTGCTAAATTGCGCCTACCGCCAAGACAGTCGCTGCCGCTACGGCTGCTGTCTTTTTATGCTTCTGCAACCTACGCCTATGCTCTTACTGTTGTTGCTGGTTGTTGTTGTTGTTAGTCGCTTTGTGATTGCTGAGATCGCACATTGAGAGAAGGTCGAATTATCCCAGTATCGCCGCGCCGCACCGCCCTCATCATTATTGCTTACTTCGTTCGATTGCTGTGGTGGGCCTGTCATGCTGTGGCCAGCAGCGCACAACCGCCACTCCACTCCAATGAAACAACAAATAACATAGACAACAACAACTAACAATTGGTATAAACATTGTACGCGTGTTATGTTGTTAAATTCACAATAAAATTGTAGAATCAATGCAACGCGCCAAAGTCAGCGCCGAAATCGTCTCTTTTCACAATTTGGCAGAGCGGCAACGGTGATAGCGGTGGCAGCACACAGTGGGTAGAGATTTGGAAGGGGCTGACTCAAAATGCGCTCAACACTTTTCTTTCGTATCAATTTTTTTCCAGCCAAACGTTTGAGTTCACCTTTGGTTGACCATCTTTCTTTTCGACCATTTAACTTCTTAATAATTGACCCCTGCGGACTAGAAAAAATTCTAAAGATCTACTCGGACTAGAAGAACGAGGGCGCTTTAAACATTCCGGAATAATTATGGATGGAAATCTAAGCATGCCTGGTCGAAATGAGACATAAGAGATCATAATGTGCCAGGCCACTTTCAAAGATAGACTAAGAGTTTTTTATAAGGCATACTAGAGAAGCTGCAAAGATGATGAGGACGAGGAAACAATCATCTATTTTTTATGCAACTGGCCAGTTTTGGACACAGCAGGCTTTCTAAATCTTGAGATCATATTGCTGGTTGGTCTATCTAAGATAGCCGACATCAATGTCATTTTAGATCCATCAGAAGATCGGAAATTGTTAAATAGTGAAGTGTAATGATCAGAAACGGGTGTTATTCAGACCTAGCTGAAATCGATGTAATACATGATACGGTAACTAAAACAACCTAACCTAACCTAACCTAACCTAACCTGAAATGAGGCCATAAACAAAAGTCTACCCAAGTAGAGAACAACTAGAAATGATTCATTTATGTACATACAACTCAGTGTAGGTCAAGTATCCCCTAGAGTGCAGCGGATAGCACTCTTATGCAATAGTTGAGCATTGGGGACTGTGGCCAAAGAAACTATGAATGTTCTCTTGGATCCACTCTCCATTATGGGGATGCATAGTGCTGCCTGTGTCTCAATGGAAACTGTCAAACCGCGGTCCTTCTAAAGTTTTGAGACAAAACCGTCAGCCTGAGAGGACGGACTACTGTATAACATTTACTGACTTCATATAAGGTTTTTACTCCGGATGGGAGCCAATGAGGAAGAAATTGTTGCTTTGTAACCATTGAAACGAGATCATTCTCCAATTTTTGTTATGCGACTTGATGTTTTCCCAAAAAAATAATGGATCTACAGCTTATTCTGAGCCATCGCCAAACGGCTAATGGATTTTTATGAGGAGCTTTCCATTCCCTACCGAGGAGTGACCGCAATTAGAAAAAATTAATTTTCTAAAATTTGTAGGGTGGTCTGACTCGAACCCTGGCCTTCCGAGTGGGAGTGCACAATGCTTATCACTCGGTTATTTCAGCCGCCCATGAGTAAGGATAGTTTCAGCAAATGCATGTCATTTCGACTGCCAAATCACTGTAGCATTTTACAAGTAGATTTGGTGGTCATACACGAGCGAGCCTGTCAATTGCCTAGGTTTGATAGTTCTCTCAGTAAATTGTTTCTCTATTGTCTCCGGCTGCTGGATAAAATAAGAAACGCTAGAGAATTGTCGCTTATCATTCCACGTAATTGCTAAGCGGTTCTCTCTGAATCAAATATGGCTGCTTGTGCACGATAACATACAAGTAATGAGATGACGGATGAGCTTACACAAATTTTCGCCAACATGAGAGGTTCTGAATATGCTGTCTTCTACTTTTGAGCTCACTGAAAGAGAAAATTATTCAAGGCAGATGTAAACTTAAGATGAAAGAGTCTCACTGGTGAACAATGTAGTCGATATGGAATAAAAGTCAGTCACGAGAGCTAATCTCGCAAAAAAGAAAGTAGATCGGAAAAGATCTTTAATGACGGAATAACTTCCCTGGGGAAGGTGCGCAGAGAGGCTAGGAATACGATCAAACGACTTGTATAGGAATTGTATAGAAAAAGAGGACCTGAAACACTACGGCACTCCCTCTGCGAATGTCCTGCACTTTGAAGAGGTAAGTTCGAGTCCCTAAAGGCGACAACCTTTAAAGGCTTGAACGAAATAGTGGTTACACACCTTTTCTAACTCCACAGATTGGTTAGACTAGCGGATGGCGCTATAAGGGGGCTCAGTGGTATCACAATGAGCCCTTTTGATGGCCGAAGTGACCACGTAAACCTAACCTTTGACCTAAATAAACTAAAATATTTTCGATACGAAATAACAGTACAACTTTTTCCCTGTGAGCCGCAAATAAAACTAAGCACAGAAAACTTTCAACTCATTCTGCCTCACTGTCGCTAGTAGCTCTTAAGGGTCACAGCTTTTCACATACAAACATACCGCGATTGCCGTGTTATGGTTGATGGTGATGACGACAAAGTGAAGACGACCAAAAAAGCGGCGAGAAATGCGCTGGTATTCTCATGCCATTGATTCAAATTGCTTTCAACGTTATTGTAGCTGTATTTGTAGTTGTTTTCGTTTCGCCAATTGTTTATCATTTTGCTGAATCAGCATTCACTGCTGCGCGTACCGCGTCATTGATGGCAGCTGATAAGGATTTCTTTCTTTCTTTTTGCTCCCCCATCTTTCTGTTAATTTTATTGCATTGCGGCTCATAATCGCCAAACCAAAGCCGAAGCAGAGCGGGCACATTCAACGCATACAATTGCTGCAGAGCTTTTCAAGCCTACAACTACGGATGTATATATGTATGTAGGCGTGTGTGCGCGTGTATGTGTGTGTAGGTATGTAGGCCTACGCCTGCACTAAACAATCGAACAATTTGGTATTCCCGCAGCAATTCGTTCGTTGGCGATACTGTCGCTCACCTCGTGCGTTCGTGGATCAGCAGCACAAGCAAGCTATGCCATACCACCTCTTCCTCCTCATCGCACTCTTCCACTATGCTGTGCTGTGTGCTTTTGGTTTAGTTACTCTTAAGGAGTTAACGCTTACCCGCCTGTTTGTCTACGACTGGCGATCTTATTGCCAGAAAGTTTTTCTGCCCCGCTAAAGATGGGGCATACCGAACACTCGGCTGGCGCGCAACCGCTCAACTGTTAGCTCACAATCCAACGGTTAATCGTTGAATTCGCCGAGGTCATTTTGCACCATCAAACTTGGAAAACGCAACAAACAGTCAGTCCTATTAAAATAATGCGCATTTTGTATTCACGAGTTTGTACGTTGAAGTGTTTGCGTATCCGCCGCGCCATCTGCTTCGTTGCTTGTTGTTTGCTGCAATTGTTGGCTGCTTATTTCCAAAACTGATCGCGCACTGATAGGCGGCAACCAACAACTAGCGACTTTGCGACGTGCAACTTGCACTTTTCTGCAATGCAACATTTCGACTTGAAATTTAGTTTTTGGTTTTATCTTTTGCTTAGCCTTCTACGTAAATGTGTACCATTCTGGTAGACAAATATATGTATGTATATGCATGTGTGTATGTTTTAGTATGTGATTTTCCACCTCTTCCTCTGTCATTTGCGAATTTAGTTATTTTTTGTTGCTTAATTCCCAGACCTCGCAGAAAATGGTTTTTGTTGCCGCCAGCTTGTCTGGTTCGACAGTGGCTAGTTGGAATAATGTGAAACGTCACTTTGCTAACTCAATAGCGCCCACATGTATTAGATATGGAACACAACTCATAGTTCTAGGCATTTTTTTATGGAATTGAATATTATTTCTTTTTCGAATTTAACTTCGAAAATATTTAGTTGGCCTAAATCTAATATGTAGAATACTAGAAACATTTTCTAGTTCCCCCTTTCTCTCATCCCTGTTTCCACAAGTGGTTACTGTAACAAACTTTCAGATGCGGAACGATTTCGTTCATGCGGACAACGTGATCCAGCTAGGAAAGTCGTTCCACCGTATATCTCGTACAGCTCATCCACAAACCTTCCTTGTGTTTGCTGCGGTCGAAGTTACATTTTTTGCCAACCTTGGCTTTAAAATCGATACACACGACTAAGACGAGAGCAGTGCTCATGTTTTCAGTCGCGACGTGGGTGTAAAGTAGCGAGAAGTTGAAAAACTTTTCTTTTATACGGATTATAGCAAGACGTTTCATCGGTTGCACTATATGTCGTCCCCAACGCCATTCATTTTTATTCATTCATTCATTCATTTTCCACAAAATCTATCTCTCTCTCATTGTGCCGTCGATCGAGGAATATATGGCTATATTCCTACGATGGCTTTCGAAGATTTGCCGCGTGTTTAATATCTACTTAATGGCGGATTTACAAGATCCCTTAGATCATACAATAGGTGAGTGGTTAGCAATACGTACTTCCATGCGGAAGGTCATACCTATACTAGTATACAAATGAAGCCACATTGACAAGGTCCAAACAGTTCGTGGACGATGGATTTTAGCATAGGACCTTACATGCAATATTGAGGAGGCCTATCTCCTGGTAATGGGCACATTCCAAAGAGTCCCCCTTTATATGGTTTGGGCAGACCACACTAAGATTTATATAGAAATAGTATGAAAAAGCTGATCTATCTCCAAGCATTGAGCTTTCTTTGCCATTCATCAGGTACTCTAAACATCGTTCAACAGATTGCCTTTGGTTCCTACATTAAAATGCTCCCCCTACCCAAACCCTATCGACGAGCTTATCAAGGTTTTCATACTAAAGCATTTTGTCCTCTTTCTTTTCTTTTTATCTACAAATGAATCTTAGTTCCTTATTCAGGTTTTGGTATCTGTCCAAGGTAAGCAGCCTGTTTTCTCTCCACTGCAACTCGATATTTCTCATCTTACCAACTCTTTTTCCAACATTGTCAAAAAACCAATCGTTTCTGTAGGGGCAGGTGTATTGAGCTTGAAATACTGTTCCACGCTTTCCTTGTGTCAAATTGCTAAAAAGTATTTTAGGAACTCAGAACACCGGCTGGCGGTCTGGTGTTAAAATCAAGGCGTATGGTTGTAAACTACTTATTGGTGCGGATTGTAGCGAGACGATTATCCACAGCAGTGAAACCAGCGACTGAGTCTCATCATCAAAATAGCGCTTCTGCTCATGGCCGCTGTAATAGGATTCACAAAGACCCACTTTGATTCGCCTTTCCTTGTGCATCGTTCTTCTTGGATAGCGCCGATGTCAGCCTTAATTGTATCCAGTATATTAACCAGCTGTGCAGCAGATCCATCTTAACCAAAACATTCCAGGTGCATGACCTCAAATCGTGGTTCTCAAAACGTTTGCAGGGGTGGTCTTCGAAAAGAGGGTCTCTCATCCGAAGCATGTTTTTCGATTTGTTCATTAAAGAAGATTTTTTATGTAGTCCATCCCATACCCCACACATAACCATAGGGGGTTTGTTTTCAATTTAATTCTACTCCAAACGGATGTTTGCTGGATACGCAGAGAATAGTTTAAGCTTTATTTAAGCTATCAAATCAATGACAAAAATGTTGGAACATATACACCTAGACCTTACTTGCTTACAGCACCATCTGATGAGACAGTAAAAAACTGTTTGAGAAAATAGAAAGCTCCTATTTACTGCGTGCCAGGTCATATGGGCATCGAGAGCAATGCGATAGCAGATAAACTGTGTCCTTTCAGAAAAGGACATAGTTATGGACTTGCTAGTTCCCCTAAGGGAAGTAAAGCAAGCAGAAGAAGTAATCTTACTTCGTCAAGCGAATAGACTTCTTAAGTGAACGAATGAACATACGTGTATGATGCTAAACTTACCAAGTTTTTACTAGCGAAAAGGAGGCTGGCGGAGTTTTGCCTTTTCGTGTCTGGTAGATGACAACAGATCCAGACAGATGGAGACAGTGGAACATGTAATCTGTGAGTGTCCATTCCTCGGTAAATAATGGTAATACTTAGTTAGCGCAGAAAATCTGCACTTCTCTTCATTTTGCAAAGAAAACGGTAATGATCTACAAACTAGAGGCACAATAAAGTGTATAGCAGTACAGCTTGGTCGTATGTAGTGTATCTGGAAACACTATGATCGCAGTACCATCATCTAAATGAGACCCGATGGTACAACCACTACATATTCTACCACATAGAATAAACATAGAATAAAGAGAGTTAATTATGTCTTTGGCAATTTTCAATAAACTGTTATTAATTATCACAGCGCAAAGTGCAGTCGCATTGCATGTACACCGCCACATAGCCGCATCAATCGAAATCAATCGCAATGTGCAATAACAGATTGAAAACGTGAGCTTCAACACGAAATTAAAATGCTGGACAGAGGTTTATCAATTTCGTAGAAGAACGTAGCGACGTTATAGCGACGTATCTACCTGCAACAGTTTCTCTGGGCCTCACAGCGGAGATTAGTCTGGGGAGAGTGTTGAGGCGTGTGGTATTGAAGCGGAGCAAAGAAATCTTCAACAACCACCTTGCGTACAAAATTTTACTGTCGTTTCTACTGTTGCAAATCTCACCTTTTTTATACGCTCCAAATGCATTTTCTTTTTTTAATCAACGCTTTTTTGCTTACTCCGGCTTCTGCTGTTATCATTTGTTATTAATCAAAAATAAAAGTAGCAAAGGTAACAAATGCTGAAGAAGGCGCGTGCAAAATGCCGTAAAGAGGTACGGTAAGTGTAAAGGGGTTAAGAGTAGAGCAGATAGTACCACAACAACAACAGCAACAATAGCAAAAACAATTGCTGACAATGCAAAAAGGTGGGAATAGTTTTTATGGCGTTTTCGCACTTGGCACCCAGAACTAACAGCCAACGGCAGCCCCACTTTGCCAGCTGCCAGTTGGTGGGTAGTGCAATGGCAAGAAGAGTAGCAACAACAACAACAACGATGCATAATAGGTTGCACACGGCGTGAAGTGCAAATAATCAACGTTGCCATATCTTACGCTCGCCAGCCAGCTAACCAGCCAAGCTATTCGTGATTTACTCGAGTTTGAATATCGCGCAGCGTTTTTCGCCAAAATGAAATGAAACGAAATGCAGAGATAAACATACATACATACGAGTACATAGAGATTGTACATAGTTAAAGAAACAACAACAAGACTGTAAATTATAAGAAAAGAAGAATATAATGCAATGCGAAAACTTAAAAAAAAAATGAAAATAAAAAAAATCAGCCGCAATTGCAAAGCGTCATAAAACAAGAAAGAAGAGCTGACTGCGGTCATGCCGAAGATACTATACCTTTCATGACCGTATCAAATTTATGGTACTTCATTTAAGGATTAAATATTGAATCTCAAATCTGAACATTAGTCCTCCGATTTCGATGATTTTTGTTGTCAATATTTATTAAAAATATGTCGAATGCAAAATTCCATGCTCCTAGATGCTTTCTTGACGGAGTTTTGACCCAAAACCTCCCTTCTGAACAAATCGGCGTATGGAAGTAATACCTTATAGTATTCCGATTTCGCTGGTTTTCGTTGTCGATGTTTTTTTTTTTGTACATACGTGTGTAGAAAGCAAAATTTCATTATCTTAGATGCTTCTTCTACGGAGTTTTGACCCAAAACGTCCCTTCTGAGCAAATCGACGTATGAGAGCTATATGTTATAGTCGTCCGATTTCCATATATTTCAGCACCAATGTGTAATTCCTCATAAGTGTATAGAATCCGAAGTTTTAATCTCCTAGATGGTTTTGTGACAAATTTGTGACTCAAAAACTCAAATCGGTAAAATCGGTCGTCTTAATCTACAATGGTCTGATCTGAACGGATCCGAAAAATTGTAATTTAAATGCACCAGTGCACTATATACCAAATTAGTTAGGGAATACTTAAAAAAATTAAAGACTAGTTTGGGTACAAACAGGCGGATAGACGAACAGACAGACAGACATGGCTAAATCAACTCAACTCTACTCTAACCCGAACGGTTCTCCTTCTGGTACTTACATACTTCAGAACCAAGTTGTTATACCATTGCATGCGCATAAAAGGTATAAAAACAACAACACCAACAACATTGTAAACTAAAATGACTGCAACAAAAGCCAAGTGTGGAAACTTTCTATCGTTTTTTTTTGTTTCTCTTGTGCATTTGTACCTATAAACGACTTGTTTTTGTTGCTTTCATTCGCGTATTTTATTTCAATTTGTGTTATTTTGTTGTCGTACGATTGTTCTTGCTGTGTTTTTGGTGTTTCAGCACCTATTCTTCTAAATTCTTTTGATCTCTCGATAAGTTGGCTCTCCAGCACAGCATTCGCAGTCGCAGTTGCAGACAAATGTTCCAAAAGTGTGTTTTTTTTTTGTTTGTTGCTCTTGTTGTTATTACAGTTGCTGTCCTTAGCATTTCTTTTGACACCTTTTGGTTTGGATTTTTTTTTTGCCTCGTTTTGCCAATTTGTGATAGTGTCGATGGGATTTGTTTGTGCTGACCGTATTGTCGTTTTTCGCTATTTCCTCGATCTGATATATTGACTAGTTTTTGTTTTTTTTTTGTTCAATCCGTGTGCTGTTTTGTGCCATATTCCCCACACTTTTGAAAAGGTGTTAATTTTTTGCAACCAATTAAAAAAGTTCGTTTCCCAGTAATGACGTTATACACGTGTATATACGAGTATGTTGGTATGTGTTTAGATATTTCGTTTTCCCAGCGCTTAGAGAGCACAAAATGTTATTATTTAAAATTTCGAATTTATTTGTGTTTTTTTAAAAAGTTATTAGAAGGATCAAAAGTGGTTTCCGGGCATACAGAAATGAGAAAATGCAAATTTTATTATAAAAAAAAAATATATTTGTGCTGACTCGTTGGGAATAAAAATTTATTTCGTCACAGCCAATTGATGACACGATGAAATGGGGTTCACCATATATTGTCCACTTCGATAACCATAGTTTTAATTGCAGAGTGCAGTGATGATTTCTTGTTTTATCCTTCGAACGGTAACAACGCAACATTTGAGTGGCAAAAGATAGCTCCACCCGCAGGTTGTGGCCGATCTTGGAAGCGATTACCTATTTCATTGGAAAGGTTTCTCGTCTTTCAATAATAATTAGTAAGCATCAGCGTCTGTTTCTGACAGCAATATTGCTTTTTGCCTCTTCGAAAATGTCTGGATTTGTGTTAAATAAACAGCATTTGGAGGGAGTTTTTTTTATTTGTTTATTTATTATAAATGAAAAATAATAATACAATTATCATTTTACAGAGAAAGGAGGGGGGAGTTTTAATATTTTATTTTAATTGGAAGACCTCACTTGTGGAAGTTTATGGTAAATCTACGCCGACCGATAAGTCGTGCATATAATGATTTCGACGTTTCAAAAGTAATGATTTTAGCGCCATAGACAAAGAGCGTTCTGACAAACCCAAAAAGTTTGAAGATAAGAAATTCAACGCTATACTGGATTACGAAGGTAAAACAATTGATACGAAACGATATCGGCCAAAAATGACCGAAAGGTATGACATAGCGGTTTTGCGATATGACAACCCTCGGTCAACCGGTGGCTGGAGTGGTCAAAAACTACCTGTAAACGCTGTATTAGTAGGCCTTACTTCAATCACTATGTTTTCCAAACCTTGCTCCTTCCAACTACTGGCTTTTTCAACGGATCCAAAAGAATTTGAGTGGTCATAAGTTGGGGATTTTGAAGAAATCGAAAAATAGATCTATGATTAGATCGAGGATTCCAAACATAAATATAACTATTTCACAAATAATATAATTTTCAATATCTGTATAATTTTCCCTATAATTTCTACTCGAATTCACCTGTTCATAATCACATGATGAAATACTCATTAATTGCATTAAAATTTTGATTTCATAAGTTTTATGAAAACTCGATTATGATGCTAAATATGAGTTGATCGGAAAAAGAAGAGAAAAGTGGTGAGTTTATTTTCATTCCAAAATTCGGAAAGTGTTCTGGGTGTTCTATAAAAGTAAGTGATTCGAAGTTTCAATTTTTCGAAATGAAAGTTTCAACAGCTGTTGACAACTACCATTATAAAATTTTTGTTGAGACGAGCTCCATTTAAGTTAGATGAAATTTTAGCAATTAAAATCAATGCTATTATAATCAGTGCCATGAAAAATTTCATAAATTTGTAAGAGAAAGAAGTGCAAAGAAAGATTCCACTCTAATCCATGGGATTTAAATGACGAGAAATGAAATACAGACATCTACATTATTTTTTGTCGCAACAGTTCTTTCATCGAGATCATCTAGCTGTAACATGGAAGTCGATAGATAAACTAAAGCGAGATTGGCGTTAGATGGGTTTGGTTAAATGTGGCAAAGAGGTGGTTAGCGTATAGCGCGTACTTGTAGTGCATATAAGACATACTTTCGGCATGTCATTTGGACTTCCATAATTGCTTTATCACTCTTATCACTACTTCCGTAGGACTTTGCCAAATCTTAATGAGAATACATGGCATACTCTGACTCGTTTTCGTATGTTTTACAATAAAAATTCGATATTTTAAATATTTGATTTTATATTTGAAATTTTTATGTGCACTTTCGATAATTCCATAAAGCAATTTTAGAGTGGTTTCAAACTACATATTTTTTTGTGGAATCGGTTTTCAGAACAAGGCAATTTCATGTTCGAAAATAAAATACAGAATACCAAACTGTCAAATTGAAGTATTTTCATTCTACTTTCATTCATGCCTGATATAGGTAGAGTATTTTTTTCGTAAAAGTTGAATTTTTAAGATCAATTTGTGGTGTCCTTCGCAATGGCAGAACACCACTATTCGCTTATTTCGGCCGCATGGTCCAATATACATACTTATATTAAATATCAAAATTCATTTTATTAAAATCAATGTGAGGGAAGCTATTATTTGCCGCAGCGTATACGGGGTCGAGAAAAATCTACTCGGTTTCATTAATGTCAATGTATGCATGAGCTTTCCATGTTGAAATCATTACCAGGTGTGATCAGAAAACTCAACTCGATCTATCTGCAGTTTTTACTGCTTTTTTATATAATTTGATTGTAAACAAGGAAAATTTGTGTTACTTAAAATCTCATTTTATATGTTATATTTCTAAAGGTTCTTATTTTATATAGAATTTAAGTAGTTTATATTGTTGTGCTGGATAAAGAAAAGTATATTCTTAGAGCTGAAGCTGCTATTTTGAGGTGTCCAGCTTAAAGAAATAAAGTCTGAGTGCATACAAATGGTTAGTGCAGTTTTTGTTATATATTGTATAGCTTAGTTTTTAGTTCATTCTATTAGGACATGTTCTCCACTAAGCAGTTAGACGATTACCTGCGTATACCCTGTTCTGGATTTCCACATTTACTTATAGCTATTTTCATGTTAAAATGGCCAGTCATTGATGGAATATTTCTTAGAAATTTAATAGAAAATAACACTTTTTATATTTTTAGTTGAAATAGACAATTTCAGCCGATGAAATAAAGCAGCTTTGCCTAATAAAAACTACTTTCATGGAGAATTTATAATAAAGGGTTTTCCATTAAGAGGTGTTATGTTGATATTCAACGAAATTTTCCTTTCCTTTAAAAGATTGCTTGGTGGGACGTAACTCCACTATTTTCTACTATTATAAAAGCATGCGCCACACTTCCGATAAGTTTGCCGATTTTGTCAAAATTACTTGTTTGAAGGAGCTATCGGCCAAACTTTCTGATTCCACCGTGGAACTTTCTAACTTTCAGCTGAAAAGATTTGATGTTTTTTTTCTTGGCGGCCGCGGTAGCCGAGTGGTTAGCGTTGCGTACTGACATTCGGAGGGCCTGGGTTCAAATTCCGGTGCCACCAACATCCAAAAGTTATGGAAAGTTAATTGAAATAAAAAATTGAGTTAAATTTTCTGATTGCGGTCGCCCATCGGCAGGGATTGTCCACCCCTCCGAGTGTATTTCGGACATGAAATAAAGGCTCCTCGCAAAAAAAACCAACAGCTGTTCGGAGACAGGCTTGGTATAAACTGTAGGTTCCTCCATTTGTTGGAAAAACATCAAGACGCAAAACCACAAATTGGATGAGGAGCTCGGCCGAAAATCGATTAAGCGGTTACAAAGCGCCAATTATATATATAATATAATATTAAATTATGACCAAATTGTGATCTATAGTGTTGCCTTATAAATCGTATTTTATATCTGTAATAGAAGCGAACACTCTGATCAAAACAGTTGGCTGGATTTTTGTTCATGCTCGATGGTGATGCCACGTACTGATTGGCTAGCATCAGGTCTTATTAAAGGGTTTCATCGCAAGAGCTGAAGGTTAGGCTACTACTTTTTCACTTAAAATCTCTTTCCTTCATTATGCAATGAGATCTATAAAATCCAACGCCCAAGAGTGCTGTCCACAGTTGATTTTCGTATAGCAATTTTCCCACATACAATTTAAACCCATTCCGTACATAACTTTAGAAAAAAAGTTTTATATCTTCTAACCTCCATCCAGCTGCATGCATGTACGAGGAGTACAATGCGCACATTGACTATGAGAATTCAATTTGTGTTCATAATTTAATAGCAGCAGCAGCAGGAGCAGCAGCAACAGCAATATGAAGGACGTTGTCATGTGAGCCTGATAACATCCCCATCCAAACATATGAACTTGTAAAATGCATTTTTTTGCTATATTTTATTAGTTATTTTAATATGAAAAAATTGTCAAGTTATAAAATATTGAGTTAAGCTTTTAATATGCCACATGTAATTGTCACAAAATCTCGCATGTGTTAATATGCAAATGTTGAACAACATAAATTGCCCGTCTGCAACAATTGTTGCCTGTGCAATAAGCTGCTGTTTCATGCCGCTTGCGCTTGGTTAACAGATTAATCTGTTTTGTTAAGCAAAAGCGAAAAACTCATATACACACACACACATATGTACCTACAAACATGCAATTTAGATGTATGCATATGCAAAGAATTGGCAAAGACTCGAGTTGAAATTGACCAGGGTTCCGAAAACTCAATTCGATTTTAGAGTGGCGATAAGTAGTGACAGTGTAACAGCAACTCGGGGTAACGAGACTTGCGCCACTTGGGTCAATTTAATTTGCGCGGGAGTCTAGTTTAGACTACAGACGGCTGCTGTTATCCTTTTCAAACCGATCAAAAGTATGCGAAGAGCCTCTTGGTTGCACTTATTACTTGGGTGAAGCGTTATTTTTATTTATGTATGTGTGTGTGTATGTATGTGCTAAGGCTGTGACTTCAGCTGCAGATCTCAATTGATCAAAAGTGAAACTCACTGTCGTTGTTTATGTCGCCCGTCCCCTGTTACACCCCTTGCCACAGCCGCCGCTACCGCTATCGCTCACATACTCGTATGTATTTATGTACGTGTAGTATGTTTGTTTGTCGGTATGCACGCCGTGATCACACAGATCTAAGGTAAATACAGAAAAAGTTGCCATAAAACAGGCAACATCAACAGCCTATCAGCATCAGTCGCAAGCGCAGTAAAAGTAACAGCAGCTGTTGTTGCTGCTGCTGCCGTCGTCACCGCCGCCGCCAAGCGTGCTCACACGAAATTCGCTGCCAATCGATGCGGCAAATGAAGAAGAAGGAAATCAGTTCGTATGAAGGAAAATGTAAGGAAGGACCTCATTCGGACCGGTACACCTAAAATAAATCAATAATTATTGCATTGAAGGGACCTCCAGTTTTAAGCTACCGATTCAAAAGTGGCGGATCTACTTCTCTAGAGTTTTGTTTCTTTAATTTATTCTTGCAGCCAGGCTTCGAACAAGGCCTTTAATACTTTTATAGTGTTTGGCCGACCTGTCTGTACCATCGAGTTTCTTGATAAGGGTATTGGTCACTCCGAAATCGCTGGCATTTGAAAATCGGATGAATTTGAGATCAATATCATCGTTCAGGGGATGGGTGGTAATCTTCTGGTCTTCTGGTATTCTCCTGGGTGGATGGACCTTATATCAGCTTGGCAGGTGAGACAAATGCGATCGCGAGATTCTTTGATGGCCTATGATGGAGAGCTCAGGATCGCACGATCTTTACGGCGATGTAGCCGAGGGATTAGCATTGTGTACTGCCATACGGAAGGTCAGGGTTCGAGAAATTTAATTTAAAAGAAAAAATTTGCAATTGCGGTCGCCCCTTAACAGGGTACCGTCGAACCCCTCCGAGTGTATTTCTGACATGAAAGTCAAAGATCCGCATAAAAATCCATCGGCCGTTCGGAGACGGCCGTCCATTTGTTGGAAAAACATCAAGACGCAAACCACAAATTGGGAGGGGACCTCAGCTGAAAATCGCTTCAGCGGTTACAAAGCACTAATAATATAAGTATGGCCCCATACACAACTTATCAAACTTAAAGTTGGCCCAGTCATTGTCATGGTGGTTGAGGAACTGAACACAAAAGACTGTACCAGGAGGCTGGAGCTTGGTATTATCCAGTCCCAATTTGTCATTTTCCACTTTATCTGGCTTTTGAGATGATATCTCAGGGGTTGGATGTCCCGTCAGCACATCCTAAAGATTCCTAAGTTTTCTTTTTATCCTAATACTAGTAATTGTTTAGCCTGTCTGGAATCCTTCAGGACTTAAGTGTTTACCCACAATCCATTAGACCATATTTGAAGGTGCTAAAAGACCTAAGAAGGTCGATGAGGACCGCCCGACTAGCGGCGTCAGCGTGAGCCAGCTCGTGTAAATTTTTATTGCCTTCTACATCCATCTGACTTAAGAGCCAAATGATTTACGCCATTGTGGTATTCTGCGATAGTCTGTTAATTACCTCTTTACATGTTCTCATTAGAACTAAGTGTGCCAACCTTAATTGCTAAAATTGTCGCTTGGTTGTCTAGCTGAGATATAACAGATTTTCCCATATAAACGATTGGCCACAATCCCTTCTTGGAAGGCAGAGTTATATATATTGAGTTTGAAGCTACCGTGGTTATTGAGACGGTTATAGAAGATCCCTGATATGTGCCTACCTCCTTAGACCCATCAGTGAAGATATGTTTGTAGTACACCTAAAGAACTTTTGGTCGGAAGTCCAATTAAACATACCCGAGATAAGATCGAAAGTATTTTTCTATAAGACATTTTCATCAAACTCGATCTCTAATTTCATTGATATGTTTGTGGTTACAGTCCCAAGTCTACCATGATCAAATAGTTATGGTATGAAATCTTCGAGCTCCACCTTAGTTCTGTGGTCCAGCCATAAAGTGGCATTTAAACACATTTATTTTCTTCATCTTTCATGGTAAGGAGAATAAAGTAACAAAGTTAATGCACCCCAGAGAATATGTCATGTGTGAGCTCAAAAAAAGAACATAACAGCAAAAGTATTGAATTTTCAATTTATAGAAGCAGAAAATTAACTAAACGTGCCAGGAAAGCAGCAAAAAACAACGAAAAAAGTAGCAACAGTCGCTTATCAGCTGGTCATATCCTGATGGTATGACAAAAAAAAAAACAACAGCCAACAACTTTGTTGCATGAGCAACACGCGTTTCGCCAACCAGCAACAGGAACAGCAGCAGCAATACTCGCCTAAGCTACTTGCTTTCTTTGTCATCAGCGTTGAAGCAGCAACATCAGTTGAATCAATTGCTCAACAACGTTGAACTCTATGCCAAGTCAGTATGTTGTACTGGCGATTTTTTAATTAAGACATCAAAAGCGTTGACTCGAACGATTTCCAAGAATTGCTATCGAATGAGAATTCTGTTGTTGTATTTTTAGGTAAATTTTTCACAACTAACCACCAAGCAACCAAACCAACCAAACCCAGTCAATGGCCAGCATATATTTCATGCAATTTTAACAACGACAACAGCACAATGAGATCATAGATATACATACGAGTATATATACACGTATATATTGACAATTGTTGCAGTTATACATATGCATACACACATATACCTGCATGTACATTTGTACATATGTATGTAGTGAAGTACTCTACTCATGACTTTTTGCTCTGCCCTTCAGCAAACGTTTGTGTGTCGGGTGGCTTACTTGTGGGTGCAAATTAGTTGGGTGCAAGGATCAACTTTAAGAGGCATGACATGTTGCACTACAACTTAGAAACACGGTACCTCTTTTGCTCCTATTACTATTCTTGTGACATGCTGTTAGGAAAGCCAGGAGGAAGTTAAAAGTGGAAAGGATAAATTCCCTTGTAAACTTCTAACAAAAGGATCTAAAGTGGGAAGCACATAATGAGTACTTTAATTTACCTCTATAATCTAAAAATGAGTATGAAGAACTCGAGTAGACGGCAAGAAATGGGATCTGATGACTGACGTTCGGAGTATATTGAGTTTGTGGAGGGAGATCTTAAACTCTTGGAGATGGCGAACATGAAAACCAAATCTACAGTAATTCAAACACATACCATTTCGTCTGGTAGTATACAATACGAACCCCTCGGCTGCTGCGGCCGCATCAACAATATATGCCCTTTAACTAAAACCTGGGTTTACCCTGACCAAAACATAAGAAGAACTCTTCAGTCTGTGCCTATTATGGTGGGATAAACATTCTTAATATCTATATAAGCGGTTATCTAGCGTATTGTAAGAAAAATAAATGGCAATCTTCAACATACCTGGAAATCAGGTTGATCCTACCACATAATCACAATGCCCTTGATCAGTGGGAGGCTACGAAGGAAAGGACCGGCGTATAAACGACGAAGAATACCATAGACGATTAAGCTGTCTGAGTATACAGCGACAATCACATAGTTCAGCGAATCAAGAGGCAGTGGCTTTGTTGGATAGGTCATGTTGTACGGATGGACGAAACCTCTACAGGTCTGAAAGTATTCCATGGTGGTGGAAACAGAGAAAGGAGGAAACCTTCACTCCGCTTGAAAGATCAGATGGAGAAGGATCTGAATCGGTGCCTCTGACCGGCAAAAGACTTAAAAAAAAACAGGCAAATCCAAGCAAAATAATTTAATATTAAATACTATTAAATAATCAAAATATAATAAACATAATTAAATTAAATAAAATAAAATAAAATAAAATAAAATAAAATAAAATAAAATAAAATAAAATAAAATAAAATAAAATAAAATAAAATAAAATAAAATAAAATAAAATAAAATAAAATAAAATAAAATAAAATAAAATAAAATAAAATAAAATAAAATAAAATAAAATAAAATAAAATAAAATAAAATAAAATAAAATAAAATAAAATACAATAAAATAAAATACAATAAAATAAAATAAAGTAAAATTACAATAAATAATATAAAATAAAATAATATAAAGTAAAATAAAATAAAATAAAGTAAAATTAAAATAAATAATATAAAATAAAATAATATAAAGTAAAATAAAATAACATAAAGTAAATTTACAATAAATAATATAAAATAAAATAATATAAAGTAAAATAAAATAAAAAATTTGACCAAAATACATTAAATAAAATAAAAAGTAGAAAAATAAATCAAAATAAAAAAAAGTAAAATGTAAAATAAAATTAGTTTAAATTACATTAGTTTAAATTAAATGTAAAAAAATAATAAAAATTAAAAAAATAAATAAAATAAAATGAGTAAAATAAAATTGAGTGAAAATTACATCAGATAAATTAAAATTAAATGAATTTAACCAAAATTATGTAAAGATATTGATCATAAAAAAATTAATTAAGGTAAAATGGAAAGAATAATAATAAAGTAAAAAGAAGCAATATAAAATCAAAATTAAATAAAATGAAATAAAAGATTTGAAATAAAGTTAAATGAAATTACAAATAAAGAAAAGAAAATAAAAGGAAAAAATTAAAGAAAACAAAAAACGCTAAAATAGAATAAAGGGTTTACTTCCTTAATTACTATAATTAAAATCATTTGAATTAAACATAAGTCCTCTTTTGTATCTGATAATACAAAAGGTTTTTAATAGCAATAAAAACTATTATTTTCAAAGAAATGCGCTTATTAGCCAAATTAACTTGTTTTTTCATTTAGCATATTACTGCCCCATTTTCTGTTAAAACAACATTTTCCTCATTCCAGTTCAGTGCGAAGTGTCGCTTTTTTTTTTTGTTTTTTATAAAGGTATTCAAGAAATTCAATGTGAATCCCAAAACCGACCAAAACGGTTGTCCTAAACGCTTTCAATTAACCATAAACAATTACGAATTGTGCCACCCAACGAAAAGACTGCCGTTTAAACAGAGCCGCCATAAGATGAATGTAAGTGAATGTGAAAAGGGGCGAACAAATAACGAGTAAACACAAGCAAAAACACACCACATTATTATTATTGTTATTATTATGTTGTACAGGCAACTAAGTGTAGTCCTTGCCAAAGGTGCCACTGCGGCAGCCAGCAAACACACAATGTGAAACGCGAACATGAACATGAAGAGCCGGAGTATGTACATGCCACACATTGCTAACAAGACGCACGCGCTACAACAGAGACGCCGGCCGACAGGCTAACACACCGTCGGTAAGGCACGTAACAGAATGGTTGATTTGGTCTGTAGGCCGGTCGTCCAGTCGGCCAGGCGATTGTGCGGCTGACGCGAGCGCGACTACAATGCGCCAATAAAATATTTAACAAGCATTTAACACACAAAAACATCCTCACAACGCCGTCCGTAGAGGGACGCGACCAGCGAAAAATGGAACGGCCAGACAAGCATATGGTAGGTTGGTTGGTTGTTCGGCTTGTTTGGCTGTTTGTTGCGTTGACAGGCGTATAGCAGAAGGAAGCAAAAAAAAAAAGGTGCACAGGCATAAAAAGGCCGACAATTGACGGCAACGAAAAGCGAAAAAGACGACTTGTGCAACCATGTACGACACGTCATTACCAACCAATTAGGACCAAAGTAGCGGCGGTGGTGGTGGTAGTGGTCGTCAAGTGGCGAACAAGGCGAACAAGTTTCGCGCGCATTTTTTGTGCTACATACACGCATTAATATACGATTTGCATAGCCATACGCACCTCCAGCAAGTGTATTGGTTCTCCGAGGCCGCTGGCCCACAAAACAAGTCTAACTGAATTAAGGCCTACGGTCGAGCAAGCAGCTGCTGTTGGACCATAAAAGTACATACATACTCGTATGTGTGAGGTATGCTTGCGCTTTTAGTGGCATAATAAACATTACAACAACTACATACAATAGTGCCGCCAACAAAGCGTGGCGAACCGGCATGGGTATGTAGTGCGGACCAACGTTTTTCGGTCAAAGAAATGTGTAAAAAGCCGAAATTGGTTAGCAGTTGGCTCTAACTTTTGTTCTCCGTGGACAATTAATTGCTTTCAGTTTCAGCCACCGTTATAAATTTAACTTTTCCCCAAAAGGTAAAAAAACAACAAATTAAAATCGGAATTTGGGAAAAAAAAGAGAAGAAGCCGAGAAGGCGTGATAATGAAGAGGAGAAAGTGTTTTATTCAATGTTATAACCTCAACGGATAGCGGTATCAAGCCCGTGTTGGGAAAGAAGGAGGCTTGGATAGGTTGCCCCGACTGATTTTCAGTAATCGTCTCGGAAATTAGGAGGAAGATGGAAATAAAACCTTCCGAAAAGCTGTGCGTCTTGGCGAAAGGCAAGGCCATCGGTAATACTAAAGATATCCACAGTTATGCTGATGAGTCCGAATGCAAGGCAGGCACAATACCGTGCCAATAACCGAAACTTTGCCTTTCAAGCAGAGATTGTGGGCATTGAGAGAGATGTGGTGGAAAGTACAGTGAATATTACTTTAATTCCTAGGTCATACGGATGTAGAAGGTAATGAAGATCCTGGAGCATTTCCAAGGTAGAGCGTATCACTAAAATATTTTAGAGGAGCGTGAATTGCAGAAGGCCAAAGTATTTCTAGCACTAACTAACTAACTAAAATATTCTTGAAGGTGTACTGACAGGGAATCATAGGTAAAATAGAATCGGCTGAAGGTCTCCCTGTTCCTTTTTTTGACAGGCATTGCATCGAATTCTTTTAAAACTAGAGTGGTTCCAGACGACATGATCTGACCAGCTTAATCGCTGTCTTTTAATTCCCTGAGCTGTGTCAATGACGTCGAATAGGACCCATCGCTTCATCGTCGCCGTCGGTAGTTTCCAAGTTTCCATAAATCGTTAACAAAACCTTACTTTAGTGCCGACTCATCGGCGAGTGGGAAGGATGGTGGATTTGTGAAGTGTGGTTTTGGTTTGTCGAGTCCTCATTTGTCATTTATCTGTTCAATTCAGGTGGTACTGTTGAAAAGAGTGATTCGGCGTTAGATTTAAAGGCTGGCATTATTATTAGTGCTGATGCAGCTTCCCATAAAACATTAAAAACAATTAAATAATCCTTTTAAAATTGAAAAAGTCGATCTCAAAGAGTTCTACGCTTAGCTGACGGGTACAACAATAAACTACAAACTTTTTTTTATCGATTTGTAATTCTCATTCCAAATTTTCATGATTCTTTTGCAATTGAGTCAATCGATTTGGTTACGCTAAAATTCTTTGTTTGATAATTTAATGAAGCGTTGACGTGCTGCATCGTTTTGAGCATCGTAAAGATACCATAAGAAAATAAAAAAAAATAAAAAAGTAAAAAAATTACAAGCTTTGGTTGCGCATATTGCTGCAGCCACATCAGTAGATTAAAGGTAATGCGAAATTGTTGTTTGCCGTCGGTTATTTGCAATTTGTGTGTGTGTTTTTTTTGTCTACTTTTCCTCCACAGCTTTTTATCTCCACCCGTTGATGAGGTGTTTCTTTGTGGTAACAAGCATAAATCACGGTTCGTGCATCTGTACGTGTTTGAATGATTTTTCTTGTTTGATTTTGTATGTATGTTTTTATTTTTTTCTTCTTCTTTTTTATTGGAATTTATTTGTTTTTATTTCACATTGCTTTAGTTTCTATTACAATTGACTATTTAATTTCTAATGAGTCTGATTATGTTAACAAGTCTTGCTACTGCAAATCTTTAGTTCGCTTGTTTAAAATTACTAAATATGCAAATGAAGTTGCAACATGAAAAATGTGCTCCATTCTGGTGGTCTTCCCCATTAAGAAGCCATAGAAAATTAGTTTTTAATTTCTTCTTTTTTTTACTGGTAATTAAAGTTCGCTTTTAAGTAGCTGGTGAAAAGTTTTCAAATCGCTGTATAAACTAAAATTCTCTCACAGTCGTAGACCAAAGTGGATTTGCCGACACGAAAAATACAATCGAAGGCCGCTTTTATTGGGGTTTCTTTTCTGTCCCTTATATATTATATGCATCATTTTCTCTCTCTTCATATTTTACAGCGATAGGTTTTAGTCTAAATTAATATGGGGAACAATTATCATTTCGGGAAGTGGGGCTGAGATCGTTTCGATGGTTCGTTTTTGCTTAATATATGGAACATATATCGATAATCTCTGATGTACCTAGATGCAACTTTTTTTTTTGGACGGGACAGCATTGTTAAGGTATGGAAGAAACCGAGATAAGCATAGAACCTAAAAAGATAATTAAAATGGAAAAACACGGAGATCACGGAGTGATTGTATGGGACTTAGGCTTCTGATGGCATTGGCAACTTTGATATAACTGAAGAGGTTATAGACCATAGATAAAACTGGGTCTGTCTGAAGCATTTTGCTTTCAACAACATTTAGTCCATAATACGAAGATATGCTTGGTATCTCGCATGTACCTGCCTCCACCACCACTGAGTCTCAATCCAAATGAGCATATGCGAAGTTTGCTCAACAAACCGATCGAACCGCAAGTGCGTCTAAAGAAATTGTTGAAGAGAAGCAGCTCAAATACTGTTAAGAACTAATTAAATCTAAATATATAATGGACTTTCCTGGAAAACTGAAGATCTTTAGGTTTTTATCCAATCAAAAGCAAAAGAGTTTCCTTGCACGCACTAAGAGTTAGATGTTTTCTTTCGATTTCTTTGCGAATGCAACAAGTAAACGAAATGCTGTAAGCGGTATTAGACAGCACACCATTTTTATATTCTCCTAGCTGTTCGGTTGGATACACCAGGTGTTGTCAAGACCTTCTCTACCTGATCTTTGTCGCATGGGAAGAATAGAAGTCCTCCTCTTCTTCCATCGGCAGGTACTACGTCGAAAAGTTTCAAATCTGGAGTGCTGTCGCCCATACAAACGACATGACCTAACCAGACTAGCCGCTGTCTCTTGATTCGATGAACTATATCAATGACGTCGTATATCTCATTCAACTCATCGTTCCATTGTCTGCGGTATTTAACATTGGCGATGGGCTGACGTCTCTGTCTCCTGTCTCTCAAAAACTCATATGGCATACTCGGAAATGAACGAGTTGTAAGGTTTACTTTTTGTCACCTGCAGAGGTTTGTTTGACTGTTTGTTTGATGACAGAAGAAACAATATTTCGTCTACAAGACCAATTCGCTCCATTTCCTCATCCTATCTGGGCAAAGCGGACTAACGGCGCGGTTGGTGAGGCCAATGATATCAATGTCATCAGCATTAGTCACAAATTGCACGCTCTTATAGGAGATTGTACCTGGTCAATTTAGCTTTCCAGCTCGTATTATTATCTCCAGCATCAAAATGAAGAAATCCCACGTTAAAGGTTCACCCTGTCGGAAACCTCGCTTAGGATCGAACGGTAATCCAGACGGTTTTGCTTAACGTCAGTACATACAAGTTTTTCGGGGATACCAAATCCAGGCGTAGGGCAGCTCATTTTCGTGGTATTGACCGCAGCTTAAAATTCAATGAAGAGGATGATGTGTGTCACTGTTTTTCTCACGGGTCTTTCTCAAGATTTGTCGCATGGGGAGTATCTAGGCAGTTGTAGATTTTTACAGGTCTTAAGCGAAGCTGATAAAGTCCGATCTATTTGTTGATGGTGGTGACAGAGTGTACTCGATATGGACCTTATATGCGATGTTGTCGATTGGGTAGAGCACAATTAAGTTCCAATATACTTGTTGTTGTAACCGAAAAATATTATCCGAATTAGTTTTCGGTGAATATTGCGGGAGTGACAGTCCTTGGCCGAATAAAAATCCGGGAACTTTTAGATTTTAGTCGCCTCGCCTTACCACGGGTAAATTCCTAAGCTTCTAACCCGCAGGGGTACTTAAATTCCAATCGTTAAACATACTTTCGTCCAACCATATTCTGCAAATAAGCTGATGCATGAACTTTGTCAGTTCTTCGCCGCCGTATTCGAATAGCTCAACCGGTAAGCCATCGGCTTCCGACGTTTAGCTGCTCTTCAGGCGGGCAAAATGCTGTTCGCATGTTTCGAGAATAAATCTATTTGAGATCAGGGAGGATTTATTGTAAGAATATATTTAAGGAAAATATGTATTTAGGATTATTTCTTAAAAACATTAACCTAAAATATTTCACATTCTCCACCTATTTATGTACCTACATATACATACACGTATACATATATGTATGGACTTCAATCTTATTGCATTATCCATAAAAGGCTACTCAGGGTTCACTGTTTACGCGTGTGAATTTATTTTGCATAATTGCGCACTTGCAAATAATATATGTATATCTATACGAGTACATATATGTATGTGCATCTGTATGTATAGTTGCGGTAAGCACACTCCTTCATTTGATTCCAACGAATTGCTTACATGTGTACCTTTTCAAATATGGCAAACAGAGGTGACACTGCAACAACCAAAATTGGCAATATGGCACCAAGGCGATGTGAAATACAACAAACGAGCAACAATCACCATTGACAGCAGCAAATTCCAAGCAATGCAAAAACGTCGTTGGACACAAGTATCTGTATGTTTGCCGCTGAAGCTGGTGCACGTTGAAATTGGTGCGGCACAAAGCACAGCACTTTACACTCAATTACCAGCGCAATGAATGCAGGAGCAATGTGCTGGCGAGTTCGCCTTTTTCGCGGCAAGCGGTTGCCATTGTTGCTGGCTCTGCTGTTGGCTGTTGTTGTTGGCTGTTGCTGTTGCTTTTGCTACGCGCGATTATGCAGATATAGAATAAAAAGCTGCGGTTAATGCAAAGTGCTGACATTTCAATAGCAACAAATTGACAGGTCAACGCGCAAGCGCAACGGCGAAAAAATGGCGCTGCTGCATCAAAGCGCATGAAAGGTGGCAGAAACGACGCTTTGCAGTTGTTATTGTTGATTTTGTTGTTTCTGTTTTTTTTTTTTTTGTTGCAGTGCCATTGAATTTGTAATGCCAATTGGACTTGAGCTGGCCGCACCGTTTGTACGCGCGACAAGTTGAACGCGTCAAGTCCAAGTATGTTGCAGCACCATGCCGCGCGCCGCGCGCCGTCAACCGCCAACCTCCAACCTCCAACCGCTCTACACGAATGCTCCGTGACAAACAGTGGCAGGTTTTTTTTTAATGTTTTTTTTTTGTTTTTTTGGCTTTAAACACCGCTTTGCTTTTATTTACATTCATACATACATTGTATCTCTTTTGTGTTGCTTTTATTTTTTTTCTTATTTTTTTTCTTATTTTTTGCCTTTCCCATTCTTATCGCATCTGTCATATCAAATGCGTATCAGCATAAGACGCTTGAACGCACATGACGGCAACACACATCGCTGGAAGACTTTAGTTTCGGTGCGACTTCTCCTGCTTGACAGTGCATATCAGTGCCGTCGTTATCGCGACGCGTATCTGCGGTCGTTATAATATTTTGTAACATACAAATCAGATATCAAGCGCTTTTCTAATCCATAACAGCTTGCGGCTAAGTGGATTCCCTTCTCTACTTCTTATGCATAATCCAACTGGGTTTCAAGGAGGTATTTCCATTTCATATTTTACTGCAAATACAAAATGTTGGAATGCATTAGGGTGGTCCACTTGGTATCAATAATCACTACGGAAAAATATTGAACTTATACCTTTAAGCCCCCTCCGGGCTGTAGGATGAATTTTTATGAGAAGCTCTGAGTGTAATGTCTGAACTGCTGGTTCGCTGTTATATGTACCAATTTGAGCCCGTGAAAAAGGTCACTATCATTTCCCTGTGATTTCTTCTAATTAACTGCAGGGTTTTCCAATAAGAGGTGTTATTTTGTGATTCAAAGAAAACTGGCATTTTTCGAGATAAATGGTCGGATGTTTATTTCAATGTAAAGACCAAGGTATGCCATTAATAATGGAAAATAATAACAGCCAAATGGTCGCCACGGCTAGGCTTACAGGTCCGTAACCTTTTAATGAAATTTACCAACACCAAATCGCAAAGTGGCTGCTGTATGCCCTCATTAGCTTCATGAATTCCATCTCTGAGGTATTGAACCGAGGTTGGCCTGTTAGTGTAGACCTTATCTTTCACGTGGCCACGATGGAAGAAGTATCAAGTTGTGATATCACAAGATCTCGGTGTCCAATTTCGAGATATAACACGCTCCGGGAATTTTTCCCTTAAAATATCGATGGTTTCGTTGCTTGTGTCGCACGTAGCGCCGTCTTATTGAAAGTAAACATTGTCTAAATCCATACCATCCACTTCCGGTCATAAACAATCTTTAGTAATAACTTTTCTTTTTGAAAATGCAAGGTCCAACGACCCTACCGCACAATAAACCGCACTAAACTCTTACACGTTAAGGATGGAGAGGCTTTCCAACAATAACTGTTGGGCTTTCCTAGCCCAGGTGCAACATTTTTTCTTATTGACGTAGCCATGGAGGTGGAAATGGGTCTCATCAGTCGAGATGATTTTTCGATGAAATTTCGGTTCATTTTCATGTATTTCATGAACCCAATCCCCAAAAAAACGATGTTTCTGATGATCAGCCGGCTTTAGTTGTTGTGTTAAGTGAACTTTATAAGCCTTTAGACCCACGTCTTATTGCAAAATACGGTTTAATGACGTTTGTGGAATTGCCAAATCCAGTGAACGTCAAGGAATGGACAAACTGGGGTTTTCTTCTACACTTTAGGCTACAACGGCAACATTCTTGATCAACGTGCCCATGTTTTATTCTTCATACCACTACCTTGTCCCAACAGCTCCAATTTTTCCACCAATTTCTCTATTGCGGTCCGACAGGATGCTTCACGACGACCGACATGTTTAGTTTTAGTGGTTAGGATAGGTCCACTCCTGGCCAGCTCGTTCTCAGGAATATCTTTTTTTCGAGAATCCAAAACATTGTTCAGCCCACAGTCGAGTGTTTATTTAAAATTGCAATTTTATGTCCACTTGGAACGTAATGTGGCTGGGAAATGTAAATATCTTGTTCATATTAATTTTTCGAGTGGCCCCAAACGGACTCCACAACCCACCCTGCCATGGGGTTTTAAACAGACGGTTTGTAAAATAATGTACATAGTATACCTCTCCTGAAAATGGTTCAGTAGTTTGGTGTGTGGTTTCCTGCGGTTTCTACAATTTAGGTGCATTTAGCCTAATGTTGTTTTAGTCCTCACGAATTTCAAACTACAGATCTAAAGGCAGTATAAAGCGCTTTCGTAGGAGTTCAAGGCAGCACTCCTATAATGAGGGTGTCCGTAGAACTTTATTCAATACAAGTAACTTTGTTGAGTACCTGAGGCCAAACTGTGAATTCGTAGAACCTGACGGGTCGTATCACTACTTTGTGTAGTCTTCATACAACAAAGGGTCATCATTTACTTATCACCGCTTTGGACTGAGGCTCTTTGGCATGCCAAAGTAATTATTATAAGATACACTTTGAATCTAGTTCTACATATCACAGCTGACCTTTAGCTGCTGGAGGACAAAAGAGCTCAATTTCCGCTTAGAACTTCTTGATACCTGCCACCTATATTTGTTGATATCTAAATAAATCCTAAAGTTTGCCTTGCGGATTTATACAGATGAAACGTAAAAATTACAATATTCTCAAGTTGACTCTGCTGTCTATATTTTGATCAGACACCACTCTCTCTTCTTAAATTTTACGCAAAAACGTAGTGCTTACAGGGTTAAGATATTCTTCGTATGATTTCGTTTGTCTCCACCTCCCTATTTTCGTAGTACACGCGTAAAATTTTCATACGCCAACACTGTCGCGCACTGTCTGAGTCGGCAAAGGTTTCCACGCTAGACAATTTGTTCGATAATAATTGTTAACCTTTGGTCAACTTGACACAACATGAGTACTTTATGGTCATTGGGAATTTCTTGTGAAATTGCATCTACACAAATTCTTTATCTTTGCTCATGCCAGTGTGTGTGTGTCTACACGTATACGCATCTAATCCCTTCTGTGTATGGTCCACATACTAAACAAACTATGTGCGTATGTACTATGTGTTTATATAATATGTAATATGTGTTTGTATGTATGTACATATATATGTAGGTATATAGCTTTGGTTGCGTTCAGTTTAATAGGGTTCCATGGAATTACGCCGTTGTGTGCGATGTTTCCGCGGCGATAAGCCCACCCGAGCACAAAGCTTAAGAATGGATGGACAAACACTTTTCTCGTTTCGATCTCGTATTTGATAAATGTGAAGATTGTGTGTGTTTTTAATAAGCTATGAAAATCGTGAATATTTTTAATTGCAATCAAATCGAATTGTCGATATTTTAATGGTGAGACATCGACAGCACGAATGCGATATATGTAAGTAAAAGTGGCACGACAGTACTTGACTTGGAGATAATCGAAACAAAAAAGCATTAAATGCGTAAAATACCCTTACACTTTGATTAGGAGAAGATTTGAATTTAACTCATTTGTGCTCTTCGCGAAAGCGCAATGAAGTCAATTTAATGGAAATATTATTTCTTTTCAATTTTACTTTTTATAATTGTAGCCTTGTTTAGCAAGTAGCGCCAACGTCAGTGTAGAAAATATTGTTTCATATTAATAATATAAATATTTTATAATCTATAAATTATATTTTTGGTTTCCCTAGAAATAAAACATGTCATAGAGCTCCCGTATTCATCAGCTATTTTTAAACTCACACCCTTTTAGATTTTAAAAGCACTAGGTCATAAATAAAAATTAATAAAATGTATTTAAAACATGTTTCCATGAAATTCCTTTTTTATTATAAAGTTTCATCTTTGAAATTATATGTGACACACTCCTTCATACAAATAACCGCCTGGCGAATATTTGCAAATTTCGCTCTGTTTGAGGTATTTTTCGACCATTTTCTGACACATATTGGGCGGTATCTCAGCCATAACTTGACGAATGTTGGTTTTCAAATGCTCATGAGGTAAAGATTTATCCGCATAAACACGCGTAGCCCATCAAAAGAAAAGTTCAACAATCGGTGGCTAATTGCCATCGCTAAGACGAGATATAACGCGGCCGAAAAATTTCCCTTGCACTTAAGCCATATTCGTTCGTGTTGTGTGGCATGTGGCCCCATCTTGTTGAAACCACATTTTGGTCGTGCTCTTCAAAAGTCGGTTATCATACGACCATAATGCTCCGGATTGACAGCGACAGTCTAGCCGTTGTAGCTTTCAAAGAAGTAAGCAATCACATCTCTGGACGAAAGAGCGCACCAGACAATAAGTTTTTGGTGTAATGGTCTCTCTCTTTATTTTTATGAGTATTCTCTGAGCCCCGAAGTGGGCTATTTTTCTGATTTACGTATGCCCCGAGTGTGAAATGCATCTCGCCGCTGAAGAATATAGCGCTTGGAAAATCTCCATCCATTGCTTGTTGTTCAAACACCCAATCAACGTATGTATGGCGTTGAGAATGAGGGGTTTTATGTGATTTGGACTTTATATGGAAGTAGGTGAAGGTCCAAGTGGAAACTACGCCATAATGTGCCGTAAAAAAGTCTCAGCACGTTCAGGTCTTCGGCTACACTTTCACTTACAGTAGCGATATTTGGGATGGAACGAGCAAAGCGCTGAAGCACAGGCCTCACAATATTTGTAACCGTTCCAGTCTCTTCAAATTTCTTTAAAAGTTTACCAATTGCTCCTCTTCAGGCACCAAACATGGCCACGTTTAAATCAAAATTTTTGGATAACCCTACATATTACATATTTTTTCCAACAAAAGGGAGGAACCAACAGCTTATTCGAGCCACGCAGACACCACCTTGACACCGCTTACATGATTCTATCCCAGTTAACAACAGTGCATCATTCCTTCCATCTCTTCGCTGTTTGACGCCAATTGTAAATACCAAGTTTTGCTTCTCTACGTGGTACTTCCAACAGTGTAGAGGTATACCTCTTCCTCTGTTTCCACCAGTGGATACTGCATCGAATAATTTCAAAGCTAGAGTGTTTTCATCCATACTTACCATATGATCTAGCCAGCCGTTGCCTCTTGATTCGCTTCATCTTCATCTCATCGTTTTACTGGCTGTGGTATCGTATTTGACTGCGTGTGAAGAACCATAAATCTTACGCAAAACCTTTCTCTCCTTAGATGTTGTCGTCGTCCATGCCTTCACACCATATAGCAGGACGGGAAAGTCAAGTGTCTCGTAGAGTTTGGTTTTTATTCGTCGAGAGAAGACTTGACTGCCTACTCAGTTCGAAGTAGCCCCTTTAGCAGATGAGATATTTTCGACAGCGTACTCACGGTCTGGTACAGTGGCATTAATTGAAATTGACCGAGTACCATCCACTCTATCCTGACCTGATTATAGCTACTCCTGCTCTTCTTTCAAAACTCTAATTGCTGCTTATGACCTATAATGGTAAAAATGGAAAAGTAATAGAGTTCTCTGAGGGTTTTTAAGAGAAAGGAATGACTCGAAAGCCACTACTGGTCTCTTATGGAGACAATAGCAGTTCAATTGTTTCAAAAATTTATTTCTATTAAAGCTGTGATAATATTATGTTTTAAATTTTTAAACACCCCCAAACCATTCACATTTATTAATAATAATGCTTTTGCCCCCATTTCAGATTCCAAAGATCTAAGTCCCACCGACTTAACAGATGATCAGCATCAACATTTAGAGCGCGAAGATCATCGCCTTGAAGAGACTGACATTGAAATGGAGGATGATACGATTACAAGAGACACAGGCGAAAATCGTATATTACCTATAAATCCACATCGAATATCGCCAAACATTAGAGAAGCAAACGAAATGAGCCGGTCGCCAAGTGTGACTGCAGCGAATAGCTCAAACTCTGCAGATGCTTTTCCCACTGAGCATAAAATCGAATTGAATATAGAGCCTGAAAAGCTAGAAGAACAAACTGAACTAAGTATCGAATCAACTTCGCCGAACCCGAATAACACACGTCCTGCCAGTCGAAGCAGTCCACATAAGGATATGCTGACGCCCGGCAATGAGACACCACCTACCGTGTCACCTACAAGTATATTACCTAAATTACGTTTAAATGCGCTTTTGGCTTCCGATCCGGCCTTGAAACCGGATGCAAAAGACCTGAAAGTCTTACACGAAGAAACACAAAACAAAAATCGACTCGCGCAATTGCCACCACCGCCGGCGCTTACCAAACAGGAAGACATAGATGCAATGATGAATGCGCCAGTAGAACCGGTGCTGAAAACAGCAGCAGCAGCAGCAGCACAAACAACTGCCAATCCAGCGGAAATCGCACCGCGTCTCAAGTTGTTCGTATGTTTACCTTGCGGCATACATTTCAGTTCACCATCAACGTTGGAGGCGCATCAGCTGTACTATTGTTCGCATCGGTAAGTACATACATACATTGCTTGAGTGGGGAAGGTAGCTGTGGCACATTTATTAGCAACTATTCTCTCACTCCTCCAGCAATAAGGACATGGAAGCCGACGCAGATTCACACTCCACCGTAATCGCTGAGAAAAGCACAGGTATGAACGCAAACACCACTAATTCAACAAGTGGCAGTATTGGCGCGAGTAATAGCGGTGGGGAACCTGCCGCCAAAGCCATTAAGACTGGAAAGCAATATGCGTGCACACAATGCTCTTACAGCGCTGACAAGAAGGTCTCCCTCAATCGCCACATGCGTATGCATCAAACTTCGCCGGCGCATAGTAGCAGCGCGCCACCATCGAACGGCGCAGTCACTTTGGATGACGGAAGTTCTAGTCAAGTGAGTCAGTTGTTGGTTGATAATACAAAATTAAGAAGAAAGCAACGCAGTTAAAGATGTAGCTTAACAAAATATACTAAATCTCGAACATTTTTCTACTGATATTTCAGCAAACGGATCGTTACTGCAGCGATTGTGATATTAGATTCAATAACGTGAAGACATATCGTGCCCACAAGCTACACTACTGTAGTTCACGGCGTACCGAGGGGTAAGATGAACATTTTTAATTGTGCTCTAACTTCGAACTACCTTCACACGTAAATTTCTTTTTCCTTGCAGTCAACTAACACCTAAGCTCGAAGTTAGCACCGGTAATACTATTAAAGCGCCAATAGGTGCCGCTGCCATCAGCCCACAGACCCGCACGAAGACACCGACACCAGCAATGGTAGCCGCTGCCGCTGCCGCAGCTGCTGCTGCTGCCGCCTCAATACAAGCTTCACCACCACAACCATTTCTGGCGTTGCCCACCAATCCAATACTGATAATTCCTTGCTCTTTGATACGTGCGGCAAGCTGGATACCCGGACCACTGTAAGTATCTGTGGAGTATGCTTGATCTTGTCTCTCATATTTACCTTGGATCATACTTAATAACAAAACGCTCTCTGACTATCTTACAGCTCGTCAGTGTCCGCATCCATTTCCAACCCCGATACCACTTGCTACGTACTGGATAATGGCAACTTAAAACCATTAGCGACAGCTCTGAATATGAGCAGTTTGAGCGCCAATGCTGCTGCAAGTGGTAATAACGCCGCTGCTACTGTCGCATCTGCTGCCAATCTAAACAACCCACAAATGCCTACCGTGGAAACACCACCGGCTCGTCAACCTTCGCAGCCGAGTCATGAAGCACTTAACGATGCACCTCCACCCGAAAGGAATGCCGGGCGCGGTGCTGACAGAAGTGCCACATCAACACCAAAACGAAAGGAGGGCGCGCGGTAAGTGAAAATTTCTTTAATACCACCCTAAAGTATTTTAATATTCTCCAGATATTAGTACTCTACAACCTTGATTTCTTTTTTATCAATAGTGAATCCGCGCCATTAGACCTCTCACTACGTCGTTCACCCATTTCCTATGCTAGCCTTCAGAGGCAACGTGCACACTCCGCCTCCTCGTACGCCGACTCTGAACAACAACGCATAGATATGGAGACTCTGTTGGAAGCAAGTAAAGAAAATCTATCGATGGATGAAAGCGGCACCGTTACACCCGAACAAATCGTTTGCGCACCATCACTACCGAATAGTCCCTCTATGAGTCCTTCACCGAAGCGGCGGGCAATAAGCCCACGTAGTTCTGGCGCCGGCAGCACGTCCTCAATGTCACCCCCAGTAAATGTGTCAACTGCCTCGTTGGTCGCTGCCGCTGCTAGCAATATGCTCGACCTACCGTTGCGTTCAATGTTACCCACCGATCTCGCGGTGAAACTCTCCGAGAGCAATATAATGAATCCATTGTTAGCCAAACAAAATTTTGAACTTGCACTAAAGCTCTCTGCTGTCGCGGCTGCTGCTGTAAACAACAGCTCACCAGCGAATGTGGGCAATGGCTCGACACATGCCGAGTTGGCTGCCGCAGCTGTGGCTGCTGCTGCAGGGAAATCTTCACTACTCGGCATGCCGGTTTTAGGCAGCACCGCACCGACGGGCAACAACGCCAGTGTGGGTGGCGGTCCGAGCGCCGCTGTGCAACCCCAGATTTATGTCAAACAGGGTGTTTCCAAGTGCAAGGAATGCAACATCGTCTTCTGTAAGTATGAAAACTATTTGGCACACAAACAACACTATTGCTCAGCGCGCAATCAAGAGAGTAGCGAAGGTGGTGAAGGAAAAGCGGCAAACACATCGCCTATTGGCATTGCTGGCGGCGCTACGAGTGTGGAAGCAACTCCAGTTGCTTATCAACAATTAATTTGTGCTGCCTGTGGCATCAAGTACACTTCGCTAGACAATTTGCGAGCTCATCAAAACTATTATTGTCCCAAAGGAGGTGGTACGGCGGCAGGAGCAGCAGCTGTGGCCGCTGCCGCAGCAACTGCCGAGGCTGGCCAGGTAAGATGGTTCTAACCTGAAATTCTCCAAACTTTACACTCTCCATTATAGCCTGACTTAAATCTTTGTAATTTTTATTTACAGTTACCTTTAACAAAGGAAAAGTGCGGCAAATGTAAGACAATACACGAAATCGGCTTGCCATGTCCACCACCACCGACACTGCAGCAATCTCCAAGTGGTGCCCAGCACTTGACCGACGCTGGCAATATTAATATGGCCGCGTTGTCAACGATTTCAGCAGCCAATCAAAATGTCTATAAATGTCCCGTTTGCGATGTAGTGAGTCTGAGCGCAACTGACAGCCGAAAACATATGGAAACTCATGGTACAGTAAAAGCATTCCGTTGCAGCATCTGCCGCTACAAGGGCAACACTTTACGGTAAATATAATATTAGTAAAGGCTAAAATTCAAAAAAAAAAAAAAATCATTTGAATCTTCTTCTTCTTCTTCTTCTTCTTCTTCTATTACTTTAGTGGCATGCGCACGCACATTCGCATGCATTTCGATAAGAAGGCCACCGACCTCAATGAGGAGCACTACATGTCTTGCATTCTCGAGGATGAGGGTTTGGAAATTCCCAGCATTGCTTCAACGTTGAATCAACAAATAGCCGCTGTACAGCATCAGCAACTGCAATTGCAGGCACAACAGCGACAACAACAACAACAACAGCAGCAGCAGCAACAACAAATATTTAATTGTGATTTATGCAATTACTCATCCTCCTACAAAGGCAATGTGGTATGTTTAAGTAGCAAATAAATTGGAACACAGAAAAACTGTTAAAATACTTCCTTCCTTCCAGCTCCGTCATATGAAACTGGTCCATCCCCATATCAATATTAACTCACCTTCAATTTCACCTGAAGCTAACGACCTGGACAACGCCGAGTTGGCTGGTTTAAATGGCGAGAGTGGGTAAGCAATCGCTAATTTGTCTTCATTCTTATCCTAAGTGACGCTAAAAGCGTCTAGAAAGTTTTAAAAAAAAGTTCGTGATTTCCTTTCTAAAATAAAATAAAAAAATTATATTAATAATAATAAAATGAATAAAAGAGATAAAAAATAATGCATTTAAGTGGATTACATTGAATTAATTTAAAAATAATAAATAAATTGAGAAAAATCTAAATAAAATACTAAAATGAATCAATACACATTATTTAAATTAAAAGAAAATAACATAAATAAAATTGCAATAAATTAAGACTGAATCAAATTAAATTAAATTGAATTTAAAAATGTATTAATTTTTTTAAATTGATAACAAATTAAAAATTCAAAAATAAATGCTTCAAAATAAATCAAATTTAAATAAAAGACTCTATTATATAATAAAAGAAATTAGAATATAAAAAATTAAATAAAAAATATAATAAAATTTAATAAAAAAAAAAATTAAAAAGAAAAAATTTTAAAATAAAATAAAAGGAAATAGAAAGAAAGTTATAAAAAAAATAAATAAAACGACATAAAATATAAATACAAAAATAAATAATAAAAAAATGAAACACTATAACACAAATATTTATAAATAAAAAAATTTAAATAAAATAAATTAATAATAAAAAATAGTTTAAAAAATAAATAAATGAAGAAAACCAGGCAGTAAAAATTAAAATAAAATAAAATAATCAAAAAGAAATAAGATGAAATAAAAAATTAACTAAAAAATAAAATAAAAGAAAAGTAAAAACAAATAAAATATTAATAATAAAAATAAAATAAAATGCATATAAAATGGAAAAAAAAAATTATTAATATAATTAAAATTAAAATAAAAACAATAATTAAAAAGAAATAAAATCAAATCAAAAATCAAAATAAAAATATATAAAGAAAATAAAATAATAACAAAATAAACAAATTTAATTAAAAAAAAATAAAATGAAATAGAAATAAAATAATAATGTGGTGAAAAACTAAAAAATAAAAAAAGTTTTAATATTGTTAATATAAATAGAATACAATAAAATAAAAAGGAAAAATAAATAATTAAATAAATTAGGAATTAAAAATAGGAAAAAAGCAAATAAATGGAATAAACAAGGAAGGAACAATAAAACTAAAATTTAATATGAAAAAATGGAAGAAAACAAGAAAAATTACATTGAATAAAAAAAAATTTAACAACAACTTAAATATAAAATTTAAAAAAAAAAATAAAACATAAAAAAGATAAGATAAAAAATTAATTAATTAAAAAAAATTATAAAAATAGAGAAAAAATAAAATAAATGATATAAAATTAAACAAAAAATGAAATTTAAAAGTAAATTTAAAAAATAAAATAATAAATATGTTACTTATAAATTAAAAAAATAATAATTAAAACAAGAAAAGAAAAATAATAAAATAAATGAAACAAAGTGAAACAAAAAATAAAAATAAAAACTAACAAAATAAGAAAAATAAATTTTTTAATAAATTGAAAAGCAAAATAAAAAAAAAACTAAATCACATAAAATTAAAGAAACAATAAATAAATAAAATTTGAAAAATATATTTTACATTTAATTGGAAATGAAATAAAAAAAATATATATTTAGAAAATAAAATAAAATAACAAAAAAGAAATTAAAAACAAATATAAAAATAAATGAAATACACTTGAAATAAATTAAATAAAAGTAAATGAAATGCATTAAAAGTAAATAAAAACTAAACAAAATAAAATAAAATTATAAAAATTAAAATTTAAAACTAAATTACAAAATTATATTAAAGAAAAATTAAATATATGAAAAAGTAAATGAAACAAAATTAAACAAGAAATTTAATTAAATAAAATAAAAAGAAATAAAATAAAATTAAAATTAAAATAAGTTAGAATAATGCATAAAAAATTAAATGAAAAAAAAAAATAAAATATAAAATAGAACGAAATAAAATTAAATAATAGATAGTAAATATCTTAAATTAAGAAAATGAAAACTGAAATAAAGGAATTTAAATAAAAAACAAAATAATGGGAAAATAAATAAATTAGAATAAAAATGTAATATAACAATATAAAAATATAACAAAGAGTATAGAAATAATTTCACATTATAATGAAAAATAAAGGAAATAAAATATTTAACAACAAAATAAAAAATAAGTAAAATAAAATAAGATAATATGAAAAATAGGGGAGAAATAAATAAATAAAAAAATAAAAAATAAAATTAAATAAACAAATATTTGGAGGATTTTTTAAACCTTTTAAATATTTCCGACGAAGAACTATACCATTTGTAAAATATAATTGAAAAATTATTAATTTTTTAAACTCAATTCAATCCCTTCCAGCACTTTCAGTATAAAAAGCGAACCACTCGATTCAGCACCCAACGCCAATCCAACCCAATTGCTAGACAATAACAATACAACAATATTGGCGTCCACCTTAACAGCGCCACCGCCATTGAACAGCCTCGGCGCCGAACCAATGCCACACATTAAAACGGAGCCATTGGACATAGCTAGCGATACACTAGCAGCTGCCACCACACTACTACCACCACCACCGCTTAGTTCACCAACGATTGGACCACCACCACCACTTAACGCGGCGACCGATGAGAATGCCACCGCTGCAGCGGCAAATTTGAAATACTGTCAAACTTGTGACATCTCCTTCAACTATATGAAAACCTATGTGGCACACAAACAATACTATTGTAAGAATAAACTGCTACGACCCGAAGCGAGTGACAGTCCCAGTCCAAATGCTGGTCTCATGCCAATGGCATTGGCATCACCGAATTCTCTGATGTTAATGCAAAAGAACAAAGAGAATTTGCAACAGGAAGCAGCCATTTGATAGAACGAAATGTGGCAAGCGCGTAAGCAGTGGGAATGGTACTATAAGTGCTTTTAAAGCAAAAAAAAAACAAAAAAAAGGGAGGGGTGTGGAAAGAAGAAGTGATAATGTTTAGGTATAGATATAATGCATTTAAGGTTTTTGATGAATATTAAGTGTAGAAAAATAAAAAAAATAACGTGCAGTATTCGGCTGGAATCTCTGTAGTTGAAAAATAACTTTGGAAAAAATGCAAAAAATAAATTGTTTTTCGAAAATTAAAAAATAAGCTTAAGAAGAACACAATTTTAATTTTTTTTTGCAATTTAAAAATTATGTAAAATATTGTCACAAATAACTTATAACGATAATCCTTCATGATTTAATGTGTATGCCAAAGTTAATTATTAATATTAGAGAAGTTATGCAAAAACCAATATATATATATATAATATTAATACTTAGTTGTTTATATGTAAATATAGTATATTAAATGAGCAATTAATTCGAATCTTTTAAACTATAATTGCAAAAAATGTCATAATATTTACAAAATAAGTACGCGCGTACAAACGTTGCAGTCACTGTAGAATGTAGGAAACCAGAGTTTTCAGCGTAATTTTTTTCTCTTTTTATCTTTGTACATATATAATTACAAATTTCGTTTAATCCAAAAAATTATAAATTTTTCCTAAAAAAACATACGTTATAAACTCGTTTGATTGAAATACCACATATTGTATATATTATATATGTATATGTAAGTATATTATATTTTCAAGCTCTAAAAAGAATTCAAAAATTATTTAAATATCGTAAACAAAGATAGTAATAACTTTAAAAATTATCTAAAACAAAACTTAAGGAGTAGGCTCTTTCAGAAGCCACTTTGCTGAAACACATACATACATATACCTATGTAGGCATGTAAGCACATACACATGTTTGTAAGCGGGTGCAATAGACATTTAAATATAAGCAAATAAATATACTTAGGTATGAGACAATAATAATTTATTTCAAATATAAAAATACATACATACATATATATAGATGTATACATACATAGATGCATGAATGTATATTATGATATAAAATATAATTAAGTAGATATCACGCCCTAATAATGAATAGATATTTATTTATATAAAATAATTATTATTTGTCATTTATCTCAATATGTAGGTATGTAATTAAATATGTTTGAAATATGAGAAATAACATGTGAAATAATATTTAATTAATTCACACACATACAATACATACATGCATACATTTATTAAGTAATAATAATAAAATATATAAATATAAATATAAATATAAACTTTGATTTTCATTTTCAAGTGTTGAGATAAACAAATTTTGAATGAAATCGAAATTTCTTCACCCAACAAAACGACAACAAAGGTTTTTTGGCAACAGCTTCTTCTTCTTTGTGGGGAAGACGATTATAGTCGAGTTCATTCATTCTTTTCGTTGTATGGGGCAAAAACCAAGTCTAAAGGCAAGTCTTCTTCACCTAATATATCCAACGAAATGGAGGTCTTCCCGTTTCTCTGCTTTCCTCGGCGGGTACTGCATCGAAAACCTTCAAAGCTAGAGTATTCTCAATCATTCGGACCTCGGACTGAGCGAATTCGCTGAATTCTGTCAATGTCACCGTAAATCTCGTACAGCTCATCGTTCCATCGTCTGCTGTATTCGCGATTGTCAATGCGCAAGGGACCACACATTTTACGCAAAACTCCTAGCTCCTACCCCGCACCATATAGTAGGACGGGTTAGGCGCTCGAGAACTTACCCGTGGTAAGCCATGCCTGTCGTAAGAGGCGAATAATATCCAATAGTTCCCTCGACAGTCAGTTCTTTATACCGGAACGACCCGCATTTTTATCCAAGGGCTGCCATTCCCGCTATACTTCCCGAAAACCAATTCGGGGAATATTTTTGCGGTTACAACAACAACAATGGGAATGATGAGCGACTTATAGTGTTTGGTTTTCGATCGTCGGTAGAGGACATTACTTTTCAATTGCCTACTCACTCCAAATTAGCAACTGTTAACAATAGTGAGCCAAGTCGGAAATGATAGGAGATATTGGACTCGTCCATACATTTCGCTCCTTTATCAAGTCTGAATAAAGCAGAAGTCTCGGCGAAAATAAAACCTTCTATATTTATTTTAGCAGCTTGTATTATTTACTCTAGGTTTAAACAAAAGAAGTCCCACGATAAGGAATCACCTGAAACCTCGTTTGATACCTAACGGCTCGGAGCGGTCCTCCACGATCCTGTCGGAGTTTTTTGTGTCAGCTTACACAGGTCTAATACGACACTAATAAGGACTGTGGGCTTTAGCCTCTCACACATTACGCATGATAAAATCTTACATGCCTTATTGAGGAGTCTGATCCCACGGTAAATGGCGCAGACTGTACGGTCTCCCTTTGTGTGTTTGGGCAGACCACAGTTCGCCGCCGGGGGACTACTATTTGAACTTTCCCATAGTCGGACAAAGCAACATCTGCTGTTTCATCTTCATCGGTTAGGGAATAGGGTTTACCTGGTGTGACGTTTTCACTGCCATTCAACAGGCTGGAAAAGTGTTCCTTCTCTGGGTATCAGAGGGTAAATAAGCTCTTAAGGTTAAGGTTCATCCTTTCTTTTGCTGTGTGCCTCTCCGACCAAGATATGTTGGCTTATAACTTAAGACCGGCTTCCACGAATCCAAGGAAAATTTCGCAGGCATATGTGAGCTATTATGTACATGGTTTATGTGAAGTTCGTCACTTGAAAAATAAGACGTGGCACTTCTTTTTACTTAAAACGTTTTCGTGGTTACCTTGTAACTCGAGAACAGCTTCACAAAATTCAACAAAATTTATGTTATCCCGAATTTGGAAAAGGGGGCTCGGCACCTATAATTTTCATATTTAAATGAAATATTACTTTAAGGGGATCTAACTGAAGAGATTAAACAAAGGCTTATTTGTAATAAAATATTTTTGAACAGCGTTGCCACATGTTTAAACATTTCTCATGTAAAAGGAATGATAAAATACATTATAAATTATATAATTACTGTATACTTGTCGGAATAAAGAGATTTCAAAAGTTTAATGGTAAAGAAATTTTAGGAGAGTTGCCACCTGCTTCAAAATTTTAATACGCTTAAGCTGGAAAGTTAAACTAATAATGTTGAAGTTATTAAACGGAAACTGTTTTGAGGGTGCCATCTTTTTGTAAAAAAGAAAGTATTTTTGAAAAGGTGGAAACCTTTTTTGGAGCCCTGTTTGAAGATTTTAAATTATTAGATTTATTTCAAAAATTAAATATAACAATATGAGTATCAAAATAGAGAGATTTCGAAAAGGTTTTGAAGAGTGTTGCAAAATAAAATTTATTTGCGACCAAAAATTTTTATGTCATAAATTCAAAAACGAGTTTAATTGCTTGGGATGAATCCACAATGGAGCATAAAAAATCGTGCGAGGATTCCTGATGGAGATTTTTGTAGAAGTGTTAAAGCATTCGAGAGCGTATTGGAGTTGTTAAGAAAAAAATTTTTTCACAATATTTCAAAAAAAAAAGAAACAAACAGAATTTAAGAAAAAAAATAAAGAATTAAAATTTTAATATAAAAAATTCTCTTTGAGTTAGTCAATAATCTATTTAACTGCTAATGATGAAAGAACAGAACTGAATTTTTTGTTTGTAAATAATTTCCTGTACAAGCTCCGAACACCTAACCAAGGGCATAACCAACTTGCTGTTTGATGGGTTTAGACCAGAGGGAGTATGGGTTTGCAACGGGTTCAAATCTATACACATATTGTACATTTTCAGTCTAATACAAAATCTTGAGACCAGACCAAAACTACGCGAACCTGTCGAAGCAGCTAGAGAGTCTTCGCCTTCATCCATACAGTTGTTCGTTGTAATGTTGCTGTACTATGTCTGTGTGATGGTCAGATAAGACTTCACTGATATGCCTAAGAGACGGGTGTTGCGTCGAATGAATTGTTTGCAGGGATGATCACTTCGCAAGTAAGGACTTCTTGACTGCGAGCGTAAATGGTGCGCAAGCGATATTGGGTAGGTTGGAAGGGTTGATTAAATAACGGTCGCGGAGTGACTGTCCTTGGCCAAATAAAAATCCGGGTCGTTCCGATATAAAGACCCAACCGTCGTGGGAACTCTTGGATTTTAGTCGCCTCTCACGACAGGCATGCCTTACCGCGGGGGAAATTCTTGAACTCCTACCCCTCTGGACCGAACCAGTCGAAACAAGTCGTTTCCTGGATCCCCGTTAAATGACCTCGATGACTTAGACTGATCTTGCTTACTTACAACAACAGTACCAACAACAACATAACCTCAGCACGGAATTTTATCAACAAACCTATGTACATATGTTTATTGAAAATCAATTCGGAAATCTCAATTTCAATATCTATAATAAATATTTTAATATATTTGCAATAAGACGATAATTGCCCACTGTTCGCAATAACATGCACCACAGTGCGCTCGGGCTTGAAAAATATTTTTACATAACCTTGAAATCGTGTTGCCAAGTGAATGCTACTGGATGACTCATCCACACTAACACATGGACGCCAATACATTTACAATACCAATAAAAACATTATTGGCGTTGACCTGACGTGAGTGTCTATTGTTAGCCAATGACAAATATTATAAATAATGCAATATATACAAACGTACATATACACAGAATTCCAGAACAGCTAGAAGATTCTATTTTGTATAGGTACTTGTAAACGGTAAAACTGCGTATTGAAATTTTATTAACTTTTACGAGGTTAGAATGTTTTAGGTTATGCGCATTAGAAATTGAGGTTAGGTAAACGCTAAAAATTCACTATCTGATATAAGTTGGAATATCGGTGCTGTGTAAAGGTTCATAGTATTTTTTTAATTTTTTTTGGAATTTTCGAAGATTCGAAACTCCCACTAGCAACTCTCTTTTCTAAACCTTCTATTGTATATTATTATCTATGCGAATATCGCAGTCGTCTTTACAACATTCTTTTAAGAAATAAAAACAAACATACATTATTAATTTAAATCATATTATAGCTTTATTTATTTATATATATAAAAAAAATTAAAGTTTTTTCTTGGAGTGGCATTTATGAATGAATTAGAAATATTGTAGGTATAATTTCAGTATGTACGTAATGCTAAGCGCAATATACGAAAAAATAAAACGTTAGTTACGTTGAGGTGCGTCTCTTCCAGAGTTTTGCAACCCCACAAGTTTATTATTTAAGTTTTTTTTTTTGTAATTCATATGTAAATACATCTGATTTGTTTTATTTAAAAGTAGGATCATATATATATATATAGACAAATACAGTAATAATTTAAATAATTACTTTGTCCCCTTAATGTTGGGGAACACTAGTATTAAGAGCATTTCGGAAAATGCTTTTAAATCACTGTTTACGTCTAAGCGCAGTATAAGCCCGCACGCCCCGTAATGATCCATTCGACTTTTAAACTACGCTTACTCGTTTCACCCCGTATTTCTCGTCTTCTAACTACTAATATATGTATTTGTGTATGTGCGAAATGCATTTAATTCGTCCTCTTATTCAGTGGCTGCCATTGCACGTGCCTGTGCACGCACACGCTTCTCATATTCCAAACGATTTTGACAATAGATTGTGTATGCCTCCGCTTGTGCCGGATCCTTAATATTCGGTTCATTAAGCAAATCTTGAATACCAAGCAATATTTGTTTGATGGTAATTGCCGGACGCCAATCTTTCTCCTCATCCAACAGTGACAAACACACCGTACCAGACGGATACACGTTGGGATGGAATAGTGGGGGTTCGAATTTACACTTTGGCGGTGATGTTGGATAATCATCTTTGAAAATCATACGTAGCTTGTACAGACCACCTTCCCAAGCGGTGCCCTTTTTGCCGGGAATAGCGCATTCCCAAATCATAAGATTTAATGTACCATCTGGATTTTTAGCTGGACGTGCAACAAAACCGAAAGGATGGTCTTTACGCCAAGCTTTACGTTCCTCACCTAACCGGGTGATTGCAATTCCAGACATTATGTTAGCGAGTATTTATATTTGCAAACCAACAGACACAATTGAGACTCCTTCGCTATTTGCTTTTGTTCTATTTTCTTCTACACACGAACAGTCGCACGATTTTCTTCTCGGCTATGTCGAAAACCAACTGGGTTTTTAAGTGTCGCTAATTAAACTACTAAAAAGCAAAATATGTGGTGAAATTCATATGAAAATGATATTAAAGAAGTTAAGCTTTACTTTTTACTTATATTTTTCAGCCTTTGTTTGATATAGCACGCGGAATTTCAAAATTTTGCACTATCGCTTCTAAATTTTACCGCTTATTTCGTGCGTTGGAATAGAAATGTGTATGTGTGCGTATTTTAGCTTTGTCAAATTTGACAGCTGCAAGAAAAACTACAAGAAAATGCTGAATAAATGGCGTCATTGTAAAGTTGCATTCACTCTTCGGAAAAATTTACTCAATTTCCTAACATATTCTTTAAGAAATGTTTACACTTCCGAAAACAAATTTAAAACTAGTTATTATGCAACCTCTGATCATAATCTTTTATTTTTTTTTAATTATTTAAAAATATTAATTATTCATAAACATGGGCTTTAAAAATAAGCACATTCAAAAAACTTTCGAATTGTCTCTAAATACGAAAATCATTTCGGATAATTCGGAAAATAAACATAAATTATCTCTTTCTAAGCTACTTTTTTTACAAAAGCGGAATCTATTTTCTGTAATATTACAAAAACGGAAATGCTTTTAATCGAATCTTAGGTCTTGGTGTTTCTGTCTTGTTACTATAACTGCTACAGGATATTTGTACGCGTCGATATTTGAACTTCGGATCGTACGTACATCTATATATAAAATGGGCTTTGCCCTGAATCCAAAGAAAGCCTAAACTACTGATCGCAGAGACCTAAGCCTTAAAGGGTGTGTTCTGCGTACGACGTATGCTCTTGATAAGAAAGGATTTTCTGGGAAGTGGACCTTGGACCGATATTTGTAAATTTTTTATTCATCGCTTGGTGTGCATAAAATTTGGTACACACTTAAACACTTTCTCTTCCGGAAAGGGGCTTGAGTCGATTCAATGACTTGGTTTATGGAGTTTATGGTTATGTGGAAAATATGTAGGTGGATATTTTCCAAGGTCACTATGTGGAGATCATAGTTTATATAGTTATAGTAAAAAAAAAAACAACATAAAAACCTAGTAAAAATTTTATTAGAACCATCTTAGAATTCCATGCGGACGAAGTCACCGGCAACCTCTACTCTAGAGTACTGGAGACAACGTGATCGACTTGGCTACGAGTTCTTCGCTCCGGAGACAGTGTCGTACAGCTTGATGAATGCCCTTATGTCAGAGTCTGGAGCTGTTTCGTTATGGAAGCTGAACTTTTCGACTGTTGTGCCAATGACATCTTCTTTGCCATTGAAATAGTCTAGCTCGGCCCCGACATCAAGGCGAAAGATTCATTCGAACAAGAAAGATGCTCATAGAAAGTATCTTAGCCCGCATGGTCGTTTCTCTCATCAAGGCCAATCCACAAATAAGCGATATATTAAGAAATCTGGTTTTAATGCGGATTGTGGCAAAAGACGTTCATCCAACGGTTTGAGCAAAAATACTCTGCGGATAAGTCAATATCGTACCATAAATCCAAATTCAATTTGGCGTGTCCCGTAAACGGCGGTGATTTTACCTAAGACATCAATCAGCTGGTCAGCAGCACCTTCAAGTTACTTCAGTTATTAGGGTGTACGATGAGGGCGAGAGAGCATGACATGGGTGTGGCCTTGGAACTGTTACTAAAACTATACAATATAGTCGGAATAGGTTGGATCAGCTCAGCTCGTCCTTCTGATTATATCGCGATACATTCTTACCCCATTGGATATTTATGAATTCGATTTTGTTAAATTTCCTCTTTTTTTTAATGGAAAAGCATATTCTGTTTTGTTAATATTGTTTTGGAAACACAGAATAGCTAATTCTCTAAAGGGTTTTCAGAGCCACGATTAAATTCTTTGAACATCTGATTAGTATTCAAATGTGAGTTAAACCCGACAACGGAAGAGCGTTAAGGCTGGTGGCCGATAAAACTTTTTGAAGCGTTACGTAACAGTTGGACTTGCGGTCTGAGATGAAGTATATGGAATTATAATTATTATTATCTTCTTATTTCGCGTTCCATAGCATTGAACAAGAAAATTTTATAAGAAGTTCTACTTTTACTTGATGTAACAGATTTGTAAGTCTTTGATTAAAAAATAATACATGAGAAAAATGTTCACTAGGCCCATGCCCATATGTTTGAAAATTGGAAGTATAATAAATATAACGCAACACAAAGTGCTTCTATCTGTGATCTCAAATTTTGAACGCGAAATATGATTTCTTCATATGATCCCTCTTCACATAGCCGTCGATGGATTAGCATATGAAACACATCCAGTCAATATTTTTTGACACTAATGACAGCCAAATGACAACAAATGTCAATAGTTTTCGCAAGATGTCTTCTAGTGTATTAGTTATGGAAAATTTTCCAGTTTAATTTTAATTAATTTTCGAATAAATACTAATTTATTTTTAACGAAAATTACTAAAAAACGACATAGAATACAGATACTACGAAAATTTGATAAGTGCGAATGTGTGTTTAAAGAATTCAATTAGTTATCAGCGTTGAAACTTTCAAGTTGAACAACGACAAAGGCAGTTGGGTGCAGCCCAATGCCAAAGTGGGAAAAATCGAAGTCCATTTGCGTTTGCAAATAAGGGCGTGGAAAAGTTGTGCTGTATAAAAATGTGAAATGCTCAATAATTGAAATGCAAGTTAAATTTTAATAAAATGATCGTATTCGTAAAGCTTATAAAAAATTAGTTGTGAAAGTTAATTCGTGCTAAATGAATTATACGCGGTTGAAATGTGATATTTCTTATCTATTGTTGTTTTTCGTTTTCTAAAATCAATTGCGACTGATTAATTTGTTAGTTTTAAGTATCAAAAATAACACATTTTCAAAATGGAAATGGTCATCGAAGAGACTGAGAACAATTTCGGTTTCCCCGAAGCGGGTACCTGGAACAATACCAGCCATATACCGCTGGAGAATATGAAAATCGATGCGCCAATGGTAAGGAATTAAATTTTTAATAGGTATAACTCGAAACTCACATTGCTACTAACTTGAACATACATACATACATACATTCTAAATATATAGATATGTGATTCATCATATCAATTAAATTCTGCTTAATTAAGCTTTAAATATTTCTCACCTTCACCTTTTATGGGGTGTTAATATATTTAACAAGTTAATTTTTTCGTGAGTAGTCGCATTATCTGAAAGAAGCTTACATTCCTACATATAAACAAATGACAAGTTAATCAATTAGCTGCTTAGGATTTTGCTTATCACTTTTGCCGCTGAGTATGAGGTTATTGCCTTGGCTTCTTCCGCTATCATATATACATATGTACATACCATATATGCTGTAAAAATTTATATACATATGTATGTACTATATCAACATTTGATTACTCCACTTCTTAGACATATACATATAAGCATATTTGTTGTTTGATTAATTATCATTTTATGAAAAATATTTCAAAAAAAAAAAACGTACAACTACAGAATTAAGTAAAATAAGGCATAAATTAGGGCACTTAATAGTTGTTGGTCAATAATAACTTGAAAAATACAAGAACATATTACATAGTTCATGTTGGCTCAGCAATAACACCACTCGCCAGTTAAGTCGGGATTCCTTTGCTTCGATACCTTCCATAAGAAGTCGATTGAGGAGATGTGATAATCTCATTCTATTCGTTCTGTGATTTAAAACATCTTTTCAATTTATAAAAGGGAAAGAAGACTTCCGTTCAAAAGCCTATAATTAAATAAATATTTAATACTTTCATCTTTTACTTCATTCCCGCATTGCATAAGCTGCTATATATGTATATGTTTATAGTGCAGGTTAGAAGGAAATTCGTTGTTCATGGAAATTCCTGGTGTGCGAGTTCTTGGCCACATAAACACCCAGGTCGTTCCGATATAAAGTCCCGACTGTTGCGGGTATTTCACTGAATCGTCTCTTGCGACAAGCATGTGTTTCGCGTTAATTTCTTGAAATCCTTACCGGCAAGGTTAGCAAGAAATTCATCAATATTGGCAACCATTTTTGCAAAATTTTCCAACATAAAAAATACAAATTCCAAAACAAAAATTATTTTTATCACATATTGAAATTCGTAACATTCCTTCTATTACGTACATTTATATTTATAAGTATGTTGTTATTTGTGTGTATGTGTCGAAATGGGGATTTTAGCCCCCAAATCGAGCTATGTTTCCTTAGCACAAGCATTAAACAAAATAAACGCACTTGAACCAACAGCTGTTGATACTCAGCTGATTTTGGCATTTAGAATTCATGCGCAAAAGCTTTGTTTTGTTTTCGACTCGATTATTTGTTTACATCTTTGTTGTTGGCTATGTAAATAAACAAGACTTTGTTTATCACGACGCTTAGGGTAACTGACCTCATACAACAACAAGTTGTCAAATAGATTTTAATGATATGAGAACGCTCATGCTAGGAGGGGTGGTTAAGCCGGCTATGAGCAACATGTGGTTTGAATGGAAATTAGGGAGTACGGAGGGCAAAACAAATTATGCCGGTATTGTAAGCATGTGCGCACATATGGAAATGGGTTTGAAAATTTTTTTTTATTTTTTTTTAGATTTAGCTTGTTGGCAGGGACAATTGTTTAGATATATATATAATTGGCGCTTTGTAATCGCTGAAGCGATTTTGCGTCTTGATGTTTTTCCAACAAATGGAGGGACCTACAGTTTATACTAAGCCGCCTCCGAACGGTTTTTTTTTACGAGGAGCCTTTATTTCATGTCCGAAATACACTCGTGGTCATGAGCACTCGCACGACACTAACCAACTCTTTAGACGCTCCCTAAAACTAACACATCTAACCAAACGAGATTTTAGACAGGGTGACTCCTTATCGTGTGACTTCTTTAATTTATTTCTGGATAAAATAATACGACCTGTAGAACTCAATAGAGAAGGTAGGCATTTTATTTCTATTTATTTGTTTGCTAACGACGAGCCAGCTACCATGCAAATTTTCCCTTTAAAAATTTTCAGTTTCGCTTGTTTTTTTTCAACAATCCTAACTGTGACGTCTGTTACTGGGATTGGGATACTGTTGTTGTTGTTGTTGTTGTTGTTGTTGTTAAAAAATATCCTAAAGTAGTTTTAGGGTAGAAGACATCACTGTTGCGAGAACTATTTGATTTTAGTCCCCTCTTGAGCCTCTATCCCGCAGGGGCGCTATAATGTCTCTCTCTAGGAGCCGATGAATGTTTTGCCCTATTAAAGACACTAAAAATATTCACTTAACACATGAACGTTTTATTTTGCTTTTATCCTTCAGAATTTTTTCTTTTATTTATTTTTAAATTATATTTCTGTTCAACTACCCATACTCTTAAAATTTTAATTAACTTTAATTAAACACACGAGCTATAATAAACTTATAATGATTTCGTATATTTCCTTTCAGATATGGCTCCTATGCTCTCTACTGACGTCTATAACATGGGTAACCTATATAACATTTTACAACTCTCGTCTAGTTGGGGTTTTTATCACGAAAATTGTGAATCGGTGGTTTATAAAAGGCGCATATTTTAAAATTGGTAAAATTATTTAAGATATGCACATAATATCGACTGTATAACTGTATTCAATGCTATTGCTTTTGTTTTAGGTTCTGTGGCATTAAATCCGTTGGCAGGAAAAATAATGTTTCGAGATTTCGTCTATATTACATTTGATTATTCGGTGCGTGTGCAAGATGGTTACTTTATATTTCGTTGGTGGCGATCTTATGTGCCAAAAGATGTTTCTGAAGGTAAGCAAATTGTTTATTTATTAACAGCCAAATGTGAGTATGCTTTTTGTCGATTTCAGATCTCTCACACTCGGATACAAGACTCTCTGTGCAATTAAATGGCTTTGAGCTGCATATATACAATCGTTCAGATTTGTATGATCAACTGGAGAAAACATTTGGATTGAAACCTTCTTTGCTTATACCGGTAATGCCTTAACGAGTTTTGTTATTAGTCTTATTGGAAAATATTTTATGTTTATATCAAATACTTTCCTTTTTTTATCCTAATATTTCTACATACTAATAATACTAAACACGTACGTATTTCACCTGCTATAGACTGATAATTTATCTGCTGAAGAGCGTTCCAAACTAAAAGAGCACACCATGAATATGGAGAACGCACGTCAAAGTAAACGTGAAAGCGTTAAGAACTCCGAAGCCATGAAAGCCACAACTTGGCGTGATTTAATTCCCGTGATAAAAATGGATATCTGTTCGGGCCGTTTTGTGTTTGGCAATCGTTTGACACCGACAACTCTTTCCATTTCAGTGGAAGAGGCACATTGTACATATAGTACCAAACCTGCCGTTTGTCGGCTCGATCATTTCATGCATTTCGTCAAAGCAAATATTGAAAATGCTAAAGTTATGTTTGCACCTAGTCCAAAGTATACGGGTTTAGTTGACGAACCGCCACGTTATATGGGTGAGGGTTTCGTGGTAATGATGTGTAATCAAATGGAATTGTACTTTTATATGGACGAACCAGGTGTGGTGCCGGAAGAGCCAGTAACAATTATACTGGCTAATGGTGATGTAGTTGAACCTTCGCCACCTGTTTGGGGTATCAATATCAAATGCTTGAAAGGCACTGATTTTAGTTACGGTCCTTGGGCGGATCGTCAACGAGATCATCTCTTTAAATTTTTCTATCCACCCGATTGGCAAGAGATGATGGTGACGCCTACGCCCAAACCCGGTGAGCTGCGTAGTTACCAATCGTTTGATGTTACACTCTGTGTGCTTAGCGAAGCCACAATCGATATACTCTTCTCAAAGGATAAAGAGACGAATGCCATGCATATTACCGTCGGACCAGCATCATATGTGGAATTGACCATACCGTGGGTAACACACGCTGATGGCTATACTTCGAAAATACAAGGTCAATTGTTTCATGTTGAGGCTACAACTTCGTTACAGTATCGTAGTCTTGCTGAATTGGAGTCTCTCGAGTACAAAGTGCGCATACACTACCCCACACTGTGGAATGCGCCTCAAGATTGGAGCATCTCGTTAACTGGTTGCAAGGCGACCGCTTTTATCGTTTATAAGCATAAATGCTTCTTCCAGGATCTCATAGAGGATTGGGCCAGCAAAGCGCGACCCGATATTCTTGCATTTGTCCCATATACGTGTAAATTCAATATACTACTGAACGAGTTTGAAATACTGATGCTCTGCAATGAATACAACTGGATTGATTGTTCGAGTGCAAACCAGGAAAACAATCATTTGGCATTCTGCGGTGATGTTTTCGACATGAGTTTCGCTTTGCCATTCGATGACTTTTTACCGAAAACGGTAACATTAAAATTTTGGATACACGGAGAGGGCTTAGATTTGAGCTTGTACGTTCCGGAGGTGTCTTCTGTGCGCCCAATCGTGTTGGCTATCGATGAAAATGCGCGACTTTTGACACGCGGTGGCAGAGTTAAAACGCGCCCAGAATTGTATACGAAAAAATGGCGTAAAATATGTCAACGAAGGTGAGTTAATTATTGAAATTTATAATTTGTTTAGATGAAATTTATATACTTGTTTAATTATTTGCAGCGCCGGTTGGATAGATTGTTGGACTGTGCCTATAGTAGCGCTATCTATACAGTACGTCTACCATCCCGTGCCGCCATTGGGTCCAGACCCACAAGCCGATATTACAACACCAGAAAAGGAAGAAATATTGCTTAGCCCTATGCGTATACCAAAAATACGGAAGTCACCATTATCCTCGTGGCAAAAGCCAGAACAACACAAATTCGATCCAGCCACCTTAACGGCGGACCAAGTTACTGTCGAGTTGGAGATAGGCTCTTCGGTGTTGATGTGTTACGGCAATGTATTGCGTAATTTTATAAATTTAAAAGAAAATATATTTGGCGAAGATCAGAACTTTACCGACATGGAACAGTCAAACGTGAATTTAAAAGAGAGTACTTCAACCAGCACAGCGGCTAATCCAAAAGATCAATTGCTTTCTAAAGAGAAGGACATAGCAAACAAGTCCATATCAGAGGTAACTGTGCCGGAGGAGAAACAAAAACCATTCGATCCACGTTTATATCGGCCACTGGAAGTTATAGTTTCACTTATTATACACGATATACAAGCGCATATAATGAAAAATTGCAATGAGAATGATCCGCCATGTCCGGTCGTACTAATTGAACGCTTCGGCTTTGAAATGAATAAACGTTATCACGAAACTACGCTGCAAGTGCTCGTTAGTCCATCATATTTGATCACTTCAGATTTGGTAGTGCGCCCAAATAGAGATAAGCATATAAATCAAGGACATTTATTACTCTCAGCAGTGCAGGTAATTGAGTATAAAAAGTGTAAGCAATCATTGCTACTCACATTCAATATGCTTGCTTATTCTTTTTTACAGGTACGTGGTCATGCTATGTTTAGTAATGAAGGCTGTGCACTGGATGAAGACACTTTGGAATATTCTTGGTTAGTTGAAGTGCAATTGGGCAAATTGTCGGGCAAGCTTACATTGCCGCAGCTTTGCAATGTTGTTGTTGGCTTAGAAACCCTCGTGCTATTAGCGGTGGATCCGGAAAATTGCCTGAAATCTCCAAAAACAGTACGAAATTGTCATCATGGTGTGCCCAGCAACCAGTGTCCGCACACCAAAGAAGAGAATAAATATAAATGTCCTTCAGCTGAGGATATTAAATATAAAATGACACGTGTATCCATAGATGCAGTCGATGTTTATTTAATTGAGAGCGGCACAGCTTTACATGCATGGGTAGGTCATACCCTGCTTACAACACATTAAGTGTAGTTAAAAGTTATAGACTGACACAACTATTTTTACAGGTCTCACCCATACGTCTCGCCAACTGCAATCTGCATGGACAACGTGTTAAGTCCGGCATTTCTGGCTTACTACCCTCAATACTCTTGCGTCTTTTTATGCATAATGGTAGCGCGTACTCAAATCTTACAAATTCTTATAATACAAATACTACTGGCAGTAATCGTTCGGGCAAAATGCGTCGTTCCGAACAAGATTCAATCAAATCCGAATCATATCAACAACAACAGTCACAAACTCAACATATCGGCAAGCCAAAACGTAGCTCGAATTCTTTTTCACAGCGGCGTGATTCACGTGAAGAAAGCAATAGGAAAATGCGTGACAGTTTCTCGGAAAGTAAGCGCGCATATGAGACTGAGTTTTTTGAGAATTGGGTTGAGGTGGGTTGTACTTCCTTAGGGCCTATTCTGCTGGAAGGCGCGTCGGCATTGCCTATACCGGATCATAAATTACATATCGTACAACATAAGTAAGTAAACCGTGTGTAAATTGAATGTGAAATGTGAATATAAAAAGAAAGAAAAAGATGTCAAACCGAACTTATTTAATCATACATATGTACGTTTCAGTTTTCTACGCGAACACGATGCTAAGAATAAGCGTTTATGGTTCTTGTGGTTTACAAATACTAGCACCTCGGTACCACCGCCCTCCACCGGCACAGAAGTCTCGCGTTGTGGGTGTATTGGGGGATGTGCATTCTTCGGCAGCAATCGTAATGGCTTAAAATTCTTCAAACCCTCCACTCAAGATGTGCAAGACAACTACAACATAGCGCGTTATTTGTAAGTACAATAAAAATTTTACAATTTGAGATATTATGGTAAATGAAAAACGAACTTTTCAGCATAATTAACAACGGTAAAGATTATGGTTTCGGTGAGAGCATACTACATCAGGGTCAATTGGTCTTCCATACACCACCATACAGCTTGCATTCGGTTTCATTGCATGATAATAATGATTTTAACGGTAAAGGCAAACATTATCGACCCAGCGTCGAATTGCGCAATGGTAGTCTCAAGAAATCAGAGCTATGCAGCAAAGAAGTTGGTGGCAAGCTGAAAATAAGTAATGCCATTGAAATACCAGACATCAACGGACGTAAATCCCGCGAGAGCATAGGTTCCCCAAATACACTCGAACGACGTAATAAGCGTTACTCATACACTACAAATAGGTTAGAAATTGGCGTTTATTAATACATATTTACAAAAATTTATTTACTGTTATTTCGATTAACAGACAAACTTCCGTGGAGGTGCCATATGCAAGACTCTTAGACAGTCCCTCCAAAAAAGTTCTACGACAAGACTCGAACGAATCACCACTCCAAGTGGCATTCAGACGTGGTTCCGACGCAACAAAGTCACAATCTCAAAACAATACTCTTCGTGTTTCACCGCCAAAAACTAGCATATCCGATTCACGCTTAACCGGCGAGGCTGATGTTGAGGATGAATTGGAGGTGAATTGATCAAAATGTTAATTTTTTTTTGCATAAATATTTGAAAATTGCTATTGTCTTACAGATACCAGATGAAATGTCACATTCGGCGCCACATTCCCATCCGCTGGAATATGAAATTGCCGACTTGCCATTGCAGACACAATTGTGCAATGAAACACCGCTTTCCAATGGTGGTACTGATCATTTGACGCGTGAAGTGCAGCGTACAATATCGCTGACATCGGAGAATCCATCTGAAATGTTTTTCTCAGCGGAAGAGGATATATCGAATATGATGTCACAAGGTGGTTCTGTCAAGAATCGCAATGGTTCGATAGTATTCTCCGGCAAAAAGCGGTTTTCATCTGATCTGAGGTATATAAAAAAATTATTATTTTAAAAATTTCCAAAAATTTACTATCGCTTTTCTTTTAGTATTGGCGCACAAAATGAAAATGCTGGTCTTACACTCTCTACCTATCGAAGTGATTTGGAAATACATGCACCGGAATGTAAAACACTACCGAAGCGGCCGCAAAGCACCACGGAATTGGTATGCCTAAGATTCGAACTGGTCACATTTTTACAAAACGAAAGAATACATTACAAAATTCTATATTCAAACATGCCTACACCACTTTCTTACTTGATTTAGTATTGCAGCTTTCAAGCAATTACATTATTTTCATATTAAACAGTTTACAAAGCAGTTGAAAACACCAAAAAAAAAAAAATTAATACGATATTAAATTCCTACTTTATAGCTTACATATTTTTTTTGATAAACGTTCAACTTTTCTTAAAGTACTCAATTTTTATATATCCTTTTTAATGTGCTCTAAATACTTGAAAACAACTGACTATACCCGTAATAACTTTGTTAACATCATAATAACTTAAATGAGTCGAGTATGTATTATGCATGCCTTTGTGTATAAGAAAGTCATAATTAAGAAGCCTTAACAAAAAATCCCTAAATTTTTCTATATACTACCTTTATATTTATATAAATTTGTTCCATATGCGATTCTTTTCAAAATTCATCAATTTCATAGAACGAAGACGTGAGACGTATTCATGGTCTTGCCACACCAATCAGAAAACTATCAAATATTTCATCAAGACCTGAGTATCGACATTTTATTCATGATGTGAGTAGAATTAGCGCCAAATTTCATCTCTACTATCCTACTACTTACTACTTACTACTTACTATTACTACTAATTTCTACCTTAAAAGACTTTCTATTTCCAATTTGGAATTGTAAAGAAATTTAATTGTTATGAATACGTTGAGAAAACGTCTGTTGAATTTAATTTGTAGCATTTCATTTATATGCGTTCGCATTTTAGAGATATATATATTTTTTTTATAAATCTTCCAATGCGATACTTACCCGATGTGCGTGTGCGTATTGCTTGGCTTTGAATGCTTTGAATTTCAATGTTATTTTTTGCTGACCTATTTATACAATACGAAAATGCATGATGAATATCTGAGTTTATTAGATCACGTTATTTTTTTCTACCTTTTCATATAGTTTTTTTTTAATTAAAAACTTTTTTTTTAATAAAAAATTTTTTTTTTTAATTAAAATTTTTTTAATTTACAATTTTTTTTTAATTAAAAATTTTTTTTTTAATTAAAATTTTTTTTTAATTAAAAATTTTTTTTTAATTAAATTAAAAATTTTCCTTATAAATTGCATGAAATTATATTAGAAATAAATTACATGTTGCATTACTACAGTGAATCCTGAGCATGAGAAAACTGGGCAAGTGAGAAAGTGAGAATAATGCCCAGGTCCCGGAATTTGTAGCGCCACCTCTTTAAGTGGAAAAAAATCTGTATTCTCTTACAAGTCGTTTTTCTCGCAGTGACCTCTGAAACTGAGAACCTCTCTCTTGAGCATGTTTTACTGTATTACGTATAGATATATACATAAGTACATTCTATCAATTCTTTTCTTATTTTCATTTAACTATTGAATCGGCGTCATCGAAAATCTCGTGCGTTTAATACCCAAAAACCTATAGATACGCTTTTAACTGCGTTTTCTTTAAATTATTCGTCTTTTGCCTTGCATTAAATAGCCGCTTACTTTGTTAAAATTACGCATTTATTTCTACTTTAGATTTGCTTTAGAATGCTCCTCGGTTTTTGCTTACTCCTTCAGTAGCGCATTTCTATTAGTTTGTCGCAAGTTAACTCTCACAACACAGTAGTCCTTTTGCACGTACCCAAAGAGACAATAGAAAAATTACAATTTATTTTCTTTTTTCCTTTTCAACAGGTTGATTCACGCGGCTCCTCTTCAGGCACACCATCACTTTCATCAAACTCATTCATCTCGGCTATGTCTTCACAGGAAGATGTCGCACTTGTCAATTTGCATCAGCAAGTCAATCGTCCAATCATAGATTCGCCCCTATTGATGGCAAGCTATCTAAATCATTTGTCACAAGTGAAATGTTTCAATTGGACTGCATGCTCATTTCCATCGGGTCCGGATGTTTTCTCTGCGCCGCTCTTTCACGAAAATGAAGATGGCGGGCTGACATATATTGGCAGCAAAATGTTGCCGCATTTCGATTTGTACTCCTGTTGGCGTGAGATTAAGGTGGTGCCGCGTTATGAGAATGCAACGGGCAGCAATAGTTCAGCTACTTTTATGGGTGGTCCCAAGTCGCATCCGTGGGATCCTAGTGTGTTGTTGAAGGAGGAGGAGAGTGACAAAACTACAAATGGTTTTGATGATGGGGAGTTCATGAGTTTACAGGCAGAGGGTGCAGCTTGTACATCGGTTGTGGCACGTTTGAAAGGGCAGGTGAATGTTTTTCTGACACCTCTAATGTTGGAGGGATTACAGAGGTAAGTGACAGAAGCGCTTCAGAGTTGCACTTATTGATAAATATACAAATTTTTATTTAAATTAATCTTTATTCAATTTTATATCAAGATAAGATAAGATATATCATTTATATAATACGTATGTAAATATGTAGGTGTGTTGCGCGCTCAGTTGCGTTTTACGCGTATATGTTCTTTCTTTTCGTCACCCTCTTCGTGATTGTTTTGCTCTTGGTCGCGTGGAAAGGAATTTTCCAATTGCTTTATATACTCCGCGTCGACTGCGGCCTAATAAAAAAATTAATTAATTAATAAATTAAAAAATAAATTAACAAAATAAAATAAAAAAATAAATTAACAAAATAAAATAAAAAAATAAATTAACAAAATAAAATAAAAAACTAAATTAACAAAATAAAATAAAAAACTAAATTAACAAAATAAAATAAAAAAATAAATTAACAAAATAAAATAAAAAAAGAAGAAAAGAATAAATAAAATATAAAAAAATAAAATATAAAAAAATAAAAAATAAAAAAGTAAAAAATAGAAAATAAAAAAGTAAAAAATAAAAAATAGAAAATAAAAAAGTAAAAAATAAAAAATAGAAAATAAAAAAGTAAAAAATAAAAAATAAAATAAAAAAATAAAAAAAAAAAATAAAAAATAAAAAAAAATAAAAAAAATAAAAAAAAAATAAAAAATAAAAAAAAATAAAAAAAGAAAAAAAAAATAAAAAATAAAAAAAAATAAAAAAAGAAAAAATAAAAAAAATAAAAAAATAAAAAATAAAAAAAAATAAAAAATAAAAAAAAATAAAAAATAAAAAAAAATAAAAAATAAAAAAAATAAAAAATAAAAAAAAAAATAAAAAATAAAAAAAGAAAAAATAAAAAAAATAAAAAATAAAATAAAATAAAAAAAAATTTAAAAAAATAAAATATAAAAAAATAAAATAAAAAAATAAATTAACAAAATAAAATAAAAAAATAAATTAACAAAATAAAATAAAAAAATAAATTAACAAAATAATATAAAAAAATAAAATATAAAAAAGTAAAAAATAAAAAAAATAAAAATAAAAAAATAAAAAATAAAAAAATAAAAAATAAGAAAACAAAATAAAATAAAGAAACAAAATAAAATATAAAACAACAAAAAAGTAAAATAAAAATAAAATAAAAAATAAAAAGATAAAAAAAATAAAAAAATATAATAGAAAAAATAAAAATAAAAAAAAAAAATAAAAAAATAAGAAATATAAATAAAAAAATAGAAAATATAAATAAAAAATAGAAAATGTAAATAAAAAAATGAAAAATAAAGATAAAAAAATAAAAAACAAAAATAAAATAATTTAAAAAATAAAAAAAGATGAAAAATACAAGAAAAGGTGAAAAGATTAAAAATATAAAAACTGTTAAAAATTAAAAAGATAAATTGATAAAAAAGATGAAAAAGACAAAAAAAAAAAATAAAAAAAGATAAAAAAGATGAAAAAGACAAAAAAAAAATAAAAAAAGATAAAAAAGGATAAAATAAGATAGAAAGAGATGAAAAAAGATAAAATAAGATAAAAAAAGATAAAAAAGATGGAAAGAGATGAAAAAGATTTAAAAATTAAAAATAAAAATTAAAAAAGTGATAAAAAAGGTGAAAGAAATATAAAATTATAAAAGATAAAATAATAAAAAAATTACAAAAGATAAAATAATAAAAAAAAAAAATTAAAAAAGATAAAATAATAAAAAAGATTATAAATATATTAAAAAAGATAAAAAAAAATAAAATATTAACAGAATAAACAGAATAGAATTAAAAAAAAATTAAAATAAATACATAATATAAAATAGTATAAAATGTACAAGCATCATAAAGTTTCAGATTAACCTTCTTTATTTCATTGCCGTTATCGCGTTTCGTGCGCTGTATCTCCGTTTGCTCCATGAAGGGTATTAGGTTCTTTCGTGGTATGTTGTACTGCAGTGGATTGCGTGCATCTCTTGGTGGCTCATCGATATCATCGTAGTAATTAATATTCGTATTATCGTAGAAAGGATTGCCATCAAAAGTATGCTCACGAGATGGACCCAAAGCATAGTTTCGACTAAACACTCAATTACTTTAGTGCAAAAAAAAAGGTGTGACTGTTTCAAACTTGTTTACCTATTGTAATCGGCGTAATCGTAGTCCGGCACATTCGGTTGATCGATCAGCTTGTTTAACACATTCAAATCTGACAGTGATAAATCTTCCAGCGCCATATCGATTTCGCTATCAGTTAAACCTTTCGTCGGATCATTGAAATACACTTTTGGTTCTGTATCTCTTCTCTGTAAATTTGCGTTTATTAACAATTAATTGCTCATGCTTAGTGAACACTTCCATTGGTTGTAATACATACATGTATATTGTATTGTGTTTTCCCTCTCCGCAGACATATGAAAAATATAAATAAGCAGTAAATTGTTTTTGTTTGAAAATAAAACGACATTTTTTGCAAAACTTTTGGAAAACATGTTGACGTTTTTTCTGATTTTAAAAACTTTTTTTCTAAAAAATGTTCAATAACAAACAGGTGCTTGAAATAGTTGAGATAAAAAATATGAGGCAAAATTGAGTGAAAAATAAAAAAAAACCAACCCTTGAGAACATTGAGAAATAGACACATTTGGGTATTCGGTTACACTTTCACTTACAGTAGCGATATTTGAGGTGGAACGGGCAAAACGATGATGATAGGCCCTACAGTATCTATAAATGAACCAGTTTCTTCAAAGTTCTTTAAAATTTTACCAAGTGCTTGCGTATTTGAACGAAGCTGGAGACAGGACCACTGCTTTTACTTAAACATAACGTGTTTGATTTGACAGATGTTAAAACACAGATTTCTAAGGCCTTAGAAATCGAAGAACTTTATCTTATAGCCCTCTCCAACCAAGATTAGATCAACTCATCTCGTCATTCTGATTATATCGACTCCTATTCGTATACTTTAAACCAAATATTATATTATTATACACCGTTTCATAGGCATGAAAGGTATAAAAAGTAGTTGTTTTGAATGAATCATGATTTTAAAAATTTACCGAAGGTTCTATTAGCTCAGGTCTTAACAAAGAAGTGTTAAAAGTGGCCTTCGTAAATCCGGATTCTATAGGAGAGCCACAATAGTCTGTGGTAGCGGGTAATAGAAAAGTGTTGCTGATGCATGTTATCTTAACTATAATCCTTTTCCAGTTGTGCTACTTATTATATCAAGAAAATTATACTTACTTCATTTATTCTATTTTTTCTAAATATATTTCTATAACTTTTTCTGTAAACAGAATGGTCGAGGCCAGCATACCAACAATATCATCTCTGCATCTACTTTCCGTGGTCAATCACATACACGCTTCATGCATTGCGAAGGTGCAAAATGATAACATACTGAAGCGTGATCAAAGTTTGAGTTATTGGTCGCAGGTAATTATTACTCGAAATTAGATTTATAAAGAATGCCTGTTTATCGCTATGTTTCAACTCATCTTTTTGTACCAGGTACATTCGAACTCGAAACGTTCAACAACGGAACGTAATTTACAGGGACCTGGTGACTCATTTCTTAGCGATGTCTACGAGGAGAGTATATCGACAAAGACGCAAGGCTTGATTGTGCTACCAAAAGTGAGCATCACCATGTTACAGTCTTCCATAATTGAGGAGGTTATTTCAGTCGCAGCGTTGGATAATGTGCAGGTGATTCGGTTATATTACACCTACGGAAAATTCATTAACATTCATTAACTTCTCTCACACGCTTTGCAGGATCTCAGTTGCGTCTCCTTACTTACATTTTACATCGAAGGTGTATCGACCAAATTTCATTTGGGTAAAACGACACGTGCCTCCATGCACAACGTTTACATACAGCAAACTGTGCAATCGGGCAATAGCCAAAAGAAGGGCGGCATTATGAAGGGTACACGCGCCCTCTTAGCGCATTTGTCCTCGCAAACGCGCCCAGATAATATACAGGGCGAACCTATATTAATTGAAACGTCCGAGAAACAGCTGGAGGAGTTGGTAATCACATTGGATATAGGGCGTGCGCACGCGCAATTACGTCGCTTAAAAACCGAATCGAGTTGTGGACAAGAATCACCGGTAATTGTAACTGCAATACCAGAACATAAAAGTAAAGTACTTTTTGAATTGCTCAAAATGCCAGAAAGTACGGGTGGAATTGAAGGTATAGGCTATATAATGTTTGAGTGTGGCCTGGAAGGTGTAGGCGTTAAAATTGTGAAACGTTCACATTTCGAAAAATCCGAAAATACTAAAGAAGATCTGGCTGATATTGCTGAAAGTGCCACCGAGGCAGCAGGCATTGTGCGTGGTGTTAATATAAGTGAACTTGTGGGTGGTGCAAATGCAGATGGGAGCGCGACGTCGAAAGCCGAAGCAGCTTGGCGTTTGATTACCAAAAAACCGCCAACGCCGAAAACACCGAAAGAAAAGTTCCAAACAGCTTTGGAAAGTATTATAGTGCCAGAGCGTACGGAGAGTATGAGTGAAAATCGCAAATCCACTTCGGCGAAACCACAGGCCGAAGAAGACGTGGAGAAAGGCAAGAATGGTGGCAAGGAATCATTCGATAAGAAGACGCCCAATGTAAAAGAGACAGAGAAAAATTCCTCATGTGTAATTGAGTTGAAATCGGTTTGGTTTAATTTCGCGGCGCCGCCATGTGTGCCGATTACAAGGAAAATAGATTTGACCAGGTTAGTGTGTGATAAATGAATCTTATTTTTGAGACAAAAAGTTTTAATTGCTACATTTCAGACTCGATTGGAATCTCTTGAGCACCGCTTCGCCAGCCATTACCGCCTGGATGAACCCCAGCAATCGTTTGGCTATAAAAATTGTGTCACTAATGCGCGCATTGCATACGCGACAGACCGCTATAGCCGCCTGTCTAATGGCGGATGCACTGGATAATGAGAAAATAAAACGCAGTCCTAAAATCAAAAAGGTTTGCATAATTTTCGCATAATAAAAGTTCTCTAAAAATAAGTTTTTTTTTGTACACCACAGAGCCGCTATGCCAACAATTATACACTGCTCTCGAAAACACTACAAGAGGATCCAAGCTGTCAACTCTGCTATATCATGCAAAAACTGGTATTGGACGAGGGTGTGCAAAAAGTTGAGCAAATCTTCAAACAAAGTGATGTGCCACATTTGAATACATTGCGACAGGTTGCTATTGTGTTTGAAAAGCCAATAACATTTACTTTATAATTTTTATTAATTCTTACAGGGTGTTATTGTATTGAGTCGTCAGTGGAAGAATACACTCTACAATCCAATACTATTCGAACATCAATATAAAAATAAATTGGCACGTCCGATAAATGTGACATTTTCGTTTCCGCAACAGGAGGAGGAATGTGACGATGCGGAATGTGAAGGTGAAGCAGATATGGGTGTTTATGCGGGAGTCGTCGACAATCCCGAAGAGAGTGAGAATGCTTTATTACTTGGGCAAACACAGCATCATCGAAATCATATTGGTATTTTTGATTAACCACCTCTCAAAAACAAACACAGCGTTTTCCCCTCATACTATTTATGACTTTCGAGGAGATCACGTATACACTTTTCTTTCTTTAACTTTTACTCTTCTCTGTTTTCTGCTTTGAATTTTAAGCTATTCTGGCTTTTACATCCAACCTCTTACCACTTGATTGGCTGTAAGAATATTTGAGGCGCAACAACAAACTACTTTAATATACATAAATATTGAACAAATGCAAATTTGCTGCTACGACGCGTTTCAACAAATTAGCATAAATACTTTTGAAGAATTGCTTGAGTGCATTTCAGTTTATGGTTAAAATCTGCAGTTCTCACGCACTCGCGCACCACTCGCTACTCCCTTTAAATTGTGATTTATATCTAATTTTTATTTATGTGATATATGTTTTCATCACTGTTTTGTGTTATATGTATAACTTGCTTTGGTATTTTGCGAAATTCTAATGATTCTTCTTTATTTACTATAATTTTTTTTATTCAAAATCAAACACTATTTTGATTAAACAAATTTTCTTTGCTTCATTATGTTTTTGTGTTTTTTTTGTTTCATTGCGTGCCATGGCTGAAATGTGCTGATAATACTATATATACAATATATATATATATATATCTACACTAAACTTTTCGATCTAATAATCTGTATTTTCAAATATTTTTCAAGCTATCAAAATTCGTATGGTCTTGTTATATATACATGATTGTCTTGCAGTGTGCAATATTTTATAAACTATTTTTTTTTTGTTTTTTTTTTTTGTTTTTTTTTTTTGTTTTTTTTTTTTTTGCTTTTGTTATGTTACACTTTTGCACACGTTGTTATCGCGTTTGCATTTCAAACAGGTGGCACTCATGTCTATAGCACAAACTGTACACAGTTGTTTGCTTTTTCAATATTTGTTTTGGTTTTAATTCAAAATCTTTTGTGTTTATGTAGATACCTCGCAATTTGGTATGAGCTTTGCCAATGAGGCGTCACTGCATGGCGCCGCACAGCGTTCCAATTCCACTTCGCCAAACATACATTCAACACGGAAAGGGTGAGTTATTATTTAAATGTATATATATGTCTTCTGAACTGATTTAATTAAAGCAATTGAATTAACTGTATATATTTATTAATCGTTTGTACCAAATTTATTTTTATTCTCATTTTGTATATGCATTTGTTCCCTGTTCAATTGGCTTACATACATACATATATTGTAATGTATATTTATATATGTATATATATATATATACTTGTGCCTGATGTGTAAATATATGCGTGCTTCTGTTTATTATGCGATTCTTTAACAACTTTACTGAAAATGTGAACGTAAACGCTTTCGTTGCCAACACAGCAAAGCGCTAAGTAAGTGTTCGAATATTTCACATGGCAATTCATCTCGTTCCAGCATACAAATGCTGCCAATAATTTCAGGATTAGTGGAGAAACAGGTGCCGGAATTCGGTGAGTTCGAACAAATACTAAAATTTTGCCTCAATTCTCATTAAAAATTGTTTGTTTGCCTCTTCAGAGTATGGTGCATTGCAGGAGGGTTCATTGAGTTCTAGCAATTCGGTAAATAAATTTTGGATTGGTCCGGAAAATCAAAAGGAAGATTTATACTTTTGGATGGCTAAACAGCAGGAGAATAAAAAGAAAGAAAATTCCGTGGAAAGAGAAATAATTAGACCAGTACCGGTAAAAGTGCCAGGCGTTGGTCAAACTCGTGGTGGTATTTTGCAGGACTCAATAAAACTGCTCGATGCGCACTTGATTTTCGAACCGTTGCTCACATGCCTGGGTGTAATGCCGCAACAGATGGTGAATAAGTTTGCAAATGCGGGTAATGTATAAATAAATATCTAACAACATTGAATATTACTCAAAAATGTGCTATAAATGTGTATGTATATGTTACATATCTTTGCAGACATTTCATCCTTGGAGAATTTCGGCACCAACCTTTCACTCATTGGCACCTTCGACTCCATACGTGTTGATATTGTTGTTAGTGAGGCTGGTGACAAGAAGAATAAATGTTCGAAATTGAATAAGAAGTCTAATGGTGCGGGTCGGCAATCGATTATGATGGATACACCTTTGTTTTTGTGTGAACGTGTTGGTGTTGAGTTGGAAGTGTTGAAGAAATCCGATGGCATGGTTGATCAGGCGCGACAAAATGTAATTTATATGTCACGCCGGCAGCTGAAAAAGCACACAAGTACGGTCATCAATTTAAGTCTAAATATACGGTTTATATCACAGCAAGTAAGTACGAAATAAAGTTACACATAACACATTAAAATATTACAAAAAAAAATACATTCATTAACAAAAGTTGTAAATTATCTTTTAAATTTTGTAATTGCCTTAACAAAATATAATATATATGTATATGATATGTATATATAAACATAATATTTTTGCAACAGGTCAATATGCCGCTTCTACGTCTCCTACATCAAATTACTAACATGTATCAAAATGTTAAAGATGCCCAAAACGAGTTCCATCAGCAGCCAGATTTGATCAGAAAGTCACATGCTAAAGATGAATGCAGTTTAGGTATGTTTGAATATAATACACATACACCTATACTCATATAGAAAATATCTTTTTTTCATAAATTTTAGCCTCTGAGCCGAATGATATTGTTGCTTTTGGTTCTGTATCAGATCGCTTTGCGCATACTGAAAATTCTTCAGATGAACGTTATGACAAATTCAATGAAATGATCTCCATGACACATCCCATTGGTGGCAGGTAAGCTTTCATGAAGTTAGTATTCCAATAATAGATTTTTTAAAACGTGTCTTTGTGCCATGGCAGAGTACGACCAAGCGGCATTGGACCCTTAATACAGTTGACACCATCGCCAAATGCACGAAATCGACCATCAAGTTTTGCCCAAAAGTTACGTTCAACTGGCAAATCAGTCAAAGGAAAACTAGGTTTGTTGTTTTTGTATTTGTGTATTAAAATGTTTATTGTTATACATAAATCCTCTAAGGTTACACAAACTTAAATGAGACCAGCTCCTCACCCCTACGCGACAGTCCTACCACCTCTGTAAGTGAACAGCACATGTTTAAATTGTCGCTAGAGTCCAAAGCATCGCTGAATGGCGTCTGTGCTACCAGCGTAAGTGGTGACTACAATACAATAACGAAAAATGACTTTGATGGCATACAGCCATTGCTGCAGACACCGAATTGTTGGAAAACTATTTACAATTTATTGGAATTATATGGCACAATGCCCGAAACAAAGACAGTGCAACGTACTTCCATGTCTAATGAAGTACACGATGGAAAATATGGTGTAAAGAAGACTCCTGTGGGTGGTTTTATGCGTCAAGATACGCGCAACGAAGAAGATGATGGCACGAGCGCGCCAACTCCATTGCCACAGCATCGCGAATTAGTTGGTAGGTTCATTAAAGTTTTTTTTATTTTTTGTTCAAGAGTTTCATAACATTAAATTTTTTCCTCTACAGAAACCTTATCACAGGAAAAGACGCGCTTAGTTGTATTTGCTGTTGCGAAAATTCATAAAACACGTTTAATGGCTACGCTGAGTGGTTTAAAACTGGAAGCTGAAATTACAACACTGAACGGCAGTGCCACATGGCGCAAAAAAGCACGACCAGTCTCATTAGAATGCTCAATTACTGGTCAAGTAGGACGTACTATGATCGTACTGTTGGAGGGCGTTGCACCAAATCAACAGTTAGTCTATATGCCTTTCGCATGCTTTTTAGTAAATACTAATGTATTTCTATTTCACAGAACTGTCGTAAAAGTGACCGTCGGCAAATGTCAAACTCTATACTCCAGCTTGACAAAGCGTGGCAAAGATAAAAACAGCGGTCTACTCTCCATTGGTCCTGTAAATATTGAAATACCACAACATCCTGTTGCTTTGCATGGCATGATGACGCGCAGCTCTAAGCAGCTTAGTTCTACTCTGCAAGAGCTGCGTGTTGGACGTAACTCTGGCCGTTCGGCATCACGTGCACACAATCCAGATGAACCAGAGTCGCCTTATCATTCACGTACCGCTGGTAAAAGCGTTGATGCCAAAGAGAAGACACATACACAACAATCCAGTAAAAAACCAGCACCCATACATAAGCTACCACCACAGCAAAATGGTTTATTACAACCGTTAGTTATGCAATTCAATATTCTTTTGCATAGTTTGTCAATAAATGCAGCACTGTTGCCGTCGTTGCAAGCGCAGTATCGCATGAATTGCGTTAGTTCAACAGGTGTGACGGGTAATCGTGCAAAATTCGTTATTGATTTGCCAACGCATACGCTCAGCTTCAATACGAAGATACAGGTGCGGGTGAGTAGATACCATGTTTACTAACTTTGCTTCATTAAATGTTTGTCAACAGAACTAAGTTGATTAAATCATAATTTTTTATGCTTAGAATGAAATGAATTTGCCCTCAGAAGCCTGCATAGCGCTGCCACCGGTACATGTGAGCGCTGAATATATACCAGAACATCGGCAAGAGGTATGTAGCGTATTTATTAATCATATGACAAATAAACATTAGTGGATTTGTATAAATTTCGTGCATTCACTCATTCTAGGAGACGGAACGCGTCGAGGGTATTGTTTTACGTCGCGGTGGTTATGTGAATGCCTCAGCAGAGATTGGTGAATTCGAACGTTGTCTCACCACAGATCTACTAAATCACTTGGTCTTTGTGCAGAAGGTTTTCATGCGCGAAATCAATGAAGTATTGCAAAAAGTTTATGGCGGAGAGAAGCCTGTACCACTGTGGTCTGAAGATAGTGGCGATACAGCCAGCATACAAGAGTCTTCTCTCAAACGTATACTCTTCTCCATTAATATCTCAATGAAACGCATACAATTGACCGCTACAACACCATGCTCTTCAGCCGTACGCTTTGAGACCGGTACATTGGAGTTGCATTTGTCTAATCGTGTAAAGAATTTGGGTGAAGGCAATGATCGTAAAATGTTTGGCAAAGCGCATATCGATTTTAATCTATCACTTGGCCAAATTATACGCAATGTGATTTTCGATGAAGCCGAACCGGAATTCCAGCAATACGCATTCTTCCACACCACTATCGGTTTGCGTAATGCCTTCCAAGATGAGCTGTTGAATGAAGATAAGGAATTGGTGTTGTTGAAATTAAAACGGCCATTACTCTATATACAACCCATTGCGGTGGATAAGGCCATATTGGTGTGGTTGAATTATAAGAATGCCTACGAATACTGGGCGGAGAAGCGTGCCAATTTGAATTATGATAACTCACAGGTAAGTGTACAAAATTTTAGGTGCCTTCTGTTTCGTAATACTGTATTTTTATTCACAGACTTTTGATCGTGTGGATTTTGGGCAGATCAGCAATATAGCCGCTTCAAATTTGTCTACATTGTTTTTGCAACTCACCGTAGAGGATATGGGCATATGTGTGCCGTTAAACCAACCGACCAATGTGAGATAAATGTTATATAGTAATCAATTTGCAATTATGTTGTAATAATTTACCTTATTTCCTTTGATAGCCCTGGAGTTCACGCACTTATCATGACTTTGAAAGCAAAGGCGCTGTTGTTATAACGCTCGAGAATACTATAATATCTGCCTGCAACTCTGGTTCACTGGTCTCCAAGGGCAAATTCCAAGGTTTATGCCTCCGTTTCGCTGATGATTTTGAAACAACACTGGACGATTGGAAACCAAATGCCAACGAACCCATAATGAATGTTTGTGTTGTCTCTGAGGGCACATATGAGGTATGTTCTCGTACAACTGCTGCTAAGAAAATGGAAAACGCCAAATGGTTGCTCAATGTGAAGTGGCAAATGGAGGGTGTTGACATACATCTTGATGTGAATATTGGTAAACAACTTTCCTCGCTCGGTCACACACTCACTATGCTGACCGGCTTTGAGGAGGAAGAGACCAACATGGAATCGCCGGATAGTGATGAAGGCGATCACAGTTGCCGTGATACCTATGTGCGCCGACGTGAATTTGATAATCTGCCATCGTTCGTGTTCGATCCGACCATCGATTCGAAGAAGCGTTCATTCATGATGGAAAAAGAAATGGCGGAGCAATTGAAAATCATCAATGATTTGCGCACGCTTGGCGCTTCACATAATACTGTGGCGCACGAAGAACGGCGTTTGCAAGAGCTACAAGCGATATGCTATAAATATTTCCGTCGCGATATGATACAGAAATGGAAACGTCCATCCATGCGTCGTCCAATGAAATCCTCCAGTCGATCTTATTCGTTCATTGGCGCCTCAGCGAATCGTGAGCAATCAGATGATACACTAATGCCTGGTCCATATACGGGACGGCGTTTAGATCCCATTGCTTCCAATGATGAGATTTCCAGCCTACAGAGTACACCTGTTTCGGGGCACTCACGTAGCGCTTCGTTAAAAACTTGCCCAGCTAATCGTGTAACCTTTTCCGAATCGATGCGTCAGACGTCGTTGCCCAATGCCGACACGGACAGTGAAGATATCGATTGGCGCACACAGGAAGGCCACGGCGAATCGACGCCAAGTGAAATGGACATTGACGGCACATCGGTGGAAATGCGTAAAAAGCACGGTTATCAGCAGAAACAGCAAGAACCCAATATTGATTTCGAACTTGACATAAAAGTACTTGTAAATTCCGGCAAATGTGTGCTACATACTAAAGATACAAAGACCACTGAAGAACGTTTACAGATGAGCGGTCCAACAACAGTAAAGACACATAAACGTGAGCGCAGCTTAGGTAACGATTGGGGAAGTCCGACGCCATCACGACGACAGCGTGATAAAAGTAAGCTGCGCTACAACACATCAAGCAATGCAATGCTCTCGGAGCTCACAATATTCCATATACCGGGTTTGGATGTTAAATTGCACTATCAGTCACGTACAGTGCCCGATTTCACGGAGAATACACGCAGCATGAGCGGTGATAGCCACCACTCACAATTACGGCGCTTGGGCAGCAAACGCGCTTCGCTCTTTGCTTGGATGACGCTGCAGAGCATACCAGAGGAAACGATTATTTCACCACATATTTTGGAATTTTTAGAACAGACGTTAGAACCAATACCCACGAAAACGCCTGACCTTAGTGGCGCTCAAACACCTTCGGCAAACCCAGTCAATTTGGATATTCTGCCCACGAACTATGTTACTTATGCATCCTTCCCAGTGGACGTCATAGTTTACTTCCACATGCAACCGTCCACTTTTCGATTCTCTTGCTTGCCCGTTTCGCGTGTGGAATGCATGTTGCAATTACCGAGTTTAGATATTGTTTTCAGTTCAAAACGTTCCGCTGATGAGGAACCACCAAACCAACAGGAACATAATTTGGACAAAAAGCCTACTGGGGGTTTGAGGTGAGTCCTTCTACTGGTTTTTATTGAAGCGAAAATGTTATTATTTATTTATTTTTTACAGTGTAACTGGTTGTTTGGCAGACTTCAATGTCTATATCTTTCATCCTTACGGTGGGAAAAAGTCTAATGTGAAAGAAGCACAATTCTCGCCACTTTCGGACACAGAGCGTAAAGATTCGCTCAGCATAAATGTGGAGTTTGTGAAATTCCAATTGACACGCTGCCGAAAAGTTTATGTTGAGCCAGCTGTTATGAGTAAACGTTCCGTGGATCAATCACGTGCAGTTATACGATTTTCGACTATTGTGGATATCGGCAGCGCCTCGTTCAAATACGACATGCGTCGACTAACAGAGATTTTAGCTTTCCCGAAGGCATGGTATCGGCGTCGCATAGTACGACGATTATTCCTCGGCGATTTGAGCATGCAACACATGGCTGGCACAGAGCCTGCCACACCAACAGGTACGCCATCCACACCTAAAGATGCCACAGGCGGCACCGGTAAGACAACCGGTTACGACGCTGGCAAATCACCAGCAGAAACATTTTATAATAAGGATAGAATGAGTTTAGATTTTGATTCACAATCATCACCACCACAACAGGCACCGAATTCTGGTGCTGTACGCAAACTACGTTCATTGGGCAAGTCCTCCAGCGCGGAGTCATCCAGTACACCGCCTTCCGAGAAGAACCAAATAACTGCGTGGGAAACGTTGGTATTGTTTGCTGTGAATTTCACAAAATTGAATGTACAAATGAATATGGGTAATGTGATGGGCAATGTTGTGTGGTTAACCAAGGACTTTCAGTCGGATGGCAGACTCTCTATCGGTAGTACTGGCTATAAAAATATGTATATTGGTATATATTTAGGTGGCTCATCGTTGGATGCGAAAGGCGGCATAGTCGGTGGTAGCTTTGAAGTGAATAAAATCAATACGCGTTTCCATATAAAGGAAGAACCTGGTGTGGAACCATACCATACCATACGGTTGAGCTTTATGGCTTTAGAGCTACGACTCGACTATATGGGTACATCGGTGTTGATGATGCGCATCAGCTCGTTTTTGGCTGCAATGAAAGACGAATGGAAGACCTCCATAAATGCATTGTCAACAACAGATTATGGCGGCAGCGTAATTACGGTGGGAGGCCATACTACCAAGCCACGAGCGATAATTTTCATACATGGCGATTTATCGTGGGATCAGGTTGGTGTTATTGTCTAACTATTTTATTGGAACGACACATTATTAAAAATTTGCTTTTCTCTTCAGCTGCAAATAATGATTTCAAAGTCCACAACAGCAGATCTCCTAAAGATGTATTACAAACTCGAAGAATTCTTCACACAACAATTCAAATCGTCGAAACGCGTATTTTCCAGTCTCGAACCACGATTACATGAACGAAATGCGAGCATGAAGCGCAGACATAACCGTGATAAGAAGAAAGCAACAGCTAATGGTGCTGCTGACCCTGCTGCTACCCAAAATCCGGATTTCTCTAACACTGATGCACGGCATCATCGTCATTGGCAGAAACCATTAGAACAGGCTATTGGTTTGGTAGTACCGACTCTGGTGACGCGCTTACCACGTAACGGTAATGTGCTCGGTGGTACAGTGGAGCTACATGGCAATAATATTTCGTTAGCTTGCTTCCATGGCATTAACTTCAAGTCCAAATCGTGGGCTTTGTTTAGTTTAAAGTCGCCGTCAATCAATTTCGCCACTGAGGCACATCAGGCGCATGACACGCATGACGTATATGTAACCCAAACACTGACATCTTGCTTAGGACAGACTACGGAGGTGCAACAGCAAAATCACTCTATGGCCATTGTCAGCAGAATTTCGCGTAATATAATTTTCCCGCCTCAATTTAAGACACTGAACGAATGGTTCCACTATGCGTTTGCTAATAGCGAAATCGATTGTAAGACATTATTCATATTTATTTTTATATATGTACGAGTATATAAGTTTTGGCTAATTTTTTTTTTTGTTTTTTTATTTTTAGCTGTGGACCGTTTCCCCATATTGGAACGTGATCGTGAGATCGCATCGAACTCCATAGAACGTACGCGTGCTGCTGCTGGTGCCAGCGCCAGTAACTCTTCAAAAACACAGGAACACAACCACAATCGCGAGGTGATCTTTGCATTGCCCAGTTTGCAATTAAACTTCAAGACTGAACACAGACAAGGCGCTAATACGCCGGAAGCGACAGGTAAATGAAGTTACTAGCACCATGGAGTAAAAGGCTTCAATATGCAATCCTTTTCCTTTCACACAGAAACCAAACCAGAAGTGCTCTGCAGTTTCATAACCGAATTCGATGATCACATATTTGTAACAGTGGATGCCGATGCATTCTTTTTCTTGCATGATTTAATTACCTCTTACGTTAAGGAGAAGGAAAAAGTCGTAAGTGACTTAAAAAATCTTGCTCCACATTTTATTTGCTAATAATTAATTATACCATATTCTCTAGCAGGTCGGCGCTCAATCAGTACGTGCTGCCTCGCCAAATCTATCACAAAACTTAAAGAGTCAATTGAAACCATATGTAACAGACGAAATACTCAAAGACGCAAATAAGTCATCCTCGTCCGTGGGTAATAATTCCACACCGAATGCAGCTACGGCCAGCAATACGTCCATAAACGCCGCTTCAAACCCCGCATTAGATCAGAATAACAGCTTACATGCCAATAACAGCAACAGCAAGAGCAATAGCAAAACGAATATAGACGCTGCTTTTAGTGTAGACAAGAAAGATGCAAATTCACTTGCCTCACCAACGCCATCAACATCAGCTGCAGCTGCTAGTGGTTTAGCTTCGCCCACTAGTGGAGCAACAACAGCAAATGCAGCGAATGGTGCTGGTATAAATGGCAACTCGATCGATTTGGAATCGTTTGTACGTGATTGGCGTCACTTTGAATGTCAGACATGGCATTTGGAACCGACTGTGCGTCTGCTTTCATGGGCTGGCAAATCTATTGAGCCCTATGGCATTGATTACATCTTGAATAAGTTAGGTTTTGCGCATGCGCGTACAACTATACCGAAATGGTTGCAACGCGGCTTCATGGATCCATTGGATAAGGTGCAAGCGCTCATGATGTTACAACTACTGACAATGGTGCGTGAAAATAAAGTGGAGAACTCACCAAAATCGAAATCGTCGAACTAATTTAATCCTAGTTTTAATAACTGTAATTATTTGCAATTTAAGTGCTTTTGATAGCAAAGTAGGTTATGTTTGAATGAATGGAATGAACACGTTGTAGCAACAAGATCTAAATAGACATTTTATGTTTTGTGTGATGCATTTTCTGCGGTGTTTTGTAGGTAAAATTAGCGCTGATTGTGTTTTCAAATCTATGTATAGTATGTAAATTATGCAATACTCGAAGTATTATTGAAAGTGTAATATTTTTCGCTTATTAATTATTTTGTTGGAATTTGTTAGAATGGTAAGCAAATTGAGAAGTTGTAAGTGGAATGTTTAAAATTAAAGTTTTAATGCAATTGTATATTATTGCAATATCAAATTATTATATGCCAATATAATCGATAAATATCAACTATACATACATGAGAAAAATCAGTAAATCAGTAAATAAATGTGCTGAACCATAACAAGTGTATTTCAAGATTTTTTATTGCAACCAATTGCAGTGTGTACGCAGAGTAATTAGCTTTGTTCAGCTAACGGTTATCAGTAACGGGTTAAAATAGTTTTTTACATCATAGAATAGGAAGTCTGTCTACTCCTCTATCCATTCGTCTAACTGTTCTTGTTTCGGATATACATTATACTATACAAGGAAAATTATTCAGTTTGGAAAATTACTCTTAATCAATTTAAAGTACAAAATGTGTGACAATAATAAAAATTCGGAAACAATTTACTTTTGCTCGATATGACCACCTTTTTTCTTGAATATGGCCTTGAGATGGTCCAAAAACGAATCGTAAGCTGGCCGAATGTGACCTGCATGTATTTTGGTACACTCGCGGACAACGGCTTTCTTCAGCGCCTCGAGACTGTTGTATATTTTAGTTCGGACCTAGCTCTCCTAAATGGCCTAAAGAGAATAATCCATTGGATTAGCGTCTGGTCAACTCGAGAGCCGTTGTGTGGACGGTGGGAAATTCAGAACGTTGTTTTTCAGCCATTCTTGGTTCACTCGTACTTTATGAGACGGTGCCGAGTCCTGTTGAAACGTCCATGTTCTGCTACCGAAATGTTTGTCTGCCCACAGCTTCAAAACAATTTTCAGGATATTTTTCCGATAATATTGACGACAGGCTCGATGAAAACGATTGGAGTGCGCCCATCTGCGGTTACAGCAGACCAAATTCTTTTATGAACGGGCGGACAAGTAAATCCTATTGTTTTGAGAGTTTACGGATTGCTCAACGGTAAAAATTTTCTCGTCTTTATTTCGCGTTCACTCTTGGCAAAATGCTTTCGTGCGCTTGTAAACAATATTTTGAACTGTCATTTAGCTAACTTACAGATAGATGATGCCCGTGCATCAGCTGCACGAGCGGTCTGAAGTTGACTACACTTCGAGTACCGGACCTTGTGTATACGAGGGCATTAACAAAAGTTCCGTCAGTTGGTGAATTTCAATTTGTTTTTGTTAAATCTAATCCCTTTGCAATTGCTTTATTAGTCTTCCTTTCAAATTTTATAACCATGGGTTAAAATGGAGACGAGAAAACGCAAAATAGCTGATGATAGGTCAGACGAAATTCCACCATCAACGGAAACAGAAATTAGCCATGGGATTTTTTTTGGGTTTCGGCGTAATTTACAGTCAATACAAATATTCAGTGAATGCCAAATGCATATGGAACGATTGCATCGTCTCTAAAGACTATTCCTAAGTGGTTCCGAAGAGTCCAGACCGAACATTTTTCCCTAAAGGACGATCGCCAAGAAGGTCGACTAAAATCTTTCACTGATGACGTCACTGCAGCTCTGGTGAAGTAAAAAAATTGACGAAGACTCACGATGGACACAATAAATTTTTTTTTTTTTTTTTTTTTTGCGGGTGAGGAGAAGAAAAATGCCTTCCGCATCATCATTGTGTCGTCACATCAATGGTATGTGCCACTTGCAGGTCACTAAAAAACTCTCCTCTAAGGAACCGTCGCCCACCCTGGAACCGCTTTCGCATTACTTCAGGGTGGCGTTCCATTTTTCTCATAGTGAGATTACATCTCGCCACCTGCGTCCAGGTCCCGCTTTTTCGCTCGTAGTACTACTTCTGCGAACTCTCCTACTTTTGCCCAGTTTGCTTCGCTTTCTAACATAATTGAGGCAATGTTATCTACTCTTAGTTCTCCAACTGAGTTTTCAAGCCTGATTCTCGCGTCTTGCCAACGGGTGCATTGAAAGATTGTATGCTCTGCATCATCTTCGTCAGCATCGTTATAAATACATGACGGATCTTCAGCTTTCCCTATTTTATGCAGATATTTCCTGAAGTATCCGTGACCCAAGAAATGATTGCTAAAAGAATTGGGCTTGAATGCCATGGCTGTATGAGGCCCAAAAAGAGGTTCGAGTGCATTTTGCTCAATTTTTCCTAAACAGATTCGAAAGTGGTTAATGTAGCAATTTTAGTAAAGTCGTGATGAATCTTGGTTCTATAAGTATGTTGCGATTAGTGCTGAACTTGATAAACTTAAAAAGCAAGATTTTGAAGATAGTTCTCAGAAGTTCTCAGAAGTGGAAATGCATCGAAATCAATTTGGATTATATAGAGAAGATAAAAAAGACAAAGATTACGTATAAATACAAAGAGAACTTTTTTTCTGGTCAACTTACCGAACTTTTGTTAATCCCCTCGTATATATATAGATATTCTCTCCCGATAAAGCCAACAACATTCACATACATGGCATGGCGTATGAGTAACATAACTTTTTCTTACTATAACGGCAAAGTCTTGGTTGGCGGGTTCTCATGCGTCCTTCTTATAGTCCGGACTTCGCATCAAGTGATTACCATCTGTTCCTGTCTATGGCGAGTGATTTGACTGTTGAAAAATTTCTTCAAGGGAAGCCTGTGAAAAACGATTGTTCGAACTTTTAGTCAATAGGGACAAGGGTTTCTATGAGAGAGGCAAAATGAAATTACCTTCAAAATGGCAAAAAGTTATCAAGCAAAACGGTGCTTATTTGACATAAATCGGTTAGTTGTAACTATGGTAAATAAAGCCTTCAATAGAAAAACTGAGCAAAAAAATCCATTATGAAATCAATAAATATACGTTGAACGCAGTAGTGGCGAGAGACGAAAATTATCTAAAAAAACACTATTACATTATATATAAAAAACAAAAATCAACAAATTTCGACTACTTGCCTTCATATCATCCCTTTTCAATCTACCATTTGTTTTTGAAACTTCATTAAATCACTCAACAAATTCGGTATCAAACTTTTTGTTTTAAAGAGCGCAAGTATGTATTCATACGTACATATGTACATATGTGTGTTTATGTGTTCGCGTAAAGGCAACTTTAAGTATGTGGGGCCACCTGTAAAGCATAAATAACAAATTCTTAATATTTGCCATGGTAAAGTGAACAAGTCTGAAGACTCACATACACACTTACGTTCAAAACTTTTTTTAAAATTAACTTTATACTCAAGCATATACACACATACATATATACACTACAGTTCATTTATATACTCTTATGAAGAACAATCCTCAATGCCAGCAATGGTCGAAACCAATACTGCACAAGTGTGTGTGCTCCACTGCGTATACGTGTCATTTAGGCTTAAAATGAATTATTAAATCAGTTTAACACATACTTATATTTGTACCTATACTATATATGATTAAACGCAGGCATGTTTTGTATGTATATATTCACTTACATGCCAACGTAAATGCCAAAGGTATTGTATGTATGTACATATGTATGTGTATATGGTATTTTTAAGTTAGACACACCTGGGAGTCTGGGAGTCTGGGCAATTCCATTTGACAGCAATCAAAAAAGCACATTGTTGACAGAATACACAACACTAAAACACATTTACGGCTCCTACGGACCTCTCTACACATGACCGTACAGCTACTTTTGTGCAATCATGTTGCCATAATTTTAGTTTGTAAATGTGTAAGCCACATATTAGTGTGTAGTAAGTTAATATTGTTGTTATTGCTTTGGTGAGGGAAATTTGTTTTGATGCCATACATATATATCTATGTATATGTATATATGTGTCAGGTGTGTGGGAATGTGCGTTGCAGTGAAGGCATGGAAAGGCAAGCAGTGCCTTTGTAAGAAGTAGTCATGCATATGTACATATATATGTGTATATACTAGATTTATAGGAAAACATAGCACAAGTAATAAGTATTTATATTTAATATACAAGTTAGTATATTACCACATATTATGCGCATTACAAGTACTTATGTCACTTGGCTATCCAATTGCATTGTCACATTTATTAAAAACTACTTACACAGTTCTCAACAATTTATTTATGTGCTCGTTTTATACAGTGGTAAAAGATTTTGATTCTTATCCTTGTTAAATGAAACATCCCTGTCTCAGTTATAGTCATGCTAAACTTTTATTAACATTTAGTGCAGGTAACTTTATTGAAATCCTTTAGATTAGACCTTTGTAACCCAGATTTCACAGGTAACAAAAAAAAAATAGATTTTTTTTTTAATAAATTCTACAATAATGTTAGCCAAAAATTTCAAGTCGATCCGTGTAAAAGTTTCTTTTTTTCCTTCCTTCAAGTTTATGGTATTAGCTAAAACTCGCTTTTTTTTATCATTTCCGATGATTCCATCATGAGTATTACTGGCAACGCAGAAGCAGCTTTTTCCCGAGAGGTCACAGAAAATTCTATTTAAAATATATATGTATCCTTAAGACAGTAAATAGTTTGAATAAATTGTTTTATTGCTTTTTTCTTTCATTAAAAAAAAAAAAAATGAAAGTGTATGACCAAAATCCAAAAATTATAGAAAATTAATTTAAATAAAAATTAAGTTATAATTTCTAAGTACGTCGCCCCTCCATAAATTAGAGAAGAAGCTTGGTTGGGAGTACAAAGTAGCACCTAGATTTCACGTTGGATTTCAAGGCTAATATTGTTGTTGGTATTAATACTGGTTCCAAGAAAGACGACTTCAAAGTTATGACTGTCAACAGTGACGTGAGAGCGGAGTCGTGAATGCCATGGTTGTTTGTTTGATGTTAGGAGATATTTCGTTCGTCTTGCCCTCGTTCACTACCAGATCCATATTCTTATCCAGTCTGGAGCAGAGCTCCCGACGCGGTTGTTGAGGCCAATAATGTCATTATCATTGGTGTTCTCCAGCAACAGATTAAAAAATCACAAGATAAGGAATCACCTTGTCTGAAACATCGTTTGGTATCGAAGAGCTCGAAGAGGCACTCCCCGAGCCTGATAAGAGTTGCTGCCTAGCGTTACTTTACACAGCTGTTCCAGTTTTGCGTTGTCGAAGTAGCTTTCAAATTGACAAAGAGGTAGTGTGTGTCGATCCTCGGGTCTTTTCTAAAATTCAGTGGTTGATTTACAAGGTCTAAATCCACACATAGAACCTTATATGTCATATTAAGGGGGCTTATCTTACGGGAATTGGCGCAGACTTTGGGATCGACCTATTTGTGGATTGAGCAGAGCACACTTCGATTCCAATCGTCGGGCATGTTTTCATTCGACCATATTTTGCGAAGGAGCTGATGCATGCACCTTGTCAGCACTTCACCGACATTTTTGATTAGCTCTGTCGATAGGCCGTTAGCTACAGCCGCTTTGTTGTTCTTTAAACGGGCAATCGTTGTTCAAACCTCGTTAAAGTCGGACATTAGAACGTCATTTCATCATCGTCATCGATTGGGGTTTCGTGCTCACCATCTCCGGGTGTTTCATTTTCACTGCCATTTAGCAGGCTAGAGAAGTGTTCTCTTCATAAATTCAGTATACTCTGGGTATCTGTAACTAGATCACGTCACTGGATTTTAAAAGAGTTTGCTCCGTTCTTGAAAGCGTCCCAAGTCACCGTATCATTTCGTAGAATTTTCAGCATTACCCGTGCCGGCCAGTCTCGCCCGCATTAAAAAAATTATACATATAAACATACATATGTACATTAATAATAACTCTATAATAAAGCCAAAAGCAACCATAAGCAACTATAAATTACTGTAAATTCTAAATTTTCACACGTTAGCACTTCGAAGAGTTTACTATGTAATTTTTCATTATTAATAGCTGGAAAACAAAACAAATATTTATTTACTCAAAAGTCAAAGTAATTTATTTTGCTTTGTTTTATAGACTTCATTAGCAAAGGCGCAATTTATTACCTTTTGAAAGTGTTGCAATACAACAACAACCGCTCCATTCGACAACTCAACTTGAGCACACCTGTTTCAACTACCTTTGCTGTGCCATTTGGTCCATATGCGAGTAATATTTATTTGTACGTTGTCGGGGCACTTGTTTTCATTTCTTATTACTTACCGTCGTCGCATTCGTGTGCAATTATTTTGATATGCAATGCGTCTCGCTTGATGAGTATTTATGATTAAAGTTTGCTCAGCCATATTAGTTTGTTCCTTACGCTTGTGTGTGTTTATGTGACTGTGTGTGTGCGTGTGCGTGAAGATACTCGAACATAGAATATTGTAGAAGTTTTTTTTATATTTTTTTTCTGCATTTCTTTCTTCGCCTTTCTACGCATTGAGTGCTTTTTCATGTTGCACTCAACAAAGTTACTGTCAACGCGAGCTTTTTTACTTTGTAATTCCCGTGATTTGTTATTAACTCGTTGGGTGGAAAATATGCTCATTAATGGTGCAATTGCTATTTATGTGTACTATTTTGTTGTGTTGTTTTCTTATTATGATTTCCACAACCTTTTACAGTAGCTTCGAGTAGGATGGACTTTTATTTTGTGTGAAACGAGAATTGTGGGGGCTTCAATGAAGGTGAAATAAGCAAGGAGAAATAATTAGGAAAACAACATTAAGAAAAGGGAGGCAAGATGATATCTTACTCATGTTACTGATGAAGACATCTTCCTATTCAAAACCGGAGTCTTCTCATCCATTCGGACCATATAGCAATGTCATCTTATAACTCGTTCCATCGTCTGCGGTATTTGCCGTTGCCTATTTGCAAAATATCACACGTGTGGAGCCTTTGCTTACGGCTAAAATAGTCGAAACTTCAGTGGAGTTAGTCCAAAATATGCCGCCTAAGGGTTCGCTGAAGTCTAATTCCAGCGTCTGTTCACCATAACTGAGGTTGCGAGCGGGCGTCGGTTTTGAAGCAATCGGCTCGCTAATTAAATGTGTGCAGAAATCTATTCGACCAGCGAGGTTGTGCGCTGGGTTTTGTACCCGCCGTGTAGAACAATTCACTTAAGGATAAATCTGTCGAGTTCTGATATAAAGATAAACATTATTTAGTATTGGGGTGTAATGGGGGGTCGCCAAGCTTCTGGCTATGTAGTTACAGTCGATGAGTATCGTGGAATCGTGTGGAGCCTTTGCTTATGGCTAAAAGAGTATAAACTTCAGTGGAGTTAGTCCAAAATATGCCGCTTAAGGGTTCGCTGAAGTCTAAATGCAGCGTCTGTTCAACAGTGGTGCGGTTGCGATGGGCGTCTGACCTAAAACAAGTGGATCGCTATATAAATGTGTTAAAAATTTATGCTTACTCGTATAGTGAAGTTATGCGCTGGGCTTGGAATTCGCCACTTAAAACTCAGCTCCAATGAAAAGCAAAACAACGCCTCGAATGATATACCTCGCTTTTTTTATGGCAGCAAATGTTTTAAGGATTACGATTTGCGGGTATGCACCCGGAATGCCCCTTCTGCCTATTAAGATTAAAGACTGACCGCCGTGAAGAAGCGTCATGGACGGAACAAGGAAGAAGGTGGGTTCAGGTAAAATATACTACAGAGGCCAAATAAGGGAGCGCAAATTTGGTATCGGATTTGTCGTGGGAGAGAGACTCCGTCGCCGAGTACTGGCGGTGGATGAACGTCAATCCGCAATAAAACGAAATTTTTTAGATACCGAAATGCGTAATTTTGAAGAGCTTGAGAAGCTGGTTAACAAAGGTAATGCTCAAAAATTCTACGAAAAGATACGGTCGACTTACAAAGGTTTCAGAGGGATAATCTAGTGACGGCTGCCTAGAGTATACTGAATTTATGGAGGGAACCTTTCGTCAGCCTGCTAAATGGCAGTGAAAGTGCAACACCAGGAGATGGCGAACCCGAAACCCCAATCGATGCCGATGGAACAAATGTTTCATTTCGAACTGTAATCTCCCGCTTGAAAAAATAAAGCGCAGCTGACAAGGTGCATTCTTCAAAGAGGTTTCAGACAGTTTGACTATTTATCTTGTCTGCGTTCACTACAAGCTCCCTGTGGGACACTTCTTTTATTTTCTCAAGGAATAGTTGAAGAAGTCACACGATAAGGAGTCACGTTGTCTGAAATCTCATTTGGTATAGAACTGCTGTAATACACATATGTACTTATAAACGTGAAATAAAAGTTCCTTTCAAGATTAAAAAAACTTGAATAAACCAGTTTAATTGTAACAGTGCGAATGTTTCATGATTCAGATTACGTGAAAGATTCTTTCGATTTTAATACCCTTATCTCAACGCTGTTTTCCCTTTTCAATCACCGCAGGTAAGAGATCACATCACAACACAAAACAACACGCAACTGCACACACATACACGTACACAACCGTTTGACCTCTGGCGATTTAAGTTACCACTCCACATAGCCAAGATGTGTGAGGAATAAAAGTTCCGAAGAAATAAAATTAAGCTGAGCGCATTCAATTTTCAACACTTATTTCTCCTTTATAAACCAATACGATGGCGATGGATTTCATTGCAGTTGCCATTTACTCTGCTTGCATGCTTTTGTTTGCTATTTTATTTAACTGATTCTTGGTTTTTGCCACCATCTAGAGCTCGTATCAGATACCCCTTTGTAGCGGTGTGAAGGTGCACTAACGGTTCGAGTGGCTGTCAGAAATGATAAAGATGGAAGAAAAATGACATGGAAAGAGGATAAGGTGTTGTGTTGCTACTACTATTACTTGTACCATTGTTGTTGTTGTTGTTGTTGTTTGGCGTTGTTGCTCCTGTGGCAGTACAATAGCAAATAGAGCGAAGAATACGAGTACAATATGCTCGTTATTAAGTGAACATCGAATTTCTTCTGCCCCAATAAATATTGTTGTTATATTGTACTAGAAGGAGAGGCGAACTTTCCTTATTTCTTTCATCTAACTTTTGTTTGTATTGTTTGAGTTTGTTTTCCTTTTCCTTTTTCTTGTTCTTTTTCTGTTTGTGTTTGTGTTGTTGTCAATTTTTCATTTGTTAGTCGTTGACAGGAATGATGACAACTATAAAGCAGTTGGGGTGAATGATTTTGATGATGATTCTTCTGTCCAATCAACTGGTTAAAAATTGATGCACATTGCCATCGAAGTAAAATTTTTTTTTTGCCTTTGTATTGGTAATAAGAAAGTGATAAGAAATTTTCCGTTACTACAGTTGTATATACAATGTATGTACCTAGAGAAATTTCTACAATGTTGCATGCCAAAATATATTTGAGTGAAGCCATTAGCATTTGTTGCCCCATATTGCGTAATATCTATTATTTGTAGCGTACAGTAGTCGGTAGTTTCTGTATAAAGTAAGATCATGCTGTTTAACACAATAAGTACCTTTGTTATGGAAGAGAATTAAACAAGTTTGGTCTGGCTGAGAATCAAACCAGTCTGAACTGAACGACGACCGTTACTTGATTGATCTGGAGGATTAATGTTGGTATGAGATCGGATTTTAGAAAGTTGGCCGAGAAGTGTTTCTACCAGGTGTGTTTGTTGAAGTGTGCCGGTTTTACTAGTAGATGTCGCTAGCAATATGTATAAATTTCTATGATTTGGCATGTATATAATTTTTTTCTATTGACATTAACCTACAAAAATACGCAAGTCACATTCCGCCAAAATAATAGCGTCATATTTGTTTACCTCAGTGAATATGTCGAGTTTCGTTCCAAGTAAATCGCATTTGAGGCATTCGTTGCTTTTCTTACTTCATCAAAAGAAAAAAGCAGCTGAAGCTCACCGGTTGCTGGTAGAAACTTATGGTGAACATGCTTCAATGATTAGAACATGTGAGACATGGTTTCGTCAATTTAAAAGTGGAGATTTCGCTTTGACACACAATGAACATCCTGGTGCAGCGAAAAAGTTCGAAAACGAGGAATTGCATGTTGATCCAACCCAATCGCAACAAAAATTTGCAGAAATACTATATACAGCTGAACGATAGACAAATGGAAAATCGAAAAACCGTTTGCCAAATGCTGCTTCAACGATTCGACAGAAAATCTTTTCTGCATCGAATTGTCACGGGGGACGAAAAATGGATTTATTTTGAGAACCCGAAGCGAAAAAATCATGGCTTTTCCCTGGTGAAGCTGGCTCATCGACTGCAAGGCCAAATCGCTTTGGCCATAAGACAATGCTCTGTGTTTGGTGGGACCAGTGTGGTGTGGTGTACTACGAGTTTTTAAAACATGGTGAAACGGTGAACACGGAACGCTACCGACAACAAATGATCAATTTGAATCACGCGTTGATCGAAAAACGGTCGGAATGGGCCCGAAAACATGGCAAAGTTATCTAGCAACATGACAACGCGCCATCTCATACCGCTAAACTGGTGAAAGACACATTAAAAACACTTAATTGGGAAATCGTATATTATCGCACCCGCCGTACTCTCCAGACCTCGCCCCGTCCGACTATCACCTTTTCGCATCGATGGGACACTCCCTTGCAGAGCAGTGCTTCGCTAATTTTGAAGAAGTCGAAAAATGGCTCGTCGAATGGTTTGCCTCGAAGGAGAAAAAGTTTTTTTGGAATGGTATCCATAATTTGCCTGAGAGATGGGCGAAATGTGTAGAAAACAAAGGTCAATACTTTGCATAAAAAAATTTTGAGATTCCTCTGAAAATTAAGTGTTCTTTATCGAAAAAACCGGCAAACTTCAACTAACACACCTGGTAAGCCTATCCAAGTTGTTATACGTAGTTCCAAAAACTTCTAGAGTTCATGGGAGATACGATATTTGTATGATTACTTAACATATAACAGTATTGGGTTATTCGACAATTAATATTTAAGTACCATTTATGAGAAGAAAATGAAAGAGAGAAGAAAATCAGAGACTATGATAACTCCAGCGATGTAAGAGAAGCTCGAAAAATCAAATTCAACCCTTTAATTGAAACCGTAAACAAAAACGCGGCCGCTATAGCCGAGTGGTTAGCATTGCGTACTGGCATTCGGAAGGCTCGGGTTCATATCCCAGTGCCAGCAACATCCAAAAGGTATGGAAAATTAATTTAAAAAATAAAAAATTAAGTTAAATTTTTTAATTGCGGTCACCCCTCGGCAGGGAATGTCCATCCCTCCGAGTGTATTTCGGACATGAAATTAAGGCTCCTCGTAAAAAAAACATCAGCCATTCGGAGGTGGCTTAGTATAAACCGTAGGTCCCTCCATTTTTTAGAAAAAAACATCAAGACGCAAAATCACAAATTGGAGGAGGAGCTCGGCCGAAAATTGCTTCAGTGGTTACAAAGCGCCAATTATATACGAGCCCTGACCACTAATTAATTAAGCTATTCTCAGCTTAGTCTTGGACTCAAAGGCAATGGAATACCATCATATTTAGCGATGCATCTAAATTCAAGTGGTCAAGTATTTGTAAACAATAATAAGAATAGTGTATGTAAATAAATGCTGTTGTTGTTGTACGCTAAACAACAACAAAGTATTATAAAATACTATAAACAATGTAATGTTTATAATATGAAATACACATGGATTAAGGGACGCGCGTCAGTTTAACCGACCTACAAAGCAGATATTCACCAAAAGAAGATTATGTCTTCTGTGGGAAGGGAATGCAAGAGTATAGGTGTACTTTCCAGAAATTAATCTATTGATCGGAATGTCTCATGTGGACAGTTTGGAATGGACTCCAGGCAAATTAAGAATAAAATATTCTGAACAGTCTTCTTTAAGAATAGGTCGATAATTAACAAAGTTCACTATGAAACTGTCATATTCACATCCATCCTATAGCATCCTTAGCACCCTTATTTTAATATTTCATTTTAAACAATTCGAAGAAGGTAAGGCTCTCACCTTCCGATCAGGCAGTTAACAAAGAGTTGAACCAGTTTTTCATTTCCTCGCTTATGGATTTTATCAACTTCTCGAAAGATGGCAATAGGTCATCCAGTAAAGCTTTAAACTAAGAAAGCTTTAAACTAAAAAAACTCATAAAATTCAGAAAAATGTATGAAATCTTTATTTGAGTCGATAGAACATTCGATATAATTTAATGCTTAAATATTATTTCCCTGCCCGGCTGGGCTGCAAATGGTCCATACGCCGTGTCCTGTTTTGGCATACCCTCACCAACATTTTGGCTGATATTCCACGAAAAACTTCTTCAATATGAATTTCCAGTGCATATAAGGTGCTATAGACACGAGAATTAACATAGCACCAGAAAAAATAGTCTAGAGGAGTTAAATCACACGATTTAGACAAACGTGAAACAAACTGCTCATTGAACTCGCCTCTCTTTTGGGACATTGTTTCGCGTGCAGGGTGATACGTGACACCGTATTGTTGAAACCACATATCAACCAGATAATCCAAACCGTTGTGGTTGGTCGTGTCGCTTTAATTCTCGCACAAGCTGTATTTTTAAAGGTTTCACAACCAAATCCATTCTGGAAAATTTTCTACCTTGCCAGCTATATGGGAGAGAGATCATTATGCTCAAAGGACATTCAACATCCAAATTAATGGTTTTAAGGAATAAAGTCACTCTAGGTTTTTGGAAAACGCTATATCTTTTTTACTCACAAGGTACCTTTGGGCTTCGCTTTCACAAAATATAGTTAAGAAATAAATCCGTAGAGTTTTTGTCTCGCCAGAGAGCAGTGCCATATATCTCGAAGAACTCGTCGCTCCATCGTATTTGCCGTTGCCAATCCGTAAAATGCAAAATCTCTTCCTCAAAATTTCATTCCGCGCTTGATTTCTTTAAAGTGTTGATAGCAGGAACTAGGTTCGAAATTTGGTGAGTTAGCAGATCTTTATCTAGATTAGCGTACAGAGTACTGCTGATCCATAGCGATTGTAAACTAAAGTTTGACATTATTGCCGGGTTGGGCTTACTGTTGACCAAATGTTGCTCATACGACATGGTGAACCTGTTATTGTATAAGTTAAGAATTCCTATATTTAAATAGCTTATGGTCTAACTACGCTTTATATTAGTATAAATTAGGTTGAAATACAGAAAAATTATGCTTGCTTCAGTTATTAAAAATTTTTTTTGAAACCGATACATAAAATTTTTGCTATTTTACGGTGTTTGCACGTTCGACCAACATTCAAAATTGTAGAAAATAATTTTTTCTATTTGCGATTGCTCCTCGACAGGCAATGTCAAGCGCTCCGAGTGTACTTCTGACATGAAATACCAATTAATCGGCCGTTCGGAGGCGGCTTCAGTGATTAAAAAGCGCCAATTACTATATTTGTAAATTGGAAAGTAAAGTCACAGAAGTTTATTACTTAAAGAGCTTATAGAGCACACGTTACGCTGGTATTGGTAATAAAATTATTGCTTATACATATCATTATTACTCTCATTTATTATACGTATTCCCTTATTGCTAGTTACTTTGGAAAAAGTGTTCATAAATTTGAAGAAAAATTCAAGTGCATTATTTATTTTATTTTATTTTTTTTATTCATTCGCCTCTACTGACGTACACACACATGGCTATAAGTACTTTTAACAAGCCAGTTCTGTTCTGATATTCTGTCACAGTATCGGATGCTAAAATGCATTGAACTGTATGCACACGTATCGCATTGAGCTCATATGGCGGCTACCACTCGTCTGTCAACTCAACCGAACTCCCTCTCTCTCTCTCTCTCTCTCTCTCTCTCTTTCTTGCCCTTTCTGTTCAACTTAACTTCAACACACTGCAGTTCGGTCCGTTGCAACTCAATTGTTCAAGCTGTCATTTTGTTGTTTGGATGACAACATGAGCCGATGGACGCCACAGACAACAACACTCTGGGGAATAGTAGGCGGACAAAGTTGATGCGATTTATTGGAAATCTGATCATTTCATAGAGTGATTCCGTGCTTGTACATACATATACACATTTTTACATATATGTTTGTGCGCACATATTCGCCCATGCCTTGCAGTGAAAAAATAAACTAGTATTTGAAAAGACTAGTTCTGAACTAGTAAAGAAAAGATGTTAGCATATTTTTAGAGAGTTTTTGACATCAGATGAGTGGGTAGAGAGCACGATTCTCTTTCGCTGATATACAAGAGTAAGAAACTTTTATTTATTTCTATGAAGTCGTGGTTCACTATAATTAAATAAACTAGTCTTTTACTAGTATGATACTGCTGTATAGCTGAACAATTGACATTACGAAGTGCATCGCCGCTATAAGAGTTCCGGTAGTTAACATGGAAATCTGTGAGCATTTGGCAGGCAAGGACTTACTTAGTCCAGAAAGGCTGGAGGACCACCACTACATGAATTTTCGAAAAGAACAACCAGGTTTTTCCAACTAGAGATCCCATAAAGAGTATAGCAGTCCATCTTGGTCGTATTTAGTGTATCTGGCAACATTGTGGACGCGATATCGTCTAAGTGAGAGCCGCTAGATCAGCCAGTTGAACCCAACCTAATTATTATTAATATTCCTTCTCAAGCAAAAAAGGGTTAAATTTATCCCACGGATCTCGCGCTTCGAACTCTAAACTTTAGGGCTGTAAAGAACTTTCCTGGACACTACTTTTTGGCTCAGGCTCAAACTGTTGATTCATCTATTGTAACACTCAGCTCTAAAGTGTGAGTAGGCCCCAGATGCTGGTTCTCCACACATACCCAAAAAATATTTAAACATGTCAATTGGCGACATCAAGTTAAACCAATTATCATTCCATTTTATTTGACTTACACAGTAGATAAATCATTCAATTAATGACTCTTTCAGAACTGTTAGTGGTTCTCAGGGTGGGTGCACGTAGCCGTATAAGTTTTGTCAGAATACCGATTTAAGGCCATTGAAGCCGGCTTTAAAGCTTTTCGTCAACCGGCAAGTTATCGATTTATTTTTCTCAAGGTTTTCCTAAGGTCTGAAGCCATAGTTTCATCGATTAGGAATTTGAGCTTGGCCTATCCAGACAATTCATTCAGTTTCCACCATTGATTCAATATATTCTGATCGACAATGACAAGATCTCTGCTCTCGCGTCTGGTCATAAAACCCTCTGCTGGTCTTCGTACCTTTTCATAAAATTTAGTTTTATGTACGCAGTTATTTTATGAAGGAAAAGCTATGAGCATTTCTTCAAATTCCTACAGGGCACACATCTACATTTCTTCGCCCACACATGCACATACTTACATAGTTATACATGTACGAATATTTACGGTATGCAGCATACATACTCGTACTTGTGTGCAAACTACCCATCGGGTTATCATAGTCATTCCTTGTGCACACCTCCATCACGCCTAGGCCTGGTGATATATGACCAACCTTTGACATCTTTGCAACAATTGACAGGCTGTTGCAGATTATGTTTTCTGCTTTGTTACGACATTTTTTTTATGTATTGTCCAACAATAATGGCAAAGCAGCTAACTTGCTGTAGCTTTCAATGACATACTCGTACCATCATAAATACGATACATTCACAATACATACACGAATGTGCAAAAGTAAGTATTACAATGTTGGACTACATATTCGCGCTATCCCAGTAAATATTTGGCTTTGAGTGTTTGCAGAGTTAAGTTTGTCCTTTGAATAGTATTGTACAAATTAAAGTTAAATATCAAATGGAGAGTAAAAGTAATAATAAAGTAATAATAAAGAATCTGAAGTGAGAGAGTTTACTTTTTGTATACATATGTGCGTCATAATCTGCGCAAAACCGTACTTAGAGCTCAACAGCCTGTTTTCAATAAAAAAGGAAGTGTCTTACCTTGTTTTCGACATTCCTTTTTAAAAATGCTGGAATTGCTCCGTGTTTACTGTATCTTGACAAAATCCGCAGTCTCATTACCAGTGTTGCTCTAATGTAATTCACTGAAAAAACGGGGAAATGTTACTAAAAGACCCCTCTCACGTATTTCTTTACGAAAATCAACATATAAGAGAGAGGTCATTACATAAAAAAAAACTTACTGTATTGTGCGCTCTTTGGTTCGGATGGGACATTTCTTCTTTGAAAATGACAACGGCGAGACTATCACTGTCAATTCGGGACGTTATGGTCGTACGATAACCGGATTTTTCGTCATGGCGATGTCAATTGGCCACCGAGATTTTATTTGAGAAGGTACGCAAAAGAACGTATTTATGCGGATAAACCTTTAACTCTTTAGCACTTGAAAACAAATATTCGACCAGTTATATCTGAAATACCGCTGAATATGTGCCAAAAAGTGGTCGAACGGATCGAAGTTTGCAAATATTCGTCAGACGGTTATTTGAATGAAGGAGTGTGTCACATATAATTCCAAGGTTCAAACTGCGTAATAATAAAAGGTCATCCATTTCGAGGTTCTATACTTTTTTAAAGAAAAAAAAACAGAAAATTCAAATTTAATGGCGAGTGTTTATTATCATTCGAAAGAAGATTATTTGGCATTTATTTTTTGAAGATTATCTCGTTCAAATGTTGGCCGCAGATGCGTCTCAGATGGTGCAACCGTTGAGACCAATTTTCGAAGACTCGCTGGAGCATTTCGACTGATAACTGGCGAATAACACGCGTGACGTTTTGCTCCAAGACCTGAATCGAAGCGAGATTGTCAGCATAGACTTTAGACTTTCCATATCCCCACTGAAAAAAGTCTATCGGTATCATATCACATGTAATTGGTGGGTAATCGACCGGCCCAAAACATGAAATTATCTGCTCACCGGAAGTGGCGTCGTCTTGATGAAACCAAATATCGCCGAGGTCACGAGCTTCAATAGTTGATTATCATGGCGCGATAACGGTCGCTATTAAAGGTTACGTTCTCACCGCCATCATTTTTGAAGAAATTTATGGAAATTTGGTTGTTTTTTCTGAATGGCAGCTCTTGAATCTCTCAAGGTTGCTCTTCGTCCCAAAAGCAGCAATTTTGTTTGCTCAGAATGACAGAATGTGTGACCGAGACTTCCGGTAAAGTATACATTTCTTTAAAAACTTAAGAGAAATTCAGAATAGATTTTAAACTAAACTTGGGAACTAAAGACTGCCCGAAATTGGAAAAATCCCTCTTTAAGGTGTGTTGGGATGCCAGAGGTTTGCATGATTGTGTGTGCAGCGTATTTGTGTGCGTGGGTGTGTGTGTGTGTGTGTTTTGGTCCCCATTATTTTCTTAGTATTAATTTATTTTATAAATTTTGCTGCATTTGCAACATAAATTACACAACTTACTCGCACTTATACACATTTGTTGCTTTTGTAAGTTTAGTTTTTCAATGCTTCTTCTTCTTGGGTTCTCATATGTTTTGTATTTTGTATTTTGTATTTATTTTTTATTTTTTTTTTTTTTGGTCTTGACTTTAATGTAATTATATTGTGAAGAGTGTCTTGTCAACCGTTATTTATTCGTTTTCCAAACGGCATGCATTCATGTTTGTGTTTACTTTTATTGTTTTTGCCATTATTTTTTTTACGGTATTTTTTTTTGTTCGTTTAATTTGTAAAATAAAATATTTCTCGTATTTGCTGGGGAAAAAAACTTTTATATAAAATATGGTAATAACTTGTGCAACTTTTTAATTTATTTTATGCGTACATTTTAAATGAAAGGAAATGGATTTGCTTTTGTTCAGTGGTGATTGCGGTGGTGATGGTGGTGGAGCAGGCAGCAAGTAGCAGCGGCGTTGACGGTTATTTTTGCACAAATATACAAAATACACACACATATGTATGTATGTATGGTACATAAACACACACCGATACACACATAAGACATTTTAACCTTTTAAGTTTTTAATTTCATATATGGATGGCATGCTGTGGTTGTAGCTCGCTCTGAACGCTAGCTGTTGTTGCTGCTGCTGCTGCTGTTGGTGTTGTTGTTTGCCACGAAAGTTTTCCATCGACGCTTCGATATTTTGTTGCAATTTTTTTTATGATTTACGTTCGACATTTTTCACGCTTCATTCAGCGCCACCCCACCAAACCAGTAGAGCTTTATCGGGCTGGCGGCTGGAGGCTGGCGGTTGGAGTTTTAAGCAGTGGTGGCCCGTTGAAGTGGTCGGATGTTGGTTACGCCTTTTAAGCAGCGCATCCGTTGTTGTCGCTCCTGCTGTTGCAGCCGCTGCTGTTGCTTCCTTTGGCGCTGTTATTGTTATTGTTGTTGCGCTACGCATATGTATTGTATGTATTGTGTGTATGTACGTGTATGTATTTATATTTATGTACATATGTATATAGGTATTGTGTAATTAATCATGCGTGTAATTTATTGGCTTTACTCGCAGTTTTCTGCTGCGTTCAGCTTGATTTTCTCCCCTTTTTTTTTGTGAATTTTTCAAAAAGTTTCGTTTTTCAATAATTTAAAAAGTACAATTTGTGTGAAATATTCGCATTTGCTTGAATTGTAAACTTTGTAGAGTCAAAAGTTCGAATGAATTGTTGTGACAGAGGCGAAATGGTGTGATATATGTATGAATGTTGATTTGGAGTCGGCTTCCATGCATGTACATACATACGTGTACATACATATGTGTGCCGGTAAGTTTAAGTAAGTACCGTTAATAAGTTGCTGTCGCAGTCGCATAAATATTTATTTATTTATTTATTTTTTTGTTAGTATTTCAGATTTTAACCGAATGTAAAAGTTTTGTATTACGTAAAGTTCGCTTGATTGATAGCGGATGCTGATGGCAAAGTTTGAATGTAACTAATGGACCTGAATATAAAGAGGATCAGCAGTGGGGTTTTAAATATTTGAAGAGATTGAAGTGTTTTTTTAACAAAATAGAGGAAATCGGAAGCTGAGATTGCAGGCTAACTTTTGAAAATTGAAAAGGTCTCGTCTGAGGGAGATATTTTTGCCGAGAAAGCTTGGTAAATGGTTTTCCAATAAGAGGTTTCGCTTTGAATAGCCTGCTATTCTGGTAGATGTCACTTTTGAAGCTGTAATTTTTAGACATTTGACAAGTAAAAACTACGCCAGTAATAAAAATGTAAGGATACACACTTCAACAATGAATTAAAATGATTAATGACTGGCCCAGTGGGTCTCACATGGACGAAATACATTCATAGTGTTTTGAAATTATTAAAATTCACTATAAAAATTGTGAAAACCTGGCAGAGGCGGTTCGTAAAAAAATATATTTCGGTCGTCGTGAAGCACCTTGTCGGACCGCAATACAGAAATTGATGGAAAAAATGAATTCCTTGGGACAAGTTAGTCATGTGAGGAATAAAACACGGGTACGTCGCTAAAGAACAATTGAGAATGTTGCAGCTGTAGTCCAAAAATGTTGAAGAAACTCCAGATGTGAACATACCTCGACGTTCTTTGGAATTGACCATTCCACAAAAGTCATTACAACGTATTTTGCATAAAGACTTGGATCTTAAGGCTTAACACATTTGCATGAAAATGATCCGGAATTTCAGCGAAAAATCATCTTGACTCGGTAGAACCAAGATTTATTGCCGAAAAGCTTCTCCATCTTCAAGGAGTAACTGTTTGGTGCAGTTTATGGTACGACAAGGTCAATGGACCTTATTTTTTTCCGACAACAGTCGAGCAACAGTTGCGGTGATTGGATTGCGCTATCGAAAGATATTTTTTCAACGATATTTTATGACCAGAATTGAATGGTATTGATCTGGACAACGTTTACTTTCAACAAGACGACGCTTTGTACCACACAAGCAACGAAACAATCGATCTGTTAAGGGAAAAGTATCGTGTTATCTCTCGATGCGGTGACCGCAATTGGCCCCCGATATCTTATGAAAGATAACGTCTATGTCAACAGGCTAACGTCGATTCAAGACTTCAAAGATGGAGTTCGTGAAGCTATTGAAAAAAAAATTTTCAAGCTCCTAGTTATTGCCAACCTGCTATATGGTGCGCAGGTATGAACGATGATAAAGAGAGAGCCAATGAAACGATTAAACGAGTTACTCTGACCTCCTCATTTTTACGACATGCTTGAAACTTTACGTTTAATTACCGCGGCTAAGATCCTCTGTACTTTTCGGACCTCACCAAATGGTTTTGCATTTTAGGTTGCCAGTTCGGCCAGTTTGTGGTGGAGAGCTAAGGGTTATTGTTCTTTAGGTCAACTCGAGTTTTTTCCGTAGTCTTTTCTTGCTTCTTATTGGTAACGAGAGGCCAAAGGGGTCTTTTGTATCCTTGTCAGTTGTGCGACAGTTAAAGGCACTTAGCCTCTCCAGAACCCTTAAGAGTGCTGAATGGTTTCTATTTACCCTGACGGCAGACTTATAAAATAGCTTTGGATCAGCAGCAACGTTGATCTGAGTTACTCGGTTCCATTGCTTCAGATGTGTAAGAGGATTGCATGAGAATAGAGCTTAATGTTCTACTTACGCAAGTTTTAGTGTCAGAATCGTTATTTTGCGTTTTGTTGTGCTCTCCGGGCTCACCGAGGCGGTGTTCCCATGACCCGACATATCATTTGATTGTTCCCTTTAGTCGATTTAGCGTTCACTCCGTAACTTAGCCGTTAGGGGGCTTCCCATTTGTTCTTAGTAGTTCCCGAAGACATTAGGGATCTTACAGTGGCCGAAAAATTGGGTACAAAAAAGAAAAGGGTCGACTGCAGTAGCGTTCATACCGCAAGTCGCCATTAGTCTCGAAGGTGGATCAGTATTCAGGATATTCCGTTCGAATACGATTAAAGACTTCGTAGAACTCATTAAATCTGAAGACCGGTCAAGGTCGGGACAAGATGGAATGAAAGTAAAACCTGCTACAATTCCTGACAAACTTACCCAAATTTGCATAGGAGGGGATCAAGAGATATGTAGGCTAGGTGCTCCATATATGAGATGCTGCAGAAGCTGAAAGGATGATGAGGAGAAGGAAACAATAACATATCTTTTATGCGACTATTTTGCGACTGCGACTGCTTTGGGCGGTGATAGGTTCCAGAGTTTTGAGACCCCAAAGTTGGATGGCCTACCGCACATAACCGACGTAAAACCCATTTATCTAATAAGATTCATCAGAGAATCGGAATGGTCAGATAGCGAAACCTATTAGACAAGTTTTAAGTGTGATCGATGCGATAGGATCGGTAACCATGATAACCCAAGCTTTTCGGATACTTGCCTTGGAGCTGCTTAAAAACAACACTTATATGCTTTAGTAAGGGTAAATCAATCACCATCCGCTTAGCTTTTTTCAAAGCCTTTCCATAGTGTCGGAAAAGTCACCTAAAGAAGTTGAAGTTCCACTAAAAGAAAAAAAAAAATCGTTTTAATGGTTTTTCTCAATTGACTTTCCAAACTCTGTCGATTGGTGGTGACAAAAAACTACTAACCGCAGCAACATAAGAGATACGCCAAAATACCCAAACATCCGAGTTGAGCAACCAATTTACCGAGTAGGCGCGATAAAGAAACAATTGCTCATAATATCATAGAACATCTTGAATAAAACTTCCATTGAATAAAACGCAAATAATGGTTGTAGTTGGTTCTTTAATGTGCTATACATAGACAGACGCAAAGGCACAATAAGTCCAAAGCAACAAACATGCGCTCGTCTTAATTTGTTTACAAGTGCACACAGGCTCAGGACACCCACCGCAGTGACAGCTAGCTGTGTGGGCCATTCCTTTCCAGCTTCTTTACACAACTTGCCCGCCGTTCTTAGAGCATGTTACAGGGGTGTAAGTGGAGTGTGCTTATTTGTGTCGGTTGGTATTATCGTTTTGGGTCCATTTGAATTTACTTTAATAGTTCTTGAGCTGTTGCTCAATCGCGTCAGCGCTGAGGATTGCGGTGTGTTGTTTGTCTGTTTGGCCTTTTATGGCTCAAGCTTTCTTTTTATTACTTTATGTGGTTGTCGCATTTCGCATTTTGCATTGTTGCTGTTATCATTATTTTCACATCGGTAGAGAATTGTGCATTGGTATGAGCCTCATGAAATTCCCAAAGCTCCTTGTATTGGATGAGTGCATAAGTTCGTGCCCGATTTCAAGTGCAAACTAAAATTGAAATTTTTTGAAGAAAGCGCTTTTATTAATCAATTATGTATTCGCCATCATGTTCGGCAATCCACTCCCAACGTTCAACCAATTTACGGATGCCTGATTCATAGAAATCGCGCGGTTTCTCGTTGAAAAAGTTGTCAAGGTGGTTTTTGACGTCTTCCACATTTTTAAATTTTTTTCCATTCAAATTGTTCTGCAGCGATCGAAACAAATGATAATCAGAAGGTGCAATGTCGGGTGAATATGGGGGATGCGGCATGATTTCCCAATTCATCTCCTTCAGTTTGGCCAGGGTCGGTTTTGCAACATGTGGCCTGGCGTTGTCATGATGGAAAAGAACTCCTTTGCGATTGGCCAAAATCGGACGTTTTTCATCAATTTGCTTTCTTCAATTCGACCAATTGCTGACAATACTTGTTGGCAGTGATCGTTTCTCCAGCTGGCAAGAGCTCAAAATAGATCACGCCTCGGATATCCCACCAAATGCACAGCAGTACCTTCATCGGATGCAATCCACCTTTCGACATCGGTTCCGCCCCTTCGTGTGCCTGTTTCCGTGTTCTTTTGCGTTGAACATTGTTGTTCGTTTTTGATCCGTCGAAGCAAAGAAATTGCTGTTGACATACGGTCCACTTTGTTCTTTTCACTCAACTGATGTGGCACCCATGTATCGAGCTTCAAAGTGTACCCAACCTTTTTTAAATGACGAAACGCAGTTGATTTGTTGACGTTCAATTCACTGGCAACCTCTTCCGTCGAAATACGTGAGTTATTCGCAACTAAAGTCCTTAGAACATCGTCATCAAGCTCAGAAGGCCGTCCACTGCGAGGTTGATCTTCGAGGTTAAAATCTCCAGAACGAAATTTCGCGAACCATTTCTTTACTGTGCGGAGTGCTGGAGCACGGTCCAAATAAACTTCGCGAATATCTTTAGTTGCAGCGCCCACTGTTTTTCCTTTGCGGAATTCGTATAACATAATATGACGCATATGATCTTTTTCGTTGTTCATCTTCCATGCGTCTTTTCACTAAGCAACTCAAATCAAAATGAAGTTATTTTATGCTTGATTTACAGTTCGGACTGTCACCTTTCCAACGATATATAATATGTATATATTTCTTTCACGAGCGCCACTCTCAAACGATTCGTACGGCATCCAACGGAATCGGGCATGAACTTATGCACTCATCCAATAATTCGAATTGTTTTCTACTTTTTTATTTCTCGCTTTCTTATTTCTCCACTTTGGCATCTGTGGTTGTTCATTCGTGTTTTCTTCTTCTAAACTTCTTGCTAAACACCTCTTACGCCCCACGAAGAATACGTACCACTCGCTTGTCGTTTGTCTGCTTTTATTTCACTTTTATTGAGTTGATTATTTGGTTGTTTGTTGTTTTGGGACTTCATAAAAATAAACTCAAGTGGAAAATGATTTTCTGATGCGTTACACCGTGCTGCAATTGAAAAGTAGCAAACAGCAACAAAAAAGCAAATAAAATAAATGAAACATTTGTTGGTATCAACCACAACAACAACAACAACAACAACAACAATGAGAAGAAATAACTTGAAAGTCGTGGCAACGCTCATTTATTCCCTGCCACTGGGCAAAACTCCTTCGGTTGGTCAGTGCTTGACTACGCGACGAGTCGCTTTCGACCACTTCCACTACCTCTGCGGCTTGTCTTGCGTAAAAGACAGTCTCATTACGATTCAATCTAAAATAAATACTCAGAAATTACGCAGAAATTAAAATTCATCGTCGCATTAAATTAAGGTTGAAAAGCAATGAATTAAAATGAGGATTCAACGAATTAAGAAATGCCAAAATTGAATTACATGTTTACAGTTTCTTTTTTACGATTATTTGATTTTTCATTTCACTCCACTGACGGCAGTGCGAACAATTTGGCCAGACAGTTATTTTATTTATTTTATTTGCTGTTTTGTTTATTTTTGCTCTTTCGGTTTAATTAATGGTTATTTAATATATTTGTTTACCCCAACCACCACTCGTATTATGACTTTGTGACAATCTGAAAGTGCGCATAAAGTTTTGAAAACGTAAATAAATTTTTGAGTATAATTTATAATTAATTATAATAAACTCAATCTTCATTAGAAGTGAGATTTAATTTTTATCTGACTCTAATTAGCGACAATTATTAGTTTCATAAGCTTCTCCAAAGTTTCATCTCGCTTATTGTTTATCGTAAGTCCACTGTCAACAAACTGAGTGGACAAAGGGGAAGATTCTCACTAAATAAAGGATGTTCTTCTTTACTGCCTATACACCACTAAGTGGTTATAGCCAAGTTAATTAAAAATACCACATGTAGCCAGGTTCTTCTCTACCTTTCCAACCGAGTGAAGGTCGGAACATGCCACACAATTTTAAAGACTCGGCCAGCAATCCATCGGCCCTCGTCGTTTTGTTGTTTACGAGAGAAGCACTTGCTGTTCGAACCTTCTTATAGTCGGGCAATGTAATGTCCTTATGCATCGTTTTGGATTGGAAAGTTGAATTAGCTAATACCTGGTGTTTAATTTTCACAGTTCTTCAGCAGACTGAATAACGCGGGAGAGATTCAGGTAAAGTGTTAAATTATGCGACAACTTAAAAGTGCGCACAAAGTAAAAACCCCAGCTGTGGATCTTCTCTCCTTTGGTCTGAACTTGGTGTCTTTGTTAAACTTATAAGGTTTTATAGGTTAACGATAAAAACATAAGAATTCCCGGCAAATTTGAAATATCAATTTTAGCCGCTTTGTATCGAAGTATGATGTTTCAGTGTTTATAACTTCAAGAAGTAGTAGAAAGGACCTATCGTATGGAAGGTTTCATTGGGGTCCAATCGTTGTAGACTCTATGTTAACTCTAATAAGGTGAATCTTGACCTCTTTAGCAAGAATTACAAGGTACGGTTAACTACTCTAACAGTTCAAAATGGAGTTCGTCTAAGTCTGGGAACTAGGGCCAAGTTTTTAGGAGTCATAGACAGAAAACCGAACTAAAAGAGAACGGGGACTGTATTTTCGTTTCCGTAATAAGAACAATACGGTGCAAAAGCTGCTAGCCCGCAATGGTGAAGAAAACAATAATAGACCTTTATGGTAATATTCAAAGGATAGCGTTGATATGCATTAGTAATGCGCTCAGAATCACTTCAAACAAGCTCTAAACGTAATCCTCGACATCAGGTTTATAAAAATGGGAGCACATCAGTTAGCACCCATATCTGCTCTTTGCTTAATCACCAAGGTACATAAAAATCTCAGAGAGTTATCCTTTCTACCAAGTAACAGAGTCCGCTGCGTTTCTACTTTGGATACTCCATCCAACTTTATTACATTGATCCCAAGCAGGGGAGAATGGGCAAACGAATATGATGCTCCGACCGGAGCCGTAGAGTATTGAAGTTAATACAGATGGTAGAGTGACAGAAGCTGATCATTGTTACGGGTTCCAGTGGCTTCATGTGAAAGATAATTGAAATCCTGACAGGACATTGCTTTATAATACAGCGTGCAAAAAGGCATGGGGCCCATTTCAGAAGATGCTGTTGAACACATTTTGGAGTTGTTTCTATAGATTACTTCTGCCATGTGCCAGAAACTAAATTAAGCATCTAATAAGCTTCATTAACAGACGATTAGTTAGCTCAGAACGCTAGAGTTTGAGTCCTGGTCCGACCAATGTTCGAAATTATAGAAAATAAATGTTTCTAATTGTGGTCGGCTCTTGGTAGTGAATATCAAGCCCTGCCAGTGTATTTCTGACATGTAAAGCTCTTCATAAAAATATATCCGCCGTTCGGGGGTGGCTTAGAATATGCTGTAATTTTTCAGCTTATACAAAAGTGTACACAATGGAAGAAAAAATATTTATTATTCAAAAATTCAACATTTTCGCGCTCTCATGCCAACTTTTCTGCGAAGGAAATGCATATTTTGGCTCCTTTGGATAACTACGTGTGTGCGTGGAGCAAAACTATTAACCAATCAAACACAATATCAAGGAACTTGAGTGTATGTTCATTTAATCAATTAAAGGATAAAACGAAATCTACTCGCACATCAATCATGACTCATTCGCCACTTTTCGCCGTGACTAATGCTCGCCCGTTTGATTGCACACAAATCCTTCTTTTCGCATAAACACGCCAATTTGTCCGAATAAGAGTAATTGCCAAGTACTCGTTATGCCCGCTGAGCCCAGGTGCATAATTAGCTCGTTGCACAATGGATGTTGAGGCTTGAAAATAGTCGATTACACTTGTTTTGTGTTTTTGTGGGCACCAATTTGTTTCTCCAGGATTAATGTACAGCAACAGCAACTACTTGGCTAATACTCGCTTTACTATGTGTCCAAAAACATGGTGGTTTGTCTGCCTGCCTATCTACGGCCAATTTTTGTACCTGAGAAGCGCAGATAGTCTCCATAATTTACATGAACCAACAGAATTTTCCATATAACAGCGATAGTGTTGGTGAATGAATGAATGAATGAATGAATGAAGTTGTTTTGACACGCAAACTTTACCTGGTTTCTCCTCTTTCCCCTTCCCTTGCATTGCTGTAGCCTGTTGGTGTTGATACACTTTGTAGTGTGGAGACGTGCACACTGGGTGGATGAATCTAATCAGAACACCAACTGAGCTGTTAATACGTAAACTGACATTGACACTACACACAGAGACAGACGGAGCTTTGTATGTATATATATTTACAAACAAGCACATATGTAAGTATGTGTATGTGCATGTACTCATTATGACAGGTACTTTAGAGATAACTTCTCATTAACCACGATAGGAGTGGATGATGACATGTACATACGAAGATGTGAGAGTTAAGTCTACATATATATAGAGTTAACCATTTTGCATACAATGAAAGTAAATAATATGCATTCAAAATAATTTCTTTTCAGGAAATTCCTTGTTTAGAAATAATGCGGCCGGACAATTTCTCTCACAACCAAGCCATATTCATTTATGTAGTGTGGCATATGACACCATACCTATTGTTGAAACCACAGGCCAATATAAGTCGTTTATCATAGGACTATAACGCTCCGAATTGATAGTGACAGTCTCGATGTTGTCGTTTTCTAAGAAGTAAGGTCCATTCCCACTTTTGATCCAAATAGTGCACCAGAGAGTAAGTTTTTTTATGGGTGTGATGGCCTCTCTTCAATTATTTGAGGATTTTCAGAGTTTAAAATGCAACAATTTTGCTTATTTACGTATCCCCCGAGAGAAAAATATGAGTCACAGGCTGAAGAAAGTTTTGTTCGAAAAATAACCAAATACTGCTTGTTGTTCAAGCTCTTACGTCGACGTATGTGCGTCGTTGTGAATAGTCAGCCGACTTCAGTTATTGTGTGAGCTGGATTTTATATGGAAGTAGGTGTGAGTCCAGGCTGACAGGAAATCCAACGCAGAATCACTCTTGACAAATTGGCTCATCATACCCGTCCTACTATATGGCGCAGAAGCGATTAGTCGGCCCAGGCAGTCTTCGAGAGAAAAGTATTGCGAACGAAGTATGGTCCTTTGCGCATTGGCAACGGCGAATACCGCAGACGATGGAAGGATGAGCTGTACGAGCTATACGATGACATTGACATAGTTCAGCGAATGAAGAGACAGCGGCTACGCTGGCTAGGTCATGTCGTCCGAACGGATGAAAGCAGTCCAGCTTTGAAAGTATTCGATGCATTACCCGCTTCTGGAAGCAGAGGAAGAGGAAGACCTCTACTTCGTTGGAAGGATCAACTGGCGCCAAACAGTGAAAGGAAGGGATGAATGGCGCGCTAATATTGATTCGGCTATAATTGCATAAGTGGTGCCAAAGCGAATAAAGAAGAGGAAGGTGTGAGTCCAAGTACCAAATACGTCATAATGTATCGTAAGAAAGTCCATGCTCTTGAGAGCTTCGCGAAATACACAGACCCCACAATATCAGCAACCGATCCAAATATCTCAAATATTTTTAAAATTTTACCAATTGCTTGAGCAGTTGGACGACTTAAGAACCATAATCTCCTTCTAAAGCGGGAACCGTGTACGATTGAATCGCCACTTTTGTAGTAGCCCTGTACTCTTGCAACCCCGAAATGGATAACCCTATATGTTGTATATATGTTAATAAAAATGTGAATATATTTATGTCACAGATGATTACACATAGGCTGTTGTCTGATGTGTTGTTCACGGCGGGTAGCAATGCGTTTGATCGCACACTTACCATAAATGCCTTTTTAAAATTTACTCACAAGACTCTTTAGAAATACTAGGCTGATATGTAGTGTGGCAATTGTGCACGCACAAAACTGTAGTTCACGATGTACTTGTATGCTCCATACCCAGCAGAACATAGAACTCCGGTAGGCTTCGTTACTCTATAACAAACACTAAAACTCCGCTAACCTCTTCTGTATTTCTAAAGTAGAAACCTCCGGAGCCGTGAAGAAGAGATACATCAATGGTCTAAATTATTCGGTTACTTAACGGCCAGCTCAGTAGATAGATCGGGTTGGATGAAACATTAGGATACTCAGCTTAACTCGAAATCTAACGCTTATAATATCGAAATGGAGCTCCTTTAATGAAACCCAATCCAAACAAGGAATGATGATTATTGTCGCTGCAAGCTAAAACCAAGAAGAGGTTCGAGAAAAAAAATTTCAAGGAGTGGCGAGTGAAAAATGCATACAGCACATAAGTTGAGTATGCTAAGCTCGAGTCTGGGTAAGTATTAACTTAAGCTGTACGGTGTAGAGCGGTTGATAGTATTGGAATTATGATGACGACACATCGTTTATGTGGATTGTGTGTAAGGCGACGAGTTTGCCTATCGAGTTTTATGCATTTCACTTTGAGGAAAACCAACTAAATCTTTTCGAGAAGCTTCTCAGTAAACACTTTGACACTATTGGATCTAGACTCTGGTTTCCATACTCCAGGTTAAGAGACTCAGGATCGCAAAATATAGGGCTTAAGCTCAAGGAAACTCTCTACTACTCGATTAGTGCAGGTGGAGAAAACTTTTGGATGAATACGAAATGAATACAGAGGAGGAAAGTGCGAGATCTTAATATGCATGGATTTTCATCAGAAGACTTTCAAGAAGTATCCACAAATTTGTTTTTGATGAAAACCAGTGGAGTCGACCTTTTTCAACATTGTTCCTGAAGTTTGTTTCAGGAGCTCCAGCTTATAATGCATCTCGTACAATGGGATCCAGGAATCGGTATATCTACGTGATTTTAAATGCCAAACTGCAAAATAAAGGTACTGCTGGAAAAATGTTGACATAGTTGTTGTTGTTTTTATAGAGGTTAGGTCATCTAACGAAGAGTCCAAGAAACGAATTGCTTCTTGGGTCAAGCTTAGCTCAAGCTCTTTGTGTGTCATGTTTGGTGGTCGGAGTCCGATTCATTCACGGGAAAATAATTATTAAAGGCGTTGACGGATTCTCTCTAAACCAGGCAACTCGTTCTGTTCAGGTCTTCCGTGATGTAATGTTAAATGGAGTTCGTAAAGTCGAGTTTTTTTTCTCTGATGTATATTGACTTTGTTATTCAAGTCGAGCCGGTCCAGTTGATATAGAGCGTTGGTCTGTATTTGATTAATTATAATAATTGTAAATGCCGTGTCATGAAGAACTAAGAAAGATAGGAGGGTTGACAATTTAGTTGAACAAAGGTTGTCAGAAACCAAGAATCAAGGAGTGAACTTCGGTGGAAGAGGAAACTTTGAAATGTAGACATAAAATAATAGCTTGAAGAGAACACCACTTCTGCCTTCTGAGTTTGCAGATGGAGCCTCAAAATTCTACCAATAACTGTCGACCACTCAGATAATCCTTTGTCCACAACTTCATTGTCCGGCGATAATGAGTAGTACGAAAGATCTGCTTAAGGTTAAGTGCACAGCTCAAAGAGGTGCCTGCTTTGGAGTCTCATCGTAAGTAATTCAGGTGGCGAGATGATTCTATGGAGTACAGATAGAAGTATCTTTTGAATTCTGCAAAATTAAGAACGAGCTTCTTTGGTTCTCAATAATGAATTTCTCTAAACCTTTTTTGGTAGCTCCTAAACACTTAAGACAACTTGTAGTGGTGTATGCGTATTTTTATATCAGCCATATGAGGTTCGTTTTTGAGCCCGATTGAAGTGTACCGTGTTGCTGACTGGGAATGGAGTCGCACACAACACATTGTGTAGTTTAGTGTTTTATCGTCTTTGGATGTTTACCTCATATTTAGCCAACTGCATTAGTCACCTAGCTGGTCGACTACTCAACCAAGCAGCTACTCATCGAGCCATAATATCCGCTTTGTAACAAACAAGAACTTATCACACCCAAACACATACAAATACATACATACACACACGCACCGAAGCACATGTACTCGTAAATATTTTGTATGAAAAGCACTTTGGCAGGTAGGCCAGCAACCATCCATGTTTATGCATAATTCACCAGCACGATGCGGACATCATTAATGGTGGAGAGTGCATTGCAGCTGGAGTCTGGGAGTCCTTCTTTTCTATACTCGAAACTCGACAATGTAGCTGCGAAAACTTGTTTGTGTTAAAGTATAAATATGTTTAAATGAATGTATAGGGGTGTGTCCTTAGCTTCTATGGCAGAGCAAAGCAAAGCAGGTGTGGCAAAGTATGGTAGCAGGACATGAATCCGCTATTGCTCGCTATTTTCCTTCCGTACGCTCGTTATTCGCTTGCGTACGTACGTAGATGAGCGAACTCAAGCTGTGCTGTGCTAGCTCACCACCTGCGGTGCATAATTCTACAATAATTTTTCATTTCATAAGTTTATGCACTTTTGCACGTTGCAGGTAGTGGCGGTAACAGTAGCGTCTGCAGCAGCGACAACAGCAGCAGCATTATCCTTTCAACCTAAATTTTTTTTGTTTTTCTACTTTTGTTAGCTTTATTACAGTGCAAAGTAGAGGAGGCGAAGTGAGGTGGAGTGGCGCTAGTTGTTTTGCCACTTTGTCCGGTGTTGTTGCAGCTGGTGTTACGAGTTGGTGCTTCCTGGTGCCACTGCATGACATTAAATAATTTCCGCTGCACTCTAATGACCTTCGTTAACACGACACAACGTATGTGATATACACATGTGTGTGTGTAAGTGTGTGTATACCAGTATTGCCACACTTGTTGTAGAAAAGAGCAAGCGCGCATAGGTATATGTTAGGGTGATGTTATTTTAAGAAATTTTTAATTCACTTAAAAGTAAAGACTTACACCACAGTCGCCCAAAAATTTCGATTGACGGTATAGGCATGGTAACGAGTAGGTCCTTGAAACATGCTCTACATCGTTCATATATATAAGGGAGCAAAAATTTGATGTCAGATTCGTAGTTGTAGAGACAGATCCTCTCGGTAGATGTACGTCTTGCCACAATCCACATCAAGGGGATGTTCTTCAACACATCGCTGATGGATTAGGCATTGGGCCCGAAATATGGTTGCCTGTAGTACTAAATTGCAGCCCAAGTTAATTGGTTGTCTTCTGATCAAAAGACGGGCAACTAGATCGATCAGGTTGTGATAGGTGAACGGCATATCTCCAGGTATCATATAATCTATTCCAACCACTTTCTTCTGTCTTTGTGCAGCAAAGAATGTCTGACAACAAACACAAGGAAAGTTCGACGTCGAAAAGGTGCAAAAACAAAGTTAGCTAGGCAGTTTTATACTCGGATTGCATTCCTGCTGTCAGGGATCACTCATACTCAATAGTTTCAGATGAAATTATTTCTTTACAATGAGGTTAAACAAAAAGCTGGTACCTCGCAACGTTGAGGTCGACCACAATGCCCGCTGTGTAGGAGAGATATCGTGAGTTGAAGAGAGAAGTGGCACACAGAAAATTCTGAGTCTGAATAGTTTGAGATTCTGGTAATACTCTAAAATTCTATGAAAAATTGCGACGACTCACAGAAAGTTTCAAGATGATCTAGCGAATTATGACCAAAGTATACTGAAACTATAAAACAAACTTCCCCAGCTTGCTAAATGGTAGCGAAAATGAAACACAAGGATAATGGGGAACCAATTACCCACACAATGAAAATGGAACAGAACTTAAATAAAGACCGAATACCCATCGGCCAAAATTCCGCACAGTATATGGTAGTATAGGGAAAGATGAGAGACTTCTATAGTTCAGTTTTTGTTCTATGAGAGAGGAGGAGACGTTAATCTGAAGTAATATCTGTTAGCCCAAGGGATTCTGCCTTAAATTTCAAGGCTGATATTGTTGGTGTTGCTGGTGGTGGTGTTGCTAGTTCCAAGACAGACGAAGTTATCTACTACTTTAAAGTTTCAACTATCAACAGTAACACTTCTTTGAAAATGACAAGGCTGTGGCCGTCACTGTCACTTCGAAGTGTTATGAACGTATGTTATGTCGTTTGAAGAACTCGACTTGGACAATATCTTGTTGCAAAAAGATGGTTCCACATGCCACACAAAACGAGCGAATATAGCTTTATTATTATCGAAGATATCCCGGCCGCGAAATATCTCATCATGGCGATGTCAAATTGACGGTACCCTAATGCACATTCAGCTACTCGTATGCCTATATTCTTTTCTTTACTATATTTTGAATGTGTGTATGTATACATATATGTGTATGTATGTAGTCAAATGCTTAATAAAACTCCACATTGTTTTTCTTCCATATACTGTGTTGCTTGCTTTAGCTACGCTATGCGCTTGTTATTTATACATATACGTTTATATATATATGTACATATGTATGTGTGTAAGTGTTGCAGTATAAGCTTTATTTGGTGGCATTGCGTTGTTGTTGGCATTTGAATTGTTTTACTCTTTTCTGCAGGTACAAAGTTTATTTTTAATTTTACAAAACGGCTTTGGAAGTGAATTTCACACTACATACTACATACATATGTACATGTGTGGGAGTGTATAACAAAAGTCAGCATTTATGTAAAAGCTTAGTCCTTTAGCTGCATTCATTTGACTTCATATATGTATATTTGTATGTAGG